>CM038674.1:675826049-676484034 GCA_021605145.1 Aegilops bicornis
GGGGTGCTTGGCCCAGTTGGCCTGTTGGGTCATTCCCCCCCACTCCTTTTGTTTTAATTTTCCCTTTTCTTATTTTCTTCTTTTCTGTTTTAGTTTATTTAAAATACCAAAACACTTTACAAAAATTTGCGCACCCCACCATAATTAGCTTTGTTATTTTTGGCAACCCCCGAACATTTTAGTTTTAGTTTTTGAAAACTTTTATCGTTTGCTTTTGTTTTGAATTTGATTTCGAATCGGTTTCGATCTAACGCGAGGTTAGCAACAGTAATCGAGGTGACGTGGCATCGTTAACGCGGGATTACTGTAGCCTAATTATCCGGGCGTCACAGAGTTTGATTTGGTTTGATTTTGGCCAGAGTTAAATTTGCTAAATAACTTGAGCCATCTAACTGAGAGAGCATTAGCTAAATATTTCATCACAGGTTGAAGACGAGATAACTTGAGCCATCTAACTTGAGCATACAGGAGTTCAACATGACCATGGATTCTTAACTAAAGCTAGAAATACATTACACTTAGCTAAAGATCATAACATAGTGGAGTCTCCAACATTGTTCACAACTACTACATCCATACATTACACTTAACTAAACCACCCTTCACAAAAGATTAGCAAAGCCTTCTATCAAACCAACTTATATCATGATAGGTATGCTCTGCCTCATCTACCCAGATCATCTTCATCTACCTCACTCCTTCAAGATGTCATGGATCAACTTCAACTTATCTTTGCTCTTCTCAAGTGACTTAAACTGCACACCAAGCTGGAGCTTTAACTCATCCCTGCGTTTTATCAGATTCTCATGTCCCTTCTTGAACTGCACATTCTCTTCTGTGAGTTTTTTCACAGACTGGGTGAGCTCATCAACCTGAATCTTTAAATTGTTGTTGCCTTCAACTAGCTTTTCCTTCTCTTTCAAATGATTCATCTTCAGGTTCCTAATGACACCGCCTTGAGCTTCTACCAGGTTCATCAACACTTTGTACTTCTCTTGCATCTTGAAGTTCTCTGCCTCTTTCTTCTCCATCTCATTCTTCATGGCAGCCACAATCGATGCAAAGGCAGCCTCAGCTTTCTTCTCCTTAGCCTGCACATAACTTAAATCCAACACCCTGTCCTCCTGGGCATTGAGAAGTTGATGGACATCTTCAACTAGTTTGTCATAGTTGGCATCCAGATTCCTTTTCTCTTCTTTAAGGTGGTGGATAGTAAGTGAACTTTCCAGGTTATCCTTCCTCCTAGCAGTCCTGCTGTCTTCAAACATTTCCCAAAGCTTCAACAATGCATTTTGCATTGTGGGAGGCCACTGGGTCAACCCAAGCAAGGAAACCACAATTGACAGCTTCCTGCAATATAGCAAACAATTATATTGTTACTCTCTGAAGAATTACCACTTTTAAAAAATCAACTAACAACATAAGAAGTACAACCTATACATGTGGCCAACCAAACAATTAGCAACTACTGCAACCTAAACTGCCTCAATTAAACTATTAGCATCTACACTGCCTCAATCAACTAACAGCACATGCCTACACAACATGTTGCTGTGAGCTTCAGTACTAATAACTAACTAAAATATGAGCTTCTGCACTGCCAACTAAGCTGCTGCCAATATTACAGTGAACATAGCCAACTATAATATTGCAGTGACCATCATTACTATAAGCATCATAACTACTAAATGGTAAAAACCATATGCTTCATCATCAGTAGTAGTACCTATATTACAGTGAACATGAGAGAGCATCAAACTTACAGGCTGAGCACAAACTAGAAACCTCCTGCCAGTCTCAAATGATTCAAAAGCTACACGGCGCTCAGTTGGCAGCCGATGCTCCATGCAGAGCCCCTCTGGTGCCTTCTCCAAGCGATTGTAGTCTTGGTCTTCAATGCTAGCAGGAATCTACAGGGAGCACATACTCAAATCAGAAAACCAGATCATGAAATCCCCAAATCCCCAAATCCCCAAATCACGTAACCCTAACCCTAGCTCTACCACTGACCTGATAATGCATCCCGTCGTCGGAGGAGGAGATCTGCAGGCTGGACAAGTCGTCGCTGCTCTCATCCTCGAAGACCATGGCGCGGCGGGGGCGGACGCGGCGGTCTGCGCAAGCGGCGCGGGCGGGCGGCCGAGAGACGAAAAGGGCGAGGAGAGGGACAGAGTGGAGCGTCGAGTGCGGCTGGCTGCGTACGGGTTCGACCGGACCAGGTACATGGACTGACCGAGACGAATGCTAAACTTACCGAGCGGGTGCGAGCGGGTAAGCCACGGTGGCACCTGACCAGTGGGCCCTTCAGGTCAGATACGTGGTCAATACACGCTTATACGGCTGTCAGACCGGTATGCAAAACTTAGGCTTAGAGTTGGCACTGCATGGTAAAAAAAGTGACTAGTGGTACTGACTCATTACAACGTGCTGAAGTGTGGTAGTTCCTTGCAATTAACTCTAAAACTTGAGAAACCGTCGGTACGCTGATCTATTAGCTTTGTGCATGTCTGGTATGACTTTTTTTTTTGCGAAAGATGTCTGGTATGACTTGCTCGCTCACAAGTCACCTCCACACCTGTTTTCGTGATACAGTTCGACGCATCAACGATCTACCTGCTTCGCGGTGCATAGAATCAAGTGTCCTTCGTGGAGAAGCGGCGTAAGAAATAACGGCGAGATGTACATTGTCGGAGAGATAATTACACGTATTATCCTCATAGTTGCAGTCTAAGTCCAACATGGTCCTCGTGGTTGAAAGTGCTTCAATACGGTTTCAATACATGAAAATATGCACTCCATATAGCGCTGGAGGTTGAAACGCCAGTCTTGGCTCACGCGTCGCACATGTATCTTGTATCCCCTGTATGACACGTTAGCATGGAACCCACTCGTCAGCACGAAGCGGTGGTAATTTTGCAGTCATCCCTGTCTCCCAGTCGATCCCATCCTTCTCAGTCGATCCTTCTTCTCCCACAACTGAAAACATGGACAAACCCGAGCGGGAACAGTGTGCGGCGGCGGATGATCGGTTACTCGACAGTCTTCTGATCGTAGTGCGGGCAACAACGGAATTGAGTGCGACGATGTAGCAACCCCCAATGTAGGCCCCCAACGGCGATGCGGAGCCGACCTACGGTACGTGTCGTCGCCGTTGAAGTAGATAGCAATTTGGGCCCAAAATTTGTATCTTTGCTCGGATTAGGCCATTTTGCAG
This sequence comes from Aegilops bicornis, assembly GCA_021605145.1. Lineage (NCBI taxonomy): Eukaryota > Viridiplantae > Streptophyta > Magnoliopsida > Poales > Poaceae > Aegilops > Aegilops bicornis. The sequence continues at coordinate 675,829,264 of CM038674.1, forward strand.
AGAATATGTCTTTTGTATACATTGATTTGATGCAATTTGGCACGAATTGTGCTAGGGTCTTAGGACTGCATGACAGAAATTCTGAATTAATTCTGTATGTTTTTTTTTGCAGCGAATGACATTGGTTTGTTCGCTGTTGAGGTGATCCATGGAGGCTTTTTCTTTGGCACTGGGTAGAATAGGTGATATTTGAATGGCCAAAAGGTTTGCTATGATTATTGTCAGGTGGAGTTGGCATACTATAAAATGTTTGAAGATATAACTGAGCAAATAGTTTACGAGAAGGCATGTAAAATTGCCCCCTGGTTCTCATCTTAATGAAGATGGTGCAAGGATTTTGTGCGGTGATGCAGACATAGATCCTATTTATCTAATGGTCAATTGAAGGCAGATATTTCATATGTTCTATCTTGATCATTTGGATAGTCACATCTCTGGAGGAGGGGCGATGACCCATAAGTATATGGAATCAATTGTAGTCTTTTCGATAAGTAAGAGAGTCGAACCCAATAAGGAGCAGAAGGAATTGATAGACAATTTTTAGTAAGGTTTCACTGCAAGTGATGTAAGATAATTTTGATGGGTAGTTTGATAGCAACATAATTGATAACAAGTAGCAAGGTGTAGTAAGTGACCCAATTCTTAATTGTGATAAAGATGAGCTAGTGATACTTCTTATAGTGATTAAAACTCTATTGAGAACACACGGGAATATCGCCAAGTTGCTCTCACCACGATTCACTGATTTAACATTCATTGCCTTGGTAAGTGTTATGTGGGTGGATTGGAACTAAGACACTGTTCTTACTTAAACAAATACCTACTTATGATTATAACCTCAATGTAAGCATCCACAAATACAAAATAAGTAATTAAGATAAATTTAACCATAGCATTAAACATGTGGATTCAAACCAGCCCGAGCAATTCATAAACTAGGGTTTAGGTTTCTATCCCTCGCACACCCATCATTTAGAAACTAATTCCACGATGCCTTCCCAAATGCTCAAAAATGGTGAAATGTCATGTAGTCGACGATCACATAACACCACTAGAGGAAGACACCACAACATAATATCAAAACATTGAACAGTGAGCAACTTCACATAATAACTAGCAACAAGACTTCTCCCATGTCCTCAAGAACAAATAGAACTACTCACAACTCATCATATTGATCATGATCAGTGGATATGAATATGTGTTTAACAACCTAAAAGTAATATTTTCCACCAATTAAATCAACTAGCATTAACTACAAGATGTAATCAACAATACTAGCACCCCCAGGTACCAATCTGAGGTTTGATATAAAGATTGAACACAATAGATGAACTAGAGTTTGGAGATGAAATGGTGCTGATGAAGATGATGATCTCCATGATGATTGGAGCAGTGATGATGATGAAGGCTTCGAATTCTCCCTCCTGGAGGGAAGTATCCCCGGCGGAATCGCTTCGCGGGGGAGCAAAAGTGCTCCTGCCCTGGTTTCATCTCAAGATGGCGATGGAACATCCCGAAACTCTTCTCTTGATTTTTTTCTAGGGAAAATGGGAATTTATGGCAGAAGGACATCAACCGCATCGGCGAATGGAGGGAAAATGGGAATTTATGGAGGGGTCCAGAGATGGAGTGGCATCGTATCAACCGCGTCGACGACGGCGAATCTCAGCGGCGGATGTGTCTTGATAGATGAGCACAACGCACTTGCGTTGTTTGGCAACATGGTGGCGTCGATGACTGACTGACCTAGCAAGAACGATGTGTATCTCTTTCCTGAAGTTGGAGCTGAATGTTGAGGCCCAATACAGCTGCATTAGGGCTTGTTTGTATATAAACATAACACAATCATTTGGCTCAACAAGTGTTAAGTGCCCTAGTTGGTCAGGGAGCTTACAATGCTGTGTGTGGTTTTGAGTTTGAATCCCACACAAGCATTATTTATTCGCTCAATCAATCAATCAATAATTTTTTATTATTATTATTATTATTATTATTATTATTATTATTATTATTATTATTATTATTATTATTATTATTACTACTACTACTATTTGGTTCTGTGGGCCGTCTAGCAGCCACAATGTGAAAGGCCCAAGTTCATATCTCACCCGGGTAAAAATGTTTAGTTGAATTAATGAATTAGTACCACCTCGCATATGGATGAAAAACTTGTGGGACAGACGAAAACTTATAATACAGGTGAACGAACCCAAAAAATAGGGAAACACAGTTTATTGTTTATCTGACTGGCATAGTGCCCGTGCTTTGCTATGGAACCACAAAGGAAAAAAAGAGAGCATTGTGGGAGTCCTGGATTAGGGGGTATCCGGACAGCCGGACTATATCCTTTGGCCGGACTGTTGGATTATGAAGGTACAAGATTGAAGACTTCGTCTCGTGTCCGGATGGGACTCTCTTGGCGTGGAAGGCAAGCTTGGCGATACGGATATGTAGAACTCCTTCTGCTGTAACCGACTCTGTGTAACCCTAGCCCCTTCCGGTGTCTATATAAACCGGAGGGTTTAGTCCGTAGGACGACAACAATCATACCATAGGCTAGCTTCTAGGGTTTAGCCTCTACGATCTCGTGGTAGATCAACTCTTGTAATACTCATATTCATCAAGATCAATCAAGCAGGAAGTAGGGTATTACCTCCATAGAGAGGGCCCGAACCTGGGTAAACATTGTGTCCCTTGCCTCCTGTTACCATCCGCCTTAGACGCACAGTTCGGGACCCCATACCCGAGATCCGCCGGTTTTGACACCGACATTGGTGCTTTCATTGAGAGTTCCATGATACGTATCCGTCGTATCTACTTTTTCAAACACTTTTTCCCTTGTTTTGGACTCTAACTTGTATGATTTTAATGGAACTAACCCGGACCGACGCTGTTTTCAGTAGAATTGCCATCATGTTGTTTTATGTGCAGAAAACAAAAGTTCTCGGAATGACCTGAAACTCCACGGAACATCTTAGAAATAATAATAATAAATCCTCGCCAAAGATGAAGACCAGGGGGCCCACACCCTGTCCAAGAGGGTGCGGACGCGCCCCCCTCCTGGGCGCGCCCCCCTACCTCGTGGCCCCCCTGGAGACCTTCCGACGCCAACTCCAACTCTATATATTGGCTTTCGGAGCGAAAAAATTAGAGAGAAGAAATCATCGCGTTATTTACACGGAGCCACCGCCAAGCCCTAAAACCTCTCGGGAGGGCTGATCTAGAGTCCGTTCGGGGCTCAGGAGAGGGGATTCGTCGCTGTCGTCATCATCAACCATCCTCCATCACCAATTTCATGATGCTCACCGCCGCGGCGTGAGTAATTCCATCGTAGGCTTGCTGGACGGTGATGGGTTGGATGAGATCTATCATGTAATCGAGTTAGTTTTGTTAGGGTTTGATCCCTAATATCCATTATGTTCTGAGATTGATGTTGCTATGACTTCTCTATGCTTAATGCTTGTCAGTAGGGCCCGAGTGCCATGATTTCAGATCTGAACCTATTATGTTTTCATGAATATATGTGTGTTCTTGATCCTATCTTGCAAGTCTATAGTCACCTATTATGTGTTATGATCCGACAACCCCGAAGTGACAATAATCGGGATACTTCTCGGTGATGACCATAGTTTGAGGAGTTCATGTATTCGCTAAGTGCTAATGCTTTGTTCCGGTTCTCTATTAAAAGGAGGCCTTAATATCCCTTAGTTTCCATTAGGACCCCGCTGCCACGGGAGGATAGGACAAAAGATGTTATGCAAGTTCTTTTCCATAAGCACGTATGACTATATTCGGAATACATGCTTACATTATATTGATGAATTGGAGCTAGTTATGTGTCACCCTAGGTTATGACTGTTACATGATGAACCGCATCCGGCATAATTATCCATCACCGATCCAATGCCTACGAGCTTTCCATATACTGGTTTACGCTTATTTACTTTCCCGTTGCTACTGTTACAATCACTACAAAACACCAAAAATATTACTTTTGCTTCCGTTACTTTTGTTACCGTTACCACTACTATCATACTACTTGCTACTAAACACTTTGCTGCAGATATTAAGTTTCCAAGTGTGGCTGAATTGACAACTCAGTTGCTAATACTTGAGAATATTCTTTGGCTCCCCTTGTGTCGAATCAATAAATTTGGGTTGAATACTCTACCCTCGAAAGCTGTTGCGATCCCCTACACTTGTGGGTTATCAAGAACAATTTCTGGCGCCGTTCCCAGGGAGCATAGCTCTATTCTTTGAGTTACTTAGGATTTATATCTGGTGGACACTATGAAGAACTTGAAAGACGCTAAGACAATAATTTATCCCTCAACTACGAGGGGAGGTAAGGAACTGCCATCTAGCTCTGCACTTGATTCACCTTCTGTTATGAGTAAGCTTGCGACACCTAAACCTGCTTCTGCTATTCGTTCCGATATGTCGCATGTTATTGATGATGCCACTTTTACTATGCATGATACTTATGATGAAACTACTTCTATGCTTGATACTATTGTGCCCCTTGGTGAATTTCTTGATGAACAAATTTCTAGGTCTAGAGAGAGAGAAACTATTGAAACTGATAATATTGATGAAAGTGATGATGAAGATATGCCTGCTATACGTGAGGGTTATCTTTTTGATATGGAATCTTCTGCAGCTATTTTTGCCTGCCAAGATAGATACGAACTTAAGAGGCTGTTAGTTAAATGGAGTAAAGAATCTCTTAGAGACAGAATGAGACCTGACCCTGCTTTTGCTACTTCACCTATTTGTGTTCCCGATAAGGATTATGAATTCTCTGTTGATCCTGATATAATTACTTTGGTTGAATCTGATCCTTTTCATGGTTATGAATCTCAAACTGTTCTGGCACATCTTACTAAATTAAATGATATAGCCACCCTGTTCACTAATGATGAGAGATCTCGCTACTTTTACATCCTTAAAATATTTCCGTTCTCATTAACGGGTGATGCTAAGATATGGTTCAATTCTCTTGATCCTGGTTGTGCGTAGTCCCCTGTGATATGATTTATTACTTCTCTGCTAAATATTTCCTGCTCATAAGAAACAAGCTGCTTTAAAGGAAATATACAACTTTGTGCAAATTGAAGAAGAGAGTCTCCCACAAGCTTGGGGAGGCTTCTCAAGTTACTTAATGCTTTGCCTGATCATCCTCTTAAGAAAAATGAAATACTTGATATCTTTTTTAATGGACTAACCGATGCTTCCAGAGATTACCTGGATAGTTGTGCTGGTTCTCTTTTCGTGGAAAGAACATCGGATGAAGCTGAAATTCTATTGAATAATATGTTGACAAATGAAAATAATTGGACACCTCTGAGCCAGCTCCCGAGCCAGCTCCCCGAGCCACCATTCTTGAGCCAATTCCTAAACCAACTCCGAAGAAGAGAGGTGTTCTATTTCTCGATCTCAAGATATGCAAGAGGCAAAGAAATCTATGAAAGAAAAAGGTATTAAAGCTGAAGATGTTAAGAATTTACCCCCTATTGAAGAAATGCATGGTCTTAATTTACCGCCTATTGAAGAAACATATGATCTTGATCCATTACCTATTGAAGAACCTCCTGATCTCGATAACCCGACACAGGTAGTAAAGGTAAATTCTCTCTATAGATTTGATGAAGGTGATATTCCTCACTATAAATCTGCTAGACAATGCTTGGATGAGTTTGATAACTTTATTGTCAAACAAGAAAATTTCAATGCTTATTTTGGTAGACAATTAAAACAAAATACCTATATGATTAAACACTTGGGTGATTATATGGCTAATGTTAGATGTGAACTTAAACTCATTAGCAAACATGCTTCTATAGTTACCACTCAAGTAGAACAAGTACTTAAGGCTCAAAATGAATTGCTCCATGGAATGAATAGTAAGAAAAAAGACTATGTTGTTAGAGTGGCTACTAGAATTGGTAGAATGACTCAGGAACCTTTGTATCCTGAAGGACACCCTAAGAGAATTGAGCAAGATTCTCAGAGAAATAATACTGATGTGCCTAGTTCTTCTAAAAGGAAGAAAAAGAAAAATGACAGGACTTTGCAAACTTCTAGTGAACCTATTGCTGAACACCCGAGAATCCAAATGATATATCTATTTCTGATGTTGAAACACAATCTGGTAATGAACATGAACCTAGTGAAAATGTTAATGATGATGTTCATGATGATGCTCAACCTAGTAATGATAATGATGTAGAAGCTGAACCTCATTGTTGATCTTGATAACCCACAATCAAAGAATCAACGTTATGATAAGAGAGACTTTGTTGCTAGGAAACATGGTAAAGAAAGAGAACCATGGGTTTAGAAACCCATGCCTTTTCCTCCCAAACCATCCAAGAAAAAGGATGATGAGGATTTTGAGCGCTTTGCTGAAATGATTAGACCTATCTTTTATGTATGCGATTAAGCGATGTGCTCAAAACAAATCCTTATGCTAAGTATATGAAGGATATCATTACCAATAAGAGAAAGATACCGAAGTTGAAATTTCCACCATGCTTGCTAATTATACTTTTAAGGGTGGAGTACCAAAGAAACTTGGAGATCCAGGAGTACCCACTATACCAAGCTCCATTAAAAGAAATTATGTTAAAACTGCTTTATGTGATCTTGGAGCCGGTGTTAGTGTTATGCCTCTCTCTTTATACCGTAGACTTGATTTGAATAAGTTGACACCTACTGAAATATCTTTGAAAATGGCTGATAAATCAACTGCTATACCTGTCAGTATTTGTGAGGATGTGCCTGTTGTGGTTGCAAACGTTACTATTTTAACGGACTTTGTTATTCTTGATATTCCCGAGGACGATAGTATGTCTATTATTCTTGGAAGACCTTTTCTGAATACTGCAGGGGCTGTTATTGATTGCACCAAAGGCAATGTCACTTTTCATGTTAATGGTAATGAGCATACGGTGCACTTTCCGAGGAAACAATCTCAAGTTTACAGCATCAACTCTATTGGAAAAGTTCCATCGATTATGTTTGGAGGTTTTGAATTTCCTCTTCCTACTGTCAAGAAGAAATATGATATTCTCATTATAGGGGATGTGCATATCCCCGTTGAGGTAACTTAGTGTTATTCGAAATTTCTCTGGTTCCATGTTAATCGGAATGAGTTTGTTAACAAGACCTGATCAACCTTGTTAGTGGATTCTTTTTGATGATCATGAGACGGATGAAACTAGAAGGCACAACCTTCTGTACCCTCTTTATACTTTCTGTTATTTAGTTGAAATAAAGTAAAAAATAGTATTTTTCTGTCTGTTTCCTGATTTATCTGTGCAATATAAAAATATCCCGAAAATAAAAGTCCTCAGAATGCCATGCCAATTTAATATGATTTTTTCGGGAATATTTGAGGATTTTTAGTGCAAAAATTACCGCGGGGGGAGCTACCACCTGGCCACGAGGGTGGAGGGCGCGCCCTACCCCCTGGGCACGCCCCCTGCCTCGTGGGCCCACGGTGGCCCTCCTCCACTTATTCCTACACCCATCCTCTTCTTCTTCCTCCCACAAACACGAATATCTGGCTCAAACACGAGTTCCAGCCCCCCGTTGTTGTGATTTTCGATCTCCTTGCTCAAAGCACCTCTCATAAAACTGCTTGGGGAGATTGTTGCTTGGTATGTGACTCCTCCATTGGTCCAATTAGTTTTTGTTCTAGTGCTTTATTTATTGCAAATTTGTGCTGCATAGGTGACCATGTTCTTGAGCTTGCATGTCAAATTTATATGGTTCCAAGTAGTTCTAATGCTTGATATAGGCTCTAGGCACTTGTAGGAGTAGTTGCTATCAATTTTATTGAAGTTGGTTCACTTTTGTTTGAAGTTACTAAAAATTTCAGAAATTTTTCAGAGAAAACAATATGTTTAAGAAGATATTCCAAGGTGGTTCTTCAAGGAAGCAAGGTACCAGGCTTGCAATGCGCGACGCCGATGAGGAGCCCCCAAGGGACGATCCCGTGAGGCCCTGTGAATGGCCTTCGGAAAATTTGATGGATCGAGCGGGAATCAAGGAAGAATTTAACGCATATTTGTGTAACGCCGGTCTTGTGGACTTCGAGGCACACAAATGCCCACAGTATCATGATCTCACTAGTTCATTTGTGAGGAGGTTTGAATTTTCGTCTTCGCGTAATTCCCCTTCTATCATGTTTGATCTTTATGATAAATCTTATACCATGGACTTAGAGGATTTTACTTTTGCTTGCAAACTCCCACAATGGGGTAGTACCGTTGATCCCCGTAAATCTGAATTTAGAGACTTTCTTGCTAGTATAACTGTGGGGAAATCTAGAGATATAATGCAAGCCACTATAGGGAGCATTCACTTTCCTGCTATATATTATTTTGCTCTCTTCATCGATAGGTGCGTAAATGCTAAGGATGAAGCATGTCATATCTGTGCCCCTGATCTCAGCATCCTCAGGAGTGCTGTGTTGGGAGACCAATCTTATCATATGGGAGCCAATGTAGCTCATAGGTTGCATCTTAATAGATATAACGGAGATTTCTTTGGAGGAATTTATGCAACCAGCTTAGCTAATTTTCTTGAGATAGACATTCGTGAGGGTGATATGGAGTTACCCCCTACTTATTTAGATTTTGATTCTATGGTTTCCCACCAGTTTGTCGAGAGGACTGAATCACCTCTCCAGTATCGACTAATCTTTAACAAACGACATGTTGTCCATATTACTCTTCCTGCTCCTGCCTTCTTTGATTCTCAGACAAAAGGAAGGTATGTTATTACTAGAGAGGAGGCAGATGAGTACGAGAGGAGAGCGGAGGCGGCTCGACGCCACGCTGCAGCTCAGGAGGCGATAGCCGCTGCATCGCAAAGACGACCCAATTTCACCTACGGGTATCCGCCAGGCTATCCCTGGCAATGAACCAACCTAGGCCAAAAGCCTAAGCTTGGGGGAGTACGTATTTCCCACTGACATTACATTTATGTTCACACACACTCATTGCTAGATGTCGATGCTCATACTCTTTCACTGTAATATCCAGGCTAGTTTATTTCCGTTTTCCTATTTTCTTCTTGTGTGTTTGTTAAACCTTAAGAAAAACGAAAAAAAATTAGTAGTAGTTTACTTTTTCTACTGTAGTAGTAATAATTAAAAAGAAAACCCAAAAATATTTCCCATTCTTCTTTTGCTTGTTGGGAGCTTTCCCGTGTAAATAATTTTATTTATTTTCTTTTCTTTGGGGGTCGATAGGAGAAGACCATAATTAAATTGTTGAAGTGGCTCTTATATGCATTATTGTTGATTTAACCAAGAGCCCATATTGCCTTGTCTTCTCCTATTTATTGAATGCTCGCAGATTCCAGCTTAGTCCAATGCACGTGCACTCTTATTATTATCCACATCGTTCGGTCGTGCAAGTGAAAGGCAATTATGATGATATATGATGGACTGACTGAGATGGGAAAAGCTGGTATGAACTCGACCTCTCTTGTTTTTGTAAATATGATGAGTTCATCGTTCTTGATTCAGCCTATTATGAATAAACATGTTTGCAGTGACAATTAGAGATCATAGTTGCTTATGCCATGCTTGATTAGCTATGAGTTATAATGGTTTACCTTGCGTGCCAACATGCTATTAAAATGGTTGTGATGTGGTATGATGGGGTGGTATCCTCCTTTGAATGATTTGAGTGACTTGACTTGGCACATGTTCACACATGTAGTTGAAACAAATCAACATAGCCTTCACGATATTTATGTTCATGGTGGATTATATCCTACTCATGCTTGCATCTAATGTTTATTAATTTTAGTGCATGTTCATGACTGTTGTCGCTCTCTAGTTGGTCGCTTCCCGCCTTTTGCTAGCCTTCACTTGTACTAAGCGGGAATACTGCTTGTGCATCCAATCCCTTTAAACCCCAAAGTTATTCCATATGAGTCCACTATACCTTCCTATATACGGTATCTACCGCTGCCCAAGTAAATTTGTATGTGCCAAACTCTAAACCTTAAAATAAACATTCTATTTTGTATGCTCGAATAGCTCATGTATCAACTATGGTTGTCCTTATCTTCCATGTTAGGCGGGTTATTCTCAAGAGGAGTGGACTCCGCTCCTCACTCACGAGAACATGGCTGGTCACCGGGATGTCCAGTCCCATGCTTTATGCAAACTAAATCAAAATTAATTGCAAACAAAACTCCCCCTAGGACCTGATGTATGTTGGAGGCACTCGTTGTTTCGAGCAAGCCGTGGATTGATGCTTGTTGGTGGAGGGGAGTATAAACTTTACCATTCTGTTTGGGAACCGTCTATAATGTGTGTAGCATGGAAGATATCGCCATCTCTTAGTTGTTATGTTGACAATGAAAGTATACCGCTCAAAATATTATTTATCTCTATTTCAAAACCGAGCTCTGGCACCTCTACAAATCCCTGCTTCCCTCTGTGAAGGGCCTATCTATTTACTTTTATGTTGAGTCATCACCCTCTTATTAAAAGCACTAGCTGGAGAGCACAGCTGTCATTTGCATGCATTACTATTAATTTATATTGGGTATGACTATGACTGGATCTCTTTTACCATGAATTACAATGTCTAGTCAGTCCTTGATCTTTAAAGGTGCTCTGCATTTATGTTTTGCGGTCTTAGGAAGGGCTAGCAAGATACCATCTTGTTATATCATATTATGATTGTTTCGAGAAAGTGTTGTTATCCGAGATTTATTATTATGGCTCGCTAGTTGATTATGCCATTGATATGAGTAAACATGAGAGCTGAGAATTGTTGCAAATGTGGTTAGTTATAATCTTTGCTGAAAACCTGAATGCTGGCTTCACATATTTACAACAACAAGAGCAAACAGAGTTTGTAAAAGTTTTTATTTTTCTCTTTCAGTTTGTCAACTGAGTTGCTTGAGGACAAGCAAGGGTTTAAGCTTGGGGGAGTTGATACGTCTCCGTCGTATCTACTTTTCCAAACACTTTTGCCCTTGTTTTGGACTCTAACTTGTATGATTTGAATGGAACTAACTTGACCGACGCTGTTTTCAGCAGAATTGCCATGATGTTATTTTATGTGCGTAAAACAAAAGTTCTCGTATTGACCTGAAACTCCACGGAACACCTTATAAAAAACAATAAAAAATCCTCGCCAAAGATGAAGACCAGGGGGCCCACACCCTGTCCACGAGGGTGGGGGCGCCCCCCCCCCTCCTGGGCGCGCCCCCCTACCTCGTGGGCCCCCTGGAGACCTTCCGATGCCAACTCCAACTCTATATAATGGCTTTCGGGGAGAAAAAAATCAGGGAGAAGAAATCATCGCGTTTTATGATACGGAGCCGCCGCCAAGCCCTAAAACCTCTCGGGAGGGCTAATCTAGAGTCCGTTCGGGGCTCCGGAGAGGGGGATTCATCGCTGTCGTCATCATCAACCATCCTCCATCACCAATTTCATGATGCTCACCGCCGTACGTGAGTAATTCCATCGTAGGCTTGCTGGACGGTGATGGGTTGGATGAGATCTATCATGTAATCGAGTTAGTTTTGTTAGGGTTTGATCCCTAGTATCCATTATGTTCTCGAGATTGATGTTGCTATGACTTTGCTATGCTTAATGCTTGTCACTAGGGCCTGAGTGCCATGATTTCAGATCTGAACCTATTATGTTTTCATGAATATACGTGTGTTCTTGATCCTATCCTGCAAGTCTATAGTCACCTATTATGTGTTATGATCGAGACAACCCCAAGTGACAATAATCGGGATACTTCTCGGTGATGACCATAGTTTGAGGAGTTCATGTATTCACTAAGTGCTAATGCTTTGTTCCGGTTCTCTATTAAAAAGAGGCCTTAATATCCCTTAGTTTCCATTAGGACCCCGCTGCCACGGGAGGTTAGGACAAAAGATGTCATGCAAGTTCTTTTCCATAAGAACGTATGACTATATTCGGAATACATGCTTACATTATATTGATGAATTGGAGCTAGTTCTGTGTCACCCTAGGTTATGATTGTTACATGATGAACTGCATCCGGCATAATTATCCATCACCGATCCAATGCCTACGAGCTTCCCATACACTGGTTTACGCTTATTTACTTTCCCGTTGCTACTGTTACAATCACTACAAAACACCAAAAATATTACTTTTGCTTCCGTTACTTTTGTTACCGTTACCACTACTATCATACTACTTGCTACTAAACACTTTGCTGCAGATATTAAGTTTCCAGGTGTGGATGAATTGACAACTCAGTTGCTAATACTTGAGAATATTCTTTGGCTCTCCTTGTGTCGAATCAATAAATTTGGGATGAATACTCTACCCTCGAAAGCTGTTGCGATCCCCTACACTTGTGGGTTATCATTCCACTGTGTCGTCACTGCAAGGTTCGATGGCCCCTTCGATCATCGACAACGATGCGGTCCAGGGTGAGGTTTTCCTCCCCGGACAGATCTTCGTGTCCGCGGCCGCATCAAGGGCCAACTCGTTTGGCCATCTAGAGCAGATCGAAAGCTACCCCCCTGGCCATCAGGTCAGGTTTGGAAACTTGAAATACACCGCCGATGTCCGCGAAGACTTGATCTTCGACGGGATCGGGCCCATGCCAGGTGTGCCGCACGATCACGACGAGCACGATATAGTTCTGCCGTCGGACGGTGTTCGGGAGATCACACCAGCAACTACTCCGGCCTCTAGTCCGGAGCAGATCACGCCATCCGAGGACGGGAGGATAGACTCCACCACGGAGGCCGCGCCTCGATGGCGATAGAGCCGAATCGACCTTACCCCTCACGAGAGCCGTGTCGCCGAATCGGCTGGACTTGTCCTCGCCCACGGACTCCGTACCACCCGCGCCCATACCTATCGAATCCGATTGGGCGCCGATCATGGAGTTTACCTCCGAGATATCTTCAAGACTTCGCCTTCGGCGACATACTGAACTCATTGAAATCTCTCTCCCTGTCCGGAGAACCTTCGCCGAACTATGTACGGCTAGAGTGGGATGCGGACGACGAAGAAATTCAATCCCCACCCACCACCCACTTAGTAGCCACTATCGACGATTTAACCGACATGCTCGACTTCGACTCCGAAGACATTGATGGTATGGACACCGATGCCGGAGACGAACAGGAACCACTTCCCACAGGGCACTGGACCGCCACCTCATCATATGATATATACACGGTGGACACCCCCAAAGAAGGCCATAGCGACAAGACAACGGAGGATGACCCCTCCAAGAAGCAACCCCAGCGTCGACGTCGGCGGCGCCGCTATAAGTCTCGCCATAGCAAAAACGGTGATACCGGCACAGGAGATAACAGCACTCCGGACAGTGCCGAAGATGATGACAATCCCCTCCAGAACGATCAAGAGCCGGAGGATGAACAAGCCAGCCCTCCTAAGAGAGTGGCAGAGGGAGAAACGGAGGACGACAATTATATGCCTCCCTCTGAAGACGAAGTGAGCCTCGACGACGAAGAATTCGTCGTGCCTGAGGATCCCGTCGAGCAGGAGCGCTTCTAGCACCGACTTATTGCCACAACAAACAGCCTGAAGAAAAAGCAGCAACATCTTCGAGTTGATCAGGATCTGCTAGCAGATAGATGGACTAAAGTCCTCGCGGCTGAGGAGTACGAACTCGAACGCCCTTCCAGAGGTCACCCCGCGTTCGATGCGGCTGATCGGCCACCCCGTGGCCGAGATAGAGAAGCAGTACGGCATGAAAATCAGCCTACACCCCGCCGACATTCAAACAAACATCCAAAGGAAACGGGAAACACGCGAGACCTGCGAGACGTACTGGAAGACAGGGCAAGACATGGTAGATCAATATATGGATCACGGGGTCGTGCCCCTACAAGGGACGGTGACCGCCTCGCCGGATACAGTAAAAGCAATTCCGGACGGGCCGAATACAGCAGGCAGGACTCATACGAGTTGCGTCACGACGTAGCCAAAGACAGTAGGCGCCAAGACACCCCCTATATTTCACCAATGAAGTAATGGAGCATGAATTACCAGAAGGTTTCAAACCTGTAAACATCGAATCATATGACGGTACAACAGATCCCGCGGCATGGATCGAGGACTTCCTCCTCCACATCCACATGGCCCGCGGTGATGATCTACATGCCATCAAGTACCTCCCATTAAAACTCAAAGGACCAGCTCGGCATTGGCTGAATAGCACTGCCCGGCCAGACTCCGTCGGCTGTTGGGAGGATCTGGAAGACGCATTTCTCAACAATTTCCAGGGCACTTATGTGTGACCACCAGACGCCGATGACCTGAGCCACATAATTCAGCAGCCAGGGGAATCGGCCAGGCAATTCTGGACACGGTTCCTAACAAAGAAAAACCAAATTGTCGACTGTCCGGATGCAGAAGCCCTAGCGGCATTCAAGCACAACATCCGTGACGAGTGGCTCGCCCGGCACCTCGGTCAGGAAAAGCCAAAATCAATGGCAACCCTCACGACACTCATGACCCGCTTTTGCGCGGGAGAGGACAGCTGACTGGCTCGTAGAATAACATATCAAGGAACCTTGGCACTTCGGATACCAAGGACAGCAACGACAGGTCACGTCGCAGCAAACACAAGCGCCGTAGCAACGGTGATAACGCCGAGGGCACGGCAGTCAATGCCGAATTCAGAGGCTCTAAATCCGGTCAGCGGAAAAAGCCATTCAAAAGAAGTACTCTGGGCCCGTCCAATTTGGACCGCATACTCAATCGCTCGTGTCAAATACACGTCACCCCCGATAAGCCAGCCAATCACACCAACAGAGAATGCTGGGTGTTCAAGCAGGCCGGCAAGATAAATGCCGAAGACAAGGACAAGGGGCTGCACAGCGATGACGAGGAGGAGCCCCGGCCGCCGAACAAGGGGGGACAGAAGAAGTTCCCCCCACAAGTGCGGACAGTAAACATGATATACGCAACCCACATCCCCAAAAGGGAACGGAAGCGTGCACTAAGGGCGTCGCCCCAAAGTTCAACTCATGGTCCTCTTGTCCGATCACATTTGATCGCAGGGACCACCCCACGAGTATCCGTCACGGCGGATCTGCTGCATTGGTCCCGCTGGGGCTTGCGCACTCTCCCTCTGAATGCTGCGGCCGGGCTTCGCCGGGGTTGCCACGACAACCATAAATAGGCCTTCCCACCCGGGAAAGTGCCATTCATCCTCCCGAGCTCGTCTCCTTCCTCTCCGTTCCACGACGGGATCATCCATTCCGGCGAATACCCACTTGGTTCTACGCGCGTAGAGCCTCATCTGTTCCCAACCGACCATCGTGCACACCACGATTGCAGAGACCCGTCACCGCGGGCTTGCCGTACTTCCCCCCCCCCTCCGTAGCCGCTCGTCTTCTCTTCCGTCGCCGGCGACGCTCCGACCACCTATGGACAAACCCACCACCACAGCCCAACACACCATCCTCCCCTGTCAGTTGGGGGGCTTTAATGAATGTTTGGGGTCTTTGATGGTCCACTTTTTCAAAATTGTGTTTGTTTGACTATTGAATCAAATGAATGGTAGAAAGACAGGTTAGAATATCAGTATCAAGATACAAAATGGTGAAAGTGCATACCTTTGCATTTCAGGCTACATATTTTTAGTATTATACATATAAATCATTTCGCCCCTGTCCCTCTTTTCACACATTAGTTTCAGATAAGTTGGTCCTAAAAACCAGTTCATATATTCATTAGTGCAACAAATTCAGTTTAATGCCTTGGAGGATCTGCCTCCAGTCCCTGCTTACTCCATCATTAAATTCAGTTTAATGCCTTGGAGGATCTATCCTTTATCCGCTTGAGTTGCTCCTCCCTTTTCTAATTCCTATAAAATTACCCAACAGTGCGCCAGACTTACAGAAATTAACTCTGAAATCAAGTATTCGTTTGATGCTGTGGGGTACGTGTACTCATAAGCAACTCTACACCTTACCATGGAAGATGATTGATAACGCACCAAAACAAAATCACCACAGAAAAGGAAACTTGAGAATCCATTCCTCTCTAGTGGAAGGAAAAAAAGAATCCTTAAGCATGGAAGCTGATTGATAATCTATATCTATACCTACTAATAAAGCAAGGTGCGTTTCTCCAATTTTTTCATCCATTCATCACTGATTTTTTTTTTATCCGAGGTGGTACTAATTTTTTGTGGTCCATCTGCTATAAAGGGAAAAAAAATTGTCCAGAATTTCGTACATGGGCCTGCACGCGCTAAGGCCCAGAGAAGCCACACATTTATATCCTGTTCAGAATTTCGTACATGGGCCTGCACGCGCTAAGGCCCAGAGAAGCCACCCATTTATATCCTGCCCACACAGCTCGGAAACATTATTTCTCGCACGGAGCAGAATATAGTTGGAGCTTCGCATAGGTCACACACCGTTGGACCGGCCCATTCTCTTTTTCTCTGCGTTCTTATTCTACATTTCTTTTTATTTTCCCCTTTGAAGTTATTTTTGTATTTTCCCCATAATTTTTTTTAATTTTTTCAGAATTTCGTTTTTTGTACACATTTTCATTAAATCTTTAGAATTTCAAATTTTGTTCCCTTTTCAAAAATATTTGGAATTTCAATTTTATTCTCGATCCAAATTTGTTCGAAATTCAAAAAAAGTTCGATTTTAAAATAACCATTATAAAATTGTTTTTCAATTTTTTTAAAAATAATTTGCATGTTTTAAAATAATAGAAATTCGAAAAATATTTCTGTTTGCTGAAATGTTCAAAAATTCAAAACAATGTTTGTGATTAAAAACACATTTTTGAAAATGGTTTTGACTGTTCAAAACAAGTTTCCATTTTTTAAAACTGTTCACAAATTCAAAAAAAGCCAGTTTCTCCGCCTTAAAAATTTCCTGTTTTCAAAAAAATGTTTGTGGATTTCAAAAAATCTTACTATATTAAATTTTGTTTGCCTTTTTCCAGAAATTAATGAGTGTTTATTAAATGCTTGCATTTTTTATAAAAAAAATAGGAGGTCACCACAACCTCAACCAGGAGGCGGACCTGAAGTAAAAAGAGGCACGAGTTGGGTAGTGGCCGCCACTCCGATCAACCCCACTACTATAAAGATCTCGCGGGCCAAACATGACCCTGAGAACATCACATATCTCCGCCTGTCAGCCCCACTGCTCGAGACCGTTTTGATGGACATCAATTATCTCTCCGGATGCTTCGTGCAAAAAAAAATCTCTTCAATTGCAACACATGGGCATATGTGTGTGCAAAAAAAGCAAGGTGTGTTTCGCCAATTTTTTCATCCGTTCACCACTGGAAAGAATTTTTTTGTATCCGAGGTGGTACTAAATTCTTATGTGTTTGTCCGCTAGAAAAAGAATTTTCGTACGTGGGCTGGCCGATGTGGCCTAGTGAAGCAAACCCACTTATTTCTCTGCCCACGCACTGAAAAAATTCTATTTTCCCCACGGGGCAACGAATAGTCAAACATTCGCACAGGACAACCAATAATGGGCTGGCCCATTTGTTTTTGGTGTTTTACTTCTATTTTTATTCTTCTTTCCCTATCTCGTTTTTCAATTCCAAGTTCATTTTTCTTTGAGAATTTATTTTGTAAATTAAAAGTTCCCAAAAAATGTTCAGAACAATTTTTTTGAAAAAAATCAGAATTCCAAAATTTTATTGCTATTTCAGAAAATATTGGGAACTTACAAAAAGTTGACCATTTTTTTAAAAACAATATTGTTTTTCAAAATTGATCGAGATTTCTAAAAATAAAATGACATTTAAAAAATGCTCCAAATTTTAAAAATATTCCCGTTTTATTGAAATATTTTCATCCGTTCACCACCGATTTTTTTTATATCCGAGGTGGTACTAATTTTTTGTGGTCCATCTGCTATAAAGAGAAAAAAATTGTCCAGAATTTCGTACATGGGCCTGCATGCGCTAAGGCCCAGAGAAGCCACACATTTATATCCTGTTCAGAATTTCGTACATGGGCCTGCACGCGCTAAGGCACAGAGAAGCCACCCATTTATATGCTGCCCACGCAGCTGGGAAACATTATTTCTCGCACGGAGCAGAATATAGTTGGAGCTTCGCATAGGTCACACACCGTTGGACCGGCCCATTCTCTTTTTCTATGTGTTCTTATTCTACATTTCTTTTTACTTTTCCCCTTTGCGGTTATTTTTTTATTTTCCCATAATTTTTTTATTTTTTTAGAATTTCATTTATGTACACATTTTCGTTAAATCTTCGCAATTTCCAAATTTGTTCCCTTTTCAAAAATATTCGGAACTTTTAAATTTAATTCCTGTTCCAAATTTGTTCGAAATTCAAAAAAAGATCGATTTTAAAATAACCATTATAAAATTGTTTTTCAAATTTTATAAAATAATTTGCATGTTTTAAAATAATAAAAATTCGAAAAATATTTCTGTTTGCTGAAATGTTCAAAAATTCAAAACAATGTTTGTGATTAAAAACACATTTTTTAAAATGGTTTTGAATGTTCAAAACAAGTTTCCATTTTTTAAAACTGTGCACAAATTCAAAAAAAGCCAGTTTCTCCGCCTTAAAAATTTCCTGTTTCAAAAAAATGTTTGTGGATTTCAGAAAATCTTACTATATTAAATTTTGTTTGCCTTTTTCCAGAAATTAACGAGCTTTTATTAAATGCTTGCATTTTTTATAAAAAAAATAGGAGGTCACCACAACCTCAACCAGGAGGCGGACCTGAAGTAAAAAGAGGCACGAGTTGGGTATTGGCCGCCACTCCAATCAACCCCACTACTATAAAGATCTTGCGGGCCAAACATGACCTTGAGAACATCACATATCTCCGCTCTGTCGCCCCACTGTTCTGGAGACCGTTTTGATGGACATCAATTATCTCTCCGGATGCTTCGTGCAAAAAAAAAAATCTCTTCCGTTGCAACGCATGGGCATATGTGCAAAAAAAGCAAGGTGTGTTTCGCCAATTTTTTCATCCGTTCACCACTGGAAAGAATTTTTTTGTATCCGAGATGGTACTAAATTCTTATGTGTTTGTCCGCTAGAAAAAGAATTTTCGTATGTGGGCTGGCCGATGTGGCCTAGTGAAGCAAACCCACTTATTTCTCTGCCCACGCACTGAAAAAATTCTATTTTCCCCACGGGGCGACGAATAGTCAAACATTCGCACAGGACAACCAATAATGGGCTGGCCCATTTTTTTTTGGTGTTTTACTTCTATTTTTATTCTTCTTTCCCTATCTCGTTTTTCAATTCCAAGTTCATTTTTCTTTGAGAATTTATTTTGTAAATTAAAAGTTCCCAAAAAATGTTCAGAACAATTTTTTTGAAAAAAATCAGAATTCCAAAATTTTATTGCTATTTCAGAAAATATTGGGAACTTACAAAAAGTTGACCATTTTTTTAAAAACAATATTGTTTTTCAAAATTGATCGAGATTTCTAAAAATAAAATGACATTTAAAAAATGCTCCAAATTTGAAAAATATTCCAGTTTTATTGAAATTTTCAAAGTTAAAAATATTTCGTGTATAAAGGAGACACATTTTCTATAAATCTTATAAATTTTCAACACATGTTCCCATTAAAAAAATGTTCTCAAATTCAAATAACGTTCATGTTTTTATAAAAAAGTGGGTGTTTTCAGAAAATGTTGGTGAATTTTAAAAGATGTTCCCTTTCATGTTCTGTTCGTGTTTTTTCGAAAGTGTACATAATTTTTAAAAAACTATTTAGGATTTAAAAAAGTGTTCATGTTTCCTAGAATATTCAGAAGCTTCATACCTTAATATCCCCTCGATTGAAAAGATTGAAAGGAAGAGTAGATTGAATAACTCATGGGACTTCTCTGCCGTACGATGACGTAACAAAACTCTTAAATGCCCTCGACCAATGAATGGAAAAATAGCGGATTGATTCCTTCACACGCAACAAAAGCAAGAAGCTAAATGTTCCTTTTTGTGTGCACATGGGGTTTTCCTTGCACATATAATTCTCACTAACTTAAATGCATACTATTTTATCTCCCGTTGCAACGCACGGGCATATGTGCTAGTGCAGACAAAAGCAAATAACCGCGGGATATCTATGGCTAAGATTGACGTGCACTTGTCCATTGCCACAACATATATCTATGCTAGCTACGAATCAAGCGCACCAAAAGGTCTCAACATAATAATCATAGTAAAACAAGAAGGACAGCATCTAGTCCATCCGTATGGTGCTCAAATGCGCCATCTGCTGCTGCTTCTTGGCCACCGCCGCCGCTCCACTCTTCTCACGCAGCACCTTGCCTTGGCATTCTCACGATTTTTGCTGCAAGCCAAATAAATACTGTCACGCAACCACACCAGGCAGCAAGCAAAGCAGGAGAGCGAAACAGGGGACACTCACCCGCAAAAAAAGAAAAAAGAAACAGGGGACACACACCAGGCAGCAAGCAAAGCATGATGGCGGTGATTCGTTTTTATTGCGGAGCGCTCCTCGAGCGATGCCCACCCCACATATGCAGCGATTCCGGTCAAAAGCTTCTGGCACAGTATATAGGTGCGTTCCTGCTCAACAAAAACAAAACCGAATGTATCAAATATGATCTCTTTTTGAAAATGAAAATTGTGTCAAATATGATCCGGGTGGACTCATTCAGTTTGTTAAAGAAAATACTCCTACACGATTTCGATTTGGTTGTTGCTTTTTTGTTGGGACCGCCAGTATATCAGGCACCTGGAAAAAAAATGTGTCAAAGAGTGATTTCTATGTATTGATTTTCTTACCGTTTTAGAGCATCTTCAGGAGATCCTGCAAACCGTTGTCCTGCAAATCCCGTTTACGGTATCTCGTAAACAAAATTTGCGATACGGCAGACGCGGGTACAGAACACATCCCACAAATATCATCGGAGTTCACACTTAACATTCAAACTAGTAGTTCGCGCCGCTAAACATCACCAGAGACCAGTGGCGGAGCTCCTTGGGGGGCAACCTCCTCCCTCCCCCCTCCCCCCCCCCCCACCCCCCACCCCAGCTCACAAGAAAACAATCAATATATTCTTTTGTATTAGGCCTATTTTTCACTAAAGATCGACTAAAATAGTTATGGTCGCCCCTCTCCGGCCCACGGCCCCTCCATAATTTCGGCTCAAGCTCTGCAACTACCGGAGATGTAGTTCGCATAACAAAGTTCATACAAGCATAATAAAACGGAAACTAAACATAGTTCATACCATGCCACATAAACATAGTTCAAACTTCAACTAGATCATACTTAAACTTATACTACATCTACTTTTCATAGCCATCACCGTCACCATCACCGGACTTGTTAACGCCGAGGTGGTGCTCCATGAGGGAGTCGGAGAGTACGAACGCGAGGTGGTACTCCTCCCTCAGCTCTAGGACCCACGCTGATGTGGCTTCGTCCCCGGCGGCGGGCGCCTCCTTTGCCTCAAACCAAGCTCGCTCGGCCGCCTACATCCGCTGGATCGCCGGATCGACGATCCGATGGACGAGGTCAAAGTTGGTCCACACACGTGCGTCGGCGCTGCAGGAGCGGCGCCGCACGCACGTGCCTGCTCCTTGCGCCATTCCTTTACCAACGGGTGGAGGGAGAAGCTCCCTGCCTCCTCATCATGGCGGCACTTGCGAGACGGAACGCCCCCTCGTCCATCCCTCCCGCCACCCGCGCAAGACATCGGGCCTCGCCTTTGTTGGCTACACTCACCACAAAACTAAGTTGGAATGAAGGCGATTTGTCGTCGGAGTAGAAGAAATGTGGCGGAGAAGGATGAGGGAAAACGAGGATGTGTACCCTAAAAAGCCCTAGCGCCGGTATATATACCATGGACACGAGGGGCGGTTTACGGGCCTCCTATAAATTTTTACGGGCCGGTCTGTTTTTGTGGGATCTATTCGGAACGTTTTTTTTGCCCAAACTGTAAAACCGTCAGTAAAGTAGGGCCCGGCGAGCTTATACGAGATCTGCTAGAGATGCTCTTATCTATTGTGACAAACTCGTCTTTTCATGGTTGGCTCAAGGTCATTTCAGGATCATCAAGCTTCCCGTGCACATCTACCACACAAGCCATGTTATCGAGCTTTTTTTGCATTGTAATACGTGTCTCATTCATGTCATAAAGATCAAAATACAAGTCACATAAGATCGACATGACAAAACTGAAAAGATAGCAGAACATCTCTGAACTTGACACCAATGCCCGTCACCTGTCTCCGGCACCACCACATCAGCACCGAAGAAAAGAATGACGGATCACCTCCTCACCCGAGCTCAACGCGGTTCCATCGCTGATATGCAACTTCGAGGACCTCCAAGGTGGCTCACCAAAAGTGAAGCCCCTGCCGTTGAACGAATCAGACCAAGGCAACACCCCACACACTCCATCGAACTCCAGATCTGGCACCCCACCACGACTAAGACGCCGAAAAAGGAAACATACCTGTCATCCACGAACCACGAACCTGATGGCCTCAAAGAGTTGTGTTAAGTGTCAAACCTACAAAGTTAGACATAGCAGAATTTGATGGCCCCAATACCTATTCCTGGATACAGAACATTAAACAGTATTTTGATGCAGCAAGAACACCCCTAGAGCAAAGGACATAGTTTGTTGTATCACATCTCAAAGGAGAACCAGTTGAGTGGTGGAGAGGTACAAGATTCACTGCCAGGACCCTACCATTACCATGGCATAGGTTTTGCACATACATCAATGACATGTTTGCCATAACACCGGTTTGTAGTCCTGCCCTTCCAAATGATTACTTCATGAAAGTTTTATCTATGGCTTACACCCATACATTGAGAGTCACCTGCAGTGTCAGAAGCCACCTGGTATGCAGTCTGCATTGTGGTATGCCAGAAGGATTGAGCAATCTTGCCCACCTCCATAGCAGAGCAACAAATATTACTCTCAGCCTGTAAAAAGATAAGTTACTTATGACTCTCCAAGGCAAGTGATACAACCACCAACTCAGCCCCACATCGTAATTTTCCACTTGCCCCTATAGAAAATTCTCTTGCTACAATTATCCAACAGGCAAGACAAAAAGGAACATGTTACAAATGCAAAGAGCCTTGGTTTCATGGCCACAAGCAAGTATGCAAGCTCTCACATAAAGCACAAATTCAGGAATTATAAGCCAGCAATACAAAGCCCAAGGAAATTATATACGTCCCGGATGGTGATGATGACACCGAACTACCTCTACAAGATAACACTTAAGACCAAAACCTATCCTTGCATGCAGTCAAAGGAGGAAGAAATGAGACAACCAAATATTCTTTCATGTTAGCCACCATGATGGGTGACATCCCATCATAATGGATATGCCAAGGACGTTCTAGAGTGAGAACCAAGATGTGGTTGGATGGTTAGAGGGCTGGTATCACGGCCCATCAAAGTTTAAATTTTGGTGATCGCATTTATTCCTGGATTTGTTTCAGAATTTCTGGCGATGTGCATTCAGTGGGAGAAAACGTTCCCGTCGACGACGAGGTGCCTATGATGACTTCGTAAATTTTAAGATGATATGCCGGCTCAGTCTTTCGGAGGTGCTCATAAGGGTAGGGGTGTGCGTGTGTGCATTCATATAAATAAGTGTATGCGCGTGTATATGAGCGCTTGTGTCTGTACTGATGTTTAAAAAAAAGACGTCTAGAGTTTTTTCACTATATTCGTGAAAGTCTGGTCTCAAGCAGGGGGAATGTCAGGCTGGTTACCTGAAACGAGCGTGCTATGACGGGGGTGCCTAGTTGTTGTAACGACAGAGGCATCCGACCGTGCTACAAGATGGCCCTGTTTTTGCTACATGGTGACGGCTGGGTACAGCGATGGAGTCTGCTAGTTTAGGCGATGACTGGTGCTGCAGGGACGGTGAGCCTGCGGTGCTTCGAATCAGCGGCATGGCCGAAGATTCCTTTTTTTTTCTGGCTTGATGTGCGAGAGGAGAAAGAAGAAAGAGGCCCAGATCCAACGACACATGAAACTGCAATCACACGGTTGCGCCATAAACTGGCCGAAATTTAGGCCGGCGCACCGGCACCTAGCAGTCGTCTTGAATTTATTCTTGAAGATGTTATAATTTACTTTGTTTTTTTATCACTAGTAAAAGGGCCCGTGCGTTGCAACGGGAGAAAAAAATTCACAATTTCCAATGGTCATGATCACATTTCGCTGCATCACCAAGATGCAATATCTCTCTCAATTTCTCGAAATCATGAACATTTTGAAATTATGAAAAATTTGTTAAACTCATGCACATATTTGAAATCGCAAACAACATACTATTACAAATTTCTAAACATTTTCTACAATCAAGAACATTTTTTTAATTTATGAATATTTTTTGCTATTTACAAACATTTTAAAAAATTGTGAACATTTTTAAGCAATTTTCTGAACTGGCAAACATTCTATAATCGATGAAATTTTTTAGAAATTGGGTGGATTAGTTATTGAATTTGACGAACTTTTTTTGATTTAACGAACATTTTTGGAAATGCCGTGCGTTGCAACGGAAAAAAACTATCAAGTTATACATGTGTGGTAGATATAAAAAAGTA
The DNA here is from genome assembly GCA_021605145.1 of Aegilops bicornis. Classification (NCBI taxonomy): domain Eukaryota; kingdom Viridiplantae; phylum Streptophyta; class Magnoliopsida; order Poales; family Poaceae; genus Aegilops; species Aegilops bicornis. The sequence goes on from CM038674.1 coordinate 675,853,870, forward strand.
TGAATCAAATTCACAAAGTATATACAAATGATGTCATGATGAGATAAGACACTTTTAAAATGTAATTTCAAAAACGAACAATATGATGCTCATCAGGACTTGATTTTTTAAGGCGTCACAACAAAATATTTTGTGGCTGAGCAAACTGCATTGACGGACCCTGCTTGAGCTATACTGATAAATAAAGTGTCTCGCCTTGACTTAGCGTAGCGGTGTTTACCATAACCACTATTGTGATACGAGAATAAGCATAATTGTGTATGGAAGCAAAATAGACATTTAGTCATTTTAATATAGCTTACAAAAACAAACCCTTAGAAAGTTATGTCAATTTTGTTGGGTTCAGCGTTGTACAAAACACGGAAACCCTTTTTTACCAAATGCAAAGGACTAAATAAAATCATAAAACGAGCTATATAGATCTCCTAATAAAACCTTTATGGAAGCTACAATTAGTTTTGTTCATTATTTACAGATGTGTTTTAATTTTTGTGAACAATTTCTAAAAGCTGATGACATGTTTTTTAAATTCCTGAATATGCTTTGAATATTGGCTCATTTTAAAAAAGCATGAACATTTTTTATTTCATGAAAATTCATTTGAAAATCGTGATTTGTTTATAATATGTGAGCAATTTTTTAAGTCATGAACATTTTATGATTTTTCAAATATTTTTTAAATTCACAAACAGTTTACCATTCTCCTACTTTTTTTCAAAACTCACAACTGTTTGATGTTTTGGAAATCCGAAATCAATTTTGAGATAAAAAACCAAAACAGAAATAAAAAAGTAAAAAGAAATAAAAAATAGGGGGCGCCACGAATCCGAAATTAATTTTTAGAGAAAAAAAACAGAAAAAAAATAGAAAACAGAGGCGCCACGACCCGCATGGGCTGGCCCATTACTGCGCTTAAGATGGGTAAAAGAAAGATGTTTTGGAAATCCGAAATCAATTTTGAGATAAAAACCAAAACAGAAATAAAAAAGTAAAAAGAAATAAAAAATAGGGGGCGCCACGAATCCGAAATTAATTTTTAGAGAAAAAAAACAGAAAAAAAATAGAAAACAGGGGGCGCCACGACCCGCACATGGGCTGGCCCATTACTGCGCTTAAGATGGGTAAAAAGAAAGATGTTTTGGAAATCCGAAATCAATTTTGAGATAAAAAACCAAAACAGAAATAAAAAAGTAAAAAGAAATAAAAAATAGGGGGCGCCACGAATCCGAAATTAATTTTTAGAGAAAAAAAAACAGAAAAAAAATAGAAAACAGGGGGCGCCACGACCCGCACATGGGCTGGCCCATTACTGCGCTTAAGATGGGTAAAATGAAAGAGAAAAAGCATGAGAACCAGGGATCGAACCCTGGTCTCCTGTGTGGAGAGTCGTAGCCTCAGCCATCGCTGCGCGCTACTCATGCATTGCTGCTAATATATCGTATCCACTGTTAATAACAGAACCCGGGAGCGATATTTGAAATTAGAAACGAATCGTTTTTGCCACTTACGGGTGGCATTGGTGGGTAATTATTGCCAACTTCGAGGATAGTTTTTCTGACGTACGGGCAGAAATCCAATTCTCTTTATTATTATTATATATATAATTATACTAGCAAATATGTCCGTGCGTTGCACCGGGAGAATCAAAACACACTTCCCTGGCCCAATAACCCAAGACAACATTTTGTTGCATCAGCCATGTAATATATATTTTACCAATGGTCTTAAAATGCATGTATGAGATGCTACACTTCAATCATGAAAGAATTGATTAATTTAAATATCTAAATTACCTTCCTAATTAATTTGCAGTATAAGGAGTCATTATCTTCATCATTTGATTTATCATTGAGAGCCTAAATCACGAGGATCGTACATGTATGTACATATATAGGAAATTAAGGTTTAATTGGTAAGTTACCAGATGCCCATTACTGATTTTCGTTACCAAATTTCTTCTAAACATACATGCACGGAGACCTATAAAGTCTAAAGTACAACTCAATTATCTTTCATATATAAGGAAACATAATAAAGCGGATTTGCACATACCACACTAAAAGCGATTTTTTATTTGAAGAGGTCACAATAATTTTCATGAAATCAGGTGTATGATTCAGAATTTCTTTTTAACCATGCATGCTTCAGATTCCATGAAAAGGCATTATTCCCGTATGCTGAAACGGAAAAAAATCATCCCTCATACACACACCTGACAGCATCGGCGAATCCCTTCAAATCTTTCACAATGACACACGAGAAACAGCATGATAAGTGGTGTCGCGCAAAGTTCATAAGGTTGTATTATTTGTGAAATGTACTCAACATGTTTCCAATTTATTAGACAACAGAAATATCAACGTTAAGACGGGATTTTCAAAATACCCCATATAAAGAAGATATTAATAAAGGTTGCATCATAAATGGAATTTTAGGAATGATGATTAATATAATAGCATATTTCAAATCTACACATCTTTTTAAAGGGATTTCCATATATAACATGTTAGATTTGGAGTTAGGATTTGAAAGTGATTAATATAATACCATATTTGAAATCTACACATCTTTTTAAGGGATTTCTATATATAACATGTTAGATTTGGAGTTAGGGTTTGAAAGTTATGAGTTTTTTTGAAATATTTGAATATGTCCAAAAATAGAAAGAATGAAAATAGAGTAACTGGTACATTGTGCAACCCATCTGCTAAGTGACGCTGGGCGAGTAGTAATATCCTACGCCTACCAACATTAATAGGAGAGAAAAAGAAGAAAAGAGAGAAAGGGGAATCGAACCTGGGTCTCCCAGGTCGAGAGGTGAGGCTCACACCACTACACCAGCGACCCGCAAGTTATTGACTACATGGGCTTAATTTTAATGACTGAGCCTGCCGTGGATTTTAGAAGGGGCAAACCGAACCGTTTTTTCCACTTACCAATGGCATGGTGGGTAATTCTTTACAACCTCAAGGGCAGTTTTAATGACGGACGACAGAAACCCAATTCTCTTTATTATTAGGTAAAGATAAAGGTTGCATCATAAATGGAATTTTAGGAATGATGATTAATATAATAGCATATTTCAAATCTACACATCTTTTTAAAGGGATTTCCATATATAACATGTTAGATTTGGAATTAGGATTTGAAAGTGATTAATATAATACCATATTTGAAATCTACACATCTTTTTAAAGGATTTCTATATATAACATGTTAGATTTGGAGTTAGGGTTTGAAAGTTATGAGTTTTTTTGAAATATTTGAATATGTCCAAAAATAGAAAGAATGAAAATAGAGTAACTGGTACATTGTGCAGCCCATCTGCTAAGTGACGCTGGGGCGAGTAGTAATATCCTACGCCTACCAACATTAATAGGAGAGAAAAAGAAGAAAAAAGAGAAAGGGGAATCGAACCTAGGTCTCCCACGTCGAGAGGTGAGGCTCACACCACTACACCAGCCACCCGCAAATTATTGACTACATGGGCTTAATTTTAATAACCGAGCCTGCCGTGGATTTTAGAAAGGGCAAACCGAACCGTTTTTCCACTTACCAATGGCATGGTGGGTAATTCTTTACAACCTCAAGGGCAGTTTTAATGACGGACGACAGAAACCCAATTCTCTTTATTATTAGGTAAAGATTAGGTAAAGATATACTGTGTCATTTCTTCTGATATCTTTTCTTACTAATAAAGCAGTTAATGCTTCTGGTCGTCCGTCATTATTACTTTTCCATAAAAGCCCCTGTGGTTCCGCGTATTCAACCCGCAATCCATTATTAAGCTGTCACGAAAAACGGTTCGCTAGAAAAAAAAATACCCGTACGCGTCTGCCTCCTCGCCTCGCCTCGACCCTAGCCCGTGCCTAGGCCGAGCCAACCCTAGCCGCCGCCGCACCACTCGCCGCCGCTGCCGACCTCTTCCCGCTCGCCGCCCCGGCCGCACCTCTTCCTGCTCGCCGCCCCCGGCATGACGTTCGAGCGGAGCTTCTGGATCAGGTCAACGCGGCGGCTCGAGTGGTTGGGGACGATGCGTCTGCTCGATGCAAAACAGTGGCGGTGGGATCCAGCGGGCGCGGGAGGAGGAGAGATCCGGCGCGGCGGCGCGAAGTCCTTGCAAGTGGAGGCGGGCCTCAGTGGCTGGCAGGGAGAGCTCCAAGGTCATGGCGGTGATTTGATTTTTCTGGTAGAATAAAATAAAAAGACCCACACGGCCACGAGGTGTGATTTAGCAAAACTAATAAAATAATAAAATAAAAAGACCCACACGGCCACACAGTTCCCCTCGACCACCTGTACCCTTTTGGCCGATGCCAAATCCAGTTACTCCGGCCACCCTGCGCTACTCCGGCGAGCGACCCCCCAATGGCTTCTACCGGCTGCTGCAAGGGATGGCCAACCGGAGACGCCGCTGAAGCACCGCCACACGTCTCTCCGCTGGGCTCCATACCGAGCGAACTCCACATGAAGCAGGGAAAAGGCGAGATCCACTATCCCGACGACGAGGGAAGAGCTCGACGAGGAAAATGGCGACGGCGACATCCCGGAAATGCACGGGCGATCTGGACGGGGAGGAGGGTACCAGTCGGACGAGGGCCGCCGCGCTCTCCTCGGACGACTACCACGCCCACCACGGCAGACGGCCCAAGATCGTCCGGCCGCAGGACGGCAGCGGCGCGGCCAAGCCCCACTAACAGATCTTCGCAGCAGCAGGTGAGTTGGTTGCTGCTACTTAGAACTGCTTTCTTCCTTCCCTCATTATTCATTCGTCTCGTACTGCTGCTTTCTTGATGTGATGTCAGAGGGGTTGAACCAGAGCAAACGGGGGCATGTGATTGTTTTGATCATCTGTTAATTCTTCATGGCCATATGGTTAGTCAGTAGCCCGTAGTGGTACATGGCATGTGTGCTGAGTTTAATTTCAGTTATGGTCTGGCTCTGTGGTCTGGTCACTTACTTCTCTGTCAAATTATTCAGATTACTAGCTGAAGAATTGGTGCCCGTGCCGATGATCAAAGTAGAGGACGGGCAGATGATGCGGAAGGAATACTCGTGGTTCCTCAAGACCGAGTACGCAGCAACAAACTCAGGTAAATGTGCGTTAGGATCTAGAATAGATATGTGGGTGGTAACTTTCATATGCTACAATCAAGCTGACATTTTGAGCAGTCCATGTTGTATCTGATTGTATACCCTAGATGGAAAATTAAAAAACCTACTGTGGTACTCCCTCCGTTCCAAATTACTCGTCATGGTTCTAGTTCAATTTGGAACGGAGGGAGTACATAACTGCAGCTATGTCACTCGAAATATTAAAATGATGACTACTTAACTGATCAGCGTTGCAGTTAATTGAAATTAAACTGATCATGGCTGTCTGCAGAAACCAGGAGTTAACTGAAATTAAATTGATTGTGCCTGTGTTCAGAAACCAGGAGTTAACTGAAATTTAAACTGATTGCAGTAAAATGATGAGTACTCACCAAATTGCGTCTCATGTGTGCTGATTCAGTTATTCCTTTTGCATCATCTGTCGATCTAGCAAGACAGCACAACACACATGCATCAACCTATTGTCATATCGCAGGATAGTTTTGTAAGTCCCAAAGATCATCGGTTTCACTCTACAAATTAAAGGGAGATATAACTAATTACACACAAAAATTACATTGCTTAACAATAAATTTTAGACATGATAAGTGGAATATCATCAGCAAACGAGCATAGTACCCATACTCTTGGAAACCATTTGCATTTGTTGCAGCCATTTGTTCAATCGCAGCATATGCTTATACTATTAGCATAGTTGCCCTATCTTAGCACGCAATTCAATAACGAGGGCCATGCTGTAGATAGGGCCATGACTAGCTGATGAATGTGCCATTTTCATACAGCTTGGTTCTCTGGTTGGTTTCTGGGGGTGTATTTGAACTTGGATCGAGCAACGACTAGGCGTTTGCAGCATAGCAATTGATACACATTGGTACAGGCATGGAGTTTATCAGATGGAGGTGGCAGGTTATATGTCCATGGAATTAGTTATATGTGGATATAAATACAGTTGATAGAAAATCCAATTAGACGCGGCAGGTTATATGTCCATGGAATTAGTTATATGAGGATATAAATACAGTTGATAGAAAATCCAATTAGACACTGTTTAAAGCTTATATTTGTTCAGGTTAGCAATTGCTCTTTCAACCAGGCTGACCAAGCATCGAATGAGATCAGGATTAGTATTAGATTGTTGCAAGACAGCGATGCAAAATGTAGACTAGACTGTAATTTCCTGATTGCTTCAAGGCTAAATAAATACGTTTTTCCTCTGTATTTTTTTTGATAGGTTTTCTGTGCAATTTTTTTATCTTGTGATTAAGTATACTTATACTATTAACCCTTGTTAAGTTATATATAAGGTTGCTTTCAATACTGTTAAATATCCTAATAATAGCGATGAGTTGCCATGCAATGGTGTTAAATATCTTACAAATACTTCTTTTTTTTACCGCCAATATCCTAAAAATAGTTGCTTTGAACCTGTGTTAAGTGTCCTACAGAACTAACAAGTTGCTTTAAACAGTGTTAAATATCATAACAATACTGCTAAGCTGCCTTAAACTAGTGTCAACTATCCTAAGATTATTGATAAGTTGCCTTTTGGTTGATACAAGTTAGTGGTTTTTAATTCCTTATTGTTGTTGTTGTGATATTACTATGATCTACCACTGTAAAATTAAGTATAAGAAATCTAGACTTGCATATTTTTGGTAATGGCTTAGGATGTGTCTGGTTGGAGAGATAGATAAGGATGCGATAGGATCATCCCAATTTTATGGATGAGATGATCCAGTTTAGTGTTTGGTTGATATGTGTGGGATAGTCCTATTATCTGTTTGGTTGGAGGGATAGAGATGGTTGTGATGGGCCAATTGGAATGATGAATGAACATGGCCAAGTGGCCATCGAGGCTTTTTAAACATTTTTGTGCTTAGTTGCTTGATCAATACTAGCATGTAACACCTTTCTTTTGAGGGATTAGTATGTAACACCTGTACCTATTGGGAGACTGGGTCCAGATCATGGGCCCTTGGACCATGTTGACACGAGCTGATAGCCAGACCTGCAACTACAAAGGGCAAGCATCATCAGATAGAGAGGGGATTGAACAGAAATGAACTGAAGAACCTCCTGTCCGTCTCGTCGCTGCTTCTTCTAACTCTGGATCCTCTTCTTTCTTTGGTGTATCCTCTGCTCACGTCCAGCGATCGCCGTGACAACGGTCCCATCCACAAATTTCCTCCAAAAGTTCCACCAAAAATCCCCACAGTTTTTTCCCAAATCGATTTAGTTTCCTGTTGTTGAGTGTGGATACGATGGGTGCAGCAGCTCCAGCAACAGAGGAGGCTGTAGCGACAATCACATCGAGCCTCAAACTGACAATGCTCACCAACAGTTGCAGAAGACAATGCTCACCAACCGTTCGATGCTGGGCATTTGGCCATGGTGGCGACCGTGTGCACAACATGCGGGACCGCATGATCACCCACGGTGTATCCCCATCTGAGATCTCAGGCCCTTTCCGGTCGAATGCGACGACAACATCCATTTCTTATGTACAGGGCGAAACAGAGCTACAGAGCGCACACCAACTGTTCGTGGAATACCTGGGTGCCCAGCTGTGAACACAAGCCATGTCCTTGATGTCACCGTTACCCATGTGCTCTGCCCGGTGACAGAAAAGGTGCTTGGTCAGGTGTTTGATCCCGTGGCATGAATGAGATTTGTGTAGTGCAGCAAACTGCTCATGTCAAGGCATTTGTGGAGTTCCAATCATGGCGTGAAGCAGCCAAAGCACGGGGTGCGCTGCACCGCCGATGTATCTATGATGATTGTTGCTGCCTCAACATCCAGTACGCGTCGCTGTCTGTCATTATCATTGCTCCAACACCAAGCATAACCCTCGATAACAATTCCTCTAGTCCGGCAACATCTGAACTAGGCCTTGAGGAGGCACCTCAGACTACTCCTATGCTTGCAGTGATGCACCCAGTGTCGTCCTCCTTGGACAGGCAGAACATGGGCGCTATCTATACACAAGTTGTCGGTGCTGCTCACCAGGTGATTCCCTCATCACTTTTCATGTAGTTTTGTTCAGATTCTGCAGATGAGATAATAATTGTAGTCCACAGTAATCCTCTCAAACACTCTGTCTGGGACGAAGAGATTCTTGTTTCTTGATGTGGTCACTCATGTTGGAGGTATATCATTGTTCTTGGAGTTGGAGTTGTGTGTGAAGCCAATTGCCGGTGGTTATGAAGAAATGATGACACATGTTGGAGGTGCATCCTTGTTCCTAGTGCCTTGTGTATAACCTGCAAAGGTGGTTGATACGTCCATTTTGCATCATGCTTTTATGATCATATTTATTGCATTATGGGCTGTTATTTCACATTATGTCACAATACTTATGGCTATTCTCTCTTATTTTACAAGGTTTACATGAAGAGGGAGAATGCCGACAGCTGGAATTCTGGGCTGGAAAAGGAGCAAATATTGAAGGACTATTCTGCGCAACTCCAAAAGTCCTGAAACTCCACGGAATACCTTAGAATAAATAAAGAAAAATCGTCGCCAAAGATGAAGGCCAGGGGGCCCACACCCTGCTCACGAGGGTGGGGGGCGCCCCCCTGGGCGCGCCCCCTACCTCGTGGGCCCCCTGGTGGCTCTCTGACGCCCATCTTCTCCTATATGAAGTCTTTCGATGAGAAAAAAATCAAGGAGAACCTTTCGGGACGAGACTCCGCCGCCACGAGGCGGAACCTTGGCGGAACCAATCTGGGGCTCTGGTGGAGCTTTTCTGCCGGGGACACTTCCCTCCGGGAGGGGGAAATCATCATCATCATCATCACCAACGCTCCTCTCATCGGGAGAGGGCAATCTCCATCAACATCTTCACCAGCACCATCTCATCTCCAAACCCTAGTTCATCTCTTGTATCCAATTCTTGTCTCAAAGTCCGGTATTGGTGCTAGTAGTTTGCTAGTAGTGTTGATTACTCTTTGTAGTTGATGCTAGTTGGTTTATTTGGTGGAAGATCATATGTTCAGATCCTATATGCACATTATTACCCCTCTGATTATGAACATGAATATGCTTTGTGAGTAGTTACCTTTGTTCCTGAGGACAAGGGAGAAGTCTTGCTATTAGTAGTCATGTGAATTTGGTATTCGTTCGATATTTTGATAAGATGTATGTTGTCTAACCTCTAGTGGGGTTATGTGAACGTTGACTACATAACACTTCACCATTATTTGGGCCTAGAGGAAGGCATTGGGAAGTAATAAGTAGATGATGGCTTGCTAGAGTGATGTAAGCTTAAACCCTAGTTTATGCGTTGCTTCGTAAGGGGCTGATTTGGATCCACATGTTTCATGCTATGGTTAGGTTTACCTTAATACTTTTGTTGTAGTTGCGGATGCTTGCAATAGAGGTTAATTATAAGTGGGATGCTTGTCCAAGTAAGGGCAGTACCCAAGCACCGGTCCACCCACATATCAAATTATCAAAGTACCGAACGCGAATCATATGAGCGTGATGAAAACTAGCTTGACGATATTCCCATGTGTCCTCGGGAGCGCTTTTCCTATTATAAGAGTTTGTCCAGGCTTGTCCTTTGCTACAAAGGATTGGGCCACCTTGCTGCACTTTATTTACTTTTGTTACTTGTTGCTCGTTACAATTTATCTTATCACAAAACTATTTGTTACCACTTATTTCAGTACTTGCAGAGAATACCTTGCTGAAAACCGCTTATCATTTCCTTCTGCTCCTCATTGGGTTCGACACTCTTACTTAATGAAAGGACTACGATATATCCCCTATACTTGTGGGTCATCAAGACTCTTTTCTGGCGCCGTTGCCGGGGAGTGAAGCGCCTTTGGTAGGTGGAATTTGGTAAGGAAAAATTTATTTAGTGTGCTGAAATTTTCTGTCACTTGTTACTATGGAAAGTAATTGTTTGAGGGCTTGTTCGGGGTATCTTCACCACGTCCGGTTGAGCCAAGAGTTGCTCCTCAACCCACTGAACCTACTGAATCTATTGAAGATGAAACTGCTTTTCAGATTCCTTCGGGTATGATGGAAAAACTGCTAGCTAACACTTTCGCAGGAGATGGAACAAAGCATCCTGACGTACATCTACGCTTTGTGGATGATATTTGTGGACTATTTAAGCTTGCAGGTATACCTGATGATGTTGTTAAGAAGAAGGCTTTCCCTTTATCTTTGGGGGGAGACGCATTGACATGGTATAGGCTATGTGATGATACGAGATCATGGAACTATAAAAGAGTGAAATTGGAATTTCATCAAAAGTATTACCCTATGCATCTTGTTCATCATGATCGCAATTATATATATAATTTTTGGCCTCGCGAAGGAGAAAGCATCGCTCAAGCTTGGGGGAGGCTTAAATCAATGTTATATTCATGCCCCAATCATGAGCTCTCAAAATTGACAATTCTCCAGAATTTTTATGCTCGGCTTTCTGATAACAATCGCACCATGCTCGATACTTCTTGTGCGGGCTCTTTATGATGAAGTCTATTGAATTTGGATGGAATCTATTGGATAGAATTAAACGCAACTCTGAAGATTGGGACCTCGACGAAGGTAAGGAGTCAGGTATGACACCCAAGTTTGATTGTGTTAAATCTTTTATGGATACCGATGTTTTCCGTAACTTTAGCACTAAATATGGACTTGACTCTGAGATAGTAGCTTCTTTCTGTGAATCTTTTGCTACTTATGTTGATCTCCCCAAGGAGAAGTAGTTTAAATATCATCCTCCCATAGAAGTAAAAGTAGCTGCACCTATTAAAGTTGAAGAAAAGATTGTCACTTACAATGATCCTATTGTTCCTACTTTTTATGTTGAGAAACCCCCTTTCCTTGTTAGAATGAAGGATCATGCTAAAGCTTCAATTGTTGTTCGTAAAAGCAATATTAGGACTTATACACCTCCTGAGCAAGTCAAAGTAGAACCCAATATTGCTGTTGTTAAAGATCTCTTGTCGGATAATATTGATGGGCATGTTATTCAATTCACTGGTGAAACTGCTAGAATTGCTAAACCCTGTGATAGAGATAAACATAGACCTGTGGTAGGCGTGCCTGTTATTTCTGTTAAAATAGGAGATCATTGTTATCATGGCTTATGTGATATGTGTGCTAGTGCTAGTGTTATACCATTTAACATATACAAAGAAATTATGCATGAGATTGCACCTGCTGAGTTAGAAGAAATTGATGTTACAATTAAACTTGCAAATAGAGATACTATATCTCCAATGGGAATTGTTAGAGATGTTGAAGTCTTGTGTGGGAAAACCAAATATCCCGCTGATTTTCTTATTCTTGGTTCTCCACAAGATAGCTTTTGTCCCATTATATTTGGTAGACTCTTCTTGAGTACTGTTAATGCTAAGATAGACTGCGAAAAGAATGTTGTTACTATTGACTTGGATGATATGGTTCATGAGTTTAATTTCTCTAAATTTAGTAAACAACATCGTGAGGAAGAATTGCCTAGTAAGGATGAAATTATTGGTCTTGCCTCTATTGCTGTGCCTTCTAGTGATCCTTTAGAACAGTATTTGCTAGATCATGAAAATGATATGTTTATGAATGAAAGAAGGGAAATAGATGAAGTATTCTTTAGACAAGAACCTATTCTGCAGCACAATTTACCTGTTGAAATCCTAGGGGATCCCCCTCCACCCAAGGGTGATCCCGTGTTTGAGCTTAAACCGTTGCCGGATAATCTTAAATATGCGTATCTTGATGAAAAGAAAATATATCCTGTTATTATTAGCGCTAACCTTTCAGAGCATGAAGAGGAAAGATTATTGAAAACTCTGAAGAAGCACCGTGCTGCTATTGGATACACTCTGGATGATCTTAAGGGCATTAGTCCCACTCTATGTCAACATAAAATAAATTTGGAAGCTGATGCCAAACCAGTTTGTGATCCTCAACGACGTTTGAATCCTAAAATGAAAGAAGTGGTTAGAAAAGAAATACTCAAGCTTCTGGAGGCAGGTATAATTTATCCCGTTGCTGATAGTCAGTGGGTAAGTCCTGTTCATTGTGTCCCTAAGAAGGGAGGTATTACTGTTGTCCCTAATGATAAAGATGAATTGATCCCTCAAAGAATTATCACAGGTTATAGGATGGTAATTGATTTCCGTAAGTTAAATAAAGCTACTAAGAAAGATCATTACCCCTTACCTTTTATTGATCAAATGCTAGAGATACTATGCAAACATACACATTATTGCTTTCTAGATGGTTATTCTGGTTTCTCTCAAATACACCGTGTCGACTAAAGATCAATCAAAGACTACTTTTACATGCCCTTTTGGTACTTTCGCTTATAGACGATGCCTTTTGGTTTATGTAATGCACCTGCTACCTTTCAAAGATGCATGATGGCTATATTCTCGACTTTTGCGAAAAGATTTGTGAGGTTTTCATGGATGACTTTTCCGTCTATGGTTCCTCTTTTGATGATTGCTTAAGCAATCTTGATCGAAGTTTTGCGAGATGTGAAGAAACTAATCTTGTCTTGAATTGGGAAAAGTGCCACTTTATGGTTAATGAAGGTATTGTCTTGGGGCACAAAGTTTCTGAAAGAGGTATTGAAGTTGATAAAGCCAAGGTTGATGCTATTGAAAAGATGCCATGTCCAAAGGACATCAAAGGTATAAGAAGTTTCCTTGGTCAGGCCGGATTTTATAGGAGGGTCATTAAGGACTTCTCAAAAATTTCCCGACCTCTGACTAATTTATTACAAAAAGATGTACCGTTTGTCTTTGATGATGATTGTGTAGAAGCATTTGAAATACTTAAGAAAGCACTAGTCTCTGCACCTGTTGTTCAGCCACCTGATTGGAATTTACCCTTTGAAATTATGTGTGATGCTAGTGATTATGTTGTAGGTGTTGTTCTAGGGCAGAGAGTTGATAAGAAATTAAATGTTATCCATTATGCTAGTAAGACTCTAGATAGTGCTCAAAGAAATTATGCTACTACCGAAAAGGAATTTTTAGCAGTGGTGTTTGCTTGTGATAAGTTTAGACCTTATATTGTTGATTCCAAAGTTACTATTCACACTGATCATGCTGCTATTAAGTATCTTATGGAAAAGAAGGATGCAAAACCTAGACTTATTAGATGGGTTCTCCTGCTTCAAGAATTTGATTTGCATATTGTTGATAGAAAGGGAGCTGAGAACCCCGTTGCAGATAACTTGTCTAGGCTAGAGAATGTTCTTGATGACCCACTACCTATTAATGATAGCTTTCCTGATGAGCAATTAAATGTCATAAGTGAAAGGATCGATATAGTTGACTAGAGGGGGGGGGGTGAATAGGCAACTAACAATTTTTAATCTTTTTCTTTACCAATTTAAACTTTGCAATAATAAAGGTTGTCTAGATGTGCAACTAGGTGGACAACCTATATGATGCAAACAACACAAGCACAAGAGCAAGCAAAGATAGGAACACAATTGAGCTTGCACAAGTAAAGGGATAAGATAACCAAGAGTGGAGCCGGTGGAGACGAGGATGTGTTACCGAAGTTCCTTCCTTTTGAGGGGAAGTACGTCTCCGTTAGAGCGGTGTGGAGGCACAATGCTCCCCAAGAAGCCACTAGGGCCACCGTATCTCCTCACGCCCTCGCACAATCCAAGAGCCGTGATTCCACTATTGGTGCCCTTGAAGGCGGCGACCGAACCTTTACAAACAAGGTTGGGGCAATCTCCACAACTTAATTGGAGGCTCCCAACAACACCACGAAGCTTCACCACAATGGAATATGGCTCCACGGCGACCTCAACCGTCTAGGATACTCAAACACCCAAGAGTAACAAGATCCGCAAGGGATAAGTGGGGGGAATCAAATATCTTGTGGTGGAAGTGTAGATCGGACCCTTGTCACCCAATCCCGAGTAAATCAACAAGTTTGATTGGCTAGGGAGAGAGATCGGGCCAAAATGGAACTTGGAGCAATAATGGAGCTTAGAGAGTGAAGAGGTAGTCAACTAGAGGTAGAAGACGCCCCTTATATAGTCGTGGGAAAAACCCAACCGTTATCCACAAGTTCAGCCATGCCGCTGCATTACTACCGCTCGGGCGCGGTACTATCACGAGGTTGCGCGAAGACTACCGCTGGCGGACCACGGTACTATCAAGCGGCAAAGCAGACAGCCGGAACTAGCTCGACTAAGGGGCAGTACTACAGCTTGCGTGGTACTATCGTTCCCCCTTGCGGTACTACCGCAAGGCAGGAGAGTCACGGCACAGGAAGGGCGCGATGAAATAAATTACATTCGTGCCAACTTCCGAAAATGTAACCGGCGAAACCCGACGCGGTACTACCGCTACCGAGGTGCGGTATTACTACGTGAAGGCGCCGGATGTAAAATTACATCCGCTCCTACTACCGTGACGCAACGGTACTGGATAAGAGGGCCACGGTACTACGGATCCAAGAGAGCGGTACTACCGTGACCACTCGCGGTACTACCGCGCATGATGTGCGGTACTACCGTGTTGGCGCGGATGTAAAAAATTACATCCGCGCCTACTACCGTAGCGGAGCTGCACAAGGCCTGGGAGCTGCGGTACTACCGCTCCAGCGGAGCGGTACTACCGTGGCGCTCAGCGGTACTACCGCGTGTACTTGCGGTACTACCCAAAGTACAGCAGTAGTTGTCAGATTTCCGCACAACCAAGATAACGAAGGGAAGCTCCAAAAAGCAAGGAAAGGAGGGACATGTGTACGTGTTGATTCCGCCCAAACCTTTCCGACGCGGACCCCCTCTTAATAGTACGGCTCTCCTACGACTCAAATCCACCAAAAAGAAACGTAGGACGACGCCGTCTTCAATAGTCTCCGAGGGGCACCGAATCGTCTCGAGCCTAGAGATGAACCATCTGAGGAACTCAAAGCATACGATTAGTCCGCAAAAGTATCGTCATCAATCACCAAAACACTTACGTGATAAATATGCCCTTACAATCTCCCCCTTTCTGGTGGATTGATGACAATACGGGATTTGCACAAGGATACAATAATATAAAGCAAGGGCAAACCCCTCCTCTCCAAAATATAGACGGGCTCCCCCTAGATGTGTGTAATCTGGATGAATGCTTTGGACTGCATAGCACACGTACTAGGATCACCACTCCCCCTATATTTTAGAGACAAAGGCCCGAAGAATAACATCTAAGCAACATATAGCATGAAATAACACAAGCTTGCTAAGATAGATAGAGTGCATATGTCTTACACCATATGAAGGGAAAGCAACTAAATGAGGTTCAAACGAGGTTTAAACGAAAACGCAATAAACACACCAAACGCGAACACGACACAAGACTCGCAAATCCCTACACTCTCTCCCCCTTTGGCATCGAGACGCCAAAAAGGCAGAGAGGACACCTACACACAGGCGATGGCTCAAGCAACATGGAACTCATCCCAACCCTCTCTGTCGGACTCCTCGGCAGCAGGGATGGGCTCCTCGACGTCCTCCTCAGAATCAGTCCACCTGTAGCCTTGCTTCTCCATCCACTCGGCCTCTGGAGTGATGCGCTCCTCAGACCCGCCAGACACATCCTCACCATAGAGCTGCAAGATCTTCCTGTCCCGGCGACGGCTCTCCTTGGACGCCACGTGAGTCCTGTACTGCCCCTTGGCTTGCATACAGAAGAGAGTCTTCATCTTGTCCTTCAGCTTCTTGGCCCACGAAGGCATAGAGGAACTCGAAGGCCTAGCAGCACGGCCCTCAGCAGCATCCCTAGCGCCAGCATCCTCCTCATCAACAGCAGCCCTAGCAGCAGACGCCTCAGCACGAGTAGTAGTGTTGGCCCAGTTGGTCTTGACACGGAGACAGATGGGTTCATGGCGAATCCAGTCGGGAGCAAGAAACTCATCACCAGGGAACATCTTCTCCCAAGTCTGCGAGATCAGCAGAAACAGATAGGGCCCATAGATAGGAACCTTGCGGTTGAACACACATGAACCGAAGCTCACACCACATGATGTGTGAGACATCAAGTGGCTGAGTCTCGAGACACACGAGCCTCCTCGCAAATGAGCATCATATCCACCATATAGGCATGAACCTTGTCCTTGTCATCAATGCGAGGGAATAAGGAATTGCGGAAGATGCGATACATGATATCCGTAAAAGAGTTGAGCACAAACCCCGTCTTGCCATTGGGAAGCGCCTTCTCAACATAGTATGGCTGAAGCTTGTCCTTGTTAGCAGATTCAGGATTAGCATGGGGCGAACACCCTTTGGAGAGTCGAGCCCGTCATCGTGAACGTGAAGCAAATCCATGAACTCCTTCCGTGTAGCGTACATCATACGGCCATTGGACATCCAGACATCCTCCGCTCCTCATTGGAGTGAAAGTATACGGAGGCAAAGAACTGGCAGATGATCTCAGGGTCATAGTCACGGTGAAAAGATATCACATGCTCAATACCAAATTGCTCTATCAAGTCCAAGTAATTGCGGAACTGGTCCTTCCTCATGTGATGCATATCAATCCATTTCACATCCACATAGGTATTCTGCTTGTTCTTGATGACATCCAGATAGATGTTAGTCTGCTGCTTGTTCCAAAACAGCTCACAGCCCCTGACAGAGGAACGAGGGTGCACATACGGGTGGAGTTGCCTGAGACGGATATACTCAGATTGGGGTATCTCGTCCATGCCCTTAGCAGGCTCCTTGTGCTTGCTAGCTGTAGTCTTGACATGGCGCTTGGGGGCAGAGGAGGAGCCCTCTGGTGCTTCACCGGGGTTACGCAGACGCTTGGAGCCAGTGTCACGACTAGGATTGGATCGGCGAGAGCCACCACCTGAGACACACACGCAAAGCACAAAAGACGCAAAGAGAATCAATGCAAAGGCCAAGAAGAAGCACAAGAAACACATAGGAGACATAAGAGAAAGTTGGCATGCGATAGGTGTGAGCCATGGTAGGATCCCTTGCCTGCGATACTAAAACATTAGTATCTTGCTCCAAACGCGGTAGTACCGTGCGAGGTCACGGTAGTACCGTGGTTGGAGCGGAAGTAAAGTTTTAGTACCGCACAGAGCGCGGTAGTACCGCACCCGAGGGGCGGTAGTACCGCTCAAGCGGTAGTACCGCGCCATCCGGGCGGTAGTACCGCGTCGCAGCAGATTCCACTAGCGATTTGAATCTGAAAAGAACCGCGAAACAACGGTGGTGCTACAGTGATCAGATCTAGCGCATGACAACAATACACATATAAATCCTATGAAATACCACACTCCTTCATCCTATTCTTGCAGAGATTAAGCCTATCAATCTCAAGAACACACAAGCCTCCCCCAAAACCTAGAAACACCAAACACCATCAACAGGAGAGGGAGTTGGGGAAAAAACCTGGGTCCATAGCAAGAGCACGTGGTGGGGAACGATCCCACCGGTCGGAATCACGGGAGGGCGGCCGATGGAGGAGATCCGGCGAAGGACGCCGGTTCCGTTCTTGAGCGAGGGAGAGAAACGGGCGACGTGGGGAGAGGACTGCGAATGGGTATGGGGAGATAGAACTCCCCCTGCCCGTCCTAATCCCCACGCCCTCGAACCGTCGCGGTAGTACCGCGTATCATCGCGGTAGTACCGCTTCGGGCGGAAGTTCCGCACCGAGGCAGTAGTACCGCTCAACCAGGCGGCAGTAAAAAATTACTGCCGTGAGGTCGCGGTAGTACCGTGCTCCCGCAAGCGGTAGTACCGTGGCATGCTGCGGTAGTACCATGGCATGCTGCGGTAGTACCGTGAGCTCAAGTCACCGCAAGTTTCAAAAACGAGAAAAAGGGCCTTTGCAAGGAAACTAAACACACACAAGAAACCACACGAACTAGCACAAACCAGAGGCAAGAGACAACAAGAAACCACTGCGACAAGGCCTCTCAAGGAGAGAGGCGGTGGCCGAAGCCACCTATGTTTGAGTTGGATGGTATGGCACCGCGAAGAATTATCCTTGGGCCCATGACCAAAACTCGTCTTTGGAACACAAGTACCATAAAAATAAATGGTTAATTGTGAAAGAGGTGATCGATTTATGCATAATGGGGGGAGGAAGAGTTCATTGAGAGAACAACACTCCCCCTATGTCCATGCCTACACCTAAACTAGACACCAAGTTGAGTGAGGTGGGGAGTGCATGGGCTCAAGTCACATTGCTCAAATCGATGATATTTAGCTCATGCCTTAACTTGCGAAATCTTGCTCCATCTAAGGGCTTCGTGAATATATCTACAAGGTTATCCTGAGTGTTGACATACTTGAGCTCGATCTCCCCTCGCCTAATGTGATCCCGGATGAAATGATACCGAATCTCGATGTGCTTCATCTTGAAGTGTTGCACCGGGTTGAGAGAAATCTTGATGGCACTTCCATTATCACACCAAAGAGGCACTTTGTCACAAATGACACCGTACTCCTTTAAAGTTTGCCTCATCCATAGGAGTTGTGCACAACAACTACCGGCCGCCACATATTCCGCTTGATTGGACGAGAGAGACACACAACTTTGCTTCTTGGAAGACCAACTTACCAAGGAGCAACCAAGAAATTGGCACCCTCCGAAGTGGACTTCCTATCCACTTTGTCTCCTGCCCAATCGAATCCGTAAATCCTTCAAGCTTGAAGTTTGCTCCTCTTGGGTACCATAAGCCAAAGTTTGGGGTATGAGCCAAATATCGAAGATTCGCTTGACCGCCACATAGTGACTTTCCTTGGTGCGGCTTGAAACCGTGCACACATTCCCACACTCAACATGATATCCGGTCTAGATGCACAAAGGTAAAGCAAGGATCCAATCATGGAGCGATATACCTTTTGATCCACCGCTTTACCATCGGGATCAATGTCAAGTTGGCACTTGGTGGGCATTGGTGTAGTAGCCGGCTTGACATCACTTAGCTTGAATCTTTTGAGCATGTCTTGAGTGTATTTGGCTTGGTTGATGAAGGTTCCTTCTCTTCTTTGTTTGATGTCGAAACCAAGGAAGAACTTCAACTCTCCCATCGAAGACATCTTGAACTTGGAGGTCATGAGAGCGGCAAATTCCTCATTGAAAGCTTTGTTAGGAGAACCAAAGATAATATCATCAACATATAGTTGGCATACAAACAACTCCCCATTGACCTTCTTAGTAAAAAGAGTGGGATCGATTTGCCCTACTTCAAATCCATGATCTTGTAACAACTCGGTAAGGTGGTCATACCACGCACGTGGGGCTTGTTTAAGGCCATAGAGTGCCTTATCGAGTTGATACACATGATCCGAGAAGTAGGGGTCCTCGAACCCGGGGGGTTGCTTGACATAGACCAACTCATTAATGGGACCATTAAGAAAAGCACTTTTCACATCCATTTGTTGCAACTTAAAGTTGTGATGGGAAGCATAAGCAATCAACAAACGAATGGATTCAAGACGAAAGCAACGGGAGCAAAGGTTTCACCGTAGTCGATACCCTCGACTTGGGAGTAGCCTTGTGCCACCAATCTTGCCTTGTTGCGTAATGATGTTCCCATGAGCATCTTGCTTGTTCTTGAAAATCCACTTGGTTCCAATGACGTTGTGGTTCTCCGATGGCCTTGGCACCAACCTCCACACCTTGTTGTACTCGAAGTTGTTGAGTTCTTCATGCATGGCATTGAGCCAATCCGAGTCTTGGCGCCTCATAGACCTTTTGGGGTTCAACACAAGAGACAAACGCGCGCCGTTCACAAGAGCTTGCCACTTGTCTCCGAGTGCTTACCCCTTTCATTAGGCTTCCAACCACATTCTCCATGAGATGACCTTTGGTAGTAAGTTTGGAAGCAATCTTGGCGGCACGACGCTCTAATTCTTCCTCGGAGGTGAGATGAGGAGGAGTCACTTGATCATCTTGAGCGTCGTCTTGAGCATGATCATGATCTTGAGCATGCTCGGGAAGATAACTTGACCTTGGGCATCATTTGGTGTATCACCATCGTCTTGAGCATGATCTTGCCCTTGGTCTTGTTCATGAGGTTGAGGGCCTTCACTTTGTTCTTCTAAGCGTGTGGGCCTTGGGTTGGCGATGGCTCCATTTGAGTGGAGCATTGTCCTTCTCCTTCGGCCACAAGGGGTTCCTCAATGGGTAGGATAAAACCAACTCCCATTCTTCTTATGGCTTGGGGAGGAATTACATCACCTACATCACAAGTGCCACTTTGCTCCACTTGGGAGCCGTTATTCTCATCAAACTCTACGTTACACGTCTCCTCAATAAGTCCCGTGGATTTATTGAGGACACGGTAAGCATGATAGTTTGTAGCATAACCAACAAATATGCCCTCATGAGCTCTAGCTTCAAATTTAGACAAACGAACACCTTTCTTGAGAATGAAACACTTACACCGAACACCGGAAGTACATGATGTTGGGCTTGTTGCGGTGAGTATCTCATAAGGAGTCTTGTTCAAGCCTTTGCGGAGATAGAGCCGATTGGATGCATGACATGCGGTGTTGATGGCTTCGCCCAAAAGTTGTATGGAGACTTGAACTCCGCCATCATGGTCCTTGCCGCATCCATCAACGTCCGATTCTTTCTCTCCGCAACACCATTTTGTTGAGGGGTATATGGTGCAGAATATTGATGCTTGATTCCCTCATCACTAAGAAACTCATCCAAGGTGTAGTTCTTGAACTCGGTGCCGTTGTCACTTCTTATAGTCAAGATCTTTGCATTATGTTGACGTTGAGCTTCATTTGCAAAGTCGATGACGGTTTGTTGAGTCTCACTCTTCCTCTTGAAGAAATATACCCAAGTGTATCTTGAATAGTCATCCACAATCACCAAGCAGTACTTTCTACCTCCAATACTATCAAATGATGGTGGCCCAAAGAGATCCATGTGAAGGAGCTCCAAGGGTCTCTTTGAGTATATGATGGTCGTGGGAGGGTGAGCCTTCTCATGAAGCTTTCCTTCAATACAAGCACTGCAAGCACGGTCTTTGGCAAAACTAACATTTGTTAGTCCACGGACTTGGTCCCCTTGAGAAGACTTTGCAAAGATCTCATATTGGCGTGGGCTAAACGGCGATGCCAAAGCCATCCCACGTCAACTTTAGCCATTAGGCATGTCGCGGTCTTAGTGGGTCGCTCCGAAAAGTTAATCACATAGAGACCGTTTCTCGACATGCCCAACAAAGGCTACTTTAAGAGTCTTGCTCCACAAGAGGGCCACGGTATCAATGTCAAAGAAGGTAGCAAAACCCATGATTGCAAGTTGACGAGCGGAAAGCAAATTGTATGCAAGGGACTCGACAAGCATGACTTTCTCGATCGTAAGATCATGAGAAATGACAACCTTGCCGAGACCCAATACCTTAGAATGTGATGCATCACCCCACTCGACATTGGTGGGCATAGATGGGATCCTTTGCACGTCCACCACCATGTCCTTGCTCCGGTCATATGATTTGTTGCTCCACTATCGAGCAACCAAGATCCCCACCGGAAGCAAACCCCTACAAGAGATCAATGCTTGGTTTTAGGTACCCATTTGGTAATGGGTCCTTTGATGTTAGTAACGAGGGTCTTAGGAACCCAAATAGACCATTCAATGTACTCATAAGAAGAACCAACAAATTTAGCATAAACATGCCCATCACTAGCACGGCACAACACATATGAGGGGTTAAAGTCCCCGGCTATGTTCAAGGGAGACGTTGCCCTTCTTGGCATTGCCACCCTTGGCATGGTTCTTCTTCTTCTTGGAAGCATCCTCTCCCTCCCTCACAAAGGTTTGCTTGAGAGGAGGAGGTTTCTTGGTCTTGTCACTCTTCTTCTTGCTCTTGGGCTTGGGAGCGAACCCATCCCCTCTTTGGCCACAACTTCCTTTTGATTACTCAAAAGATCGTTAAGATTCTTCTCACCTTGTATGCATGTGACAAGGCCCTTTTCAAGTTGCTCCTTCAACTTAGCATTCTCCTCAACAAGATGCACATGCTCACAACAAGGGTTAGTAGCATTTGCATTATCAATCAATATCATATGAGGAAAGGTGGCTTTCTCCTTGGTTAGCATCACTTGGAGTTGATCATGAGACTCTTTGAGACTAGCATGTGCACCCTTCAAGACTTTGTGAGCCTTGTCGAGGGTGTCAAAGTCCTCATTGAGTCTAGCAAGATCAACTCCAAGCTTTGCCTTCTCGGAGCTAAGCACACGAGCCACAACAAGAGCATGATCAAGGTCTTTCTTTAATTTAGCATGATCATCGTTGTATGACTCCTCAAGAGCCAAACGAAGACCACGCTCTTCCTCAAGAGCATTGGAAAGATCCGAAATCTCATCGGCATAGTCATGACTATGCCCTTCCATCTTAGAGATGGTTTCTTCATGAGCCTCGATCATGACATTGGCTTCACCAAGTTGTTCCAAGAGAGCAATGAAGTGCTTCTTGGATTTGCCCTTGAGTTTACCCATAAATATCTCAAACTCATTCTCCTCCACATTAGTCCCCTCATGTTCATCAGTGCAATCCATCAAAGAAGAATGATTGATGATGGTAGTTTTGATATTGGGGGTTACCTTGTTGGTGGCTTTAGCCATGAGGCACTTGGCGGTGATGTTTTCATTGGGTGACTCGAAGAGAGACACCCGAGGAGTTGATGCAATGGCAACGGAGGCCATGGCCACCGACTCACCATCTTCGTCATCATTATCATCCTCATTGTACTCTTCTTGAACCACCAAAGCTTTGTGAGGAGCCTTCTTGGTGAAGTTGCTCTTGTTTGGGAAAGACTTGGCCCTGTCCTTACGGATGAGCTTGCCACCATTGTCTTCCCTCTTCTCATATGGGCACTCCGCAACAAAATGACTCACATTGCCACAATTGAAACAAGTCCTCACTCGTTGCTTGCCCCTAGTGCCACTTGAGTTGCTCTTGTTGAAGTTGGGCCTCGAGTTCTTCTTGCTCCAAAATTGCCTTGAAGCAAGGGCCATGTGTTCATGATAGTCATACTTTGTATCTTCTTGAGGTTGCACTCTTCTTCTTCCTCCTCTCCATCTTCTTCAACACAAATCTTGGCCTTCAAGGCTACGTTGGGCTTCTTTGCTCTTTGGGAGCGAAGCACCGCATTGTCGGCGGTCTTGTCCAATATGCTCATAGCCACAAACTCATCCAACACATCACTTGAGGACAGGGTGTGGAAGTCCGGGCGTTGACGGATGACGGAGGACATGGCTTTGTGGTAGGGCATCATTGCCTTGAGGAATTTGCGCTTGATCCAGTTGTCATCCGTGTCCTTACTTCCATGATCCCGGAGGGAGACTGCAAGCTTGGTTACTCTCCGATAGAGCTCACGAGGTTCTTCTTCTTCTTTCATTGCAAACTCATCGGCTTCATCTTGGACCACTTCATAATTGGGCGTTGAATGCTTGCGCTTCCTCGACAAAGGGAAACCACCTTGAGCCAAGCATCTTTGGCAAGGGTGTAAGGCCGGAGATGAGGGAGGTCTTCGAAGGATTGCTTCTTGGATGATGAAGAGAGCATTCTCATTGAATTGATGGTCCACGACCTCTCTTGGAGAAAAGTTGCTCGGATCATGCGGATAGAAACCTTCTTCAATGATTCTCCAAAGATTAGTGTTCACATGATTTAAATGACGCTTAAAACGATAAACCCAAGAATCAAAATCCTCCTTTTATCAATCTTAGGTGGTGGACCGCATGATTCAAATGAGTGGAAGGAATCGGTCCACCATAAACGGGAGGTTGCACATGGGCAAAGATGCGGTGCCATTCTTACCACTAGACGAGGGGCTTTCTCACTAGTAGCTTCCCCTTATCGGAGTTAGCATCCGCTCCCGTGTTGGCGGGATCACCCACTTTCACGGGTGCGGTGGAAAGTTTAAGCCCTTCTAGGAATTCCTTAAACATGTCCTTGACCTCGGTCGTCATGGAGTTTTTCAATGTGTCCAACGCCACATTGAATTCCTCACGAGATCGAGGTACCCCCATCTCCCGTAGATGATATCGGATTCACACCGGAGTGCTCCCCCACATCATCCACGACGTCAACCATACTCTTCGGACGGAAAAGTCCTTAAAAAGAGACGAGGCTCTGATACCAATTGAAAGAATCGATATAGTTGACTAGAGGGGGGGGGGGGTGAATAGGCAACTAACAATTTTTAATCTTTTTCTTTACCAATTTAAACTTTGCAATAATAAAGGTTGTCTAGATGTGCAACTAGGTGGACAACCTATATGATGCAAACAACACAAGCACAAGAGCAAGCAAAGATAGGAACACAATTGAGCTTGCACAAG
This sequence comes from Aegilops bicornis, assembly GCA_021605145.1. Classification (NCBI taxonomy): domain Eukaryota; kingdom Viridiplantae; phylum Streptophyta; class Magnoliopsida; order Poales; family Poaceae; genus Aegilops; species Aegilops bicornis. The sequence continues at coordinate 675,878,285 of CM038674.1, forward strand.
TAAAGGGATAAGATAACCAAGAGTGGAGCCGGTGGAGACGAGGATGTGTTACGAAGTTCCTTCCTTTTGAGGGAAATGCGTCTCGATTAGAGCGGTGTGGAGGCACAATGCTCCCCAAGAAGCCACTAGGGCCACCGTAATCTCCTCACGCCCTCGCACAATGCAAGAGCCGTGATTCCACTATTGGTGCCCTTGAAGGCGGCGACCGAACCTTTACAAACAAGGTTGGGGCAATCTCCACAACTTAATTGGAGGCTCCCAACAACACCACGAAGCTTCACCACAATGGAATATGGCTCCACGGTGACCTCAACCGTCTAGGATGCTCAAACACCCAAGAGTAACAAGATCCGCAAGGGATAAGTGGGGGAATCAAATATCTTGTGGTGGAAGTGTAGATCGGACCCTTGTCACCCAATCCCGAGTAAATCAACAAGTTTGATTGGCTAGGAGAGAGATCGGGCCAAAATGGAGCTTGGAGCAATAATGGAGCTTAGAGAGTGAAGAGGTAGTCAACTAGAGGTAGAAGACGCCCTTATATAGTCGTGGGAAAACCCAACCGTTATCCACAAGTTCAGCCCATGACGCTGCAGTACTACCGCTCGAGGGCACGCAGTACTACCGCGAGGCTGCAGCAGTACTACCGCTGTGGACCACGGTACTACACAGCAGCACAGGCCGGAACTAGCCTGACTAAGGGGCAGTACTACCGCTTGCGCGGTACTACCGTTCCCCCTTGCGGTACTACCGCAAGGCAGGAGAGTCACGGCCTGGGAAGGGCGCGGATGAAATAAATTACATCCGTGCCAACTTCCGCTGAAACAGAACCAGTGCGAAAACCCGACGCGGTACGCCCGAGGTGCGGTACTACCGTGAAGGCGCGGATGTAAAAAATTACATCCGCTCCTACTACCGCGACGCAACGGTACTAGATAAGAGGGCCACAGTACTACGGCTCCAAGAGAGCGGTACTTCCGTGACCACTCGCGGTACTACCGTGCAGGATGTGCGGTACTACCGTGTTGGCGCGGATGTAAAAAATTACATCCGCGCCTACTACCGTACCGGAGCTGCACAAGGCCTGGGAGCTGCGGTACTACCGTGGCGCCCAGCGGTACTACCGCGTGTACTTGCGGTACTACCGCAAGTACAGCAGTAGTTGTCAGATTTCCGCACAACCAAGATAACGAAGGGAAGCTCCAAAAAGCAAGGAAAGGAGGGACATGTGTACGTGTTGATTCCGCCCAAACCTTTCCGACGCGGACCCCCTCTTAATAGTACGGCTCTCCTATGACTCAAATCCACCAAAAAGAAACGTAGGACGGCCGCCTTCAATAGTCTCCGAGGGCACCGAATCGTCTCGAGCCTAGAGATGAACCATCTGAGGAACTCAAAGCATACGATTAGTCCGCAAAAGTATCGTCATCAATCACCAAAACACTTACGGGATAAATATGCCCTTACAATAAGTACTTCTCGTAGCACCCCATGGTATGTTGATTATGCTAATTATATTGTTGCTAAATTTATACCGCATAGCTTCACATACCAACAAAAGAAAAAGTTTTTCTATGACTTGCGACATTACTTTTGGGATGACCCACAACTTTATAAAGAAGGAGTAGATGGTGTTATTAGACGTTGTGTACCTGAGCATGAACAGGAACAGATCCTACGCAAGTGTCACTCCAAAGCTTATGGAGGACATCACGCTGGAGATAGAACAGCACATAAGGTATTGCAATCCGGTTTTATTGTCCTACTCTCTTCGAGGATGCCCATATGTTTGTTTTGTCTTGCGATGAATGTCAAAGAATTGGTAATATCAATAGACGTCAAGAAATGCCTATGAACTATTCACTTGTTATTGAGCCATTTGATGTTTGGGGCTTTGATTATATGAGATCTTTTCCTGCCTCTAATGGTTACACTCATATTCTAGTTGCTGTTGATTACGTTACTAAGTCGGTAGAAGCTATTCCAACTAGTAGTGCTGATCACAACACTTCTATTAAAATGCTTAAGGAAGTTATTTTTCCGAGGTTTGGAGTCCCTAGATACTTAATGACTGATGGTGGTTCACACTTTATTCATGGTGCTTTCCGTAAGATGCTTGCTAAATACGACGTTAATCATAGGATTGCATCTCCTTATCACCCTCAGTCTAGTGGTCAAGTAGAATTGAGCCATAGGGAGCTCAAATTAATTTTAAAAAAGACTGTTAATAGGTCTAGAAAGAATTGGTCCAAGAAACTTGATGATGCATTATGGGCCTATAGAACTGCTTATAAAAATCCTATGGGTATGTCTCCGTACAAAATGGTCTATGGAAAAGCTTGTCATTTACCTCTCGAACTAGAACATAAGGCATATTGGGCTATTAAAGAGCTCAACTATGATTTCAAACTTGCCGGTGAGAAGAGGTTATTTGATATTAGCTCACTTGATGAATGGAGAGCCCAAGCATATGAAAATGCCAAGTTGTTTAAAGAAAAGTTAAAAGATGGCATGACAAAAGGATACAAAAGTGTGAGTTTAATGTAGGTGATTATGTATTGCTATACAACTCTCGTTTAAGATTTTTTGCAGGAAAACTTCTCTCTAAATGGGAAGGTCCCTACGTTATCGAGGAGGTCTATCGTTCTGGTGCCATAAAAATCAACAACTTCGCAGGCACAACTTCGCAGGTAAACGGTCAAAGGATCAAGCATTATATCTCAGGTAATCCTATAAATGTTGAAACTAATATTATTGAAACCGTGACCCCGGAGGAGTACATAAAGGACACTTTCCAGAATGTTCCAGACTCCGAAAAGGAATAGGTATGTGGTACGGTAAGTAAACCGACTCAAAAACAATTTTTAAGGCAATATTTCTCAGTTTTGGAATATTTAGAAAAATAGAAAAATAAGTAGCAGACCGGGGAGGACACGAGGCCTCCACGAGGGTGGAGGGCGCGCCCCACCCCCCTGGGCGCGCCCCCTACCTCGTGAGCACCCCGTGTGCCCTCCGGACTCCGTTTCCTTGCACGACACGTATTCTGGTCGGTAAAAATTCATTATATATACTCCCGAAGGTTTTGACCACCGTATCATGCAAATATCCTCTATTTTCGTTTCAAGCTGTTTCCGTTGCATATTTAGAGCATCATGACTTCTCCCTCTTCCAGCAACGAAGACAAGGATGCTTGGCTATTGAAGATAGAGTTAAAGAGAGAGGAACTAGAAGAAATCAACAAGGATGAAAGGATCAGGAAGTCCATGGAGGTTCAAGCTCCGGTGGTGAACGAAGAATACATCCCTCAACCCTTACCTAAACTTTTCACTCCAACAGAGATTGAAGCTTTCAAGATGATTGAGTTAGCCCGCATACAGAACAAGTATCTTACACAGGAGAATATTCTGTTGAAGGACCATATTACTAGGCTCAAGGGCATTATCCGCAAGTTGGAGGAGCTTTTACGCTCGATGTGCGATTATCCACCGTCATCTTCACCACCTCCATCACCTCCGAGAACATAATCACATGGCTATGGGCACTCCCTTTGGCAATTGCCAAGCTTGGGGGAGGTGCCCTGGTATCGTATCACCATCACAACTCCTATCTTTACATTTTTTTCTTAGGTCGATCCTATTAGTAGTATCTTGATTTAGTAGAATAAAGTCGTGGCATGATCTAGTTTTGAGTTTTGCTTTATGATCTTTCCTTGTAATCAAGTCCGTTAGCTTTATAATAAAGATTAGTGTTGAGTCAAGGGCTTGAGTATTTTGCCATGATTTTGGGAAAGTAGAAGAGAAGAATAAAAAGAATCAAGAGTTCATATTGATCTTATTGAAAGTAGTGAATTCACATAGAAAGAGTATGATGATTTAATCTTGTTGGGAGTTGGCAAATATAGCTTTGGTCATTGTTGCAATTAATAGGAAGTAATAAGGAAAGAGAGGTTTCACATATAGATATGTTATCATTGACATCTTTTATGGTTGGGAGCACTCATTAAAATATGACATGCTAAAGAGTTGAGGTTGGACAAGGAAGACAACATAATGAGTTATGTTTTCTTACATTCGAGATAAAGTATGTTGTCATGGATCCTCTACCGTGTTGAGCTTGCTTTTCCCCCTCATGCTAGCCAAATTCTTAGCACCAAGTAGAAATACTATTTGTGCTTCCAAACACCCTTAAACCAGTTTTGCCATGAGAGTCCACCATATCTACCTATGGATTGAGTAAGATCCTTCAAGTAAGTTGTCATCGGTGCAAGCAATAACAATTGCTCTCTAAATATGCATGACTTATTAATGTAGAGAAATAAGCTTTGTACGAACTTGTTGTGGACGCAATAAAAGCGACGGACTGCATAATAAAGGTTCACATACAAGGGGCAATATAAAGTGACGTTCTTTTGCATTAATATTTTGTGCATCAACCCTAAACGCGCATGACAACCTCTGCTTCCCTCTGCGAAGGGCCTATCTTTTATTATTATCCTCTACCTTACAAGAGTCACAGTGATCCTCACCATTCCCTTTTCATTTTATCCTTTGGCAAGCTCAGCATGTTGGAAAGAGTGTGATATATACATATCTAATTGGATGTGGGCGAGCATGAATTGTTATTGTTGACATTACCCTTGAGGTAAAAGGTTGTGGGGCAAAACTATAAGCCCCTATCTTTCTCTGTGTCCGATTAAAATTCCGTAACCACAAGTATCGCGTGAGTGCTAGCAATTATGAAGGACTAAATGATAGTTGAGTATGTGGACTTGCTTTTAAGCTCTGACATAGACTCTTTCCGATGTTATGATAAATTGCAATTGCTTCAATGACTGAGATTATAATTGTTAGTGCCCAATAATGTTTCTGATTCATGCTTTGGCTTTGTGAATAGTTCATTACTTGAACATGAGTAATCATATGACAAAATCTATTTATGTTGCTGTTATGAAAAAATCATGATGCCTCCATGTCCGTATTTTATTTTTATCGACGCCTCTACCTCTAAACATGAGGACATATTTATTGTTATCGGCTTTTCGCTTGAGGACAAGCGAGGTCTAAGCTTGGGGGAGTTGATACGTCCATTTTGCATCATGCTTTTATGATCATATTTATTGCATTATGGGCTGTTATTTCACGTTATATCACAATACTTATGGCTATTCTCTCTTATTTTACAAGGTTTACATGAAGAGGGAGAATGCCGGCAGCTGGAATTCTGGGCTGGAAAAGGAGCAAATATTGAAGGACTATTCTGCGCAACTCCAAAAGTCCTGAAACTCCACGGAATACCTTATATTAAATAAAGAAAAATCATCGCCAAAGATGAAGGCCAGGGGCCCACACCCTGCTCACGAGGGTGGGGGGCGCCCCCCCTGGGCGCGCCCCCTACCTCGTGGGCCCCCTGGTGGCTCTCCGACGCCCATCTTCTCCTATATGAAGTCTTTCGATGAGAAAAAAATCAAGGAGAACCTTTCGGGACGAGACTCCGCCGCCACGAGGCGGAACCTTGGCGGAACCAATCTAGGGCTCTGGCGGAGCTTTTCTGCCGGGGACACTTCCCTCCGGGAGGGGGAAATCATCATCATCATCATCATCACCAACGCTCCTCTCATCGGGAGAGGGCAATCTCCATCAACATCTTCACCAGCACCATCTCATCTCCAAACCCTAGTTCATCTCTTGTATCCAATTCTTGTCTCCAAGTCCGGGATTGGTGCTAGTAGTGTTGATTACTCTTTGTAGTTGATGCTAGTTGGTTTATTTGGTGGAAGTTCATATGTTCAGATCATATATGCACATTATTACCCCTCTGATTATGAACATGAATATGCTTTGTGAGTAGTTACGTTTATTCCTGAGGACAAGGGAGAAGTCTTGCTATTAGTAGTCATGTGAATTTGGTATTCGTTCGCTATTTTGATGTATGTTGTCTAACCTCTAGTGGTGTTATGTGAACGTCGACTACATAACACTTCACCATTATTTGGGCCTAGAGGAAGGCATTGGGAAGTAATAAGTAGATGATGGGTTGCTAGAGTGACAGAAGCTTAAACCCTAGTTTATGCGTTGCTTCGTAAGGGGCTGATTTGGATCCACATGTTTCATGCTATGGTTAGGTTTTACCTTAATACTTTTGTTGTAGTTGCGGATGCTTGCAATAGAGGTTAATTATAAGTGGGATGCTTGTCCAAGTAAGGGCAGTACCCAAGCACCGGTCCACCCACATATCAAATTATCAAAGTACCGAACGCGAATCATATGAGCGTGATGAAAACTAGCTTGACGATATTCCCATGTGTCCTCGGAGCGCTTTTCCTATTATAAGAGTTTGTCCAGGCTTGTCCTTTGCTACAAAAAGGATTGGGCCACCTTGCTGCACTTTATTTACTTTTGTTACTTGTTGCTCGTTACAATTTATCTTATCACAAAGCTATCTGTTACCACTTACTTCAGTACTTGCAGAGAATACATTGCTGAAAACCGCTTATCATTTCCTTCTGCTCCTCGTTGGGTTCGACTCTTACTTATCGAAAGGACTACGATAGATCCCCTATACTTGTGGGTCATCAGTGGTGTTCTCTGAATCTCATCTCATGGAGCTGGATGATGAAGTTCCGCTATTTCAAGGGGAGGCTTGGGTTCTGCTGATGAAGCGTTTGTTGCAGTGCTACCCTAGGATGTATGTGCCTTATGAGGTGCTCACTCATGTTGGTGGCCTCTCCCTTTTACTAGAGTTTGGTCGGGACCGGAGTGCAGCTTCTGCTAATGAAGTGTGGCATGACAAATCGCCTTGGTTTTGTAGCACTTTCAGCCGTGGCAACATTGCAACTGTTATTAGACTGCAGGAAATATGGGTGTGCCAGTTAATGAGGATTCACGAAGATACTTGATGAGCTACATACTTCTTCTAGTTGTCTCACAAGCGATCTTGAACATGTGCATATAGGGTGAGTTTATTGTCAAGGAGGATATCTTTAGCTCTGCACATTCTTGATTCATCATTGAAAAAGGTGACAGTTTCAGCAACTAGACTATGGATCCTGGCATTTGTCAAGTAGGATTCCTTGCAAATCTGCAACTGCTTGACTGCTATTGGGCGCCGTACATTTTTGTTTTTGCTATACCATGGGTTGGGTCTTGTAAACGTGATAAGGTTAGCATTGGCATAAATGGATTAGATGGTGCTTTCTCTGTCTTCGGTACAGTACACTCATGGAGACGAAAGGCATTCTTCAGTCATCGGCGCAATGTCATGCAGAGCTTGCATTTCGTGATGGACAAATGATCATCATGGAACCATGGTGGTTTTTGTCCTGTTCAGCAATGGCGTGGTTCCTGCTACAGCCATATTTTCATAAGTGACTTCATTCTCTTCTTTCAGTATGTTGATCCTGGTGTCAGTTTCCTCTTGCGATCGGATTCTAGAGATGTGGGTTTTGCCAGTTACAAAGACATTCCACATGGTAAGCATAACTGGAACTGGTCTAAGAAATTTTAGGAAAATGGCCATTCAGAACTGCAACAGTTTATTCTTTCAGCATCATCCGCTGCTACTAGTGGACAAATGGTTAACACTAGAGGTGCTCATGATGGTACGCATATCCGCTGCTACATGCTTACTGGATACCCATCTGATGGAAAGTGCAATTGCAACTAGAGCACTTCAGCTGGCCGTTGGGTTCCTGATTTTTCCCTACCAACTTGTTCTGTTGCCATCCGCCGTTTTTTCATCAGCATATTCCTCCAAGTCCATGGGATCCTAGTGGTATACACATCCAAGAGTTGAGGGCAAGCCGCGTTTCAAGGGGGCGCGAGTGTAACACCGGTACCTGTTGGGAGTCTGGGTCTCCAGATCATGGGCCTTGGTCCGTGTCGACACGGGCTGATAGCCCGACCTGCAACTACAAAGGGCAAGCATCATCAGCTAGAGAGGGGATCGAACATCAATGAACTAAAGAACCTCCTGCCCGTCTCCTCCCTGGTTCTTCTACCTCTGAATCCTCTTCTTCCTTTGGTGTAGTTGCTCTCCACAAGCAACTTTGCATCCTCTGCTCATGTCCGGTGATCGCCGTGGCAACAAGTTGTTACATACTAGTAATAGGTTAGAATTGACCACTATTTAGGAAATGGGTTGGTCCAAAACTTGGTGATTTGTGTGTTATTGTTACCTGTATCTATTTTTTTGCAGCTCGTGCTTTGCTTTGCAAATTGCTTCTTTCTGCTCCTCTGGAATCGTGATAACATTGATAACATAAAAGTAATATGCAATCTTATATTGTTAGTACATTTCCGTTTGTCGTTCTTCTTTGCAGTTTTTATTTGTATCTCTAATATTATGCATCTTCCTTTGCGGTTTGACTAAAACAACATAAGTTGATGTTAGAATAGTTGGAGCATTTCGTTTTTATAATTTTCACAAAAGTATGTGCTTGCATGTAATAAACCTACTATGCGGGTTTTATTCAGGGAGGACTTTTGAAACTGGTTGTAATCAATATCGGTGTGTTGTAAATAACAAATTTTGCAAAGAACTTCTGATTTTGACTTTTTGAACGCTTATGTCTTCTCGGCATAGCCGGTCCCAAGCCCGGGTGAAGGAGGAGGGTTGTGATAGGCTTGGCGAGCCAACGTAAAAACTAGCCAGTCACATAGGTATCAAAACCCATTTGAGCGAGAGTAATACTAGGATGGGTGACCTCCTGAGAAGTCCTCGTGAAAGGGTTTCACATCTAAAGGTTGTGATAGGCTTGGCGAGCCAACATAAAAACTAGCCAGTCTTTTGGGTATGAAACCCATTTGGGCGAGAGTAGTATTATGATGGGTGACCTCCTGGGAAGTCCTCGTGAAAGGGTTTCATATCTAGCTTATCCCAACTTTTTTGGGATTAAAGGCTTCGTAAGCAAGTAAGCAAGTAAGCATTTTATTCCAAGCACATATGCTTTAAGCTGGAACTATGGAACCATGGTGTAAAACATCACCTCTGTATATCGTAAATTTAAATGGTGTTAAATAACAACTTTTTTGCCACAAAATAAATAAAATAAATTACTGGTGCACAACTGGTCCTAATAAATATTTAGTTTATGTACCAGTTGCGGATTTCATAATGCTCTAGTGGCACATTTCTTGCACGGAACACCTACTTTATCTTTGGAACTTAGCATCCATTCATATGCATTAGTGCAGATCAAGCCCTTGGGTGAGCCATGGAGGTCTGGAGCAGCGCAACATGGAGAGATGAAAAGAAGGGTGTGCCATCAGCACAACATGCAGTGGTCTGGAGCAGCACAACATGGAGATGTGCATAGACGGCACACCCTTCTCTTTTGATGGCACATCCATACATATGCACATTTCTTGACCACTGCAGATCAAGCCCCGTGCTATGGAGGTATCTATCGCGCAAACACTGCCAAACACCACGAACCACTGATGCAAGTGGCGTTTTCCGCAAGGCTAAGGAAGCCCTTGGGCCGATGTTTAGCAAGAACACTGAACATTGTTTGTCGAGTTGCTGGTTTGGGTGTCTAATCTTTTTTTTTCATGTTTGATTACTGAAGATATTTGTACTGTTGATACACCTCCAGCAGTAGTGCTGTTCCTGAAAATGTACCATCCATTTGGAGAAGAGAAGCGGACGCAAAATGTTTATCTCCGTTTACATGCATGGCTATAAGCAGTACATGTTTGTTGTTGTGTTGTTATTGGCCATGTTTTGTTGTTCTTTGGTATCCTCTCCCTGTGCACAAGCTCTAATGTAGAATGAAATGAGAGATCACCACCTTATTTGTTATCTCATCTTTCATCAGGCAAACTAAATACACCCTACTGAACTAGTTGTATGATAAACTGTTAGTTAATGACATGGCAAATTTTACTAACAAGCTAACCAACAAACTGTTGGAGATGTCCTTTTTCTTTTGAAGCCAAATTGGAGATGTTCTGAACAAGCGGTTGAGGTTTTGTAGCAAAGGTAGGTACAATGGATGCAATGATGGGGTACACAATGGCAAATTCTACTGACAAGCTAACCAAGAAACTGAAGTACTAGTTTTTTATCTGCTGGGCTGGAGATTAGACTGGCACGCAGAAGGTTGTGGAGTACAAGGAAGAGAATATGTATTGACTGTGTTTGGAGCAATGGAAGACGAGGCAGTCTGATCTGAGGAAGACAAGACAGGATCTTTTCTGTCCCTCTGATCAGAAATCATGACCGTCCATACGCACGCAGCCAGGCAACTAAAATACTATGAATAAATAGGATCTTTCCACACAGCAGAGTAGAGCAGGCAGCATATAAAATACTACTCCCTCCGTCCGGAAATACTTGTCATCAAAATGAATAAAAGGGGATGTATCTAGATGTATTTTAGTTCTAGATACACCCCTTTCTGTCCATTTTGATGACAAGTTTTTCTGGACGGAGGGAGTAGAAGAGTTGAAGGCTTGAAGCTTTTTGATTGGGATTGAAAATGAAACCACTTGGATTCAACAGGATAACATAAGCCAATCCAAAACGAACTGAAATGAAAGATGACCAAAAACTAAACGAGTCCTGCTGGACCCTCGCTCGAATTTAACAAAGCTGGGTAGTCTTTTGTGCTGCTTCTGCACGCAAAATGAAAGGGAACAAGAAACAGGACCGACTGGCACGCAAAATGAAAACAGGACCGATCGACTCGAAGGAATAACGCGGTTCACATCTGGAGGGTCGCCGCGCATGGGAATTGGAAGACGGCGCTGGCTAGTTCTTGCCGTCCCCGGGAGCTCCTGCTCCAGCCTCGCTGCTGCCTACATTTGACAATGCATGTCCTCAATTAGTTACTACAAGTAGTATCCAACACGAGCCAAGCGGCTGACTGCTAGTACTAGGGAGTGAGGGAGTATGTACCTATGATCTCCTCGACCTTGTCTGCGGCGTCCCGGACGATCCTCTCCTTGACGTAGGGCGAGGCCCCGATGGCGAGTCCGAGCATGCCCAAGCCGGTGGAGGCCACCATCAAGTAGGTGGTGCTTAGCAGCTCAACTTTGGAGGAGACGTACGTGGTCCTGCATGCCAAATCATATCAATGATATCATACAACCAGATTAGACTTGTGATTCGTCCAAAAAAACAAGAGCACAAATCAGGAACCCAAAAAAAAAAAAAACAAGACTTGTGTTAAGCACAAATCACAACGAGTTGAGGCTTTGGGAAGAAGAAGGCAGTCGATCTTACTCTGTGTCCTTCCTCAGTTCCGCCACCTTGTCGAACAGCTCGCGGTCCTTCTTCGCGCCGACGTTGTACCTGTCCCAGAACTGCCTCGTCTTGGCGAACACCTCTGTCCGCAGCTGGGTCACCCCCACGCATCCGCCGCCGCCTTCCCTGCATATATATCATATTCGTGCTAGTCCGTCCTTCAGATTCAAAACGCCGCCGGCCTTGTGCGCCAGCGCGCCAGCCGAGAGAGAGAGGAGAGAACGGACTCCTGGATCTTACCTGCAGGTCGCGCCGCCGTTGCTGGCCGCCCCTCCGCCGACGGTCGCCTTGCTGGCATCATGGCCACATCAAAAAGTGAGGATTGTGATAGAGAGAGAGAGAAAGGAGGAAGAGATGAGGAGAATCAATGTTACCCGTTGGTCGTCGCCGCCCCTCCTCCGGTCGCCGCGCCGCCGCCGTTGCTGGCAGCGCCTCCTCCCGTAGCCTTCCTGCCAAGGTGATCCAAAAAAGACGTGAGCTTTGAGACCGGGGAGTGCCATCACAAAAAAGAGTTGGACTTTGGGGACGATCGAGATGGACGGATATTTACCCGATCCCGGCGCCGCCTCCAGGGGTCGCCGGGCCACCGCCGTTCCCGTTGGCGGAAAACCCTCGAGCACAACCGCGCAGCCTGCCAAGTGGCACACGGTGGATGAGAAAAAGAAGCGCGCGGGAGGCAAACGACAGGGAGGGGTTGGAGAGGGAAGATCCATCACATGACTTACCAACGTGCGGCGGCGGCGGCCCGGAGGTGACCGGCCCTCCCCATCGTTGCCGCGGCGACCATCTCGGCGTCCGGCTGTCTCGAGGAAGGAGGAGAAGAGGGCGAAAAAGAGGAGGAGCAGGTGGGGAGGGGATGGGCGCCCGCCGCGGGCCTGCTTTTTGTAAGGAGAGCTAGCGGGTGCGTCCGCGCGGTCAAAAGAGAGGTCGCTTGCAGTCCTCTGGCTGGCTTGGCTGGATACAGGGGGGAAACACCCAGTGCTCAATTATTTCTTCCACTATGCTTTGCTGCAAAAAAATCAGCAAAAGTTCAAGCTTTATGTCGTACAGTACCAAAACCCTAGCGGAATTCGCCCCAAATTGCAGCAAAAATGTGTGTGCAGACAACCTAATCACAACAAAGATGCACATTTTGGGCCCAAAACCGTGTCTACGTTGTTTGGCGACTAATCATACCGTAGGTCGGAGCCGCCTCGCCGTTGGGGCCGCAGTTGAGGGCCCTCAATCGCCGCCCAACTCCATCGTATGGGTTGCGGTGCCATCGCAGTTGCCTCCGCCGCCGCACGAACTACAATCAGAAGGTTGCTGGGTCGCCGAGCATCTGCCGCCGCACCCTCCCCCCTACTCTTCTTTCATCTCTGTTTTCAGTTCGGGAAGAGAAGAAAGAGGGACGAACGAGAAGGCAGGGCCTCATGCTGGCGTGTCACGCGAGTGGATACACGGCATGTATGCAACGTGTAGAGCTGTGGATCATGCTCCAACCTCGAGGACCGTATTGAGCACGTATTTCCATGTACCGGGACCGTATTGGATCATTTCCCAACCTCCAGGACCATGTTGGACCTCACCGCCGACTTCCTGGACTATACGTGCAATTATCTCGAGGTGAGGTAGAAGTGGGTGAACATGTTGTTCTCTATGTTTGCAACAAAGGTCCATGTTGCAAACTGGGTGGTCGGACCGATGGGAGGGCCAGGAATGGTGGTCGGTGTTGCAGGGGGCACGGGTCTGATGAGGATCGAGAGATGTGAACAAGAGAGTCAAATTTGTTGAGAGTTTCTCTTCTTAAAGCAAATTTAGTCTAAAGGGATAAGTTTAGAGAGATCGAAAGCTATATTTTAAAGGAATGAAAGGTATCGAGAAGGGGTTAGGTGTGTGCTAATTCACTAAAAACAATCTTGGCGGCTGCTAGGTGTGAGCCAGTTTGATCTTAGAAAAAGATCAGCCGCATGGCCAGTTGTTGGATATGTTCCGAAACGAGTTAGCTACATTTCAGTGAGCTGAAATTTCACTTTTGGGTCAGTCGATTTTGTGACTGTTAGATTTTTCTTTAAAATTCGTGTTGTGCTTTTTTTCCTAACCTGTGTTGTTTGTTGTGTGGGCTTTTTTCTTTTTTCTTTTTGACTGACCCCTTATTTGGGTCAGTCGATTTCCTTCTGGGCCGAAGCCCATTAACTTTGTGATCCATCCCTGCTCTCTCTCTCCCTTCGTTTTTTATTACTTTTCTGTTTTTATGTACTTTTGTTTTTGTTTTTCTGTTCTCTTTGTTACTTGTTTTTATTTTTAATTTGTGGATATTTTTTTGGGATGTTGGGTGAGTGTAATGTACATACATAAATAATTTGCAATATGTACAAAAATTACACTATTATATGATTATTTTTTGCGTACTAAAAAAGTGTAATTTAAGAGCGAAGTTGTGTGCAAGTTTTGCAAACTTTATTTCTAAATTTTTCAATGGGTTAAAATAATGCTACTGATTCATTCTTCCTTATTTTAATTTTTTTCTTAACGGGTAATACTAACACTAATTAATTCTTTCTTAGAAAAACTTACTATTTTGATTTTTGTTTTAGTTTCTATTTCATTTTTTCTTCTTAAAGGGTAAGACCAATGTTAATAATTCATTCTTGCATGGAATGCCTCATTATTTTGATTGTGTTCTAGTTTTTATTTCATTTTACTTTTTCCTTAAAGAGTAATATGTAAGCTACTAATTCATTTTTCTTGAAACTTTGGTGTTTCAGTTTTTTAGTATTATTTTATTTCCTTTATTCTTTGGTGATTATACCAATGCTGCATTTTTCTTCTCACAAAACTTCCTTTTTTTTCTGAAAATTACACTATTATATTCTTATTCCTGCATATTATAAAAATGTGCAACTTCTGTGCAAATTATTTGCCAAATATTTCATTATTTGTTTTATTATTTTAGGTCCTTTCTTCTTAACGGGAAACCAATGACACAAATTCATTGTTTCTTAGAAAACTTCACTATTTTAATTTTCTTTAAGTTTTTATTTCATTTTCTTTAAGGGTAATTCATTCCTACCTAGGATTTTTTTTGTGAAATTTCCCTATTTGTGCTTATTCTTGCATATTATAAAAAGCACAATTTCTATTCAAACCGTGTGCAAAATTTGTCATTATTGTCTTTTTTTACTTCTCTTTTTTCTTAAACGGTAATACCGATACCACTAATTCATTATTTTCATACGGAGAAGTAGATACACCATGGATCAAATGCCAATGCTACAAATTCATTCTTTCTTTAGAAAATTTTCATTTTGCGAAAAAATCACTATTATGTTTTATTCTTTCATATTATAACAAAGCGCAATTTATGTGCAGATTCTGTGCAATTTTGTCATTATTTTGTTTTAGTTTTTATATCATTTTCTTTCCCATTCAAGGGCATTTTTGCTTCACTTTTTTATTTATGTTTTATGTTTCTATGGGTTTTTCTTTTTCCCTTTTTTCCTTTATTGGTTATTTTTGTTTTTTTGTGGGAATTTGGCTGAGTGTAATTATATACAAACAAATACTATATAATTTGTGCCAAAATTTCATGATTATATGATTATTTTTGCATATTACAATGAAGTGTAATTTCGGTGCAAAATTGTGCGCAAGTTTTTTTTATTTGTCTTTCTTCTTAAAGGAAATGCATTATTTTAGTTACACTCTGTAAGAATTATAGCAGAATGCAAAAAATGCACTATTATATGCTTATTATTCGCATATTTCAAAAGGTGTAATATCAATGCAAATTGTGTGCAACTTTTGAAAGTTTTTTCCTTTCATTTTCTTTCTTCTTAAAGGCTTTCATTCTTTCTTAGAAAATTTCATTATTTTGATTTTGTTTTAGTTTTTTTACTGAAAGGGTAATACCAATGCCACGAATTCATTCTTCCATAGAAAACATCATTTTTAAAAATTTGTTTTAGTTTTTATTTTATTTTTTGACTTTTTTGTTTTCATTTCTTTTCTTTTGTAAGGGTAATAACAATGTCACTACTCCACTACTAAATACTTTTTTTGCCGAAATCTCACTATAATATGCTCAGTTTTGCTTTAATTTTTAATTTTTGTTTTCTGTTTCCATGTATTTTTCTTTTTCCTTTTTTTTATTGGTTATTTTTTGTTTTATGTGGGTTTTTGGCTTGGTGTAATTATATACAAACAAATAATATATAATATGTGCCAACAATTTGTGATTATATGATTATTTCTGCATATTACGATAAAGTGCAATTTCAGTGCAAAGTTGTGCAGAAGTTGTTTTCAATTTTCTTTCTTCTTAAAAGAAATACATTATTTAATTACACTATGTGTAAATTATAGTAGAATGCGAAAAATGCACTATTATATGCTTTATTCTTTGCATATTTTAAAAGTGAAATTTCAGTGCAAATTGTATGCAAGTTTTGAAAGTTTTTCCCTTTTTCATTACACATATAGTCACTAATGATTGCACGAAACACATTGCGTTGCCGTTCGATAATGGCTGTGACGGCTGGTTTTCCATGTGATTAATTAAATGCTAATGGCCTGTGCTTAATGAACGAATTGCTTATGTGGTTGTGCGGTTGTGTGCATGCATGCATGGCATGGAAGTGAACAAATGATTTGTTCAGCTCCGCGTCAGCCAGACCTAAGCAGCACTACAGATCATTCATGGATGGACTCTCAAGACCGACTCATCCAACACTCTGTCCTTCCATTCCCATTAGGAACAAATCGACTGAAACAAATCTGGGTCAATTGAATGACCCATTTTGTTTTCAGTTGATTGATCTCTAGCCGGTCTTGATACGTGGTGATTATTGGTAATCTCATTCTCCTCGAGGAAAAAAAAGGCCCCCGCTTCGCTCCGCTCGGGGCGACGCGGGCGGCGACGAAACCCTAGCCGCCAAGCCTCCTTCCCCTCCCCTTTCCCTCCTCGCCGCCGCCAGAGGGGTCGCCGGCATAGTCCGCGCGGCGTCCAAGGAAGGTGGCGGCGAGGCCGTGCTGCTCCGTCTCCGCACGGAGGGCTCTCGTAGCCGAGGCGGCGGCCTCGGATGGTGCGGCGGCGCTGTCTCTGCGGCGAGCGGCGTTCGCTGGTGCTCCTCCTCCCCCCTTGGCCGCGCGGGCACCGAGTGGTGGAGACGCGGGGTGAGGGTCACGGCGGTGGCCTGGTGCCCCGGCTGCGCGTCGGATCTGGAGGTCTCTTCCTCCCCCTTCTTAGGCCTTGTCCCCTCTGGATCTGGGTCGTGGTGGCCGACGGTCGCCGCATCCGTTGAAGGTGGGGATGCCGGAGTTTGCGTGCTCGGACCGGGAGAAATATTTGGCCGGTGGCTCCGGTCACGATGGTGGCGATGCCTGCTGGTGCCGTTTCCCTTCTCGGAGGCACCGTCGAGGTTCGTTTCCATCTCCCTCCCCTCTCATACCCGGGTGAAAACCACAACCAGCTCTGGTCTGGGCGGCAGCGGCGCGGCTTGCGTCGTCACCTTCCTGAAGGTGTCGTCTTGGGCGAGTTGGGTGTGTGTGTTGGCACTTGGATGCGGTTCTCCGGCGCGCAGCGACATCGCAGTTGCCGATTTCGCTGGGATTCGCAAGATTAGCTCCCTGTGGCGGTCCATAGTTTCACTTGTGGGTTGCCATGGTTGGGGGAGGGGATAGGGTTCCTCTCCCCTGTGTGCAGCTGCACGGCGTGGGCGCTTCGGACATGGATTATAATTTTTTGAGCTCTAATCTCGTATAAGCTCCACTTGTTTATCAACTCTGCGTTTGTTTCTATGGTGCCCTCGTCCTTAAACAGCTTCATTTCTTCGTGTATGGACCATTGAGCTGCGGTGAGGTTCTTCTCCTAGTGATCTTGCACAGTGGGTTGGTCACGCTGAGTATCTCCCAAGGTGCCATAGCATCTCTACCGTTCTTTGCTCTAGGGTGAGCTGCTTCAATTTGCGACGGTCCGGCGCCCTTCGATCCAGGGCGAGGGCAGGGGTCCTCTTTGGAATTGAAGAAGGAGGGTTTGATCATGGTGATCTCCTTTCGGAGTAGATGAGGGCATGTTCATCTTCGCTGGGTGTGATTCCCTCTTGAAGCTCGCTTGCTGTCATGCTTTGGTGCTTCATTCGCGTTGAAGGGCTCCATCAACATTTAGTTAGTCCTCCTGTAGATCTCTTGTGTTGTCTGTTGTGGTGCCTGTAAGCTGTTTTGTAGCACCTTGTATCTGCCGTTTTCAGTTCTTTGTTCTCTTTTCCGTTGTCTGGGGACGATGTAATACCTGGCCGGTTGATGGCTTCGTTAATTCAAAGCCGGGCTTTTCTTGAGCCTTCGTTCCAAAAAATTGTTGGTAATCCAACGTGACGAGGTGTACATCTTCGCTTCAGTAAATGTTGGGTCGTTTGATCGTGGAAACAAATTACTCTCCCCGTCCCGAAATACAAGGCGTAAACTCAGCTAAAAAGTCAATGCTTGATAAGTTTGATCAAATGTATAAAAAAACAATAAAAAATCATTATTAGATATATTCATTATTAGATATATTTTTTCATACCAATGTATTCATTCAATATCATAGTTGTTGATATTTTTTTATATTTGATCAAACTTAAAAGGCATTGACTTTTTTTGACTAAGTTTGTGCGCCATGTGTTTGGCACAGCGGGAGTAACTGATTGCAACGAACACGTGCTCGTGTCAGCGTCTTCAACGAAGAGATTGCAACGTACTCCCTTCGTCTGAAAATACTTGTCATTAAAATGGGTAAAAAGAGGTGTATCTAAAACTAAAATACGTCTAGATACATCTTTTTTTATTCATTTTGATGACAAGTATTTTCGGTCATTTGTAACCGACTGGAGTGCCTCCCTCTCTTGTCTTCTTCATTGGCCACCGGTCCAAGCGATATGTCTCGAGTGGTCAAGTTAACACGGCGACGAGTCTAGGCAAGCCGTCGTTGCCGGTCTTGCTCCCTTTAATCGGATTCAACGTTGCTCTAGCCGTTGATTGAAACATGAGGAGACAACATCAGAAGAAAGCAGTGGATGGTTTGGTTGGTATTACCCCTAGTATGGAGTAGGGGCTTTTCTCAACTAGTTTTTGAAGTAATGAATTAGTTTTTTTTAATTAATGAAGTAGGGTTTTTAAGTAATGAAGTGGGGGTTTTGGTTTAGCCAGAACCACGTTGACACTGTTGTATTGCTGGCTTTAAGTCGGCATAATGTCATAATAATGAAGATCAAGAGCGTAGTGACATTGTCCAAATTATCATGATTTTCTGCTTTACCAACTATACCAATTAAGTCAAGCATACACAACTTACTTTTCATGCATACACAACGACACTGCTATTGTGTTAATCCCTAAGGTGCAGCACCCGGTTTGCCTCAAAGATTTTCGCCCTATATCTCTACGTAACGTTGGTCTACAAGGTTGTGTCAAAATGTCTGGTTAATCGACCGCGCCCTCTTCTGACAAATCTTATCTCTGAAAATCAAAGTGCATTCATTCCAGGTCGTTTGATTACAAATAATTCAATTATTGCCTTCGAATGTATCCATCATATTCAGACGTCATCCAATGGTGCTGACTTTGGTGCTTATAAACTCGATCTTTCGAAGGCCTATGACCGTGTTGACTGGGATTTTCTGGAACAAGCACTATTGAAATGAGGTTTGTGCCCCAATGGATCTCTCAAGTTATGGAGTGTGTCTACTCTATCAAGTACTCGTAAAATTCAACGGACAACTCCTGGAGCAATTTTCACCTTCGCGTGGTTTGCGTCAAGGTGATCCTTTATCTCTTTTCCTATTCCTGTTTGTTGCTGATGCTATGTCTGCACTTCTACACAATGCGGTACAAGGAGGTGGATTGGAGGCTATCAAAATCGGTAGGAGGGCTCCTGCTATATCACTCTTATTGTTTAGTGCTTACAAATGACTCCCTTCTGTTCTATCGGGCAGCCAGTGACCAAGCGGCAATCGTCAAGGATGTTTTGAACACTTATGCTTCAGCGACGGGTCAACTTATTAATCCCTCGAAGTGTTCCATCCTCTTTTCTGATGGATGTCCTAGCCTGGTTGTTGATGAGGTAAAACAAATTTTGGAGGTAACACGACATGAGTTCAAACCAAAATATTTGGGTTTTCCTGTCCCGTAAGGCAGGATGCATAAAGGCAGGTTCGAATCGTTGCAATCTCGATTGAGCAAAAGATAGTGGAGTGGAGTGAGAGATTCTCTTCCCATGTAATCAAGGAAGTGTTAATAAAATCGGTGGCGCAAGCCATTCCGGTTTATGTTATGAGTATCTTCAAACTTCCCTTCTCGGTTTGTGATGATTTATCAAAGATGATGAGACAATATTGGTGGGGTGTGAAAAATGGTAGAATGAAGATGGCATGGACAGCCTGGGATAAACTAACTCTACCAAAGTCAAAGGGGGGTATTGGCTTTCGTGACATGATAGCTTATAACCAAGCCTTACAAGCTAAGCAAGCTTGGAGGCTCTTAACAGCCCCATATTCATTGTGACTAGACTCCTTCGAGCAAAATACTTCCCTAATGGGAGTCTGGTGGATACGGTATTCCCAAGCAACAGTTTTGTGGTTTGGAAAGGAATTGATCATGTTCTAGAATTATTACAATGTGGCATGTTATGGTGTGTTGGTAATGGTGAAATCATTGGGGCATGGAGAGACCATTGGATTCCATGTGGACCACCTTTTACCCCTATCTCGCCAAAGAGAAATTGTCGCCTAAACAAAGTTGCAGACTTCCTTGATGACTGCGGTAACTAGAAACTAACCTGCAAGGATCGAGAAGAGAGGTCTAGAGGGGGGGTGATTAGATCCTCATTAAAGTGGCAGTGTTTAAGTTCTTCAAGTTAAGGTAGAGTTTTAGCACAAGTTTACACATTCACAATACATTTCAGGCAAGCATGACAATAATATGAGCAGCGGAAAGAGTAAAGCATGCTAATTTCAAGAAAGTAAAGGGATGGGATTGGAGTGAGAAAACACAATGGAGACACGGAAATTTTTGGCGTGGTTCCGATAGGTGGTGCTATCGTACATCCACGTTGATGGAGACTTCAACCCACGAAGGGTAACGGTTGCGCGAGTCCACGAAGAGCTCCACCCACGGAGGGTCCATGAAGAAGCAACCTTGTCTATCCCACCATGGCCATCGCCCACGAAGGACTTGCCTCACTCGGGTACAGGGCCGGGCGGACAAAATCCGGGGCCCTGTGCCAAACTAAAAAATGGGACCCTATCTCACTAAAAAATGACCTAACAAGCAATTATAATGTATATATTAATATATATCAAGCAGAATGTTTTCATAATGTATATAATGTAATGTCTTACATAACAATTGGACGATATAAAAATCATACCTATTCAACTCCTGGCTGCTATTTATTTGAAAAACTTCATTCTTTTAGTATTCTTTGAAATGAAATCTTCAATGATATCCTCGTAATCAATCTTCTCCAACACTTCACTCTCAAGTGCTCTTGTGGCCAAATCATTGAGTCTTTGTTGTGTCATAGTAGTACGCATATAGGACTTCAATAGCTTCAACTTAGAAAAACTTCTTTCTGCCGATGCAACTGTCACAGGAATGGTCAACATAACTTTATATGCAATACTTGCATTGGGAAAACATTTATGCCGCTTTAAAAAATTCAGAATTTCAACAGGTCCGATATTTTCTTTTGGCATGAAATTTTGAAGGAACTTCAGCTCAACAAACAGATCATTGGCATCAATATCAGATTGTTTATCCTTCATAAGGGCAGTCTCAAGATTAACACAAGAAGATTTCAAACTGTCCTTATCCAATGAGCGCAATGTTTCAGAGGTAAATAAGAAACCAAAAAAATTCTGGTAACCTTGATATTGCTCAAATCTCCTTGTGAGTGAGGAAATTGCTTCATCGACAACAGGTGTAAAATAGTTGATTCTAAATGATTCCTTTGCGGCACCGTGTGGCAATATTTGCCATCAGATTCTGAAGTGTCATATACTCCTGGTATGCCTGTGCAGACAAAGGTAAGTAGAACATCTGGGTGATATCTTGGGATTGGAAAGCTTCAGAGACTGTAAGCCAGGGATCTTTCACATAGGAAAAGAGCCTTGGAAATCTTGCTTGTAGGGGGGGGGGGGGCACTGAGTCACCAATCTTCCATTTATCAGACCAGAACAAAGCTGAGTTCCTAGAATTGATTTGCACCCAAGTTGTGTTCCTAAAATGATCCAGCAGTTTACAAATATCTTTCCACCAAAAAGAACCACAACTATCATTCCCCTGAGGTACAGAAGAATGGTAATATGTATCCCAGATAAGAGAGACCCATGGCAGATCCATCCTATTTAAGAATTTATGCAAATGCTTAAGCAAAAGAGCCATGTTCTGTACTCCCAAGTTTAAGATGCCCAATCCACCTTTATTTTTGGGCCTACAAATTAGGTCTCAACACATGAGTAGGTGGTTCTCTCTCAGAAAATGTAAGCTGGAGGTGTAGGCACGTTCTGATGGCTCTCTCACATATGGAGAAGGGGGTGGATGGGTATATATAGCCTCCACACAAAATCCAACTGCTACACACATTTGACCCAACTCGGTCAGACCGAATAGAAGAACTCAGTGAGACCGATTCAGTTCAAAATGTGAACGATAGGAATCTCGGTGGGACCAACTGGAACAACTCGGTGGGACCGATGTGCTAGGGCTAGGGCAAACACCAACTCGGTGGCACCGATTGCATCAACTCGGTTAGACCGAAGTGAAGCAACAAGACAACAAAGAGAATCTCAGGCAAACTCGGTGGGACCGATTGCACATTTCGGTGAGACCAAAACAATGCAACAAGCAACAGAGTGTTTGCAAGGCCATCTCGGTGAGACCGAGATCCGTATCGGTGTGACCGAAGTGTTTAGGGTTTCTGGCAGTGGGTGTGTCAAATGAACTCGGTGACGCCGGATGGAAGATTTCGGTGGGGCCGAGTTTGACTTTGGGTATTGGACATATTTGGAAATAAGAAAGTGGTTGAGGGCTTTGGAGCAATATCACTAAGCGTTTTGAGCAAGTAGACCATTAAGCAACATCTCATCCCCTTTTAATAATATTGGCTTCCCTATGAACTCAATGTGATCTTGGATCACTAAAATAGAAATGAAGTCTTGAGCTTTTGCCAATATGTGTCCTTAGCATTTTGAGGGGGTTCCACATCCTCTTGTCCATGCCACGCCATTGTTGAATTTGTTTGAAATACACTAGATAAAAACATTAGTCCAACAGGAAATATGTTGACTTTAATTACCAAATCATCCATGGAGCACTTGTGCTTTCATAACCCTATTGCAGCAACATTTTTGTCAAGCTGATGTTGATTCTATTCAGAGTATCCACATATACCCGAGGCGCCAGGAGGATTTCATTTCCTGTCCATGGGAAAAGTCTGGTATCCTCACAGTAAAATCTGCTTATAACTTTGCTATGTCAAGCCATTATGATCAATTTTCCCCTGGTGCCACGAGCTCTTCTCCACAGGGAGATAGACCTATTTCGAAATTAGTGTGGGGTGCGCTAGTTCCACCGAAGCTGAAACACTTTGCATGACAAGTATCATCGGGTTCTTTACCCACAACAACGGAGAAATATAGAAGACACATTGGTACGAATGGTTACCCTAAGCTTTGTGACCGGGAAGAGGAGACCACTTTTCATGCCCTGATCATGTGCCCAAATGCCGTAATTCTTTGGGACACTATGAGGAACCAACGACCATTACCAAGAAGGGATGATATTATATGCCCAGGGGCTGAATCGCTGCCTCATCTCTTGGCTGGTTTACATGAAAAAACAAGAGGTATGATCATCATGGTGTTATAGTGTAGCTAGTATCTTCGAAATGAGTTGATTCATGGGAAAAGAATTCCTCCTTTGGAGGTTTCCTGTTCATTCTTAAGCAGCTACTGCAACACCTTTTTTTTGACAATGTTCAAGTTCTGTGAATGATATAATCAAAGGAAAAGCTCCAATGCACTCACTCCCACCTGGCAAGCAGCCTAGACCGACCACTGCCGGCACGCCATGGATAAGTCCTCCTGTTGGCTCGGTGTCACGCCCAATATGCGACCCTATCCTAAAGGAACTCGAAGGTCCCACCAAGGATAGAAGCGCATATTGGAGACGCTTTTGCAAGATGGATATCATTACATCGTACCATTACATAATAGTTGGGATACATACAAAAGGCATACAATGCCACATGAATACAACAACATACATGAGAGCAACATCTGACTACGGATGAAACACAAATAGAAACTCAAACGACATCCACCCTGCTAAAGCGTCTCCAATATGAGCTTCTATCCTTGGTGGGACCTTCGAGTTCCTTAGGATAGGGTCGCATATTGGGCGTGACAAGTTGGTATCAGATCCGACCCTCGCGGTTACACGGATGTTTGCGGACAAGTGCGCGTTCATGTTGCGCATGACATTTGTGACCCGTCGTGGCACATGACATGACACAGTGCCGGACTGGAAGCACAAACGTATGTGCTAAGAGGGAACATTCCTATGGCTCGACGAGGACGTCGGTTACTCTGAGTGGGGGGGGGGGGTTGTATGTGATAGCCTGGCTTAATAGGAATGATAAACTACTCATATCAATAAGGAATTCCTTCTTTTCCGGGAGCCCATTCAGACAGAACTCCAAACTTAAGCATGCTCAGCTTGGAGTAGTTTCATGATGGGTGACCGACCGGGAAGTTGCTCCCGGGTGCGCACGAGTGAGGACAAAGTGCGCAGAAAAGGCTAGTATTGATCTGTGGGGTCAGTCCAGATCCCGCCAGGAGTAACGACTACCGGCGGGTGTGTCCGGGGCGTTACACTCGGTGTCTTTGTGTACAGATGGGTCTTACAAGCCCTCAGATGGATCGGCGGGTGTAGGTATGATTCTCCGGGATGATAAAGGACATGTCATATTTGCGTCTTACCGCAAATTATTTCATTGTAAAGAGGCCCTCGAATCAGAGTTGCATGCTATGTGGGAAGGTTTGAGGTTGGCGTTTGAGCATTCAAGTTCTACGATCTTATTGCAACCTGACTGTTCAGTGGCGCTTCGAGCACTTTAGATGATTCTATTGATAAATCGCCATATGGACATTTGGTTAGAGATATTAAGAGTTTGTTGAATGATAGGGTAGTTATTCCTGTTAAAAATTTTCGAGATGAGAACGGAGTTGCAGATTGTTTAGCGAACTTTAGTAGAGAAGTAGCACAACATGTTGGCTGTCACATTGAAATAAAGACCCTATGATTGCCCCGCAAAAAAAAAGAAACAACGACACATTATGGGGACGTCGAACACCCCAAATTTGAAACGGGCCATGGACTGCATTACATTGAAGGAAATTTGGTTATGTACGATCTCCCTATCCAATTAGGGATGACTCGAGGTAAGTCCTTGCTTGCGTCCGGCGATTGTGGCCAGGGCATGTACAATGGTTGATAAGATAGTCTTATCTTAAGTCTTGCATGTGATTTAGATATGACAAAAAAATTTATCTACAATAGGTCATCTCTTAGCCTTATCTTCAATAATTAGCAATTCCTAAAAATATGGTGAGACAAATTTTGCTAAGAGATCACCTCTTGTCTTCACTTAAATAAGAGAAGACAAGCCTTTTCTTATGAGTTCTCTCTCCTCCACCTCATCATCTATCCTACATGGCACTTCTAAGATAGCACCATTGTACATGCCCTAATAAGAACATCTCAAATAGGTGCCCTATATAATAGGGCCGGACCACTTTTTACATTTGAAATTGCTGTGTGGGCGACATGCAGCCAACACTTGCATCAAAGTGTGGAGAAGTGCTGCTGTCGTACAACAGATGGTGCGATCTTCAGTATCATCCGTAAATCGTTCGTGCACCGTTGTGTGTATAGCAGGGTACTTTTACATTACGAGTGGACAAAAACAGTGCTTCAATATGTGCCCTATATAAAAAAGAAGTACCTCATTATGGCCATATGGGGCAAACGTCATATTTGGATCAATCAGATATCGAGCGAACCTGGGAACGATCGAACAATTTCGTTCGTTGTGAGAGGCCTTACAACGCAAACCCTTATGTGACCTTACCGCTAAACCAATAACGACACAATAAAAGCCAAAAAAATGCTAGCCTGGGCCTGCTAGCATGAGCGGCAACAAGGAACATGCCTATTTAGATACTATAAACACTAAAAAAAACTGTGGAAAAACTGTAATAAAAATGCAACAAAAATCTAGAAATTCATATGAAAAATAGCTAATGGGAAAATATAAAATTTTTAATGGATCGTTATACTTGAGAAAAACTACCACACAATACCTACAAAAAAAAAATGCCATGATAGATGACAAGTAGCAAAGTTGTCATGATCCAATGAATGCATGCTACAAAAAAGGAATTTGCCATGGTTTATATTATTTATTTTAAATTTTCCAAAATATAAATTGCCATGGTCTATACGCTAAAAATGCCGTGATGCATAAAATAAATTTGCTGTGACCATAAAACTAAATTTGTCATGGTCGCATAAAGTAGTAATTTTGCCACGTTGCAAAAAGAAAGAAATATGCTATGGTCCTAAAAACACGCATCGATGGCTATAAGTTTGCCATGGTGGCCAAAACATGGTGTAAATTTGCCGTTATTTTAAATCTGGCGTGATGCACATGACCTAAAATCTTATTGCTTAGAAGTATGATCTCCTTAAAACATTTTATGTACACTGCCAGATCATGCAATCAGTGCCAAATGAATCCAACATACTAGCTTGCATCCATTTTACCTTCCTTGGTTACAAAATGAGAGATGGCAATACCAATACCAAGTACGTAGCCCCTTAACAATACCATGCTGACAGGTAATTATCTTGTGTCGGCACAAGTTTCTTTTATCTATTTCGTGTTTTGGTTTCATCTACCTTTGCCTTTCAGAAGCAGGTAGTCTCTTCCCTGTTGAGAAAGAAGAGGTTGAGGTTTGTGGGTGTGGGTGATGCCTAGTCTTGGTGAGGGTGTAGGTATAATGAATATTTTATCAGCTATGCAATGCTAGAGGCTAGGCCAGGCTAGAGGCTTACAGTAGCAGGGAAAGAATATGTAGTAATGAAAAACGGGTCAGTTTGCTCTGACAAAGAAAAGACAGCAGTAGAGGGGCTGTTGCAAACAGTGCATCTTTTCTCTCCAGACAACTAAAACATGAATGCAGCAGCACATCACAGCAAATCAAAGCAAGCAAGCAGTATTGATTGACAACTAAACAAGTCTGATTGATGAATTTAAAATCCCAGGAGATCTCTGTGGCTCTTGTCAACCACGCAAAATCAACGAAACAGGAAGATAGATGAAACAAGATGAAAATGTAGCATAGCACCGCCGATTTCAGGCGCTCACATACGGTGCATGAGGATTGATTGACAAGTAAACAGGAAGGATAACGAAGTAGCGCAGCAGCAACAGCACCACCGGTCGATTCCTAGGCGCTTCAGTTCTTCCAGGCGGTGCGGTGCTGTGCTGCTTGCGGGATCTACTCCGATGAAGGGGCGGCTGCCGCTGCCGTGCCTCCTGCTCCGGCAGTGGCCGTGTCCCCCTTGGCTGCCGCGAGAGCCGCCGGCGCAGAGATGTTTTCGCCACACCCAGCACCGTCCGCACCAAGGCCTGCTGATCCTGCATTGGCATATCCATTCAGGTTACTGATGATTGCCACAACTCGCACCACACAAGAGCCGCGGTCTGCATCAATGTACCAGTGGTGTATTTGGCAGAGAAGTACGTACCACCTTCGGTCAGGAGCGCGTCCACCTTGGTCAGGCGAGTCCTCCGCAACACCTCCTTGGCGCTGTCGTTCACGATCCTTTGGTTCAGGTAAGGGGACATCCAAGCCCCGACCGTGAACCCGAAGATTCCAGCCGCTCCTACCATCATGCAGGTCGTGGACACCAGCTCTTTCTTCCAGGTCTTGTAGTTTAAGCTGTCAAATCAGTCAAGCACATAGTAGAAGTTTACACCAGAGGTACAGTGGAGCAGAGGCATGGAGTTAGAAAAGAAAAAAGGAGGAGAATTATGTAGTATACCCCATCTCCTTCTCCACGCGGGCGATTTCTTCGAACAGGGCCGTATCCACCTTGGACAGTCGGCTGTAGTTTCGCAGATCCTCCCGGTCTCCTCAAAGACTTCCCTGCGGAGCTCCGAGAGGCTGGAGCACTCCCCATTTCCCCTGCACACCCATGTTTTGGTCGTCAGTTAGATATAAAAAACAGGGCTTTTTTGTGCGAGCGCCGTACGTCGGAGAAGAGAAAGAACGGCGGACTAATTAAGCTGAGCAACCCCGGCCGTCAAAGACACTAATCTACCCAACGCCGACGTACGGCCTGCGCAACCCCGCTGCTTGCAAACGAGGGAAGAACGGAACCATGCGGGCGGAGGAGGAAATAGAGTAAACTGAGAAACGAGCATTACCCGGTCGGCGCGCCGATGCCCTTGGCAGCCCTTCCACCCGTTGCCGTCCTGCCATGGTCACAACAAAAGCTTAGGATTGAGATCGAGAAAGAAAACGAGAAGAGATGAGGAAACATGCCGCCGGCGGCGGAGAAAAAAGGGGGGGAAAGAAAAGGACGAGATTGTGGACCAGTGGATCTTACCCGTCGACCGCCGCCCCTCCACCGGTCGCCGCGCCGCCGTTGGTTGCCTTCCTGCCAAAGTGAAGCAAAAGAAAGAGATGAGCCCCTGTCGCTTGGTGCAGCGCCATGGAAAAAAGAGGAGTTTTTGAGAACGAACGGATCATACCCGATCTCGGCGCCGCTGCCCTTCGCCCCCACGCCGCCGCTCGCGTTCCTGCATGGTCAAAAAACTATGAGAGTTTGGCCTCCCGCACGCGCCGCCGGCGTTAAAAAGCAAGAGGAGGAGAGAGGAGGTGAAGCGCACCCGTTGGTGGCGGCGCCGCCTCCAGGGGTCGCCGGGCCGCGGCCGTTGGTGGAAAACCCCCGAGCACGCACGCTGCGAAGAGGAGAGGCAGGCAGCGAGATTAGAAAATCGAAAATAAGCGCGCGCGCGGCAGGAAAAGGACAAGCCAGGAGGGGTTGGAGAGGAAGGATCCATGACTTGGACTCACCATCGAGCGGCGGCGGCGCGGAGGCGACCGCCCCTTCCCATGGCTGCCGCGGCCAGCATCTCGGGTCTCAGAGAGGAGAGGAGGCGAGGAGGGGAGGAGGCGGGCTGGCTGGCTGGCGCTCGGAGAGAGACGAAACGGAAAGGGGAGCAGGTGGAGACGGGTGAGGCGCGTCCTTTGCTTTATAGGGACGGAGGTCTCGAACCGGTCAAAAAGAAGCTTTTTTTCGAATTTCAAAACGATGGAATCTCCCGGGGTGAATGGGAGGGAAATACTACTAGGCCCTGGATACTAGACCAAAATACAGCTGCTTGGATGGATTATGCTCACGGGCCATTGCAAATACATGCATCCAACGTCCAGTTATTCCGGTTGATGTTCAATTAGCACGTTCCCTATAAGACTTTCTCTTGATTTTAGATACATCAATGATCTTTTGCCAGTCCTCAATCCAAATATATCATGTAATAGTAGTTCTTGTTGGTCGAATCCGCTGTCATTGTGCTATGAATCATTGAGGTACTCTGAATTGCACCCTTTTCGTAGTTGCATTGTTCGGTGAACCATTGAGACACCCTGAATTTGTCAGTTACATACATACAGTAGTTAATTGTTGTATTTTTCTTTTTTTTCTGAAAAGGAGGATTACCCCCAGCCTCTGCTTCAGAATGATGATGTGGTCATCTTACTAATAAGTGTCAATCAAAAGAAAGTCTGCAATTCAGTACAACCTTCAAACGGAGCATAAAAAGAAAAGGAGATAACTGGTTCCAACCCTCAAACGGAGCATAAAAAGAAAAGGAGATAACTGGTTCCACTCCGAATATGTCCAATTCAGTCTGAACCCAAAGTAATACGCATATTCCTATCCGAATACGTCCCGCAATAACTGGTTCCACTCTAGTTAGCCACGTCCCAAATAACATGTCAACCCATCTTCAATAAAAAGGTGTTGTATTGTTTCATCCTGGTCACAAAAACAACAACAAAGACTGCCGACCCATCTTCGCTAAAGCAGATTATCTTTGGTAAGAATCACTTCCATGTGAACGACCACATGAAGATTTTAATTCTCAACTGAACAAGTTTTCCAAATATGGATCGATCTCGGGATTGTGCCAGAATCGATTAGATCCGGGTACATAGATTTCATCGTAAAAACACCGCTCCTGGTTGACTTCCAATGAAAAGAGTCTAGCTGATCAGAAAGTTGAACATCCATCAACCTTCGCACAAGGTGCAGTAAGGAGCTCCGACGCTCCCCTACGAGAGACCTCCGGAATTGGATGTTTAATGGGGCCAATTGTAATACTGTAGCAATGTAATCCTTCTTATGTTGCACTCCCTCCGTCCGGAAATACTTGTCTTAGGAATGGTTGTATGATACAACCATTCCTAAGACAAGTATTTCCGGATGGAGGGAGTATAATATTATACAATGTGGGATGCTGCAAGGCTAGAGGCATCTCCCCCAACCATGTATCTTCCCAAAATCTGGTTGTTGTGCCATTTCCAATAACAAATTTCATTCTGCAGAAGAAAGTATCATTTGTTCTCATTAGCACCTTCCAAAATGGCGAGTCATTAGGTCTTACGGTAACCTGGGCTAAAGACTTGGCTTGTAAGTATTTGTTACACAATATCTGTGTCCACATACTGTCAGTCTCAGCCGATAATCTATATAACCATTTACTCAGCAGACATTTGTTTTTAATCTCCAAGTTCTCAATCCCAAGCCCCCTTGGTCTTTGGGTCTACAAAAAACATCCCACCTACTCAACCTGTATTTCATTTTAACCTCATCACACTGCCAGAAGAAATGAGATCGATAGAAGTCTAACCTTTTCCGGACCCCTATAGGAACTTCAAAGAAAGATAGCAGGAACATCGACATACTAGTAAATACAAAATTTATTAACACAAGCCGACCTCCATAAGACATAAGCTTGCCCGTCCAGCAGCTTAGCTTTTTTTCGAATCGATCCTCGATGCCTTTCCATTCTTTATTTGATAGTTTGCGATGGTGAATTGGAATTTCGAGGTAACTAAATGGCAAGGAACCCATTTCACAACCGAACGATTGTCTACACGAATCTTGTTCCTCTTTGGCACTTCCAAAGCAAAACAATTCACTCTTGTGAAAATTAGTTTTAAACCCCGACAATTGTTCAAAAATACAAAGTACTAGTTTCATATTTCTAGCCTTTGCGAGATCATGTTCCATGAATATGATAGTGTCATCAGCATATTGTAGTATAGAAACCTCCCCTCCCATCAACAAGATGAGGAACGAGTCCTCCTACTTGGCCGTTATCCTTGGCCCTGCCGATAAGTACTGCCAACATATCTGCCACTATGTTGAACAGTATAGGAGACATCGTATCTCCTTGTCTTAAGCCCTTATGTGTCTGAAAATAATGACCCATGTCATCATTCACCTCAATCCCCACACTGCCTTTTTGAATGAAGGAGTCCACCTATTTCCTCTAGGCTTCATTGAACCCGTTCATGCACATAGCTTGCTGAAGGAAGGGCCATTTGAGCTTATCGTATGCTTTCTCAAAACCCACCTTGAAGATCACCCATCTAGTTTCTTCGAATAGATTTCATGTAGAGTTTAGTGTAAGACAACGACCCCCTCGAGGACGTGTCTCCCCGGCATGAATGCAGTCTGACTCGGTTTTCGCTGAATGGGCAATCCGTGTCAATCTATTTGTGCCGACTTTTGTGAAGATTTTGAAACTCACATTCAAAAGACAAATCGACATGAACTGCTCAATGCGCACTGCCTCCTCTTTCTTTGGCAACAACGTTATTGTTCCAAAATTAAGGTGGAAGAGTTGCAGGTGGGCAATGAAAAAGTCATGGAACATCAGCATAAGGTCACCCATTATATTATGTTGGCATTTCTTGTAAAATTATGCTAGGAACCCATCTGGTCCAGGTGCCTTATTCTGCTTCATTTTTGTTACAGCGTCAAAAACCTCTTTCTCGGTAGACCGTGCAGATAAAATCTCATTTTCATCTGTCCTAAGCTGAGGGATATCCCAACTGCGAGCTTATCAAGCAACACAACATTGTCCTCAAGAGACCCAAATAGTTGTTTGTAATAATTTTAGATGTAAAGTTTGAGGTTATCATGCCCGACCACCGTACCTTCATCCTATTCAAGTTGGATGGTTTTCTTTTTCCTATGTTTGCCATCTGCAATCATGTGGAAGAATTGAGTATTGTCATTCCCTTGGACAACTTTAAGCACCTTAGCTCTCAAAGCACATTTCATTTCTTATTCTCTAAGAAGAACGTGTAGTTTTTGCTCGGCCTTGATTTAGCGGCCTGTTCGATCACGTGGAGCAGGTTAGATTCCACTTTAAGATCTAAATTTTTAATCAATCGTATAAGTCTCTCTTTTTCTTGTTTATCTATCCCGCTTTCATTTCTGGCCCAAACCCTCAAAAGTTGCCGCAAGTGTCTAATCTTATTTCGCCACCTTTCGACACTCGAATGCCCATCGACATCCTTGGCCCACTCCCTTGCAACGAGATCTAAGCAATCCTCTCTCTCGAATCAACTTAGTTAAAAAGAAAAGGTATTCTTGTTGCCTATATGGGTCACTTCTCCTGAGTCCAGCAGCAAGGGTGTATGGTCAGAGATTTCCCTTTGTAACTCCTGCACCATTACAAGTGGGAATTTTTGTTCCCATTCGACACTAGTAAGCACCCGGTCCAACTTCTCATATGTTGGATTCGGTAACGTGTTCACCCATGTGAATTGTCTACCAGTAAGGTCAACTGGCAACCTTTCATCCCCATAGACCCTCACAAGGACAGCTAGGAAATCCAGTTTAAACTCAGATTGAGCTGCTCTGTAAACAGCTACCAGAGCCCATCTAAATGAAGGAAATATGCCCTGGAGGCAATAATAAAGTTGTTATTTATATTTCCTTATATCATGATAAATGTTTATTATTCATGCTAGAATTGTATTAACCGGAAACTTAGTACATGTGTGAATACATAGACAAACATAGTGTCACTAGTATGCCTCTACTTGACAAGCTCGTTGAATCAAAGATGGTTAAGTTTCCTAGCCATAGACATGAGTTATCATTTGATTAACGAGATCACATCATTAGAGAATGATCTGATTGACTTGACCCATTCCGTTAGCTTAGCATTTGATCGTTTAGTATATTGCTATTGCTTTGTGCATGACTTATACATGTTCCTATGACTATGAGATTATGCAACTCCCGAATACCGGAGGAACACTTTGTGTGCTACCAAACGTCACAACGTAACTGGGTGATTATAAAGGTGCTCTACAGGTGTCTCCAATGGTACTTGTTGAGTTGGCATAGATCAAGATTAGGATTTGTCACTCCGATTGTCGGAGAGGTATCTCTGGGCCCTCTCGGTAATGCACATCACTATAAGCCTTGCAAGCAATGTGACTAATGAGTTAGTTGTGGGATGATGCATTACGGAACGAGTAAAGAGACTTTCCGGTAACAAGATTGAGCTAGGTATTAAGATACCGGCGATCGAATCTCGGGCAAGTAACATACTGATGACAAAGGGAACAACGTATGTTGTTATGCGGTTTGACCGATAAAGATCTTCGTAGAATATGTAGGAGCCAATATGAGCATCCAGGTTCCGCTATTGGTTATTGACCGGAGACGTGTCTCGGTCATGTCTACATAGTTCTCGAACCCGTAGGGTCCGCACTCTTAATGTTCGGTGACGATCGGTATTATGAGTTTATATATTTTGATGTACCGAAGGTAGTTCGGAGTCCCGGATATGATCACGGACATGATGAGGAGTCTCGAAATGGTTGAGACGTAAAGATCGATATATTGGACGACTATATTCGGACATCGGAAAGGTTCCGAATGATTCGGGTATTTATCGGAGTACCGGAGAGTTACGGGAATTCGTCGGGGAGTATATGGGTCTTATTGGGCTTTAGGGGAGAGAGAGAGAGGGGGGCTGCCTAGGGCAGGCCACACGCCCCCCAAGGCCTAGTCCAAATTGGACTAGGGGGAGGGGTGGCGCCCCCTCCTTCCTTCTCTTCTCTCTTCCCCGTCTTCTCTCCTACTCCTACTACTTGGAAGGGGAGGAATCCTATTCCCGGTAGGAGTAGGACTCCCCAGGGCGCGCCATAGTAGAGGGCCGGCCCTCCCCCTCCTCCACTCCTTTATATACGGGGGAGGGGGCACCCCATAGACACACAAGTTGATTAGTTGATCTTTTAGCCGTGTGCGGTGCCCCCCTCCATCATAATCCACCTCGCTCATATCGTAGCAGTGCTTAGGTGAAGCCCTATGTCGGTAGCATCATCATCACCGTCATCACACCGTCGTTCTGACGGAACTCTCCCGCGAAGCTCTGCTGGATCGTGAGTTCGTGGGACGTCACCGAGCTTAACGTGTGCTGAACTCGGAGGTGCCGTGCGTTCGTTACTTGGATCGGTCGGATCGTGAAGACGTACGACTACATCAACCGCGTTGTCATAACGCTTCCGCTTACGGTCTACGAGGGTACGTGGACGACACTCTCCCCTCTCGTTGCTATGCATCACCATGATCTTGCATGTGCGTAGGAAATTTTTGAAATTACTACGTTCCCCTACAGTGGCATCCGAGCCAGATTTATGTGTAGATGTTATATGCACGAGTAGAACACAAAGAGTTGTGGGCGATAATAGTCATACTGCTACCAGCATGTCATACTTTGATTCGGCAGTATTGTTGGATGAAGCGGCCCGGACCGACATTACGCGTACGCTTACGCTGACATCGGTTCTACCGACGTGCTTCGCACAGGTGGCTGGCGGTGTCGCTTCTCCAACTTTAGTTGAATCGAGTGGCTACGCCCGGTCCTTGTGAAGGTTAAAACAGCACATACTTGACGAAAAATCGTTGTGGTTTTGATGCGTAGGTAAGAACGGTTCTTGCTCAGCCCGTAGCAGCCACGTAAAACTTGCAACAACAAAGTAGAGGACGCCTAACTTGTTTTTGTAGGGCATGTTGTGATGTGATATGGTCAAGGCATGATGCTATATTTTATTGTATGAGATGATCATGTTTTGTAACAGAGTTATCGGCAACTGGCAGGAGCCATATGGTTGCCGCTTTATTGTATGCAATGCAATCGCTTCAGTAATTGCTTTACTTTATCACTAAGCGGTAGCGATAGTCGTAGAAGCAATAGTTGGTGAGACGACAACGATGCTACGATGGAGATCAAGGTGTCGTGCTGGTGACGATGGTGGTCATGACGGTGCTTTGGAGATGGAGATCAAAGGCACAAGATGATGATGGCCATATCATATCACTTATATTGATTGCATGTGATGTTTATCCTTTATGCATCTTATTCTACTTGATTGACGGTAGCATTATAAGATGATCTCTCACTAAATTTCAAGGTATAAGTGTTCTCCCTGGGTATGCACCATTGCCAAACTTCGTCGTGCCAAGACACCACGTGATGATCGGGTGTGATAAGCTCTACGTTCACATACAACGGGTGCAAGCCAGTTTTGCACACGCAGAAATACTCGGGTTAAACTTGACGAGCCTAGCATATGCAGATATGGATTCGGAACACTGAAACCGAAAGGTCGAGCGTGAATCATATAGTATATATGATCAACATAGTGATGTTCACCATTGAAAACTACACCATCTCACGTGATGATCGGACATGGTTTAGTTGATTTGGATCACGTCATCATTTAGATGACTAGAGGGATGTCTATCTAAGTGGGAGTTCTTAAGTAATATGATTAAATTGAACTTTAATTTATCATGAACTTAGTCCTGGTAGTATTAGCATATCTATGTTGTAGATCAATAGCTCGCGTTGTTGCTCCCCGTTTATATTTTGATATGTTCCTAGAGAAAAATAAGTTGAAAAATGTTAGTAGCAATGATGCGGACTTGGTCCGTGATCTAAGGATTAACCTCGTTGCTGCACAGAAGTATTATGTCATTGACGCACCACTAGGTGACAGACCTATTGCAGGAGCAGATGCAGACGTTATGAACGTTTGACAAAGCTCAATATGATGACTACTTGAAAGTTTAGTGCACCCTGCTTTATGGCTTAGAACCGGGACTTCAAAAATGTTTTCAATGCCACAGAACATATAAGATGTTCCAAGAGTTGAAATTGGTGTTTCATACTCATGCCCGTGTCGAGAGGTATGAGACCTTTGACAAGTACTTTGCCTACAAGATGGAGGAGAATAGCTCAGCTACTGAGCATGTGCTCAGAATGTTTGAGTACCACAATCACTTGAATCAAGTGGGAATTGATCTTCCAGATAAGATAGTGATTGACAGAGTTCTCTAGTCACTATCACCAAGTTACTAGAACTTCGTGATGAACTATAATATGCAAGGGATAACGGACACGATTCCCAAGCTCTTCGTGATGCTGAAATCGACGAAGGTAGAAATCAAGAAAAGCATCAAGTGTTGACAAGACCACTAGTTTCAAGAAAAGGGCAAAGGGAAGAAGGGGAACTTCAAAAATAACGGAAAGCAAGTTGCTGCTCCCGTGAAGAAGCCCAAAGCTAGACTTAAGCCTGAAACTGAGTGCTTCTACAAGCCTGAAACTGAGTGCTTCTACTACAAGGAATTAATCACTGGAAGCGGAACTACCCCAAATAATTGGCGGATAAGAAGGATGGCAAAGTGAAAGTATATTTGATATACATGTTATTGATGTGTACTTTACTAGTGTTTATAGCAACCCCTCGGTATTTGATATTGCTTCAGTTGCTAAGAGTAGTAACTCGAGACGGGAGTTGCAGAATGAACATAAACTAGTTAAGGGCGAGGTGACGATGTGTGTTGGAAGTAGTTCCAAGATTGATATGATCATCATCACACACTCCCCATACTTTCGAGATTAGTGTTGAACCTAAATAAGTGTTATTTGGTGTTTGCGTTGAGCATGAATATGATTTGATCATGTTTGTTGCAATACGATTATTCATTTAAGCTAGAATAATTGTTGTTCTGTTTACATGAATAAAACCTTCTATGGTCATACACCCAATCAAAATGGTTTGTTGGATCTCGATCGTAGTGATACACATATTCATAATATTGAAGCCAAAAGATGCAAAGTTAATAATGATAGTGCAACTTATTTGTGGCACTGCCGTTTAGGTCATATTGGTGTAAAGCGCATGAAGAAACTCCATACTGATGGCCTTTTCGAGTCACTTGATTATGAATCACTTGATGCTTGCGAATCATGCCTCATGGGCAAGATGACTAAGACTCCGTTCTCCGGAACAATGGAGCGAGCAATAGACTTGTTGTAAATAATACATACCGATGTATGCGTTCCAATGAGTGTTGAGGCTCGCGGCGGGTATCATTATTTTCTGATCTTCACGGATGGTTCGAGCAGATATGGGTATATCTACTTAATAAAACACAAGTTTGAAACATTTGAAAAGTTCAAATTATTTCAGAGTGAAGTGGAAAATCATCGTAACAAGAAAATAAAGTTTCTACGATCTGATCGTGGAGGAGAATATTTGAGTTACGAGTTTGGTCTTCATTTGAAACAATGCGGAATAGTTTCGCAACTCACGCCACCCAGAACACCACAGCATAATGGTGTGTCCGAACGTCGTAATCGTACTTTACTAGATATGGTGTGATCTATGATGTCTCTTACCGATTTACCACTATCGTTTTTGGGTTATGCATTAGAGACAGCTGCATTCACGTTAAATTGGGCATCGTCAAAATCCGTTGAGATGACACCGAATGAACTATGGTTTGGCAACAAACCTAAGCTGTCGTTTCTTAAAGTTTGGGGCTGCGATTCTTATGTGAAAAAGCTTCAACCTAATAAGCTCAAACCCAAATCAGAGAAGTGTGTCTTCATAGGATACCCAAAGGAAACTATTGGGTACACCTTCTATCACAGATCCGAAGGCAAAATATTTGTTCCTAAGAGTGGACCCTTTCTAGAGAAAGAGTTTTTTTCTCGAAAGAAGTGAGTGGGAGGAAAGCAGAACTTGATGAGGTAACTGTATCTTCTCTCGAATTGGAAATTAGTTCATCAGAGAAATCTGTTCTCGTGATGCCTACACCAACCAGAGTGGAAGTTAATGATGATGATCATGAAACTTCGGATCAAGTTACTACAGAACTTCGTAGATCAACCAGAGCACGATCCGCACCAGAGTGGTATGGTAATCATGTACTGGAAGTCATGTTACTAGACCATGATGAACTTACGAACTATGAGGAAGCGATGATGAGCCCAGATTCCGACAGATGGCTTGAGGCCATGAAATCTGAGATAGGATCCATGCATGAAAACAAAGTACGAACTTTGGTCGATTTGACCGATGATCGGCAAGCCATAGAAAATAAATGGATCTTCAAGAGGAAGACGGACGGTGATAGTAGTGTTACTATCTAGAAAGCTCGAATTGTCGAAAAAGGTTTTTGACAAATTTAAGGTGTTGACTACGATGAGATTTTCTCACTCGTATCGATGCTTAAAGTCTGTCCGAATCATGTTAGCAATTGCCGCATTCTATGAAATCTAGCAAATGGATAACAAAACTACAATCCTTAATGGATTTAGTAAAGAAGAGTTGTATATGATGCAACCAAAAGGTTTTGTCAATCCTAAAGGTGCTAATGAAATGTGCAAGCTCCAATGATCCATCTATGGACTGGTGCAGGCATCTCAGAGTTGGAATATACGCTTTGATAAGTTGATCAAAGCATATAGTTTTATACAGACTTGCACTGAAGCCTGTATTTACAAGAAAGTGAGTGGGAGCACTACAGCCTTTTCTGATAAAGTATATGTGAATGACATATTGTTGATCGGAAATAATGTAGAATTTTCTGGAAAGCATAAAGGAGTATTTGAAAGGAGTTTTTCAAAGAAAGACCTCGGTGAAGCTGCTTACATATTGAGCATCAAGATCTATAGAGATAGATCAAGACGCTTGATAAGTTTTTTCAATGAGTACATACCTTGACAACATTTTGAAGT
Source organism: Aegilops bicornis (assembly GCA_021605145.1). Lineage (NCBI taxonomy): Eukaryota > Viridiplantae > Streptophyta > Magnoliopsida > Poales > Poaceae > Aegilops > Aegilops bicornis. The sequence continues at coordinate 675,916,737 of CM038674.1, forward strand.
AGTTCAAAATGGAACTGTCAAAGAAAGAGTTCTTGCCTGTGTTGCAAGGTGTTAAATTGAGTAAAACTCACAGCCCGACCACGGCAAAAGATAGAAAGAGAATTAAAGTCATTCCCTATGCCTCAGCCATAGGTTCTATAAAGTATGCCATGCTGTGTACCAGATTTATTGTATACCCTACACTGAGTTTGGCAAGGGAGTACAATAGTGATCTGGGAGTAGATCACTGGACAGCGGTCAAAATTATCCTTATAGGACTAAGGAAACATTTCTCGGTTATGGAGGTGATAAAGAGTTAAATGCGTAAAGAGTTACGTCGATGCAAGCTTTGACACCGATCTGGATAACTCTAAGTCACAATCCGGGTACATATTGAAAGTGGGAGCAATTAGCTAAAGTAGCTCTGTGCAGAGCCTTGTAGACATAGAAATTTGCAAAATACATACGGATGTGAATTTGGCAGACCCATTGACTAAACCTCTATCACAAGCAAAACATGATCACACCTTAGTACTCTTTGGGTGTTAATCAGATAGTGATGTGAACTAGATTATAGACTCTAGTAAACCCTTTGGGTGTTGGTCACATGACGATGTGAACTATTGGTGTTAAATCACATGATGATGTGAACTAGATTATTGACTCTAGTGCAAGTGGGAGGCTGAAGGAAATATGCCCTAGAGGCAATAATAAAGTTGTTATTTATATTTCCTTATATCATGATAAATGTTTATTATTCATGCTAGAATTGTATTAACCGGAAACTTAGTACATGTGTGAATACATAGACAAACATAGTGTCACTAGTATGCCTCTACTTGACAAGCTCGTTGAATCAAAGATGGTTAAGTTTCCTAGCCATAGACATGAGTTGTCATTTGATTAACGGGATCACATCATTAGAGAATGATCTGATTGACTTGACCCATTCCGTTAGCTTAGCATTTGATCGTTTAGTATATTGCTACTGCTTTCTTCATGACTTATACATGTTCCTATGACTATGAGATTATGCAACTCCCGAATACTGGAGGAACACTTTGTGTGCTACCAAACGTCACAACGTAACTGGGTGATTATAAAGGTGCTCTACAGGTGTCTCCAATGGTACTTGTTGAGTTGGAATAGATCAAGATTAGGATTTGTCACTCCGATTGTCGGAGAGGTATCTCTGGGCCCTCTCAGTAATGCACATCACTATAAGCCTTGCAAGCAATGTGATTAATGAGTTAGTTGCGGGATGATGCACTACGGAATGAGTAAAGAGACTTGCCAGTAACGAGATTGAGCTAGGTATTAAGATACCGATGATCAAATCTCGGGCAAGTAACATACCGATGACAAAGGGAATAACGTATGTTGTTATGCGGTTTGACCGATAAAGATCTTTGTCGTGGTTTTGTCACGGCAGATGTCCTAGTGAAAGGACTTAGTCGTGGAGCCAACGCGACGGGTTAGCTTAAAGGGGTTAAAGCGGGACAAAGGACAGAAGGAGTTTATACTGGTTCGGCCACTTGCGGTGAAGGTAAAGGCCTAATCCAGTTGTTGTGGAATTGCTAGGGTTTCGATGACCAGGGAGCGAATCTGCTATGCCTGGCTCTTGAGTTGTTGTTTCACATCCCTAAACCGCTGCCGGGTTGTCCCCTTATATACATGGGTCGACGCCCTGCGGTCTACAGAGTCCCGGCCGGCTCGTATAACGTGTCTGGCTTGCTGACTCACCTTATATTCCTTACAATACAGGTCATACATAATATGGCAGTTTACATCTACGGGCCCTAATCCGCCCATGGGCCTTGGGCCTTCTTATCAAGTCTCCTCCGTAGAACGCCATCTTCTATGTCTTCATGGGCTTCAGATAAGGGTAAATTACTACGAGCATAACCCGACCCCTCGTGGGCGGTTTATACTCGCTAGTTATATCCCCAACATTAGCCCCAGGTTGATTTGAACTTGTTCATGTCAATCTTCAACACTTAAGAAAAATCCTTTCTTCAATATCTTCATAGAAAACCTTGTAACTCGCTGTATGTCATCTTCCAAGATTGCATTGAACCGCCATGATGTCACCTGTATTTAATTTCACACAGAAACTAAATCCTTTAATGTATCCCTCTTTTTAACGAGCCTCCAAAAATCGAGGCGACAGCTCTGCCAAATATCCGAATTTTGGGCTCATTGATTTTCGCGCCTGAGGGAGTCCTGGACTAGGGGGTGTCCGGATAGCCGAACTATCATCATCGGCCGGACTCCAAGACTATGAAGATACAAGATTGAAGACTTCGTCCCGTGTCCGGATGGGATTTTCCTTGGCGTGGAAGGCAAGCTTGGCGATACGGATATGTAGATCTCCTACCATTGTAACCGACTCTATGTAACCCTAGCCCTCTCCGATGTCTATATAAACCAGAGGGTTTTAGTCCGTAGGACAACGAACCAACCAACAGCAATCATACCATAGGCTAGCCTCTAGGGTTTAGCCTCCTTGATCTCGTGGTAGATCCACTCTTGTACTACCCATATCATCAATATCAATCAAGCAGGAGTAGGGTTTTACCTCCATCGAGAGGGCCCGAACCTGGGTAAAAACATCGTGTCCTTTGTCTCCTGTTACCATCCACCTAGACGCACAGTTCGGGACCCCCTACCCGAGATCCGCCGGTTTTGACACCGACATTGGTGCTTTCATTGAGAGTTCCTCTGTGTCGTCACCGATAGGCTCGATGGCTCCTTCGATCATCAATAACGATGCAGTCCAGGGTGAGACTTTTCTCCCCGGACAGATCTTCGTATTCGGCGGCTTTGCACTGCGGGCCAATTCGCTTGGCCATCTGGAGCAGATCGAAAGCTACGCCCCTGGCCATCAGGTCAGATTTGGAAGTTTGAACTTCACGGCTGACATCCGCGGAGACTTGATCTTCGATGGATTCGCCATCGCCGAGCTGCATCGCACCGCCTCGATGGACATGATTTAGCTCGTCACGGGACAAAGGCCTGGAAGCCGCACACAAGTCCGCTCCGATCCTTAATTCGGAGCCAGCTGCGCAGATTGAGGACGGGCGGCTAGACACCGCCTCGGGGGCTGCTGCATCTACGGCGATAGAGCCGAATACTGACCTTGTCCCTTGTGAGGCTCGTGACTCCGAGGTGCCGGACTCCTCGCCGGACTCCGAACCTCCCGCGTCCCCTCCGATCGAATCCGATTGGGCGCCTATCATGGAGTTCACCGCCGCGGACATCTTTCAACATTCACCTTTTGGCGACATCCTGAATTCGCTAAAGTATCTCTCGCTATCAGGAGAGCCCTGGCCGGACTCCGGTCAGGACGGTTGGGATGCGCATGACGAAGAAATTCAAAGCCCACCCACCACCCACTTTGTAGCCACTGTCGACGATTTAACCGACATGCTAGACTACGACTCCAAAGACATCGACGGTATGGACGACGATGCCGGAGACGACCAAGAACCAGCGCCTATGGGGCACTGGAAGGCCACCTCGTCATACGACGTATACATGGTGGACACACCTAAAGGAAGCGATAACGAGGAACAACGGGACGCGGCGAAGGATAATTCCCCCGGAAAACAACCAAAACGGCGACGCAAGCGCCGCCCGAAGTCCCGCCCCGATAACAACAGCACCTATACCGACCCAGCCATAGAGCAGGGCGAACCGGTGGACGAACATGCCACCAAACAACCATCCGAACAGGATGAACTGGACGAGCAACCAATCTCCGGCGAAAATAACAGTCCAGACGATTTAACGCCGGACACACCACCGGAGCATAAGAATCTTCAAAAAAGGCTCGTCGCCACTGCAAGAAGTTTGAAGAAACAGAAGCAGAAGCTCAAAACAGTGGAAGACATACTCAGAAAGAGATGGAGCAAAGTACTCAAGACCGCAGATAAATACAGCAATAGCCACCAAGCAAAGAGCTACCCAAAGCGCAAACTGTTGCCCGAATTTGACGAAGAGGCCGTAGAGCCCCCACAGTCAAAAAACAAAGAGGCCGCCTGGCCGGATAGACGACCAGATGATGGGCTAAGAGCGGCAAATGGCGCCGCACACAAGCCGACACACGATCCACATAAGGATCCTCGCAGAGAGGATGGCCCGGTCAGGTCCATCTATGGGCCAAAAAAGGCTCCAGGAAGCAGCTCAATACGCCGAGCGTTCGAAGATAACGACACGCCTAAATACAGGGGCGCCGCACACCCACTATGTTTCACCGATGAGGTGCTGGATCATGAATTTCCAGCGGGATTCAAGCCCGTAAACATAGCGGCATACGACGGAACAATGCACTTTGAGTTCTGGATCGAGGATTACATCCTACATATACATATGGCTAGAGGAGATGATCTCCACGCCATAAAATACCTACCCCTCAAGCTTAAAGGGCCAGCTCGGCATTGGCTCAAAAGCCTCCCAGAGAATACCATTGGAAGTTGGGAGGAGCTCGAGGATGCGTTTCGAGCAAACTTTCAGGGGACTTATGTCCGCCCTCCGGATGCGCATTTATTTAAGTCACATAACTCAACAACCCGGAGAGTCAGCACGCAAATTCTGGAATAGGTTCCTCACCAAAAAGAACCAAATAGTCGACTGTCCGGACGCTGAGGCCTTGGCAACCTTTAAGCATAACATCCGAGACGAATGGCTCGCCAGACACCTCGGCCAGGAAAAACCAAGAACAATGGCCGCGCTAACAAGCCTCATGACCCGCTTTTGCGCGGGGGAAGACAGCTGGCTAGCAAGATGCAGCACCAGCCACCCGAGTACATCCGAAGTCAGAGATGGAAATGGGAAATCACGACGCAGAAAAGATCTGCGCCGAAATAAGGAAAATGGCCCAAAGAGCACGACAGTTAACGCCGGATTCAAAAGCTCTCGGCCGAACAACAAAGCACTGCCTCTTAAAGATAACAGTGATGAGCTATCCAACCTAAACAAAATCTTGGATAGGATATGCCAAAATCACAGTACCCCCGGGAAGCCTGCAAACCATACCAACAGAGATTGTTGGGTCTTCAAGCAGTCCGGCCGACTTAACGCCAAACACAAGGGGCTCGACACACCAAGCGAGGACGATGACGAACCCCACAAGCAGAGCGCAGGAAAACAAAAGAAGTTCCCACAAGAAGTCAAAACAGTAAATTCACTTCAAGTGATCGCAAGGAAAAAATCTGGCGGTACCTACCAAAGCACACGCCGCACGGTCCACCCCAGCGGAATCAAGAGATTGGATGTCAAAACCAATTACTTTCGACCATCTGGATTACTCCAGAAGTACTCGAAACGCAGGATGGACTGCTTTGATATTGGATCCTGTAATCGACGGACTACAATTTACACAAGTCCTAATGGATGGCGGCAGTGATTTAAACCTGCTACATCCGGACACAATCCGCAGAATGGGGATAGACCCTACCAAAATTCGCCGTAGCAGCACTTCCTTCAAAGGAGTGACGCTAGGACCTTACGCCAATTGCATGGGCTCCTTACTACTAGAAGTCGTGTTCGGGTCATCCGACAACTTCCGTCGCGAAAAGCTAATCTTCCATATCGCCCCATTTAGAAGTTGCTATCAAGCACTATTGGGACGTGAAGCTTTCGCCCGCTTTAACGCAATACCGCATTACGCATCTCTTACGCTTAAAATGCCCGGTCCACGTGGGATCATCTCATTAAGAGGTAACTCTGAGCGTTTCTCGACCACAGAAGAACGCGAGACTGCCTTGACAGTCACACACTAATCCGGCCTCGCTAGCAATAGCCCCTAAAAAATAGATCATTCGAAGACCACGGACACGGTTAGGCGAGCCCGGCATAAATAAACTAGGGGCTTCCTAGCCGCATACCCCTTTACAAGGGGTTGTGCGCATGAACACTAAGAGCCAATAAAAGCTCAAACTTATTCATTTCTTCATACTTTGTTATACATACATTTTTTGCACGACACCTTTCCAAACTAAGTTCTTCTCTTTTACAGATGAACAGCGTGCTACACCCATCCAGATACAAGACAACGGAGACACAGCGCAGACGCAGTAGCAGGGACCCGCTGCAAGGATTCTCTTGATTAAGACCCTGCGTAAACCTTTCTTACTGTCTCTTGTTGATACACATCCCCGGTTTTTACCATAATCGAGGAGGAGGCTGGCGCTTTGGCATCGGGCCGCTGTAAGTTCTCGCCTGCACTGGACACTAGGGGCTTAGGGCATTGTTATGCCCGTTATTATAAAGACCGAACACCTCGTGGAGTGTTCGGCGCCTCGAAAGTTAGGCCTTATATGCATCAGCTCGAATCATGTCTTTGGTCAAATGTTGGGTTTGCCCGGCTCCTATGTTTTGCTGCCTTACGCTCAGATAATCGGCTAACGCGGCACCAGGAGAACTATCGCGATTGTGCCCCGGTTCGCCGGGCGAGTACCTCAAGAGAGAAAGCCGAAACTGATCATCATGATATAGCGAGAGACTGGTCAACCACTCGATCAACTACCGGAATGTATAGAATTCTCCGCTTTGACGAAGGGTCGCTTTCGGTCAGTACATACGCCGCTTCCGAATTCGGAGGCGCGGTGCCCCCTGGGGCTATATCGTAGCCCCACCCTCGAACTCCTATGGCTAAGTGAAAGTGATAAAGCATTATAGTCGGGTTGCCTCGTTTGCTACGCTACCACCTCCTTCACAGGACCAAGACGTTGGATTAAGTGTGAAAATGCGCTTTTTTTGCAAACACCCCCGCACCATGTGCGTGGGGGCTGAAGCCGAAGACTGCCATCTTTCAGGTTATATATACATATACATTAACGGCCGCACAGGAGATATTTCAATACTTGAACGCACAAGTATAAAAAGCGGTTATATTATAAATATGGTTTCACAACACATACATATCATTTAAACATAACATTTTTCGAGCACTGCGACTCTATTAAAGGAGCGCCCTGCAGGACTTCCCCAAAATAGTGCTCGGCGGGTAACCGGTTCTCGTCCGGACTCCGAGTTGCAACATCGGTGGCATTCATCTCCGTCCAGTATGTCTTCACACGGGCGAGAGCCATCCGAGCACCCTCTATGCATGCCGACCGCTTCATCGCCTTAATATGCGGCACCGCCCCAAGGAATTGCTGCAACAAGCCAAAATAACTCTTCGGCTCGGGCCTTTCCGGCCACAGATGAGCCGCGACATCCTTCATGGCAAATCCGGACAGCCTATTTAGCTCAGCCGACTCAGCCAACCGATCAGTTAACGGAAGTGAACGATCCCGACTATGGAATTGAGACCAAAAGAGCTCTTCCATTGCGTGATCCTTTTGGCTCTGGAAGTGCACGACTGCGTCCGCCGCACTCGCCGCCAGATTCAGATAAGGATCCTTCGCACCCCACAGCTGGCCTAACTGAGCATAAGTCTGATCCGTGAACCTCCTACGCAGCAGGAAGGGCTTCCCATCCGCAATACCTCTGGCCTGACACAGCTCCTCCTTTATAGCTCTCAGTGCAGAACGGTCATCCTTGGCTTCGGCGGTGGCCTTTTTTAGTTCCTCTTGCTCCGCTCGGCGTTCCTTTACAAGAACATCATAGCGGTCGGTAACATCCTTCAGCTTCAAGGCCATTTCAGCCATTTCCCCCTGCTTCGGCAGTGAGCAGCCTTTTCGGCTTTTAGCTCTTCGGCCGCCTTCGAGGCAGCCGCATTACTCCTTCTGGCCTGCTCCTTGGCTTGAGCAAGCTCTGCCCGAAGGCTTTCCACGGCAGCGGCACCATCTGCATCAAGAATACATGTTGTAAGGAATGGGCGCCAGCTCCCTTACCAGGTGACCGCGGTGAAACTACTCACCTTGCGACTCGTCAAGTCGCCTATTGACCAGCGCGATGTCCGCATCTGGAACATCTAGCTGCCGCTTCAGTTCGGCAACTCTATCAGTCCGGCTGGCCACCGAACGCCCCGCCCCCTGAATAGGAATGGCGACATATTAAAACTGAGATTTTGATCCTCGCACGCCATCACTCGACAACGCACCGAGTCTCAGGGGCTACTATCTATACAGGGCGCACTCTATGTGCAAAACTATCACAAGGCATGTCATTTTTACATACCTCAAACCCCGCCAGTAAACTTCTGACGGCATCATGCAGCCCGCTCTCTGTGGATGAAATCCTTTCAATCACCGTACTCATCAATGCACGGTGATCTTCTGAGATAGACGCCCTTTCGAGCAGATCCTTCAGCTCCCCTGGCCGAACGCCAGTTGGTGCCGAATCCTCCGCCCCGCCGGACTCTGGAGACCCTCCGCGACGACACCTCGTGGTCGTCCGCCTCGCCTGACGGCGCTGGCAGATGGATCGGTCTCGCTCTCCATCATCTCCGGACGAAGGTCCCCGAAGATGAGCTCACCGAGAAGGGCGGAGATCCGAACTACAAGGTAAAAACCTCGGTTATCCTCGTAAATAAAAATAGGGATGTCCCTTATTACAAAATTACCCTTTTTCCACTTACGGCTCGTTGAGGGCTGATTCATTTGGGAGATAGTGCGGCCGGGCTTCCCTGGCGCAGGACCCTCCGGTGAAGATTTCTTCCCCCGCTTTGAGGCCTTGGCCTCCGGGTCTTCGGAAGCGGTCCTCTTCTCCCCTTGGAGGAAGGGATTCTTGACTCCCCCCTTGTCGAGAGCCTACTTAGCAGAGGCGGTAGTTTCCCTGTTCCCCCCTTCGCCCTCCTCCGAAGGCGCAACCTCCAACATTTTGATTAACATGGGATCCGGCGTGGTCTCAGGGAGGGGGGCCGGACACCGTATTAGTTTTGCTTGCGCTATCCATTCCTGTCCGAAAGGATAGCTGGTTAAAAGGCAAATTTATGATAAATATGTGAACGGGATGTCCAGGCACAGGGTTACTTACTCAAGTATCCGGGCGATTGAAGCTTAGGCCAAGCCCTCGGTCAAGTCCGGACACATCTCTTGTGATCCAAGAATAGTTGGTACATCTCCACGGGTGTCGCACCCATAAAGTGTTGGAGAGCTCGAGGTCCCTCCGATTGAATTCCCACAGCGGAGAGGGCGACGCTTGCAGGGGTGAGACGCCGGATCAGCATAACTTGCGTCACCACGACCAGATTGATCTCTCTCTCTTGGAGGTCTCGAATCCGGCCCTGCAGCAGAGGTACGTCCTTGGACGGTCCCCAGTCAAGCCCTTTGTTAACCCATGATGTCAGCCGTTGTGGAGGGCCCGAGCGAAAGTCGGGCGGCGGTTTTTGCCTGCTGCCCCGGGGAGCGGTGATGTAGAACCACCTCTGTTGCCTAAGCCGAAGCTCCCCACAGAAAGAGCCCTCGCCATGGTGCGTCGGCCCTCTTGCTTACCACCGCCCGCGCACTCTGCTAGACGCCTCGATCATCTTCGGTTCCACGTTGAAGGTTTTGAGCCACGCATCAAGTGGGGGTAGTGCGGAGGAAGGCTTCGCAAACGAAAATAAATGATGAGATATGGAGGATGGACTCCGGAGCCAGGTCATGGAATTCCAACCCGTAGTAAAACATGAGCCCCCTCACGAAGGGATCCATCGGGAAGCCTAAACCCCGACGGAGGTGAGACACGAACACGACGCCTCGCCGGGCTCGAGTGGGAATGACCTGCCCTTGGGCAGGCAACCTATGCGAAATCTCATAGGTCAAATACCTGGCTTCTCTCAGCTTCAACACGTCCTCTTCCGTGACGGAGGAGGGCATCCACCGGCCCCGTAGGTCGGAGCCGGACATTGTCGAAGTCCCGAAGCGCTCGAATCTGGAGCCCTAAAGTGTTGGAACTCGGGGCGAGGGGCGGATTCGATTGAGGATTGGAGAAAAAGAACGAGCCTTGGTCTCATTATAAAGGGAGAGAATACCGAGAGCCGTCCCCGTGACCGTTTGGAACTCGCCTTTGATGGAGGGGGCGTTGCAACGGGCGCGGTTGGGTTACCCACGTCCGTATTGATGGGAATCTGGAATAAGGGGAACACGATCTCTGCTTTGACAAGACGTGCCAAGGAAACCGCCTCGCTAAACGCGCTGAGGTGGTATAATAAAAAACGTAAAGGCTTGGTTGTGGTGTGACGTCACGCCACATAATACGTCAGCAGATTGAACTTGTGTAAATGTTATTCTCTCTACGGTTGTATGTGGAATTTATTTTGCAGAGCCGGACACTATCCTGGTGTTCATGATCTTCTATGAATTATTCGGAGGAGGAACCCGCCTTTGAAATGCCAAGACAATATGCGCCGGACTCGCTGCCATTGAAGCCTGGTTCAGGCTACCGAGGGAGTCCTGGACTAGGGGTGTCCGGATAGCCGAACTATCATCATCGGCCGGACTCCAAGACTATGAAGATACAAGATTGAAGACTTCGTCCGTGTCCGGATGGGACTTTCCTTGGCGTGGAAGGCAAGCTTGGCGATACGGATATGTAGATCTCCTACCATTGTAACCGACTCTGTGTAACCCTAGCCCTCTCCGGTGTCTATATAAACCGGAGGGTTTTAGTCCGTAGGACAACGAACCAACCAACAACAATCATACCATAGGCTAGCCTCTAGGGTTTAGCCTCCTTGATCTCGTGGTAGATCCACTCTTGTACTACCCATATCATCAATATCAATCAAGCAGGAGTAGGGTTTTACCTCCATCGAGAGGGCCCGAACCTGGGTAAAAACATCGTGTCCCTTGTCTCCTGTTACCATCCACCTAGACGCACAGTTCGGGACCCCCTACCCGAGATCCGCCGGTTTTGACACCGACAGCGCCTGTTACTTATCTCTTCACCTTATAAATAGGATCGGGGGTTCTTTCCATTTCCCCCCTTGCGCCTCGTTGCCTTCATCGTCTTCCTCACAACGCCCTAGCCCTCGTGCTTCACCGTCGTTGTCAAGCTTCCGCCTCGACATTGGCCGCTGCATCACCCTGTTCGTACCAGACTCCCATCGCGTGCCTTCATCGTCCCCAGCATCTGTAAGTTCTTCCTCCTCCCCTCTACAGATCTGGCTAGGGTTTCGCCCGAATTCATGGGAGCTCGAAGCTGTTCTTCGCCGTAATATAAATGACGGATTCACATCTTGATATACCTCTATGTGGTAATAGCAATAGTCCTTTTACTTATCAGACCATCTTCTTTGTATAGAAAAAATCTCATCTGGATCTGATGAACTGCTTGAACACCTATTTTCAGTCTGAATATATCTTCCTTCTTATGACACACAAGAGATCGAAAATCATCATACCAATCTGTGAAACCTATTTTTTATTACTTACATATTTGAGATCTGTACCTTCCATACCAATGTAGGCGGTTTAACTTTTTAGAAAATGATAATCTGGCAGGTACCATTAGTCCCCTCTTAAACCGCCAATTCGTTTATATTTGTAACCCCTCCAATATCAGACTCCGGTTTAACAATGTATATATGCCTCTGTCTTCTCCTTCTGATCTTGCGTCGCTTTATGCTTGTTCGTCATATATCTTAAACCGACATTGATCTTTTTTCTTCAACATTTTGTTGAAATGGCCAAACAGTTCTATGCTTGCAATTGGGTCCCTTCCCGAGTTACTGAAGAACAATTGAATGGGTTCGTTGCCACTAGCGTTTTAGCGAAGAAGGAAGTCATACACTGGAGAGTTCCCGGTCCAGAAAATCCTCCTAGACCCGAAAATGGAGAGGTGGTTGTGTTTGCTGACCATCTGGGTCGAGGGTTTAGCCCGCCCGGTTCAAAATTCTTCCGTGATGTGCTTGCTAGCTTTCAAATCCATCCTCAAGATATTGGGCCTAACTCCATGTCCAATATTTGTAACTTTCAATTTTTTTGTGAGGCTTATCTGCAAGAAGAACCAATTGTTGAGCTGTTCAGAGACTTTTTCTATTTGAACTGCCGTACTGAATTCACAGATTGGCCCAACATTGAACTTGGCGGGGTTTCAATTCAGAAGAGGAGAGATGTCAGCTTCCCTCATGCCAAGCATCATAGTCATCCCAAGGACTGGAATCAGACTTGGTTTTACTGCCGTGATACATCTCCAACTGCCGAGAATCCTCTGCCGGGTTACCGTGCTCATCGGCTTACCAACACTCATCCATTTCCCCAGCGGCTAGCTGCTAAGGAACGATCAAAATACGCCCCTCAGCTGTCAAAACTCAGAGCTTTTGTTGCAAACAGATTAACAGGCGTTGACTTCGTCCTATGCTGGGTTTCTTGGAGCGTTATGCCTTTAAGTCGGCGCCCCGGTTTAATGTGTGAGTACACAGGGAATCTGAAAGACCCTCAGCGTCATATTGACATCCTGCTCACTGATGATGAAGTCACCGAAGCTGTCAAGAAAATACTTGATGAATCGGTGGCTGTATGCAGCAAAGTAGGGCTTAGTCCCTTCTGTGCTTCCAACAAACCGCCAGCTGTATGAATTGCATCACTGTTTCTTTTTTAATCCGTCCTTCTATAAACACTCTATTATAACATTGGTTAATCTTTGCAGGGTGGTGATCCATTCTGGAAGCAGAAATCGCAGGATAAACCGGCAAAAACACCTCGTCCGAAAACCAAAGTTGTGAAGAAGCCTGCCAAGAAGAAAACCGCCGAATCCTCCGACCAGGACATTGATGAAGATCTTGATGATCCAGCATTAGAGGTAGAACTTGACTCCCTTGGTTCGTTTTTTATACACCTCATTGAGAATGACCATTATCAGGATGATGCGGAGGCTAGCCATGCTGGCGAGGTCGAGGTAATTATCTTTTGTTCTGACTCAGATCCGCTGCCAACATAAAAAATCCATCAAACAGTCCGGAAAGTAAGATTTTCAAAGCCCTTAGCTTATTTGGATCCACACTTTCTTGTCAAGACACAGCTGCATGAAGCTCGCCGCACGACCCGGCACAGCGGCCAAGTGGTTACTTCCTCCGGTTTACCGAACAGTCCAGTTCGTAAACGCCGCCAAGAGGTTTCTTATACTCCTGACACACTTTGTCCTAAGGCGGGTTACTTCCGATGTCCCCTTAATCCATCTGACTAAAATTATGAAGGAATCTCACATTCATCATCCGGCGAATCATCGGCCACACAACTCCCTCCCCTTAAAACTGTTCCTGGGTAAGCATATTACACTTAACCCTTTATGTCTTGTATTTGTATATTATACTAACTTTTGTGTCTGTTCTTTTCAGTGCCAAGGCCAGACCCAGCAAGAAGGCCAAGTTGAATAAACCTACAGATGATAATCCGGCCACTGAACCGGAGAAGACCCCAGAGACCTTTGATCCGAATGCTGATACCATCCTGGATGATCCAGTACCTCACGCTCAGGACACTTTTGTTGAACCAGTAGAAAATAATCCAACAAGCCAGTCTGCTGATCCGCCAAGCCCATCTGCTGATCCACCAAGCCCAGCAAAAACAACTGATAAACCACCAAGCCCAGCGAAAGCTACTGATGACACCATGGATGATATTATGATTACCGGTGTTGGTCATACTGCTCCTGGCAACCCTGTCGCTTTATCAAAACATAGTGCCAAGGAAGAGTTTTCTGCTATGGACAAGGGCAAGTGGAAAACATACTTATCAAGCTATGCCCACCTCAATGCTCAGGACATTCATTCTGGATATTTAAACCGCCTATACACAAGCCGCGACTATGAAGCCGGTTTAGTAGATCTGATGAAGGAGCGATATGAGGTAAATATTACTTATTTTGCACAAGTTCTCTTTCTTTAGAACCGGCCTAAATTATCAACTCCAGTAGCCCCCAAGTGCCGGTTCATAATATTAATGTGAACCGGGACTTCATTAAATAATAATGCTTCAACTTTGCCTGTGTAGCCCTCAAGGGCCGGTTTATTCCTTTAGGATAAACCAGGACTTCATAGAATAGGAATTCATTTTCACCCGTGTATCCCTCAAGGGCCGGTTTATCTCTTCAAGATGAACTGAACCTTCATGCTGTAAAGCTCACACTTTGTTGAATACCTTTGAAAACAGGTTTGTAATCAAAGAAAAAATCCACAATTTTACTCTTTGAGCAAATAGACATTAGCCCCCAAGTGCCAAGATTAGTACTTGTATTGAGCCTTGGGACTTTACCATATTGTTGATAAAAAGTGATAGGCATTAGCCCCCAAGTGCTAAGTCTATAACTTGTTATGTGCTTGGGACTTCAAATATATGCCACCAACTCCTAACATGTTCATCTCTTACAGGCTGAGCTGAGTAAAAAGGACTCTCAAACCGCCGATCTTCAGGAAAACGTCAAGTCCCAACAAGCAGAGACATCCAAGGCCAAAGAGGAGCTGACCAGCGCCTTAGCAGCCATGGAGAAACTGAAGGAAAACTTCAAGAAGGAGCTGGCAGACTAGGATTTAGAGAAGGCCACACTTCAAAAGAGGGCTGAGGATGCAGAAGCAGCCCTTAATCCGGTGATAGAAGAGCTGACTGGTTTAAAGTATCAAATCAATGCTATGACCACTGCTGTCTTCGGTTACCCTCTTCATAAAGTTTAAGTAAACAATATCCATGAAACTGCCGGTTTAGTAATATTTTGACCCTTGCAGGTAGCCGCATTACTCATCTTGGGTCGGACATGCAAAAGAAACTGAAAGTTGCTTATACACTGATAGAGCAACTGTATACCGGTGCACAACGGGTTATTTGCACATCTTCTTACAATAAACCGCACCCAACTTTGATCAAGGACACTTTATAGGCTGTCGATGATGCCCGCTCGGCTTGAAGAAATAAAACGATTAGCTGCGAGGGCCGGTGCTCTTACCGCCCGGACCCATGCTAAAGCGTGGATTTTTGATCTTGATCCGGCTGACATAGGGAATGGATATCCAAGCATTAAGGAGGACGGATCAGCATTTGGTAATGAAGATCTTCGGGCTTTGACGAGGGAGATGCGCCCATTGGCTAGTAAGCTGGCTGATGAAACTAATCTTTCGTTTCATTAGTCGATTTATGATGCTCACAACAAGAGGGTCAACACGCCGGGCTACAAAACATCCATTCTTATTCCGCCAATCCGTAAGCATACTTATGCTCCTGAAGTTGATCCCTCTGATCTTATAAGCGACGAAGCTGTGTTCAGAGCCTTAATTGGGATTGACTGGTCGACCACTGACTTCCAGCCACTGGATAAAGAGGAGGAGGATGAACCGGCGCCAGGTGATCCGCAACCGTCAAGCCAACCTGGTGAAGAATCATGATCTGAAGGCCGGTTTAGCTTCTGCCCACTGCCATGTGTGTGATAAACAATTATCTTTTTGGGGCATCAAAAAGCCTTGTAATAGGCTAGTTTAAACACTTGGTCTGCCATGCCATCGTGCATATTTACTTTGCAGAATACTGTTAATCCGTCATGATTATGCTGTGTCTGCTTATGATCCTTAGCAGCTTTATTCAATCATGTTTCTGCATACAACAGGTTTAAAGTGTCCTGGCGGTTTACCGCCGGACGGGTCATAATGCCAATATAAAACCATGGTTTATAACCAAGGTTGTACCTTTAAGAATAAACAAATATAAAATACATCATACCTGTGATACTGAATCACATCGTTGGTTTACCAATTTTTTGTAGTAAGGGTAATTACCCTAATCTTGAATATTGATAACTCCTCCCCTGTTTGCCGGTTTATGATAAAACCGTACCGGGTTATAATAAACACCGGATTATCCATATATAATATTGGCGACTTGTAGTCAAAACCAGACCGGGTCAATAAGCGCCGGATTATAACTGATCATGTACTGACAACTTGTAGTTGAAAGCCAAACCGGGTCAATAGGCTCCGGTGTATCATAAAATATTATAAACCTCAACAAAGAAGAAAAACTTGGCAAATAACAGTATTAAAAATAACATGCGAGGCTTTTCATGGGCTGCCAGGCCCAAAATTGAGGCTTTTCATGGGCTGCCAGGCCACTCAGTTAAACCATTTTGCAAAGCCTTTTAAGATGGACCTCACATTAACCAATCGTCGTTTTAACTTTGGCAAGTTCAGGGTCTATGAGATTGACTTGCCAAATGCTCGTCGGGTCATACCAGGATTACCTGGACGGAGTGGCTTACTTAAAGAAGGCAGGATAACCCGGGGTTTTAGGTGAATACACCTGGCTTCCAGGCCTGGCTTGATAGCCTATTACAAGGGTGTAGACTCTTTGTTCTTTGAGAAGCAAAGAGCCCCCAATCAATATTTTGAGCTGTGCTCAGTGGGTGCCTATGTTTGAGTTGTGCTTTTGCAACAATCTCTTTGGCCCCTAATTGATTTCCCTGGTGGCCTTACGCCGATCAAGAGGTATAGATATGGTGCGAATATGACCAAGCTCCCAAGTGATTTCCCAGGTGGCCTTACGCCAATCAAGAGGTGTAGCTATGGTTAGAATACGACCAAGCCCCCAAGTTATTATTTTATGGCTCTACAAGCCGGATCAACGGGTAAACAGAGCTCCGCTTTATAGACAGAAGCCCCCATGTAACCACACATGATGTAAAAAGCAACAGAGACCCCGCTTTAGCTGAGGCTCCGGTTTATTATATTAATCATAATATATACATTGTCATAACTATGTACATAAGAAGAGCCTGTGGCTCAAGTATGGTAAGGCTGAAGATGAGCGATATTCCACGGCCGGTGGGTCCCCTCCTCCGATTTACGTGAGTCTTTGTGCTCTCGAACATCGATACACTAGTGCAGAACCGGGCAATAGCACCGGTTCGTAAGGCCCTTTAGTGCCGGTTCCACAACCGGCACTAAAGTGTGGTCACTAAAGCCCCCCCCCCTAGTACCAGTTCAACACGAACCGGTGCAAAAGGCCAACCACGTGGCCCGAGGCAGCTCCGGGGCTGGAGTTTTAGTACCGGTTGGTAACACCAACCGTACTAAATGTTTGTGGGTTTTGTTTTATTTTTATTTTTCAATTAAATTTGTGTTATCAATTTAATTTAGGATTGTTTTACGTTATAGTGAGTTGTAGTGGTCATCATCATCATCATCATCATCACATATTAATTAATAAATAAACTTTAGCTAGCTAAAAATCATCATAGTCGTCATTATAGTTACCACTACTATTTAATCATCATAGTCATTACCGCTAGCTATCTAATCACCAACATAATCATCGAGTTCACTTTGTAATGTAAGCAAAGATATCATCGAAGTTCAACATAATCATCACCAACATCAAGTTCGGGACAATACGGACATGCATGAGAGAGGACAAGTACTAATTAATTAAGAGCATGAACTAGCTACTCCTGTTGCTCCCTCTCAGGTAGAATAGCATAGAACATGTATAGCTCTCCATCTTCATCATAATAGAGCATGCAGATGAATCTGTCTCCTAATCTTGGGTTGCGCTTCTCCTTGCTGCCCCCTAGTACTTCTCTGCGATCGTTTACAATTTTGCTCCAATCTTTCACTACTAAGCATTATTCGCTTTCAGAAACCCCGAATGCACTCATGTGTAATGTAGGAAATCTTGGTCGTAAGCTAACCATTGACATGCGACCTTTTGTCTCGATCCACTGAGGCACAACTGTCATCAGAAGTCCCTGTTGATGAAAGAACATCGTATAGTAATTAATATACTAAGCAATGAAAGTTTAGCTTCAAAAATAATGTATGCAAAGATGCACTAATTAAGGACAAATAGTTAAAATCTTACCATCTTTCGATTATAGATGTGACCGTAGTTCAATACGATCACCATTGGTCGCACGTTTTGAGTACTAACATTTCTAAGTTCAGGAAAAAAATTGTCTTGACAGTATTAAAATCCTCAAGCCATGAAACATAATGACTTATCTCCTCGCAGTTTAGTTGAGCCCCGGGGCAGTAGTAGGTCCTGTCTACCAAGCGTCGGACATGTTTGCTTGAACCGAAATAAGCTAACAATACAAATTAGTTGTCAACTATTTTTGAATAAACTATATCAAAGACATAAACATATGCATGCATGGTTGAGAAAACTCACATAATGTTAGAACTGGAGGCGTTTGCACATCGACCCAGATGTCTCTATTACCTTCAATATCATCTTCCGGACGAATATCAAAGGTGATAACCATATCAGGCTCAAATGCATAAGCCTTGCATAGTGCTTGCCAAGTTTTGCATTCAAAATGGGTGTATGTGTCTCCATTATATAATTTGATGTTGAAAGTATACCCATGCTCCGTCTTCAAGTAAACTCTCTTTACCTCCATATCATCTATAGCACTAAAACCTATGTTATCCAAGTCAAAAATTCTTGCATGGCAGGGGATGCGCTAGTAGAATAGTGAAAATTTAAAATTATAAGTTGAAGCAAATGAAGCATAAGTCATGCTTTAAAATTATAAGTTGAAGCAAATGAAGCATATGTTTTGCATTCAAATAATAATTGCCGTTGTGACTTACTGTATCCACTTCGAATGTCTCATTCAGCTTGATGCTAAAGCGCCTACCATCAACAAGGAAATTTCTGTCACACAAGCCGCTTGGTCTTCACAATGTTCGCACATAATGAAATCTTTTTTCGTCGTCAGATGACATTTCCTATATGTTCATATAGGTGAAACATTAAACACTTATTACTATCTAACATTAATTAATATCTAGCCAATTCAAATATATATCTAACTATATTCATCTCTAACAATTGACATTACTATTAATTATTCAACTAGTTCAAATCTCAAATACCTAAATAAACTAGTTCGACAATTTTCTTACTAAAATAAACTAGTTCTATTAATTATTCAACTAGTTCAAATCTCATATACCTAAATAAACTAGTTCGACAATTTTCTTACTAAAAATAAACTAGTTATATTAATTATTCAACTAGTTCAAATCTCAAATACCTAAATAAACTAGTTCGACAATTTTCTTACTAAAAATAAACTAGTTATATTAATTATTCAACTAGTTCAAATCTCATATATATACCTAAATAAACTAGTTCGACAATTTTCTTACTAAAATAAACTAGTTATATTAATTATTCAACTAGTTCAAATCTCACATACCTAGCTAATTAATATCTAATTAAAGTTTCTAAAAAACAGAAAACAGAAAATAAGTAAAAAAATGTGTGTGTGTGTGTGTGTGTGTGTGTGTGTGTGTATGTGTGTAGTGTGTGTATGTGTGTATATATATGTGTGTATATGTGTATGTGTGTATACCAGACGCCGCCGCCCCAGATGAAGGGCGCCATGACTTGGTGCGGGCGGCGTGACGGGCGAAGCGGCGGCGTCTGGGGGCGCGAGACGACGGGACTGCGGCGGCATTTACGGACGGCGGCGGCGTTGGGCGGCGGCGCGAGCAACGACGACGGGCGGCGGCGGGGACAGCGACGACGACGACGGACGACGGGCGACGGGCAACGACGACGGATCGGCGGCGGCGATGTCGCGAGAGGTTGGAGACGGTGGGAGATGTAACTGAAATTTTCGTAAGTGCTATATATATAGGATGGGTTTAGTACCGGTTGGAGCCACCAACCGGTACTAAAGGCCAACTTTGGCCAGGCCAAGAGGCGGGAAGAGTAGGCCTTTAGTACGGTTGGTGGCTCCAACCGGTACTTAAAGTGATCTTTAGTACCGGTTGGAGCCACCAACCCGGTACTAAAGGCCTCACTGCCACCCCAAAGTTTAGTCCCACCTCGCCGGGCGAAGGGCAGCCGCACTGGTTTATAAACTCAGCCGCGGCTACCTCTTTGAACTCCTCTATATAGCAGGCTTGTGGGCCTAAAATCTGCGCACTGCCCTGTGAGTCTGCTGGGCCTTTAAGGCCTGTAATTGCACACCTGTGGCCTAGCAGGCCCACAGGGCAGCGCCCCAATTTTTTTATAGTTTTTTCTTTTCTGCTTTATTTTCTTATATTTATTTCTGCGTAGTTTTTTGTATAGTTTTTTCTTTTCTGTTACATTTATTTTCTTCTATTTATTTGTGAGTAGTTTTTCATCTAGTTTGCCAAAATTCAACATTTTGTAGTGATTTTCAATTTCACGGTCATTTTATAAAGTTTTTTTCTTTTCAGCTATAGTTTTTTTTTCTGCTATTTTTCTTTTCTGCTATTTTTTCTTTTCTCGCAAAACTTGATGGTCAAAGTCTGGAGTTATAACCAAAGTTAAAAAAAATGCCGACGTGCAATTAGTTTTTGCCATAACGTAAGAAGTCCGAGTTGTAATAAGTTATTAAAATAAAAAGAGGTGCAATGCTCGTTAATTTGCTTTAAGCCTTTTGGAATAGTAAACTGCACCGCGCATAGCTCCGCAAGTCTACCATATTCCTCAAGGCTTGACGCTAAGCAACGTGAGCATTGAGCCTCTTCTTCATCGTCTCGCACTCGTGGCTTATAAATCGCTCCTAGTCCCTCTCTTCGCGAGGTGGGACTAAAAACAACTTAATAAGAAATCGTAGTACTGGTTCATCCATGAACCGTTACTAAAGGTGCTCGTGGGGCCCCAGCCTTACCTGACACAACCTCATTAGTACCAGTTCGTGGCACGAACCGGTGCTAAAGGTTCGCCACGAACCGGTACTAAACAGCTCCTCCCGCCTAGCAGCTTGGAACCGGTACTTAAGAGCTCCTCCCGCCTAGCAGTTGAATGGTGCATACTGAATGCACAAAAAGTCCTGAGTTGTAATAAGTTTAAAAATGAAATGCTTTTGTAACAGATGTGTTTAATTTCATCATAAACCCGAATACTTGAAGAGATTGTCCAGTTTGTAAACGGCGCATCCAGTTTTTGCCGTAACCCTCTCTACTTTTTTGAACATGATATGTGGGTGAAATGATGATACCATGCCAAGTTTCAACTTTTTCAGAGTTCATTTGTAGTGCTTTTCAATTACCAGGTCATTTAGTTCTCAAAACAAATCATTAAATGCATGAAAAATAGCAAATGAAGGCATAAACGGTTGAAAGTTGATGGCGCCGCTTTGAATGGTGCATACTGAACGCAAAAAATATAAGAGCATTTAGATCATGATCTTATATTTCTTTACAGTCTAAATTGTCAATATGATCTTATAACATCAAAAATACTTTGATCATCAATGATCTTTGTGTGTACAATCTGAATTGTCAATATGAGTCATCAACGATTTATAAACCAATGAAGACTCATATTGCGGCCACAAATTCTACACATAGAGTTCAATGAAGACCAAGTGCTTGTGATAGTTTGAGAAATAACATATTTTAGGTGGTAAAAGGCTTGTTAGGGGAGCGAGGTGGGACTAAAAACAGCTTGCCATAACCTCATTAGTACCGGTTCGTGGTACGAACCGGCACTAAATGGTGATGGTGGGGCCATAGCCTGATCGCAGGCTGACACAGCCTCTTTAGTACCGGTTCGTGGCATGAACCGGTACTAAAGGTTCGCCACGAACCGGTGCTATTGATCGCCGCCACAAACCGGCACTAGTTTACACATTAGTGCCGGCTGAAATTCAAACCGGCACTATTGTGCTTCACATATGACCCTTTTTCTACTAGTGATAAGATAGTATGACCCGTTATGCAGATTCTTGCTGACCACAAAGGGTCCTTCCCAGGGCGTGGTATTGATGCTCCATAACACAGAAGGTAACTCCTCCACCCAACAACCCGGCGTCCGTTGTAACGGAACCATATAGCCGGGGCTTGATGCCTCTCATGATCTCTTGATTGGCTCTCTCCGCTTGACCATTAGACTGGGGGTGAGCCACTGATGACACGTCAAGTCGGATGTGTTCCCGTTGACAAAATTCTTTCATAGCACCCTTGGACAGATTAGTGCCATTATCAGTTATGATGCTGTGTGGAAAACCAAACCGTAAAATCACCTTCTTGATGAATTGAACCGCTGTGGCTGCATCACACTTACTGACTGGCTCCGCTTCCACCCACTTAGTGAACTTATCAACTGCCACCAAAAGGTGGGTCTACTTATCCTTGGATCTCTTAAAGGGCCCAACCATATCCAGCCCCCAAGTCGCGAACTGCCAAGTAATTGGAATCATCCTCAACTCTTGAGCCGGAACATGAGCTCGGCGTGCAAACTTTTGACAACCATCACACTTTTTCACCAAGTCCTCCGCATCAACATGAGCTGTCAGCCAATAGAAGCCATGACGAAAAGCTTTAGCCACCAAGGACTTTGAACCGGCGTGATGACCACAATCCCCTTCATGGATTTCTCGTAGAATCTCATAGCCTTCTTCTGGTGAAACGCAGCACTGAAACGCTCCCGAGACACTGCAGTGATGTAACTCGCCATTGATAATAGTCATGGACTTGGACCGCCGGATTATCTGCCTGGCCAAAACTTCATCCTCGGGTAACTCGCCCTGAGTCATGTACGCCAAATATGGCACCGTCCAATCGGGGGTAATATAAAGAGCCTCCATCAATTGAGCCTCTGGATCAGGAACAGCTAAATCCTCCTCTGTGGGCAACTTGACCGACGAGTTATGCAGGACGTCAAGAAAGACATTGGGAGGCACCGGTTTATGTTGAGAACCCAAACGGCTTAAAGCATCCGCCGCTTCATTCTTTCGCCGGTCCACATGATCAACCTGATAACCTTTGAAGTGACCTGCAAACATTTCCACCTCTCGACGATATGCTGACATTGATGGATCTTCTGGAGCAAGCGGCTATCTCAGAGGCACATCATACCTTAATGGGTACGGTGGTTGAGAGGATCTCATCTGCCAAAAGCGGGTTGAATGAAGCGTTCACGAGCCTGCTAAGAGGCTTTGAGGTACGCAAAGTGATATATATATATTTTACTGTACCGCACACGCAAGGTGTGCCTTGTATAGATAGTAGCCCCTAAGACTCTGGTTGCCGTCCAGACGCGGTGAGCAGAGGATCATAGTCTCAGGTAATAATAGCGCTGCTTTCATGCGCAGGCGGCTGCAGATCCGCATCTGACCGAACTGCTGATTTTGCCGAATTGAGGCGGCAACTTGACGTGGCGGATGCGGACATCATGCTTGTGAACAAGCGGCTTGACGAGGCATAGGGTATGTATATTCGGGTGGTCAGCAAATATTAAGAGGAGCATGATGCCAGTATTTATAATATGCTTTGACTACAGATGGAGCTGCCGCGGTGGAGACCCTTCGGGCAGAACTTGCCCAAGCCAAGGAACAAGCCAGGAGAAGTGACGCGGCCGCCCTGAAGGTAGCCGAAGAGATAAAAGCCGAATAGGCTGCTCATCGCCAGAGCGAAGAGAAGATAGCCAACATGGCTCTTGAGCTGCAAAATGCCGCCAGCCGATATGAGCTCCTCGAAAGGGAAAGCCAAGCGAAAACAGCTGACCTAAAGAAGGCCTTGGAAGCAGCCAAGGAAACGCGCTCTGAAATCAAAGCGGCGCGGGAGGAGCTTCGTCAAGCCGGAGATATCGCGACTGGGAAGCCCTTTTTATTGCGGACGAAGTTCGGTGATCCGAAGTATGCCACTTTTGATCAACTGTGGAGTTCTGGAGACGCATACTTGGATTTAGCAAAGAGTGCTGCTGACGCGACTGAGTATTTCAAAGATCAGAAAGATCATGAGGTGGAAAGATTGTTCTGGTCGCAGTTCAGTAATCGAAGGCGTCCGCTGCTGTTGAATGAGCAAATCGCCGAGTGGGCTGAGCTCCATAGGTTGTCCGGGCTTGCCATGAAGGCTGTTGAGGGAGTCCCGGATTAGGGGTGTCTGGATGGTCGGACTATAACCTTTGGCCGGACTCCTGGACTATGAAGATACAAGATTGAAGACTCCGTCCAGTGTCCGGATGGGACTTTCCTTGGCGTGGAGGGCAAGCTTGGCGATATGGATATGTAGATCTCCTCCCATTGTAATCGACTCTGTGAAACCCTAGCCCTCTTTGGTGTCTACCCGATGCAGGAGACAATCAAGGACCAGCGCCTACAGGGCACTGGAAGGCCACCTCGTCGTATGACATATACATGGTGGACACCCCAAAAGAAGGGAACGGCGATGGAACAACGGAGGATGACCCCTCCAAGAAGCAGCCTAAGCGCCGGCGTCGTGGCGCCGCTCTAAATCCCGCCAAAGCAAAAGCGGTGATTCCGCACGGAGACAATAACATCCCTGACAAGGTCGAAGACAACCCCCTCCAGCAGGATTCAGCGCAGAAGGATGGAGAAGCCAGCCCTCATGAGAGAGCGGCAGACAGAGAGGTAGAGGACGATAATTACATGCCTCCCTCCGAAGACGAGGCAAGCCTCGATGACGACGAATTTGTCGTGCCTGAGGATCCTGTCGAACAAGAGCGTTTCAAACGCAGGCTTATGGCCACGGCAAGCAGCCTCAAGAAAAAGCAGCAACAACTTAGAGCTGACCAAGACTTGCTAGCTGACAGACGGATCTGAAGTCCTTGCGGCGAGAGTACGAACTCGAACGCCTCCAAGAGCTACCCAAAACGCAGGCTGCTACCCCGATTAGAGGAGGAAGCACCTAAACCTACATCACCAGCGCATGATGCGGCCGACCGGCCACCTAGTGTCCGCGACAGAGAGGCCTCTCGGCCCTCCACTCAAGCTGCACCCCGGCGTCGCTCAAAGAATACCAAGGCGCGGGGAAATGCGCCAGACCTGCGTGATATATTGGAGGACAAGGCAAGGCAAACAAGATCGATCTACGGATTGCGTGGGCGCCCCACGACACGTGACGATAACCATCACGCCGGATATGGCAATTCACGCCGGATATGACGATAACCGTGACGGAGGAGGCCATCCACTTGCCTCCCGCTCCGGACATGGCTGGAGAAGGTTGAGGCGGGAAGTGCGGACTTGGGCGCTGGAGCTCGAGTGGGCGAAAATGGATAAGCAAAGGAGGAAGAAGGCGTAGATGGAGAAGGTGGATCCTTATCCCTTATATGGGCGGACGAAACTATGTGCCCCACCAGCTCGGGTAAAACTCGCTTATCTCCCAAGCGCCGTAATCAATGGCGCGGTTGGGTTACCCACGCCCGTATTGATGAGAATCCTGGAATAAGGGGACACGATCTCTGCTTCGACAAGACGTGCCAAGGAAACCGCCTCGCTAAACACGCTGAGGTGGGGCAAGAAAACGATTCGAATAAAGGCTTGGCCGTGGTGTGATGTCACGCCAAAATACGCTGCCAGGTTAAATTTGTGTAAATATTATTCTCTCTACGGTGGTATGTGGAACTTACTTTGCAGAGACGGACACTATCCTTGTGTTCAAAATCTTCTATGAAGTATTCGGAGGAGGAACCCACCTTGCAATGCCGAAGACAATCTGCGCGCCGGACTCGTCGTCATTGAAGCCTGGTTCAGGGGCTACTGAGGGAGTCCCGGATTAGGGGGTGTCCAGATGGTTGGACTATAACCTTTGGCCGGATTCCTGGACTATGAAGATACAAGATTGAAGGCTCCGTCCCGTGTCCGGATGGGACTTTCCTTGGCGTGGAGGGCAAGCTTGGCGATACGATTATGTAGATCTCCTCCCATTGTAACCGACTCTGTGAAACCCTAGCCCTCTTCGGTGTCTATATAAACCGGAGGGTTTTAGTCCGTAGGACGAACAACAATCATACCATAGGCTAGCTTCTAGGGTTTAGCCTCTCTGATCTCGTGGTAGATCTACTCTTGTACTACCCATATCATCAATATTAATCAAGCAGGACTAGGGTTTTACCTCCATCGAGAGGGCCCGAACACAGGTAAAAACATCGTGTCCCTTGTCTCCTGTTACCATCCGCCTAGACGCACAGTTCGGGACCCCCTACCCGAGATCCGCCGGTTTTGACACCGACATTGGTGCTTTCATTGAGAGTTCCTCTGTGTTGTCATCTTTAGGCCCGATGGCTCCTCCGATCGTCAAAAACGATGCGGTCCAGGGCGAGACTTTTCTCCTCGGACAGATCTTCGTATTCGGCGGCTTTGCACTGCGGGCCAATTCGCTTGGCCATCTGGAGCAGATCGAAAGCTACGCCCCTGGCCATCAGTTCAGATTCGGAAGTTTGAACTACACGGCCGACATCCGCGGAGACTTGATCTTCGACGGGTTCGAGCCACAGCCAAGCGCGCCGCACTGTCAGGATGGGCATGATCTAGCTCTGCCGCCGAACAGTGCCCTGGAGGCCACACCAGCGTCCGCTCCGACCCTTAGCTCGGAGCCGACTACGCCCATCGAGGATGGGTGGCTGGACACCGCCTCGGGGGCTGCAATCTCTACGGAGATCGAGCCGAATACCAGCCCTATCCTTTGCGAAGCTCGTGACTCCAAGGTGCCGGACCCCTCTCCGGACTCTGAACCTTCCGCGCCCCTACCAATCGAATCCGATTGGGCGCCGATCATGGAGTTCACCGCCACGGACATCTTTCAGCACTCGCCCTTCGGTGACATCCTGAGTTCACTAAAGTCTCTCTCTTTATCAGGAGAGCCCTGAACGGACTATGGTCAGCAAGGTTGGGATGCAGACGACGAAGAAATTCAAAGCCCACCCACCGCCCACTTCGTAGCCACTGTCGATGATTTAACCGACATGCTCGACTTTGGCTCCGATGACATCGACGGTATGGACGCCGATGCAGGAGACAATCAAGGACCAGCGCCTACAGGGCACTGGAAGGCCACCTCGTCGTATGACATATACATGGTGGACACCCCAAAAGAAGGGAACGACGATGGAACAACGGAGGATGACCCCTCCAAGAAGCAGCCTAAGCGCCCGGCGTCGTGGCGCCGCTCTAAATCCCGCCAAAGCAAAAACGGTGATTCCGGCACGGGAGACAATAACATCCCGGACAGTGCCGAAGACAACCCCCTCCAGCAGGATTCAGCGCAGAAGGATGGAGAAGCCAGCCCTCATGAGAGAGCGGCAGACAGAGAGGTAGAGGGCGATAATTACATGCCTCCCTCCGAAGACGAGGCAAGCCTCGATGACGACGAATTTGTCGTGCCTAAGGATCCCGTCGAACAAGAGCGTTTCAAACGCAGGCTTATGGCCACGGCAAGCAACCTAAAGAAAAAGCAGCAACAGCTTAGAGCTGACCAAGACTTGCTAGCTGACAGACGGACTGAAGTCCTTGCGGCCGTAGAGTACGAACTCGAACGCCCCTCCAAGAGCTACCCAAAACGCAGGCTGCTACCCCGATTAGGGGAGGAAGCACCTAAACCTACATCACCAGCGCATGATGCGGCCGACCGGCCACCTAGTGTCCGCGACAGAGAGGCCTCTCGGCCCTCCACTCAAGCTGCACCCCGGCGTCGCTCAAAGAATACCAAGGCGCGGGGAAATGCGCCAGACCTGCGTGATATATTGGAGGACAAGGCAAGGCAAAAAAGATCGATCTACGGATTGCGTGGGCGCCCCACGACACGTGACGATAACCATCACGCCGGATATGGCAATTCCGGCCGGGCCGAATGCAGTAGACAAAGCTCATTTGAGCCGCGTCGTGATATAGCCCAGTACAGAGGCGCCACACACCCACTATGCTTCACAGATGAAGTAATGGACCATAAAATCCCCGAGGGTTTCAAACCCGTAAACATTGAATCATACGATGGCACAACAGATCCTGCGGTTTGGATCGAGGATTATCTCCTTCATATCCACATGGCCCGCGGTGATGATCTACACGCCATCAAATACCTCCCACGCATTGGCTTAACAGCTTGCCAGCAAAGTCAATTGGTTGTTGGGAAGACCTGGAAGCCGCATTCCTCGACAATTTCCAGGGCACCTATGTGCGACCACCAGACGCCGATGACCTAAGCCACATAATTCAGCAGCCAGAGGAATCGGCCAGACAATTCTGGACATGGTTCCTAACCAAGAAAAATCAAATCGTCGACTGTCCGGATGCAGAGGCCCTTGCAGCCTTCAAACATAACATCCGCGATGAGTGGCTTGCCCGGCACCTAGGACAGGAAAAGCCGAAATCCATGGCAGCCCTCACAACACGCATGACCCGCTTTTGCGCGGGAGAAGATAGCTGGCTAGCTCGTAGTAATAACATGACAAAGAGCCCTGCTAATTCGGATACCAAGGACAACAATGGCAGGTCGCGTCGCAACAAGCACAAGCGCCGCATTAACGACGATAATGCTCAGGATACGGCAGTCACTGCCGGATTCAGAGGCTCTAAACCCGGTCAGCGGAAAAAGCCATTCAAAAGAAATACTCCGGGCTCGTCCAATTTGGACTGAATACTCGATCGCTCGTGCCAGATACACGACACCCCCGAAAAACCAGCCAACTACACCAACAGGGATTGTTGGGTGTTCAAGCAGGCAGGCAAGTTAAATGCCGAAAACAATGACAAGGGGCTGCATAGAGATGACGAGGAGGAGCCCCGGCCTCCGAACAATAGGGGATGAAGGGCTTCCCCCACAAGTGCGGACGGTGAACATCATATACGCAACCCACATACCCAAAAGGGAGCGGAAGCGTGCACTCAGGGACGTATATGCGATGGAGCCAGTCGCCCCAAAGTTCAACCCGTGGTCCTCCTGCCCGATCACTTTTGATCTAAGGGACCACCCCACTAGCATCCGCCATGGCGGATTCGCCGCATTGGTTCTAGACCCAATCATTGACGGATTTCACCTCACTAGAGTCCTGATGGATGGGCAGCAGCCCCGAACCTGCTTTATCGTGATACAAAGTCGAAAAATGGGCATAGATCCCTCAAGGATTAAACCCACAAAGATGACCTTTAAAGGCGTAATACCAGGTGTAGAGGCCAACTGTACAGGCTCAGTTACACTTGAAGTGGTCTCCGGATCCCTGAATAATTTCCGAAGCAAGGAGTTAATCTTCGACATAGTCCCGTTCTGCAGTGGCTATCACGCACTGCACGGACGAACCGCATTTGCAAAGTTCAATGCGGTGCCGCACTACGCATACCTCAAGCTCAAGATGCCAGGCCCTCGAGGAGTCATTACGGTCAATGGAAACACCGAACGCTCTCTCCGAACGGAGGAGCATACGGCGGCCCTCGCGGCGGAAGTACAAAGCAGCCTCTCAAGGCAATTCTCGAGTCCGGCTATTAAACGTCCGGACACCCTCAAGCGCGCCCGGAGTAACCTACAACAAGACCGTCTGGCACGCTCCAAGCACGCATAGCAATGCGGCCCCAACCCCAGCCCTCGCGAAATTGCGAAACCAGTACCACGCGTACATAATTATGCTCTGGAAATACCATGGGCATAGGGGGAGGGGCACGACCACGGCATGCCCAAAATGCGGCTCAACCGCACTAGGGGCTCCCGATTGTGTCATTCTTTTTTTTCTTACTTTCAGGACTCCGCTCTCCGGAAGCCCTGTCCGGCAGTAGAATCGCCGAACACACGATGCAACAGCCAGGGAAGCAGAAAGCTACGTCGAGTGTCCAGGTGGTCTCTATAACGAGCAGTATACTTGTTTCACATATCATCCCGCAGCTCGCCCCTGGAGGGGGACATGTCAAATAGTCCCGTCCCTTGCTTATCGCACTATTTGTATCGTTCTGCTTTTAACCGCAGCCTTTTCGAATAAACAATACATAGCTTCTGTCTATTATTGCATTCCTTTTTTATGAAAACATGTTCAGTTATGACATTGTGCAACCGTACACTTTGGTACGGCCAATACACCAGGGGCTTACGTACCCCATAATATGGTGTGAGAAGTCCGAACACTCTCACGAGTGCGGCACCCCGAACTTATAGCATTATATGCATCGGCTCTGAATCATGTCTTGGGTCAATAGTTGGGTTTGCCCGGCTGCCATGTTTTGGTACCTTACGTTTTGTTATATCAGCTAAGGTAGCGCTGGGAGAACCACTGCGATTGTGCCCCGGTTGAGCTAGGCTAAGCACCTCAGTGGAGAAAGCTAAAACTGACCGTCATGATAGGGCGAGAGCTGGTTGCTGTTCGAGAGGTTCTCGAGTCCCTAAAGACTTATGCCGCTTAGAGCGAGGAGCCGGCTTTGTCCGGCCTAGGCGTGGATAGCACCCCGAACTCGGTCTTCCGAATACTAGGGGCTTCGCCGAAATTTAAAATTATAGAATTCTATGGCTAAGTGAGAGTGTTCAAGCATTATAGTCCGATTGCCTTGTTCGTTGTGTTGAGCGCCTCCCTCGAAGGACCCAAGAATGGGAAAAAGAACGCTCAAGTTTATCCCGAACACCCCAGCACTCGTGGCATGGGGCGGTTTGACGACTCGCCATCTCTCAAATTTAATAAACGGCCGCACAGAAGGTAACATTTTAAATTCAAAAGCGTTGCTTAGCGCATATGAACAAGTTTTCAGCGTACAGGATAACAAATGCGAGTTTACTCAAAACTTACATCTTTGGAGCATTCATCCGCTATAAGGCGGGCACCCTTCAGGACGCCCTCATAATACATCTCGGGCTTGCGATGCTCTTTGCCTGGCGGTGGTCCGTCCGTCACAAGCTTCTCAACGTCCGTCTTACCCCAGTGCACTTTAGCACGGGCAAGGGCCCTATGGGCACCTTCACTGCATACGGAGCGCTTGACGACTTCAAGCCATGGACAGGCGTCCACCAGCCGCCTCACCAGCCCGGTAGCTCCTGTGCATGGCCTCCCTGTGCCACAGCCGGACTATGAGGTTCTTCATGGCCTGTTCGCCACCTTATGGAGCTCGACCAGCTGCTTCAGCTGGTCGCTCATAACACTGGTGTCCGCCTCAAAGATATCGAGACCAGAACACCTTCTCCGCCGAAGCTCCCTCCTCGGCCCGGGAGCAGGCAGCGTCGGACACACTGCGGGGCAGATCTGCGAACGCTCCTGGAGAGCTCCGGATTCGGGTAAGTAACAAGTAATTCACTTTCACGTGCTTGCTTTGCATAACGAATGCCTTACCCGCCGCTATCTTGTTCATCGCCTCAATTTCCTGGAGGGCTTTTTGGGCTTCGGCCTTAGCAGATTTGGCGCTCTCAAGGGCCGAGGCGAGCTCGGACTCTCGAGTCTTTGAGTCAAGCTCCAAACTCTCGTGTTTTTCCATGAGAGCCTGGAGCTCTTGCCGCACCTCCGCCACCCGCGCCTCCTGCTTCTCTCACTCGGTGCGCTCCACGGCCGCATTGTTTTCGGCCTTGCACAACGCTTCCTTCAGGGTCGCCACCTCGTTCGTGGCCCCTGCAATACTCACGTTAGTCCTGTCATTTTTTGCAACCACATCTTTTTATATACTTCCATAAGGTATTACTTACCTTCCTTGTCCTTGAGCTGCTTTTTGGCAAGGCCGAGCTCGTTCTCGGACCGCTCGAGGTGCTGCTTCAATGCATCGACCTCCGCAGTCAGTGCGGTAGAGGTCAGCAGCGTAGCCTGCATTCCCATATTGACATACTTATGTTGGACTCCTGCGTATATCTTTTTGATCCTCAGTTCGGCTTTTCTTTCTGAACACCAAACTGAGCATCAGGGGCTATTGTCTATGTGGTAATATTTTTACATATCTTAAATACATACCTCAAAGCCTGTTAGAAGGCTGGCACAGGCTTCAGTCAGCCCGCTCTTGGCGGACTGAACTTTCTGGATCACCACACTCATAACAGTGCGGTGCTCCTCGTTGATGGAGGCGCCGTTAAGCGCCTCCAGCAAATTATCCGGTGCCTCCTGTTGGACGGAGGTCACCGGCGTCGTAGGCTTGCCCTTCTTACGTGGGGGCCGCCTGCCGGACTCCGGAACCACTGAAGGTTCGGTGCGAGTCGGCCCAGGGCCGGACTTAGAGCCCTTTGGGGTTTTATCCCCTTTGCGCCTGGAGTCCGGGAGGTTGCCTTGCGGCGCCTCCAGGACCACCTCCTCCTGGCTTGGAACCTTTTGGGACTCCACCTCGGCATCGTCCGCAGCGCGAGGAGAGGAGGCGGCTGGAAGTGAAGTGCTATTCACATCCGACGAACCCAGGGAGCCGCTCGTCGAAGCGTCGAGCCCGGCCTTGGGCGGACTGCATGATTATATTCGGCGTCAGAAGGTACTGTGCAACAAAGGAACGCCATGAGTTATTTTGGTATCCGGATACTTACGATTTCGTCAGGGGCTTGGCCCTCGGTGGCCACTCTTCTTCACCGTCGTCGGCGTTGGTGGAGTAGTCCGGAGGGAGGGTCCTTCCCTTCTTGGACCCTCCGGCCTCCCGATTGGGGCAGCCTTCCTTTCTTCTCTTCCCCGGGAGAGGCCTCTTTCCTCCTCCTCGTTTTCACGGGAGGAGTCCGCCTCGGAGTCATCGGACGATGAGTCCGACACCACCTGGCGCCGGGAACTCCTTCGAGTTCCCGTGGCCTTCTTCTTGGCCTTCTTCTCCGGCACCACGTGAGGTGCCGGAACCAGCAGCCCCGTCAAGTGGGCGTCCGCTGGGTCTTCTGGCAAGAGAGCCGGACGGTCAATCTTCCCGGACGTCTTCTGCCAATCCTGTCAAAGGTAAGGGAGTTTAGATCCCGCATAGAGTCAAACTATGAAAAACAAGTGTCCCGTAAAGGGTAAAATAGCTTACCGCGTTGGCTTGATGTTGCGCGTTAAATCCGCGATCCTCGGTAGCGGATGCGGGAGCCTCGGCGCCCTTGAACAACACCTTCCAGGCATCTTTGTACGTAGTGTCGAAGAGCCTGCTCAGGGTTTGGTGCTGTGCCGGATCAAACTCCCACAAGCTGAAGGCCCGTTGTTGCCACGGGAGGATCCGGCGGATGAGCATGACCTGGACTACGTTTACGAGCTTGATCTTCTTGTTCATCAGGTTTTGGATGCAGGTTTGGAGTCCGGTCAGCTCTTCCGAATTACCCCACGATAGGCCCGTCTCTTTTCAGGAGGTGAGCCGTGTAGGGAAGCCAGATCGGAATTCGGGGGCCGCTGCCCATTTAGGGTCACACAGCTCGGTGATGTAGAACCACCCCGATTACCACCCCTTTATGGTCTCCACGAAGGAGCCCTCGAGCCATAGGACGTTGGCCATCTTGCCCACCATGGCACCTCCGCACTCCGCTTGGCGGCCGCCCACTACCTTCGGCTTGACATTGAAGGTCTTCAGCCATTAGCCGAAGTGGGGCTAGATGCAGAGGAACGCCTCGCACACGACGATGAACGCCGAGATGTTGAGGATGAAATTCGGGGCCAGATCGTGGAAATCCAGGCCGTAGTAGAACATGAGCCCCCGGACAAATGGGTGAAGTGGAAAACCTAGTCCGCAGAGGAAGTGGGTGAGGAACACCACCCTCTCATGGGGCCTGGGGGTGGGGATGAGATGCCCCTTGTCGGGGATCCGGTGCGCGATGTCATTGGACAAGTATCCGGCCTTCCTCAGCTTTTTGATGTGCCCCTCCGTGACGGAGGAGGCCATCCACTTGCCTCCCGCTCCGGACATGGCTGGAGAAGGTTGAGGCGGGAAGTGCGGACTTGGGCGCTGGAGCTCGAGTGGGCGAAAATGGATAAGCAAAGGAGGAAGAAGGCGTAGATGGAGAAGGTGGATCCTTATCCCCTTATATGGGCGGACGAAACTATGTGCCCCCACCAGCCTGGTAAAACTCGCTTATCTCCCAAGCGCCGTAATCAATGGCGCGGTTGGGTTACCCACGCCCGTATTGATGAGAATCCTGGAATAAGGGGACACGATCTCTGCTTCGACAAGACGTGCCAAGGAAACCGCCTCGCTAAACGCGCTGAGGTGGGGCAGTAAAAACGATTCGAATAAAGGCTTGGCCGTGGTGTGATGTCACGCTGCGGAATACGTCAGCAGGTTAAATTTGTGTAAATATTATTCTCTCTACGGTGGTATGTGGAACTTACTTTGTAGAGACGGACACTATCCTTGTGTTCAAAATCTTCTATGAAGTATTCGGAGGAGGAACCCGCCTTGCAATGCCGAAGACAATCTGCGCGCCGGACTCGTCGTCATTGAAGCCTGGTTCAGGGGCTACTGAGGGAGTCCCGGATTAGGGGGTGTCCGGATAGCCGAACTATCATCTTTGGCCGGACTCCTGGACTATGAAGATACAAGATTGAAGGCTCCGTCCCGTGTCCGGATGGGACTTTTCTTGGCATGGAGGGCAAGCTTGGCGATACGGATATGTAGATCTCCTCCCATTGTAACCGACTCTGTGAAACCCTAGCCCTCTTCGGTGTCTATATAAACCGGAGGGTTTTAGTCCGTAGGAAGAACAACAATCATACCATAGGCTAGCTTCTAGGGTTTAGCATCTCTGATCTCGTGGTAGATCTACTCTTGTACTACCCATATCATCAATATTAATCAAGCAGGAGTAGGGTTTTACCTCCATCGAGAGGGCCCGAACCTGGGTAAAAACATCGTATCCCTTGTCTCCTGTTACCATCCGCCTAGACGCATAGTTCGGGACCCCCTACCCGAGATCCGCCGGTTTTGACACCGACAGCTGTCGTGGATCGTCTGTGGCCGAAGGATCCAAGTCCGGAGAGTTATTTTAGTTTGGTGCAACGATTTCTTCATGTTGTGCCGCATATCAACGCTGCTAAGAGGTCGGCGTACATAGAGGGTGCGCGGATGGCTCTTGCCCGTGTTAAGACATATTGGGCAAAGATGGAGGCCACCGATATTGCAACCAGGGTTCCGCCCGGAGGCCAGAACTCGCCCGAGCACTATTTTGAAGAAGTCCTGGAAGGTGCCCGTTTAATAGAGGCTCAGTGCATGAAGAATACCATGTTCTAGTGACATGTATTTTGATTGTAAAACAATGCTTAATAATAAGGGCGATATTTATACTTTTTCCCGTAAAGTATGATAGTGCCTTGTGTGCGGCCGTTTAAGTATGTATGTATATAACCTGAAAGTTTGCAGTCATCGGTTTCAGCCCCCACGCATATAATGCGGGGGTGTTCGGTAAACGCATGTAATCACACTTGATCCAACGTCTTGGTCCGTTAAGGAGGTGATAGCGCGGCGAACAAGGCAATCGGACTATATAGCTTTAACACTTTCACTTAGCCATAGGAGTTTGACGGTGGGGCTACTATATAACCCCTAGTATGTCCGCGCTCATCCGGATACGGTGCGTGTACATACGTGACTGGGAAACCGGTCCTTCGTTAATGCGGAGGAATCGCAAAGATTCCACTGGGTCATCGAGTGGTTGACCAGTCTCTTGCTTTATCATGACAGTCAGTTTTCGGCTTTCTCTACTGAGGTGCTCATCTAGATGAACCAGGGCACAATCGCAGTAGTTCTCCCGGTGCCACCTTAGCTGATAGAGCGGAACGTAAGGTAGCAAAACACGGGAGCCGGGCAAACCCAACTTTTGACCAAAGACATGATTCGGAGCTGATGCATATAAGGCTAAACTCTTGACGCCGAACACTCCCGAAGGTATTCGGACTTTAAAACATATACTTGGCTAATTATCGCCCTCGATAATGATCCCTGAATTTCCGGATACGTGCATTAGTCTGGCGCGACGAAAGAGCGGCTGTGGTGAGAGCATAGTTCTCAAAAACACATTGGTTGCTTCCCTTGAAACATCTGCTTTAGATCGTCGAATAATGAACTTCCAATAACGCTGACCAAGAGGGTGTGAACCAACAAGAAATGAAAAAAAAAGTTTACACAGGGTCTTAATCTAAAAAGAAACCTTTGAACGGGCCCTGCTGCATGTCTGCACCTTTATCTCCGTTGTGCCATATCATGGAAGGGTGTAGCACCATGGTCATCTGAAAAGAAAAAAAGGAAAAGCCCAGGTGAAAGAATCTGGTGTGACCGTGTGAAAAGTTGGTTGTTCTTAATGAACCATGAGAATTCAATTTCTTGACTGTAAATAGGATCCAACCGAACTATGGATCTTTTTCGTGCGGGCAGCCCCTAGCACTACATATGGGTGTATAGCCGTTAGTCAAGCTCAGGTTTATCTAGGCTGCTACAAATAGTGGTGCGCCGGGCACGTCTAGCCGTGTCCGTGGTCTTCGACAACCGATTAACTACTTTGGTTGTAGGGGCCGGTCAGTGGTTCGGCTGCTAGAGCCGCCACATATTCTTCCGCACGCAGGGAACGCTCTGTATTTCCGCTGATTGTGATGACGCCACGTCGACCGAGCATCTTAAGCTTAAGATAAGCGTAATGCGGTACTACATTGAAATGAGTGAAGGCCGTTCTTCCGAGTAGTGCGTGATAGCCGCTTCGGAATGGAGCGACATCAAAGATTAGTTCTTCGCTTCGGAAGTTGTCGGGAGAACCGAATACAACCTCTAGTGTTAGAGAGCCCGTGCCGCGGGCCTCTACGCCTGGTATTACTCCTGTAAAGGTGGTATTGCTTAGGCTGATTCTTCACGGGTCTATCCGCATCTTGCGGACAGTGTCCTGATATATCAGATTAAGACTACTGCTGCCGTCCATGAGGACTCGGGTGAGATGGTATCCGTCAATTATTGGGTCGAGCACCAAGGCAGCCGAACCTCCATGCCGGATACTAGTCGGATGATCCCTGCGATCGAAAGTGATCGGGCAGGCCGTCCATGGCTTGAATTTGGGGGCGACGGGTTCTACAACGTGTACGTCTTGGAGTGCACGTTTGCGCGTCCTCTTTGGTATTTGTGTGGCATAAATCATGTCCACTGTTTTGACCTATGGTGGAAATTTTTTCTGTCCCCCAGTGTTCGGCTGGCGAGGCTCATCCTCGTCTTCACTTGGCGTCTCCCTCACTTTGTGTTCGACGCTTAGCTTGCCGGCCTGCTTGAAGACCCAACATTCTCTGTTGGTGTGATTTGCAGGTTTCTCGGGGGTGCCATCAATCTGACATGATTTGTCTAGAATTTTATTTAGGCTAGACGGTACATCTCTGCTCCCTTTAGATGGCTTTTTCCGTTGACCGGGTCGAGAGCCCCTTAATCCAGCGTTTACCGTCGTGTTGTCTGGGCTGTCTTCACTATTTCGACGCTTGTTTTTATTGAGTCGCGGCTTCCCGTTGCCATCCCTGACTTCGGATGTGACTGGGTCGCTGGTGCCGCTACGGGCCAACCAACTGTCCTCGCCCACGCAGAAGCGGGTCATAAGGCTTGTTAGGGCTGCCATTGTCCTCGGTTTTTCCTGGCGGGGTGTTCGGCGAGCCATTCGTCCGGACACTTGTGTTTGAAAGCCGCTAGGGCTTGACATCCGGGCAGTCGACGATTTGATTCTTCTTGGTGAGAAATCTGTTCCAAAGCTTACGGGCTGACTCTCTGGGTTGTTGGATTATGTGACTTAAATCGTTCGCATCCGGAGGTCGGACATAGGTCCCTTGAAAATTAGCCCAGAAAGCGTCCTCAAGTTCCTCCCAACTTCCAATTGAGTTTTCGGGAAGGCTTTTCAACCAGTGCCGAGTTGGTCCTTTCAACTTGAGGGGCGGATATTTGATGGCGTGGAGATCATCTCCACGAGCCAGGTGGATGTGAAGAATAAAGTCCTCAATCCAAACCGCATGGTCTGTTGTTCCGTCGTATGCCTCTATGTTTACGGGTTTAAATCCCTCTAGAAATTCATGATCCAGCACCTCATCAGTGAAGCACAGGGGGTGCGCGGCACCCCTGTATTTGGATGTGTCATGGCATGCTTCCGACGGTTGTAGTGTTCGGTGTTGATTCCGAGCTGGTATTCGATCAGTATAGTCGTTTTGGTGACCGTGATCCTGCGCCGAAGAACGCTTCCTAGATCCATAGATGGACCTGGCCATACCGGCTTTTTTTGTCTAGGTGCTCACGTAAATTGTGTGCTGACATGTGTGCGGCGTCATTAGCCGCCCTGTCGCGGCCATGGGGTGGTCGGTCCGGCAGATCGGCCGTATTATTTTTCGGCGGAATTGTCTCTATGGCCTCGTCGTCGAATTCGGGAAGCAGCTTGCGCTTTGGGTAGCTCTTTGTGTGGCGATTGCCACCGTACTTTTCGTCAGTGTCGAGCACTTTGTTCTGAGCGTATCCTGCGCGGCCTTAAGCCTTTGGTTCTGCTTCTTTAAGCTCCTTGCAGTGGCGATAAGCCTATTGCGGAGGTTCTGTTGTTCCAAGTGTTTTTCCGGGATGATGAATGCATCATCGTCCGGACTGTTCTCCTCTCCGGAGACAGGTTGATGAGTTTTACCCTCGGCATCTCTGTGATCGGACAGCGGCCCCGGACTATGTTTGCCGTCCCCTGGCTCATCCTGCTCCATCGCCGGCCTATGGGGTCGTCTTTACCTATAGAGTCATCTGGGGTATTATTCTTTCTTGTGCCGTTATCGCTGTTTTTGCTGTGGCGGGGTCTAGAGCGGCGCCGTCGGCGCTTTGTTTGCTTCTCAAGAGGATTATCCTCCGTTGCATCCTTCCGTTCCTGGCCATTGTTTACTTTGGGTGTGTCTATCATGTATATATCTTATGATGAGGTGGCTGTCCAGCGCCCTGTGGGCGGTGGTTCCTGTTCTTCTCCGGCATCGTTGTTCATACCGTTGATGTCTTCAGAGTCAAAATCAAGCATGTCGGTTGAGTCGTCGGCAGTGGCTATTAAGTGGGTGGTGGGTGGGGAACGAATTTCTTTGTCGTCCGCTTCCCACTCAAGCCGGACATAGTTCGGCCAAGAGTCCCCAGACAGGGAGAGAGATTTCAGTGAATTTAGTACGTCTCCCAAAGGCGAGTGCTGAAAGATATCCGTGGAGGTAAACTCCATGATCGGTGCCCAATCAGATTCGATAGGCACGGATGCACGCGGTTCGGAGCCTATGACCGGAGACGAGTCCGAGGGTCTGATGACACAGATCTCATTGGAGGCGAAGTCTGTGTTCGGCTCTATTGTCGATGAGTGTGTGGCTTCCGTGGCGGGGTCATCCACATGTCCTCGGATGGCATGATTTGCTCCGGATCTAAGGCCGGGGCAGCTGCAGGTGCATTCTCCTGAACACCATCCGATGGCAGATCTAAATCATGGTCATCGTGATAGTACAACGCACCAGTCGTGGGCTCGAATCCGTTTAAGATCAAGTCTCCGCGGACGTCGGCAGTGTAGTTCAAGCTTCCAAACCTGACCTGATGTCTAGGGGCGTAGCTATCAATAAGCGAGTTGGCCCGCAGTGCGAAGCCGCCGAATACGAAGATCAGTCCAGGGAGGAAAACCTCACCCTTGATCGCATCGTTGTGGATGATTGAAGGAGCCATCAAGCCTTATCGTGACGACACAGTGGAACTCTCAATGAAAGCACCAATGTCGGTGTCAAAACCGGCGGATCTCGGGTAGGGGACCCGAACTGTGCGTCTAACGCTAATGGTAACAGGAGGCAGGGGACACGATGTTTACCCAGGTTCGGGCCCTCTCGATGGAGGTAATACCCTACTTCCTGCTTGATTGATCTTGATGATATGACTATTACAAGAGTTGATCTACCACGAGATCGTAGAGGCTAAACCCTAGAAGCTAGCCTATGATTATGATTGTTGTTCTCGACCTACGGACTAAACCCTCCGGTTTATATAGACACCGGAGGGGCTAGGGTTACACAGAGTCGGTTACAGAGAAGGAAATCTACATATCTGAATTGCCAAGCTTGCCTTCCACGCAAAGGAGAGTACCACCCGGACACGGGACGAAGTCTTCAATCTCGTATCTTCATAGTCCAACAGTCTGTCACAAGTACATAGTCCGGCTGTCCGAGGACCCCCTAATCCAGGACTCCCTCAGCTACCGCTTTAGATCCTCAAATGCTTCATTGGCGGCATCACTCCAGACGAAGTCATCCGTCTTCTTCAGCATCTGATACAAAGGATGGCCTTTTCCCCAAGGCGACTGATAAACCGGCTTAAAGCGGCAATCCGGCCTGCCAAGCGTTGAACATCATTGATACACTTCGGTTTAGCCAAGGAAGTAATAGCCTTGATTTTCTCCGGATTAGCTTCAGTCCCCCTGTTGGACACCAGGAAGCCCAAGAGCTTACTTGCCGGTACACCAAAGACACACTTGGCTGGATTAAGCATCATCTTATAAACCCGGAGGTTATCAAAAGTCTCCTTCAAGTCATCTATTAATGTCTCCTCCTTTCGGGACTTCACCATAATATCATCCACATAAGCATGAACATTGCGCCCGATCTGATCATGAAGACAATTCTGCACACAACGCTGATAAGTCGCCTGGGCACTCTTGAGCCCAAAAGGCATAGATACATAGCAGAAGGCTCCAAAGGGGGTTATACAAGTTGTTTTCTCCTGGTCCTTAACTGCCATCTTGATCTGATGATAACCGGAATAAGCATCCAGAAAACTCAAATGCTCACAACCCGCCGTAGCATCAATAATCTGATCAATACGAGGGAGAGCAAAAGGGTCAGCTGGGCAGGCCTTGTTTGGATCCATGTAGTCGACACACATGCACAAAGTGCCATTGTTCTTGAATTCCAGCACCGGATTAGCTAACCACTCAGGATGAAAAACCTCAACGATAAACCCCGCTGCCAAGAGCCGGGCTACCTCCTCACCAATGGCCTTACGCCTTTCTTCATTGAACCGGCGAAGAAACTGTTTGACCGGTTTATACTTGGGATCAACATTAAGTACGTGCTCAGCGAGTTCTCTCGGTACACCTGGCATGTCAGAAGGTTTCCATGCAAAGATGTCCCAGTTCTCACGGATGAACTCGATGAGCGCGCCTTCCCATTTTGGATCCAAGTTAGCGCTGATGCTAAACTACTTGGATGAATCGTCAGGAAAAAAATCAACCAACTTAGTCTCATCAGCCGATTTAAACTTCAAGGCCGGATCATGCTCTGTAGTTGGCTTTTTCA
The DNA here is from genome assembly GCA_021605145.1 of Aegilops bicornis. Classification (NCBI taxonomy): domain Eukaryota; kingdom Viridiplantae; phylum Streptophyta; class Magnoliopsida; order Poales; family Poaceae; genus Aegilops; species Aegilops bicornis. The sequence goes on from CM038674.1 coordinate 675,957,455, forward strand.
AAGAAGTCATATCCGCGGGATCAACATTGTCCTTATAAAACTTCAACTCTTCTGTTGCACAAACTGCCTCCGCATAGGCCGCATCACCTTCTTCACATTCCAAAGCGATCTTACGGCTTCCATGTAGGGTGATGGTCCCCTTATGACCAGGCATCTTGAGCTGCAGATAAACATAACAGGGCCTTGCCATGAACTTGGCATAAGCCGGCGTCCAAACATGGCATGATATGGGCTCTTGATCTTCGCCACCTCAAAAGTCAATATTTCTGATCTTGAATCATGCTCATCTCCAAAAGCAACCTCCAGAGCTATCTTACCAACTGGATACGCTGATTTACCCGGCACCACACCATGAAAAACGGTGTTTGACGGATTAAGATTTTTATCTGTTAACCGCATGCAACGGAAGGTTTCATAATAAAGGATATTGATACTACTCCCCCCATCCATGAGTACCTTGGTGAACTTATACCCTCCTACCTGAGGCGCTACCACCAATACCAGATGACCCAGATTATGAACCTGGGGTGGATGATCCTCTCGACTCCACACAATGGGTTGTTCAGACCAGCGCAAGTAACGGGGCACCACCGGTTCAACGGAGTTCACTTCACTTTTATGAAGCTTCTGATCGCACTTGCACAGGCTAGTAGTGAAGACATGATACTGCCCACTACTCAACTGCTTCGGGTTGCTCTGGTAACCCGACTGCTGCTTCTGTTGCTGACTCCCAGGATGATTATAACCACCCTAGTTGCCCTGACTGCCTTGATTGCCATGTCCTCCTTGATTACCTTGAAATCCTGAGCCGGAACTGCCACCACCATAACCCGGCCCATGAGAACCGGGTCCTGAACCGCCGACCGGTCCCTGATCATATTGGAAAAGATCCGAATTTTTGAACTCCCGCATAATAAAGAAATCCTTCCAGAGGTGTGTGGCTAGCCTTTCTCGCGACCCGTGCTTTGGGCAAGGCTGGTTTAACAGGCGCTCAAGGTTGGGACCTGCTCCTCCACTCCGCGGGGCGGTTTACCCTTACAACGCTGGCCATTATCCCGCGTGTTGGTGTTAGCCACATAATCTAAACTGTTATCCGCTTTACGCTTACCAAAGTTTCCATGACCCGCCAGGTTATGGTGCTGCCACTCTTCTTTCCCTTTCCTATCTTTTCATCGTCAGACTCGGGGTCCTTGGTGTCGGTGTCAAAACCGGCGGATCTCGGGTAGGGGGTCCCGAACTGTGCGTCTAAGGCTAATGGTAACAGGAGGCAGGGGACACGATGTTTTACCCAGGTTCGGGCCCTCTCGATGGAGGTAATACCCTACTTCCTGCTTGATTGATCTTGATGATATGAGTATCACAAGAGTTGATCTACCACGAGATCGTAGAGGCTAAACCCTAGAAGCTAGCCTATGATTATGATTGTTGTGGTCCTATGGACTAAACCCTCTGGTTTATATTGACACCGGAGGGGGCTAGGGTTACACAGAGTCGGTTATAGAGAAGGAGATCTACATATCCGAATTGCCAAGCTTGCCTTCCACGCAAAGGAGAGTCCCATCCGGACAAGGGACGAAGTCTTCAATCTTGTATCTTCATACTCCAACAGTCCGGCCAAAGTATATAGTCAGGCTGTCCGAGGACCCCTTAATCCAGGACTCCCTCAGTAGCCCTGAACCAGGCTTCATTGACGATGAGTCCAGCGCGCAGATTGTCTTTGGCATTGCAAGGCGGGTTCCTTCTCCGAATACTCCATAGAAGATTTTGAACACAAGAATCGTGTCCGGCTCTGCAAAACAAATTCCACGTACCACCGTAGAGAGCACAATATTCCACAAATCTAATCTGCTGACAGCTTTTCATAGCATGACATCACGCCATGGTCCGGTCATTACTCGAACCGTTTTACACAACCAACTACCGCATGTAATGCGAGGCAGTTTCCTTGACACGTCTTCTCGAAGCAGAGATCGTGTCCCCTTATCACGGGATTCTCATCAATACGGGTATGGGTAACACAACCGCGCCATCAATCGTGGCGCTTGGGAAATAAGCGATTTTAACAGGCAAGTGGGGAGGCACACAGTTTCTATCGCCTTTATAAAGAGATAGGGATTCTCCTCTTTCACCCATGCCTTCTTCCTTCTTTGCTCACCCATTTTCGCACGCTTGAGCTCCAGCGCCCCAGCTCTCACCTTCTCCGTATAGCCAAACATGTCCGGAGTGGGAGGCAAGTGGATGGCCTCCTTCGTCACGGAGGAGGACATTACGAAGCTCCGGGCGGCCGGATACTTGGCCGCAGACATCGCGCACCAGCTCCCGGACGCGGGGCAGATCATTCCGACTCCGGGACCCCACGAGAGGGTTGTGTTCCTCGCCCACTTTGTCCGCGGACTGGGATTACCCCTCCACCCATTTGTCCGCGGGCTCATGTTTTATTACGGGCTGGATTTTCATGATCTGGACCCCAATTTCATCCTCAACATCTCGGCGTTTATCGTCGTGTACGAGGCTTTTCTCCGCATCAGGCCCCACTTCGGCCTGTGGCTGAAGATTTTCAACGTGAAGCCGAAGATAGTGGTCGGCCAGCAGGCGGAGTGCGGAGGCTCCATGGTGGGCGAGATGCCCAGCGTCACCTGGCTCGAAGGCTCTTATGTGGAGACCGTGAAGGGGTGGCAATCGGGGTGGTTCTACATCACCGAGCCGCGTGACGCCAACTAGGTGGCGGCCCCCGAATTCCGATCCGGCATCCCCATGCGGCTCACCTCCTGGAAGAAGAAGGGCTTAGCCTGGGGCGCGCCCGCGGAGCTGACTGGACTCCAGAACTGCGTCAATAATATGATAAGCAAGAAGATCAAGCTTGTCAACATGGTCCGGGTCATGCTCTTTCGTCGGATCCTCCCGTGTCAAAGACGGGCATTCAACCTGTGGGAGTTCGATGCGGCCCAACACCAGACGCTGCGAGAGCTCTTCGACACGACGCACAAAGACGTCTGGAAGGTGTTGTTCAAGGCTAGTGAAGTTCGTCCTCCCACCACCGAGGACCGCGGACTCAGCGCCAAACGCCATGCCAATTCGGTAGGCATTCTATATTTCGCAAGATGTTCCTTTCCTTAGTATATTCGTGGGAGGAACCTAAGCCATCATACTGATTTAACAGGACTATGTGGCGACGGCGGAGCGGATTGACTGTCCGGCTCCGTTGCCTGAAGATCCAGCAATTGATCTCCTGACGGAGATGCTGTTTCCGCCGCCCTATGAGGTGCCGGAGAAGAAGGCCAAGAAGAAGGCCACGGGGACCAGGAAGAGTCTCCGGCGCAAGGTGGCGTCGGGCTCATCGTCCGAAGACACCGAGGCGCACTCCTCCAATGACAACAAGGAGGAGGAAGAGGAAAAACCCCTCCCCCAAACCGAGGGGGAGAAGAAAAGGAAGGCCACCCCTTCCGGGGAGGCCGAAGGGTCCAAGAAGGGAAGGACCCTCCCTCCAGACCACTCCACCACAGCCGCCTACAGCGATGAGGAGTGGCTACACAGGGACAAGCCCCTGGCGGAGTCGTAAGTATCCGGATACCATGATACTTCTGGCATGTTTAGCTTTATGGCTTATTTATCATGACAAAATATATTTGTGCAGTCCGTCCAAAGCCCACATCAACTTATCCTCCTTGGATGGGTCCTTGAGCTCGTTGGAGATGAACAACTATTCGCTCCCGACGGCCTCCACTCCCTGGCCCACGGATGACACCGAGGTGTTATCTCAGAGGATACCGGGCCAGGGAGAGATAGTTCTGGAGGCGCCTCAAGGCGAAACCCCTGATGCCGGGCTCATGGGGGGAAAGATCCCCATGAATTCTGATGAGGGGGGTCGCAGCAAGCTCGGCCCCCAGGCGGATACTGCGCCGGAACCTCCAGTGGTTCCGGATCCAGGCAGGCAGCTCCTCGCCAAGGGGGGCGAGCCGCCTGTACCGATGACCTCTGTCCATCCAGAGGCATCGGGTAACTTGGTGGAAGAGCTTCAGAGCGCTTCCCTTGATGAAGGACACCGTACTCTTATGAGTACGGTGATTGCGAAGGTTCAGTCCGCCAAAAGCGGATTGATCAAGCTTCGCCGATCTCTGACAGGCTTTGAGGTAAGTAATTCAAATTATGAGAAAGTATCACCGTATAGACAGTAGCCCCTGATGTTCTGTTTGGTGTTCGGAAAGAAAGGCCGAACAGAGGATCAAATATTATTCCCAGGAGTCTAATCATATTATGTTTATGTGAATGAGCAGGCGTCGCTGCTGGCCGCCGCTGCCGCTACTGCGGAGGTCTCCGGACTGAGGCAGAAACTGGGGCGGGCCGAAGAAGAGCTCGGCCTCGTGAAGAGGCAGCTCGAGGAGAAGAAAGGTAAGTGATACCCCGTCTAATATTACATAAAGGAGAAAGTTGTTGATGCTAATAGAAGCATGATGAATTTTAATAGGGGCCACGACCGAAGTAGCGGCCCTTAAGAGGGCGCTGTCCGAGGCCGAAGGCAAAGTGGAAAGGGAGCGCACCGAGCGCGAAAACCAAGAGGCTCGAGTTGATGAGGTCCAGCAAGAGCTCCAGGATTTCGTCAAAAAATTCGAGTCCTTGGAGCATGACTCCAAGACACAAGAGTCGGAACTTGCGAAGGCCCGTTGATACGTCTCCGACGTATCTATAATTTTTGATTGTTCCATGCTATATTATCTACTGTTTTGGGCAATATTGGGCTTTATTTTCCACTTTTATATTACTTTTGGGACTAACCTATTAACCGGAGGCCCAACCCAGATTTGTTGTTTTTTGCCTATTTCAGTATTTCGTAGAAAAGGAATATCAAACGGAGTCAAAACGGAATGAAATCAACTGGAGAAGTTATTTTTGGAAGGAAAGCTACCGGATGGACTTGGACCCCATGTCGAGGAAGGAACGAGGAAGCCACGAGGGTGGGGGGCGCGCCCACCCCCCTAGGGCGCGCCCCCTGCCTCGTGGGGCCCTCGTGGCTCCCCTGACGTGCTTCTTCCGCCTATATAACTCCACGTACCGTAAAACTTCCAGAACAGAGATTAGATCGGGAGTTCCGCCGCCGCAAAACCTCCTGAGCCACGAAAAGCCAATTGGGACCCTGTTCCGGCACCCTGCCGAAGGGGGGAACCCTCACCGGTGGCCATCTTCATCATCCCGGCGCTCTCCATGACGAGGATGGAGTAGTTCACCCTCGGGGCTGAGGGTATGTACCAGTAGCTATGTGTTTGAGCTCTCTCTCTCTCTCTCTCGTGTTCTCGATTTGGCACGATCTTGATGTATCGCGAGCTTTGCTATTATAGTTGGATCTTATGTTTCTTCTCCCATTCTACTCTCTTGTAATGGATTGAGTTTTCCCCTTGAAGTAATCTTATCGGATTGAGTCTTTAAAGATTTGAGAACACTTGATGTATGTCTAGCCGTGCGTATGTGTGGTGACAATGGGATATCACGTGATTCACTTGATGTATGTTTTGGTGATCAACTTGCGGGTCCCGCCCATGAACCTATGCATAGGGGTTGGCACACGTTTTCGTCGTGATTCTCCGGTAGAAACTTTGGGGCACTCTTTGAGGATCTATGTGTTGGTTGAATAGATGAACCTGAGATTGTGTGATGCAGATCGTATAATCATACCCACGGATACTTGAGGTGACATTGGAGTATCTAGGTGACATTAGGGTTTTGGTTGATTGTGTCTTAAGGTGTTATTCTAGTACGAACTCTAGGGCAGTTTGTGACACTTATAGGAATAGCCCAACGGATTGATTGGAAAGAATAACTTTGAGGTGGTTTCGTACCCTACCATAATCTCTTCATTTGTTCTCCGCTATTAGTGACTTTGGAGTGACTCTTTGTTGCATGTTGAGGGATAGTTATATGATCCAATTATGTTATTATTGTTGAGAGAACTTGCACTAGTGAAAGTATGAACCCTAGGCCTTGTTTCCTAGCATTGCAATACCGTTTACGCTCACTTTTATCATTAGTTACCTTGCTGTTTTTATATTTTCAGATTACAAAAACCTTTATCTACCGTCCATATTGCACTTGTATCACCATCTCTTCGCCGAACTAGTGCACCTATACAATTTACCATTGTATTGGGTGTGTTGGGGACACAAGAGACTCTTTGTTATTTGGTTGCAGGGTTGTTTGAGAGAGACCATCTTCATCCTACGCCTTCCACGGATTGATAAACCTTAGGTCATCCACTTTTGGGAAATTTGCTACTGTCCTACAAACCTGTGCACTTGCAGGCCCAACAACGTCTACAAAAATAAGGTTGTGTAGTAGACATCAAGCTCTTTTCTGGCGCTGTTTCCGGGGAGGTTAGTGATTGAAGGTATATCTTTAGATCTAGCAATCGAATCTTTTTGTTTCTTGTTTTAGCACTAGTTCATATTACAAAAGAAAACTACAAAAAAATGGAATTGAGTTTGCCTCATACGCTTCATCTTTTTAATATCTTTCGTGAGTATGATGGAAAGGAAAATTGTGCCAAAGTGTTAGAAGAAGAATTACATAGAATGTTTGGCACTAAATATTTATATGATGAGCGTGATTGCAATGTTGTTAGTATGAACTCCTTGAATATCCATAGTACTAATGATGATTGCACTAGTTATGATGAAAATGCCTCCTATAAACATGTCAATTTTTGTGTAGTGCATTGGGTTTGTAAGTACACACCAAATAGGGAAGATAGATATTGCAAGAGGCATAAGTACTTAGAAACCAAATTGTTGCATGAAAAGCTAGATGAATGTGTTGAAAATTTATTTTTTCTTAGCCATACTTGTGAACTTTGCAATGAACGTGATCATTTGACTACCCAATGCAAATTGTTTCATGATCGTATCGTGTCCAAAAATTGTGATGACTTGATTTCCCTTGCACATCATAATGAACTTAGTTTGCTCTTGGGTTATGAAGAAATTAAACTTATAACTAAGGATATTCCAAAATTTGCCCTGGATAAAGTTCTTCATTTTGATCAAGAGAAAATTTATATGTATTGTGCGGTGAATTGTATTGAAAATCCTTATATTGACAATTACATAAGGAAAAGAAAACAAATAGAAGATGAAGAGAATGCTAATGAAAGGGAAGAGACTTCCCAATATCCTCCTATTATTTCTTATGATGAATCAGGTAACGAGGAGGAGCCTTCTATTCAACCAATCTCATTAATTAGGAGCTCCAAGAAGAATATTGAACCCACACATGATGTGGTGAAGAAGAAGAAAAGAAAAAGGAAGAGAGGTAAAAAGGTATCTCTCCCAAATAAAGTTGCTCCTATTATTGCTGTGCCTCATGAAAATGAAGATGATACACTTGATGATGATCTCGTTATGCCTATTGCTTGTTGTGATGATTATGATTGGGAAGATAATGATACTCCTTATGATCTTGAAAATCTTTTTGGCACTTGCTTGGAAGATTATGATAATAATGTTTGCTATACTATTGGTGCTATCCATACTATTAATGATGAGAGTGATTATGCTTATGATACTGAAAGGCCCAAGCTTGGGGAAGCTATGTTTAATAAGGATGACATATTTGAGAATATATTTGCTGCAATTAATGTTTGTCCCAAGCTTGGGGATGCTACGTTTTATGAAGATGATATTTTTAGCCTCTCAAGTTTTGATATGCAAAGTTGTTATGATGATAGCATGCCTTTTACCTATGATGATTATATTTATGAAAGTGGGTTTGGAAGAGTGTCAACTTTAGGAAGTAGTGATCCCACAATATTGGAGGATGTTGAATCTTATTGTGATAATTATGAAAGTGGATTTGGAGAGGTCACTTTATTTAGTGATGTATCCACTATCTTGGAAGAGGTTTCAATCGATTATGATGAGAACAAAGTTGCTACTTATGATGATTATTGTGATGACACGTATGCTTTAAATAATAATGATAACCATGAAACTTGTCATCTTGATCTTAATTCTCAATCATATGATAGTTATTTTGTTGAGTTTGCTCCCACTACTATTCCGAATGAGAAGAATTTTGCTTATATGGAGAGTAATAAAATTTCTATGCTTGTAGATCATGAAAAGAAATTCATTCATGATGCTACTGAAAGTAATTATGGGGGAAGAATATACGCTTGTAGGAATTGCAATAAAACCAAGTTTCCTCTCTATGTGCTTAAAGTTTTGAAGTTATGCTTGTTTTGCCTTCCTATGCTAGTTGATTATTGTTCTCATAAGTTGTTTGCTCACAAAATCCCTATGCATAGGAAGTGGGTTAGACTTAAATGTGCTAGTCATATTCTTCATGATGCTCTCTTTATATTTCAACTAGCAGGGCAACCCGCGCATTTGCGTGGCTAGATTTCCCATATGTTTTGCTTACCTATGAGAAGTCATGCAATAATATAGAAAAACTTATTATCGAATACACAGTGTGGAATCTCATTTGTCATTGTTTTCAGTAACTGAACTGCAGACATGGAAAATGTTTTATTTTATTTACAAACTATGCGGTAATTATCCTTGATATATCTTTGGAATAAAAACATTATAGTCAATATGTATATCATGAGGAAACAATTTTTTTGCACGGTGATGAGGCAATACTTTGTTGTTGTTTTATTGGGTATGTTAAGTTATTGGCATAAGATTTGGCATGTCGAAACAATAAACAGTAATACTGTGCTACGCGCATGTCATGCCAATCTACAAAGATTCTGGTTGGATTCCTTTTTAGCCTTCCATTTTATTGTTCTGCTGTTCATTTTGTGTATGTCTTCTATCCACAAAATTTAAGAAACTTTCCAGCCAAAACCTAATGTCACAATGAAATATAAAATTAATAATGTGCATTCATCCAAAACTAATAAAATAGGCTCACCTTAAATTCTCATAATGTGGATCTATTTGACAAAGGAACTAAATAATACATGTACGTGGTAATGCTCCTTTTATTTTTATAAATATTTTGAAAGTTTTTAAATTTATTTTAATCATGGCACGTATATTGTCCACTTGCAAGGGACTTTTTTCCCGTATTTTGACCTGTGTACACTCTGACTTGTTGCTGAATCATTCCATTCCACCAACCATGATATATTTTTTCTCCCTAAAAAAAATCATGATATTTTCTTGAACATGTGTCAACCTAGATATTTGTAATCCTGCAAAAAAAAAACATGTTATTTGTAACCAATATTCTACTTTTCCTTGACTTACTTATTACTATGATGTACTCCCGCCGAGTTTCCTGTTACAACCTGCCTATGCACGTATGAGCTACAGAGTGTCTTGCCTCCAGCGTGCAATGGAGTGAAAGTGAAGATTTTTTTTTTGAGAATTTGTTTTTCCTTTTGGTAAAGTGAAGATTTGGAGATGCACTCGAACGTCCGTAGTGCCATTGTGATGTAGTATCATTTTTTTCTTTTTTGCAATCTGTCTTGTGTCTACACGGAATAGGCTGGCACGTGTATGGACTCCTTTTGCCTATACACTTGCCTTTTTTGGCATCAACTATACGCTTTTTTTTTTTACAGTCGAATTGTTGGCCTTGCCGATGGAACAGGTGGGCGTATGGACGATGGACTCCTTTTTCTTGAGCTGACTATATGGACTCCTTTTTTCCAGCCAAAAAAGAAGACTGGACACCTTTTGGCTAAATGCTACGCTTTGCCTATACGTTGGCCTTTCTTCTGCATTGACTATAGGCTGGCCTTGACGACGGAACAGTCGGGCGTATGGACGACGGTCTCTCTTTTTTCTTTTTTTTGAACTCATGGACTTCTTTGTTTTAGCTGATTATATGGACTCCTTTTGCCTACACGCTGCCTTGCAAAAGTTATGGTCAACGAATCCCTGCCGTTCATGGTCAACGATTCCCTGCCGTTCATTTATCATAACTCTATTTTTAAATCTCCACCACACGTTTTCTATCGTTTTTTCAACGAATCCCTGCCGTTCATGGTCAACGAATCCCTGCCGTTCATTTATCATAACTCTATTTTTAAATCTTCACCACACGTTTTCTATCGTTTTAAGTATATAATAGATAATAGATAATAGAAGATAGAAGATTCTTATCTTTTATGTGAGCATCATTCAAATCATCATGCCTAGCTAGGGGCATTAAACGATAGCGCTTGTTGGGAGGCAACCCAATTTTATTTTAGTTTCTTGCTTTTTGGTTCTGTTTAGAAATAAATAATCCATATGGCCTCTGGTTAGATGTGGTTTTATGTTTTAATTAGTGTTTGTGCCAAGTGGAACCTTTGGGAAGACTTGGGTGAAGTCTTTATGATCATGCTGTGAAAAACAGAAACTTTAGCGCTCACGAGATTAGCTAGAACTTTTTACTGAAAGTGGTATTTAGTTGATTCCTTTTGCAGATGATTACTAGACAAATCCCTCAGGTCCACCAATTTATTTTAGAATTTTTGGAGTTCCAGAAGTTTGCGTTAGTTACAGATTACTACAGACTGTTCTGTTTTTGACAGATTCTGTTTTCATTGTGTTGTTTGCTTATTTTGATGAATCTATGGCTAGTAAAATAGGTTATAAACCATAGAGAAGTTGGAATACAGTAGGTTTAACACCAATATAAATAAAGAATGAGTTCACTACAGTACCTTGAAGTGGTCTTTTGTTTTCTTTCGTTAACGGAGCTCACGAGTTTTCTGTTAAGTTTTGTGTTGTGAAGTTTTCAAGTTTCGGGTAAAGATTCGATGGACTATGGAATAAGGAGTGGCAAGAGCCTAAGCTTGGGGATGCCCAAGGCACCCCAAGGAGATATTCAAGGATAACCAAGAGCCTAAGCTTGGGGATGCCCCGGAAGGCATCCCCTCTTTAAATCTTCGTTCATCGGTAACTTTACTTGGAGCTATATTTTTATTCACCACATGATATGTGTTTTGCTTGGAGCGTCATTTTATTTTCTTTAGCTTTGCTTGCTGTATGAATAAAATACCAAGGTCTGAAATACTTAAATGTGGGAGAGTCTTCACATAGCTGCAAAATTATTCGACTACTCATTGATCTTCACTTATATCTTTCGGAGTAGTTTGTCATTTGCTCTAGTGCTTCACTTATATCTCTTAGAGCACAAAGGTGGTTATATTTTGTAGAAATAGATGAACTCTCATGCTTCACTTATATTATGTTGAGAGTCTTAAATAGCATGGTAATTTGCTTAAATAATCCTAATGTGCTAAGCATACAAGATTTGTAAGAATTCTTATGAGTGTGTTGAATACTAAGACACGTTTGATGCTTGATGATTGTTTTGAGATATGGAGGTGATAATATCAAAGTCGTGCTAGTTGAGTAGTTGTGAATTTGAGAAATGCTTGTGTTGAAGTTTGCAAGTCCCGTAGCATGCACGTATGGTAAACGTTATGTAACAAATTTGAAACATGAGGTGTTATTTGATTGTCCTCCTTATGAGTGGCGGTCGGGGACGAGCGATGGTCTTTTCCTACCAATCTATCCCCCTACGAGCATGCGCATAGTGCTTTGGTTTTTGATGGCTTGTAGATTTTTGCAATAAGTATGTGAGTTCCTTATGACTAATGTTGAGTCCATGGATTATACGCACTCTCACCCTTCCATCATTGCTAGCCTCCTCGGTACCGTGCATTGCCCTTTCTCACATTGAGAGTTGGTGCAAACTTTGCCGGTGCATCCAAACCCCGTGATATGATACGCTCTTTCACACATAAACCTCCTTATATCTTCCTCAAAACAGCCACCATACCTACCTATTATGGCATTTCCATAGCCATTCCGAGATATATTGCCATGCAACTTTCCACCATACAGTTCTTCATGACACATTCATCATTGTCGTATTGCTTAGCATGATCATGTAGTTGGCATAGTATTTGTGGCAAAGCCACCATTCGTAATTCTTTCATACATGTCACTCTTGATTCATTGCATATCCTGCACACCACGGAGGCATTCATATAGAGTCATACTTTGTTCTAGTATTGAGTTGTAATCATTGAGTTGTAAATAAATAGAAGTGTGATGATCATCATTAATTAGGACATTGTCCCATGTGAGGTTAAATAAAAAAAAGAGGCCAAAGAGCCCACAAACAAAAAAAAGAGAGAAAAAGAGAGAAGGGACAATGTTACTATCCTTTTACCACACTTGTGCTTCAAAGTAGCACCATGTTCTTCATATAGCGAGTCTCATATATTGTGCTTCAAAGTAGCACCATGTTCTTCATATAGAGAGTCTCTTGTTTTGTCACTTTCATATACTAGTGGGAATTTTTCATTATAGAACTTGGCTTGTATATTCCAACGATGGGCCTCCTCAAGTGCCCTAGGTCTTCGTGAGCAAGCAAGTTGGATGCACACCCACTTGGTTTCTTTTGTTGAGCTTTCAGACATTTATAGCTCTAGTGCATCCGTTACATGGCAATCCCTACTCCTCGCATTAACATCAATCGATGGGCATCTCTATAGCTCATTGATTAGCCTCGTTGATGTGAGACTTTCTCCTTTTTTGTCTTCTCCAGATAACCCCCATCATCATATTCTATTCCACCCATAGTGCTATATCCATGGCTCGCGCTCATGTATTGCGTGAAGGTTTATAAGTTTGAGATTACTAGAGTATGAAACAATTGCTTGGCTTGTCATCGGGGTTGTGCATGATGAGAGCATTCTTGTGTGTGAAAATGGGGCATGACTAAACTATATGATTTTTTAGGGATGAACTTTCTTTGGCCATGTTATTTTGAGAAGACATAATTGCTTTGTTAGTATGCTTGAAGTATTATTATTTTTATGTCAATATGAACTTTTGTCTGGAATCTTTCGGATGTGAATATTCATACCACAATTAAGAAGAATTACAATGAAATTATGCCAAGTAGCACTCTGCATCAAAAATTATCTTTTTTTATCATTTACCTACTCGAGGACGAGCAGGAATTAAGCTTGGAGATGCTTGATACGTCTCCAACGTATCTATAATTTTTGAAGTCTCCATGCTATATTATCTACTGTTTTGGGCAATATTGGGCTTTATTTTCCACTTTTATATTACTTTTGGGACTAACCTATTAACCGGAGGCCCAGCCCAGATTTGCCGTTTTTTGCCTATTTCAGTATTTCGAAGAAAAGGAATATCAAACGGAGTCAAAACGGAACGAAATCAACTGGAGAAGTTATTTTTGGAAGGAAAGCTACCGGATGGACTTGGACCCCACGTCGAGGAAGGAACGTGGAAGCCACGAGGGTGGGGGGCGCGCCCACCCTCCTAGGGCGCGCCCCCTGCCTCGTGGGGCCCTCGTGGCTCCCCTGACGTGCTTCTTCCGCCTATATAACTCCACGTGCATCAGTAAAACTTCCAGAACAGAGATTAGATCGGGAGTTCCGCCGCAAAACCTCCAGAGCCACCAAAAACCAATCGGGACCCTGTTAGGCACATTGTCAAGGAGGAACCCTCACCGGTGGCCATCTTCATCATCCCGGCGCTCTCCATGACGAGGAGGGAGTAGTTCACCCTCGGGGCTGAGGGTATGCACCAGTAACTATGTGTTTGATCTCTCTCTCTCTCTCTCTCTCTCGTGTTCTTGATTTGGCACGATCTTGATGTATCGCGAGCTTTGCTATTATAGTTGGATCTTATGTTTCTTATCCCCCTCTAATCTCTTGTAATGGATTGAGTTTTCCCCTTGAAGTAATCTTGTCAGATTGAGTCTTTAAAGATTTGAGAACACTTGATGTATGTCTTGCCGTGCGTATCTGTGGTGACAATGGGATATCACGTGATCCACTTGATGTATGTCTTGGTGATCAACTTGCGGGTTCCGCCCATGAACCTACGCATAGGGGTTGGCACACGTTTTCGTCGTGATTCTCCGGTAGAAACTTTGGGGCACTCTTTGAGGTTCTATGTGTTGGATGAATAGATGAATCTGAGATTGTGTGATAAATATCGTATAATCATACCCACGGATACTTGAGGTGACATTGGAGTATCTAGGTGACATTAGGGTTTTGGTTGATTTGTGTCTTAAGGTGTTATACTAGTACAAACTCTAGGGCTTTTTGTGACACTTATAGGAATAGCCCAATGGATTGATTGGAAAGAATAACTTTGAGGTGGTTTCGTACCCTACCATAATATCTTCGTTTGTTCTCCACTATTAGTGACTTTGGAGTGACTCTTTCTTGCATGTTGAGGGATAGTTATATGATCCAATTATGTTATTATTGTTGAGATAACTTGCACTAGTGAAAGTATGAACCCTAGGCCTTTTTTCCTAGCATTGCAATACCATTTACGCTCACTTTTATCATTAGTTACCTTGCTGTTTTTATATTTCAGATTATAAAAACCTTTATCTACCGTCCTTATTGCACTTGTATCACCATCTCTTCGCCGAACTAGTGCACCTATACAATTTACCATTGTATTGGGTGTGTTGGGGACACAAGAGACTCTTTGTTATTTGGTTGCAGGGTTGCTTGAGAGAGACCATCTTCATCCTACGCCTCCCATAGATTGATAAGCCTCAAGTTATCCACTTTTGGGAAATTTGCTACTGTCCTACAAACCTGTGCACTTGCAGGCCCAACAACATCTACAAGAAGAAGGTTGTGTAGTAGACATCACCCGTCAGAGCGCGCAAGATGCCAAGGTAGAAGCCCAGAATGCCCTCCAGGAAATTGAGGCGGCCAAGAAGATAGCTGCGGGTAAGGCTTTCATTATGCAAAGCAAGCATATGGAGGAGACTTTCCTTTTACTTACCCGAATTCGGAGCTCTCCAGGAGCATTCGCAGATCTGCTGCTCAGCATCTCTGATGCCGCAGAGGTCTACTGGGCTGAGGAGGGGAGCTCGATGGATAAGCTGTTTTGGTCCCAATATATTGGGGCTGAGCATCCGATGCCCTTGAGCGACCAGCTGAAGCAACCGGTCGAACTTCACAAAGCGACCGAACTGGCCATGAAGGACTTCATAGTCTGGCTGTGGCCTGGCGAGCCCCTGCCCAGCAGCTACTTCGGCCTTGTCAAGCGGATGGTAAATGCCTGTCCGCGGCTTGAAGTCGTTAAGCGGTCCGTCTGCTTTGAGGGTGCACGCAGGGCCTTGGCCCGTGCAAAAGTGCACTGGGGGAAGATGGACGCCGAGAAGCTGGTGACAGAGGGGCCGCCGACGGGCAAGGGGCATCGCCACCCTGAACAGTACTATGACAATGTCATTAAGGGTGCCTACATTTGTGGCGGATGAATGTACTAAGGATGTAATGTTTGAATGAATGTACTCGTGTCATCCTGTACTATGAAAACCAGTTCATGTGCGCTATATGGTGCTTGTTAATTTAAAATATTACCTTCTGTGTGGCTTTTTATAAAATCTTGGGAGTCGGCCAGTCGTCGGCTTCTACCCCATGTAACTAGTACTGGGGTGTTCGGGATAAATATAAACACTCTTTATCCAGATTTTTGGTCCTTTTAAGGAGGTGTTTAGCGCCGCGAACGAGGCAATCGGACTATGCGGTTTTACCGCTCTCACTTAGCCATAGAAGTCTACAATTTTAAATTTTGGCGAAGCCCCTAGTATCCGGAAGGCCGGACTCGGGGCGCTATACACGCCTAAATCGGACGAGGCCGATTCCTCGCCTGAAGCGGAAAAAATCTTTAAGGATTTGAGACCTCTCGAACAGGGACCAGCTCTCGCCTTATCATGACAGTCAGTTTTTGGCTTTCTCTACTAAGGTGCTCGTCCGGAAGAACCAGGACACAATCGCAGTAGTTCTCCCTGCGCTACCTTAGCCAATATAGAGGAACGTAAGGTACCAAAAATAGGAGCCGGGCAAACCCAACTATTGACCCAAGACATGATTCGGAGCTGATGCATATAGTGCTATAAGTTTGGGGTGCCGCACTGCCAAAAGTGTTCGGACATTTCTTGCCAGGTTATGGGGTACACTGAAGCGCCTGGCAAACTGGTCGTGCCAAAGTGCACGGCTATAACAAATAAGCAGTAAAGGAAAGGGGTAAATAAATGTAATAGCAAGCTGATGATGTACACTATTTTCCCTTGTTGTTCAAATGATACGTCAAAGCGTACATATACAAGTAGTGCGATAAGCAAAGTAGGACTGTTTGACACATCCTGACCAGGAGCGGCTTGTATGCGGGTATGTAAAACAGGTTTAACGATCGTTATTAGAGACCACCTGGGGATTCCCTTGGACACCTTCGCTTCTTGTATTTTTGGCGTGTCCGTCCCGCTATGCGTCCGATAGACGGTCTTTCGGGAGAGCCTCCTGAAGATAGGGACCTGAAGGAAAAAAGGTTCAAAGATGCGTGGGTCCCGGGGCGGTCGAACCACATTGTGGACCGCGTCATGGCCGTGCCTCCGCCTATGCCCAGGGTATTTTAAGTGCGTAATTGTGTACGCGCGACACAAATTTCGCCGCTTGACTAGGGCTAGGATGGAGGCCGGATTTCTAGTCGAGCTCTGGACATGCCGGATGATCCTGTTGCGGAGTACTCCGGACTCGCTTGACAGTGTTCAGGTTCTTTATCGCCGAATTGGCTGTTTGCCTAAGAAGGCTGTTTTGTACTTCCGCCACGAGGGCCGCAGTGTGCTCCTCCGTACGGAGCGAGCGCTCTGTGTTTCCATTAACTGTAATAACCCTGCAAGGTCCTGGCATTTTGAGCTTGAGGTATGCATAATGGGGTACCGCATTGAATTTGGCGAATGCAGTTCGTCTGAGCAGTGCATGATAGCCACTGCGGAAAGGGACGATGTCGAAGATTACCTCCTCGCTTCGGAAATTGTCCGGAGATCCGAAGACCACTTCCAGTGTGATTGAGCCCGTGCAACAGGCCTCGACACCGGGTATGACACCCTTGAAGGTGGTTTTCGTGGGCTTGATCCTTGAGGGGTCGATGCCCATTTTGCGCATTGTATCCTGATAGAGAAGGTTCAGGCTGCTGCCACCGTCCATAAGGACTCGTGTGAGATGGAATCCGTCGATGATGGGGTCAAGGACCAGTGCGGCCGAGCCGCCATGGCGGATACTGGTAGGATGGTCCCTGCGATCGAAAGTGATCGGACAAGAGGACCATGGGTTGAACTTTGGGGCGTCTGGCTCCATCGCACAGACGTCCCTTAGTGCACGCTTCCGTTCCCGCTTGGGAATATGGGTTGCGTATATCATATTCACTGTTTTCACCTGGGGAGGGAATTTCTTCTGTCCTCCTGTGTGCGGTAGCCGGGGCTCCTCGTCGTCATTGCTATGCAGCCCCTTTTCCTTATTTTCGGCATTCAACTTGCCGGCCTGTTTAAACACCAAGCATTCCGTGTTGGTGTGGTTGGCTGGTTTATCGGGGGTGCCGTGAATTTGACATGAGCGGCCGAGTATGCGGTCCAAACTGGATGAGCCCGGACTGTTTCTTTTGAATGACTTTTTCTGCTGTCCGGATTTAAAGCCTCTGAATCCGGCATTAACTGTCGTGTCTTCGGCGTTGTCGCCATTGTTGCGACGCTTGTGTATATTTCGTCGTGGCTTGCCATTGCTATCCCTGGCGTCTGAATCACCTGAGTTTTTTGGTGTGATGTTGCTACAAGCCAGCCAGCTGTCCTCGCCCATGCAAAAGTGGGTCATGAGTGTCATGAGGGCTGCCATGGACTTTGGCTTCTCTTGGCCGAGGTGTTGGGCGAGCCATTCATCACGGATGCTATGCTTGAAGGCTGCTAAGGCTTCGGCA
The DNA here is from genome assembly GCA_021605145.1 of Aegilops bicornis. Taxonomy (NCBI): domain Eukaryota; kingdom Viridiplantae; phylum Streptophyta; class Magnoliopsida; order Poales; family Poaceae; genus Aegilops; species Aegilops bicornis. The sequence continues at coordinate 675,975,214 of CM038674.1, forward strand.
TCCGGACAGTCGACAATTTGGTTCTTTTTAGTTAGGAACCGAGTCCAGTATTTCCTGGCTGACTGTCCGGGCTGTAGGATTATGTGACTTAAGTCATCAGCATCCGGTGGTCGCACATAAGTGCCCTGGAAGTTGTCGAGGAATGCGTCTTCCAGATCCTCCCAACTGCCAATGGAGCTTGCTGGCAGGCTATTCAGCCAATGCCGGGCTGGTCCTTTGAGCTTAAGTGGTAGGTACTTGATGGCATGTAGGTCGTCGCCGCGGGCCATGTGAATGTGTAGGAGGAAATCCTCAATCCATACCGCGGGGTGTGTAGTGCCATCCTATGATTCAATGTTTACGGGTTTAAACCCTTCTAGGAATTCATGATCCATGACTTCATCAGTGAAGCATAGGGGGTGTGCGGCGCCTCTATTCCAGGCTACATCCCGATGTAGTTCAAATGAATCTGGTCTGTTGTATTCGGCCCGGCCGGACTTTGGTTTATTTTATCCGGCGTGACGGTCATCGTCACGTCTTGTGGCGCGCCCCCGTGATCCGTAGATCGATCTTGACTATCCTGCTTTGTTTTCCAATATATCTCGCAGGTCCGTCGTGTAGCCCCGGGCCTTAGTGTTATCGTTTGATTGGCGACGGGGTGCGGTCTGGACTTTGGGCTGGTACGTCGCTTTGTCGCGGCCACGGGGTGGCCGGTCAGCCGCATCATGCGCTAGTAGCGTGGGCTTTAAAGCCTCCTCCTCGAGTTGAGGTAGCAAACCGCGCTTTGGTTAACTTTTGCTGGGGCGCTCGAGTCCGTATTCCTCGGCAGCCAAGACCTCGGTCCATCTATCAGTTAGCAGATCTTGATCAGCTTGAAGCTGTTGTTGCTTTTTCTTCAGGCTTTTTGCAGCGGCTATAAGCCGGCGCTTGAAGCTCTCCTGCTCGACCGGATCCTCAGGCACGATGAATTCTTCGTCGCCAAGGCTCACTTCGTCTTCAGAGAGAGGCATGTAATTATCATGCTCTAATTCTCCATCTGTTGCCTGTTCCTTAGGGCTGGTTTGCCCATCTTCTTGCTCGGCCTGCTTGAAGCCTGGCTGGGCAGGATTGTTTTTGTCTTCGGCACCATCCATATTGTTATTTGTGCCGATATCACTATTTTTTCTATGGGGGGGCCTGGAGCGGCGCCTATGATCCCGGTGCCTAGATTGCTTCTCCAAGGGGTTATCTTCCGTTACCTCATCGCCATTGCTTTCGTTGGGGGTGTCCACCATATATATATATATATATATATATATATATATATATATATATATATCATATGATGAGGTGGCTGTCCAGCGCCCTATGGGCGGTGGTCCCTGTTCTTCTCCTGCATCATCGTCCATACCGTCGATGTCTTCGGAGTTGAAGTCAAGCACGTCGGTTAAGACATCGACAATGGCTATTAAGTGGGTGGTGGGTGGTGAACGAAGTTCTTCGTCGTCCATTTCCCACTCGAGCCGGACATAGTTCGGCCAAGGATCTCCTAACAAGGAAAGGGACCTTAATGAATTTAGCACATCACCCAAGGGCGAGCGCTGAAAAATATCCGCGGCGGTGAACTCCATGACCGGTGCCCAATCAGATCCGATAGGCACGGACGTACGCGGTTCGGATCTTGTAACCGGAGAAGAGTCCGAGGGTCTGATGACACCATCCTCACGGGAGGTGGGTTCAGTGTTCGGCTCCAATGCCGATGAGTGCGCGGCCTCCGTGGCGGGGTCCATCCACCCGTCCTCGGAAGGCACGATCTGCGCTGGATTGATTCCCGGCGCCGCCGCAGGCGCGATCTCCCAAACACTGTCTGATGGCAGATAAAAGTCATGCCCGTCGTGATCGTTCGGCGCGCCTGACATGGGCTCGAATCCGTCGATGACCAAGTCTCCGCGGATGTCGGCTGTATAGTTCAAGCTTCCAAACCTGACCTGATGGCCAGGGGCGTAGCTATCGATCTGCTCCAGATGGCCAAGCGAGTTGGCCCGCAGTACGAAGCCACCGGATACGAAGATCTGTCCGGGAAGGAAAACCTCCCCCTGGACCACGTCGTTGAAGATGATTGAAGGAGCCATCAAGCCTTATCGCGACAGCACAGTGAAACTCTCAATGAAAGCACCAATGTCGGTGTCAAAACCGGCGGATCTCGGGTAGGGGGTCCCGAAATGTGCATCTAAGGCTAATGGTAACAGGAGGCAGGGGACACGATGTTTTACCCAGGTTCGGGCCCTCTCGATGGAGGTAATACCCTACTCCCTGCTTGATTGATCTTGATGATATGAGTATTACAAGAGTTGATCTACCACGAGATCGTAGAGGCTAAACCTTAGAAGCTAGCCTATGATTATGATTGTTGTTGTCCTACGGACTAAACCCTCCGGTTTATATAGACATCGGAGGGGGCTAGGGTTACAAAGAGTCGGTTATAGAGAAGGAGATCTACATATCCGAATTGCCAAGCTTGCCTTCCACGCAAAGGAGAGTCCCATCCGGACACGGGACGAAGTCTTCAATCTTGTACCTTCATAGTCCAATAGTCCGGCCAAAGTATATAGTCCCGCTGTCCGAGGACCCCTTAATCCAGGACTCCCTCACTTGGTACTATTAGAGTCATCATACTTAACTAGAGCTGCCATAAGCGTCCCCATGTCATTGCAGTGACGTTTAGGTCGTCCCAACTTCAGCTTCAGAGGCGCAAACCGGCAATTGCCTTCCAATATTAACACGACTGTATCAGCGTTGATGCGGTCTGATGAATGCTAGATTTCTGAAACCCGGCGTACCCAATGGGTTGTTGATTCTCCTTCTTCTTGGACACAAGCAGATAAGTCCACAATTGACATGGGTTGTTTGCACGTATCTTTGAAATTCTGGATAAACCGGGCCCTTAACTCAGCCCACGGCCCAATGTAATTAGCTGGCAAGTTTTTCAACCAAGTGCGAGCTGTTCCCTCCAACATCATGGTGAAATATTTAGCACATGCCGCATCATCCACATCCAGCATCTCCATCGCCATCTCATAACTCTCGACCCATGACTCGGGAGATAAATCGGCAGTGTAATTGGGCACCTTACGTGGACCCTTGAAATCCTTGGGCGGCCGTACATTACATAGAGCCGGGACGAGGCACGACACCCCCAAAGAATTGGAGGTAACTCCTGGTTCCACCGAAGTTGTTGGGCGAACCGGAGTAAGCTGACGGGCCGCGTACTGCGCTGCTAACTCGGCTTCTCGATGTGCCCTGCCATGATCCACCACATCCTGAGCATTAGCACCACCGCCCGCCGGATTATGCCCTCGAGGCGGGTTACGATTCCGTGCGTTGCTCGACACGGCCGGTTCATCCATACGCCTGCTGTAACTCCGTCTTGGGCGGGGAGTAGAATGAATCCTCTCGCGGCTGTATGAATAAGCCTGCTGCTGAGTCAAAGCCGTCTGAAGGAGCTCTCTAGCCCATCGTGTCTCGACTGCTACTGGGGACTCGCCTTCGATCGGGAGAGCTACCAATCATGAAGCGGCGGCGACTATGCTATCCAACGGGTTAAAGTATTGACCCAAAGGCGTTGAAACGTGCTGTGACAGGACATTGTTCTGACGAGGCGGGTCCATCGGACACAACTGAACCGGCGCTCCCGTTCCCGGTGCCTCCGCCCGGTTTACCGCCGGCGGGTTACTAGTTCCTGCTCCTGGCGTGTTAAAGAGATTTCTTGCCTCATAAACTGGCGGTAGGTGAGATCGGTACCTTATCCTCATGACATCATTTGACGCGCTCTGATCTAACATAAGCCGGTAAGCCTGTGCATCCAACTCGGCCCGCTCTGCAACCATCCTGGTATCCTTAGCTGCCAGGTCTGCCTTGGCTTGAGTTATCTGATCCTTCACCTTCGTGATTTCCGCATTATGGTCATCCTGATTCGCCGGGTTAACTTGTGCTAGCAGTGCTGCCAAAGCATCAAATAAATCAGATAAAACCTGAGCCAGCGGTCGTACAGGGCCTCCTGCCCCGGCTGCTGTCGCTGCTACTGACCCTGAAATCATCACCGCTTCAGTCGAAGAATGTTGCGCAGGCTGTGTACCGGCCATGAAGATCGCAACCCGGCTCGGCAGATCAAAGGGATCCGGAGTACTGTCGCCATCGGAACAACCCCCAATCCGGCCATGTTGCAACTGGTACAATGACTCGGTCTCTCCGGTAGATGACTCGTCATCAGAGTAAACGACGGCCTCACCACCAGATGCCGATCTAACCTCAGATTCCGCTCCGTCGATGACTCCCACGAAGGCACGCTTCCTGGCAGGCTGAACACGGGAGGGTCTCGCACGCTGAGCCGTCTCGACGAGGTCGGTGCAGATGTCCGGCTCAGGGCCCTGTTCGCCGATTTTGCCAATAAAAACGTGAATACCGCCGAAGGGGAGCCGATACCTGTACTCGATTGAGCCGGCCTTGGGGCCCCAGCCTGTGTTGTTGATGTAGAGCTTCCCGCGACGACTCTTGGTCATCCGGCCCACAGCGTATCCCTTGAGCCCTTCTAAGAACTTGAAACCATCGTGCGATAGCCCCACGGTGGGCGCCAACTGTCGTGGTTTTGTCACGGCAGATGTCCTAGTGAAAGGACTTTAGTCGTGGAGCCATCGTGACAGGTTAGCTTAAAGGGGTTAAAGCGGGACAAAGGACACAAGGAGTTTATACTGGTTCGCCCCCTTGCGGTGAAGGTAAAGGCCTAATCCAGTTGTTGTGGAATTGCTAGGGTTTCGATGACCAGGGAGTGAATCCGCTAGGCCTGGCTCTCGAGTTGTTGTTTGTCGTCCCTAAACTGCTGCCGCGTCGTCCCCTTATATACATGGGTCGACGCCCTGCGGTCTACAGAGTCCCGGCCGGCTCATATAACGTGTCCGGCTCGGTGACTCACCTTATATTCCTTATAATACAAGTCATACATAATATGGCAGTTTACATCTACGGCCCTAATCCGCCCTTGGGCCTTGGGCCTTCTTATCAAGTCTCCTCCGTAGAAAGCCATCTTCTATATCTTCATGGGCTTCAGATAAGGGTAAATTACTACGAGCATAACCCGCCCCTCCTGGGCGGATTATACTCGCTAGTTATATCCCCAACAATCTTCGTAGAATATGTAGGAGCCAATATGAGCATCCAGATTCCGCTATTGGTTATTGACCAGAGACGTGTCTCGGTCATGTCTACATAGTTCTCGAACCTGTAGGGTCCGCACGCTTAACGTTCGGTGACGATCGGTATTATGAGTTTATATGTTTTGATGTATTGAAGGTAGTTTGGAGTCCCGGATATGATCGCGGACATGACAAGGAGTCTCGCAATGGTCGAGACGTAAAGATCGATATATTGGACGACTATATTCGGACATCAGAAAGGTTCCGAGTGATTCGGGTATTTATCGGAGTACAGGAGAGTTATGGGAATTCACCGGGGAGTATATGTGCCTTATTGGGCTTTAGGGGAGAGAGAGAGAGAGGGGCTGCCTAGGGCAGGCCGCGCACCCCCCCAAGGCCTAGTCCGAATTAGACTAGGCGGAGGGGTGGCGCCCCCTCCTTCCCTCTCTTGTCTCTTCCCCTTCCTTCTCTCCTACTCCTACTACTTGGATGGGGAGGAATCCTACTCCCGGTAGGAGTAGGACTCCCCAGGGCGCGCATAGTTGAGGGCCGGCCCTCCCCCTCCTCTGCTCCTTTATATACGGGGGAGGGGGGCACCCCATAGACACACAAGTTGATCATTTGATCTTTTAGCCATGTGCGGTGCCCCCCTCCACCATAATCCACCTCAGTCATATCGTAGCGGTGCTTAGGCGAAGCCCTGCGTCGGTAGCATCATCATCACCCTCATCACGCCGTCGTGCTGACGGAACTCTCTCGCGAAGCTCTGCTGGATCGTGGGTTCGTTGGATGTGACCAAGGTTAACGTGCGCTGAACTCGGAGGTGCCTTGCGTTCGGTACTTCAATCGGTCGGATCGTGAAGACATATAACTACATCAACCGCGTTGTCTTAACGCTTCCTCTTACGGTCTACGAGGGTACGTGGATGACACTCTCCCCTCTTGTTGCTATGCATCACCATGATCTTGCATGTGCGTAGGAAATTTTTGAAATTACTACGTTCCCCAACACAAAATCCATCAAGCTTTGACCTTACACGAAACTAAACGGTATAGTCACCTCGAACAACATTCATCACCTCTAACATTTCAAATTTAACCCTGAGTGAAATCCCTCTGGATCGTCCCCTTTGAGGTAGGCAGTAACAGTCGAAATCTATTCCACCAGATAAGGTACCGAGGAACTGTGAAGTGAAGTTATCTTTGCTCGCTTCTAGTAGGACAGTAAAATCTAATTGATGCTCTAGTGACGCTTCCGCAAGAAACCTGCTTTTAGCCAAGTCTGCTAGACCTCTTCTATTCCAAAAGATTCCTTTCATTAATCATAAAAAAATCTTGGATTTTACTCTCGCATTTCTACGGACTACTGATGTAGGGTAAACTTTCTTCTTCCAGGAATGTTTTGGTTTATCTGGCACCCCCTCCGAGGCCATATGACCGGGGACAGACTGTGTAGTACATTATGGCAGTAGAGGAACCACATACCCCTCTGACCCCGTTTCATCTATCTCGGCCTTGGCCCTCAAAGTAGGTATAAAGTCTTTGCACAAACTCTCTAGTGCTTATTCATAGGCCTCACAGACACAATATTTCAAATCATTATTGAGGCTCTCTTAGCTTCTAAGTCTAGCAAGTCATTACAATATTTTGCTATTTCCTTCCCATTAAAACCAAGAGATATCCCTAAGTTGGCCGCATTATTAAAAATACCTTGTTCTGAAAAATGCAGAATTGAACAACTCAAACAGACATACATGTATTGCCTCGATATCATGAAGCTTGGCTTCCCGCATAGCACGCACCAACTGCAGGTCGTCGGCATTGGGTTGGGCCTGGATCCGGTGACTAAGACGCCTATCACCGGACATTGGGTCCACAATCCCTCCATAATCAATCACCTCCTATGTCGTCCTATCAGCCCAGGCATGGTTGCCTGCCATGTACCCGTCTGATCCCTCGATCGCCGTCAGAGGAGGAGAGTCCAAAACTAACGGCGGGCCCCCCACTCCACATCCGTCCCATCCACGGTAGCAGCGGCCGAGCTAGCCTCAGCAAGTGTCAGGGAGGATGGTGCCTGCCAAGGCCTCGAAAGACTCAGTGGGAGAGGAGGAGAGTATAGGGCGTCCTGCCCGCGACTCCCATCTCTCTCGTCCACGGAGCGACAAATGGCCGGAGCGATGGGCGACCCGACGACCACCTGTCTGGGTGCCATGTCTGGCACGACGAGCGTCCCAAAGACATCCTAACTTGGGGCCACGTTCGTCGCTATCGTAGAAGGTAAAGTCAACTGCTGCTCTGAAAAGGCCGTCGTTGGCAACAAAGGCAACTCTCGCTCTGCAGGATCATCAAGTTCGACCCTGTGGCCCCATAGGCGACTAGGAGCAGATGATGCACCAAAAGAACCAAACCTTAGCATATTCATCAAGTTCGACCCTGTGGCCCCATAGGCGACTAGGAGCAGATGATGCACCAAAAGAACCAAACCTTAGCATATTCATCAGCGTGGACGGTGGTGCTGCACCCTTGGCAGTCTCATCTGCCTTAGCAAACTTTCCTTCCGGCCTCTTGGCGTCATCACGCCTACTGTACTCTGCACCCTTATCCCGACTCCAAGTAACATCATCTCCCTTAGTCTTATCGACATCATAGTTCCCGTTCACTCCTTGAAATAACGGGGAGTCCTCAATCTCAACATCATTGTCATACATGATGCCGGCATGAGTCCATCTCACCACACCCGGGACGAACTCAATATCCACCACACTAACAAGCAACTGATAACCCACAAGTATAGGGGACCGCAACCATTTTTGAGGGTAGAGTATTCAACCCAAATTTATTGATTCGACACAAGGGGAGCCAAAGAATATTTTCAAGTATTAGAAGTTGAGTTGTCAATTTAACCACACTTGGAAGACTTAATATCTGCAGCAAAGTATTTAGTAGCAAAGTAGTATGGAAGTAACGGTAATGGTGGTAAAAGTAACAATAGCAGGTTTGTAGTAATTGTAACAGTGGCAACGGTAAAGTAACTAAGCAAAGATAAATATGTGAAAAACTCGTAGGCATTGGATCAGTGATGGATAATTACGTCTGATGCGATTCTTCATGCAACAGTTATAACATAGGGTGACACAGAACTAGCTCCAGTTCATCAATATAATGTAGGTATGCATTTCGAATATAGTCATACGTGCTTATGGAAAAGAACTTGCATGACATCTTTTGTCCTACCCTCCCGTGGCAGCGGGGTCCTATTGGAAATTAAGGGATATTAAGGCCTCCTTTTAATAGAGTACCGGACCAAAGAATTAACACTTAGTGAACACATGAACTCCTCAAACTACGTTCAACACCGGGAGTGGTCCCGATTATTGTCACTTCAGGGTTACCGGATCATAACACATAATACTTGACTATTGACTTGCAAGATAGGATCAAGTACTCACATATATTCATGAAAACATAATAGGTTCAGATCTGAAATCATGGCACTCAGGCCCTAGTGACAAGCATTAAGCATAGCAAAGTCATAGCAACATCAATCTCAGAACATAATGGATACTAGGGATCAAACCCTAACAAAACTAGCTCGATTACATGATAAATCTCATCCAACCCATCACCGTCCAGCAAGCCTACGATGGAATTACTCACGCCTGACGGTGAGCATCATGAAATTGGTGATGGAGGATGGTTGATGATGACGACGGCGATGGATTCCTCTCCGAGCCCCGAAGGACTCGAGTCAGCCCTCCCGAGAGATTAGGGCTTGGTGGCGGCTCTGTATCGTAAAACGTGATGAATCCTTCTCTCTGATTTTTTCTCCCGAGCGTGAATATATGGAGTTGGAGTTGAGGTCGGTGGAGCCTCGGGGCCCACGAGATGTGGGGCACGCCCAAGAGGCGCCCCACCGTCGTGGACAGGGTGTGGCCCCCTGGTCTTGATTCTTTCGCCAGTATTTTTTATAAATTCCAAAAATATTCTCCGCGAAGTTTCAGGTCATTCCGAGAACTTTTATTTCTGCACAAAAATAACACCATGGCAATTCTGCTGAAAACAACGTCAGTCCGGGTTAGTTCCATTCAAACCATGCAAGTTAAAGTCCAAAACAAGGGCAAAAGTGTTTGGAAAAGTAGATAGGATGGAGACGTATCAACTCCCCCAAGCTTAAACCTTTGCTTGTCCTCAAGCAATTTAGTTGATAAACTGAAAGTGACAAAGAAAAACTTTTGCAAATTCTGTTTGCTCTTGTTGTTGTAAATATGTAAAGCCAACGTTTAAGTTTTCAGCAAAGATTATGAACTAACCATATTCACAATAACACTTAGATCTCATGTTTACTCATATCAATGGCATAATCAACTAGCGAGCAATAATAATAAATCTCGGATGACAACACTTTCTCAAAACAATCATAATATGATATAACAAGATGGTATCTTGCTAGCCCTTTCTGAGACCGCAAAACATAAATGCACAACACCTCTAAAGATCAAGGACTGACTAAACATTGTAATTCATGGTAAAAGAGATCCAGTCATAGTCATACTCAATGTAAATTAATAGTAATGGATGCAAATGACAGCGGTGCTCTCCAACTAGTGCTTTTTAATAAGAGGATGATGACTCAACATAAAAGCAAATAGATAGGCCCTTCGCAGAGGGAAGCAGGGATTTGTAGAGGTGCCAGAGCTCGATTTTGAGATAGAGACAAATAATATTTTGAGCGGCACACTTTCATTGTCTACATAACAACCGAGAGATCTCGATATCTTCCATGCTACGCACATTATTGGCGGTTCCCAAGCAGAATGGTAAAGTTTATACTCCCCCACCACCAATAAGCATCAATCCATGGCTTGCCCGAAACAACGAGTGCCTCCAACTAACGAAAATCTTGGAGGAGTTTTGTTTGCAATTATTTTGATTTGGTTTGAGCATGGAACTGGGGATCCCGGTGACCAGCCATTTTCTCGTGAGTGAGGAGCAGAGTCCACTCCTCTTGAGAATAACCCGCCTAGCATGGAAGATACAGACAACCCTAGTTGATACATGAGCTATTCGAGCATACAAAACAGAATTTCATTTGAAGGTTTAGAGTTTGGCACATACAGATTTACTTGGAACGGCAGGTAGATACCGCATATAGGAAGGTATAGTGGACTCATATGGAATAACTTTGGGGTTTATGGAAGTGGATGCACAAGCAGTATTCCCGCTTAGTACAAGTGAAGGCTAGAAAGAGACTGGGAAGCGACCAACTAGAGAGCGACAACAGTCATGAACATGCATTAAAATTAATCAACACTGAGTGCAAGCATGAGTAGGATATAATCCACCATGAACATAAATATCGTGGAGGCTATGTTGATTTTGTTTCAACTACATGCGTGAACATGTGCCAAGTCAAGCCACTCGAATCGTTCAAAGGAGGATACCACCCTATCATACCACATCACAACCATTTTAATAGCATGTTGGCGTGCAAGGTAAACCATTACAAACTCCTAGCAAATTAAGCATGGCATGAATAACTATAATCTCTAATTGTCATTGCAAACATGTTTCATTCATAATAGGCTGAATCAGGAACGATGAACTAATCATATTTACAAAAACAAGAGAGGTCGAGTCCATACCAGCTTCTCTCATCTCAATCAGTCCATCATACATCGTTATTATTGCCTTTCACTTGCACGACCAAACGGTGTGGATAATAATAATAGTGCACATGCATTGGACTAAGCTGGAATCTGCAAGCATTTAATACACTGGAGAAGACAAGGTAATATGGGCTCTTTGTTAAATCAACAATAATGCATATGAGAGCCACTCAACATTTTCATTATGGTCTTCTCCTCTCGACCCCCAAAGAAAAGAAAAGAAATAAAACTATTTACAAGGGAAAGCTTGCAAAAAGCAAAAGAAGAACAAAAAATCTTTTTGGGTTTTCTGTTAATTACTACTTCTACAGGCATGGAAAGTAAACTAGTTAAAAGCTACAACTAAATTTTTTTGGTTTTTCTTAAGGTTTTTCAAGCACACAAGAAGAAAGCGAGAAAAAGGAAAATAAACTAGCATGGATAGTACAATGAAAAAGTATGAGCACCGATAACTGGAATGAGTGTGTGAACATGAATGTAATATCGGTGAGAAATACGTACTCTCCCAAGCTTAGGCTTTCGGCCTAAGTTGGTCTATGCCCATGGATTAGAGTGGTCCTCTCCAGTGTACTGAGGAGGATCCTCGGGGTGCCACTGGTTGGCGATCTCTTCCCAGACTGCCGATAAGGGTTAAGTGGTGGCTCCGGCTCAGCCTCTGGAGCAGGTGTCGCGCTCAAGCATGCATGAATGGGCTCCGGGAAAATGAGGTACGTTCCTGAAAATATGTTAAACCAAGAGGGCGCAGGCAAGGTAATAAACTCACAATAATTTTTATCGAATATCAAATTATACTTAAGCAGTTTCTTCTTATTTTTAACAATAAAGTCATGTGCTACCATACTCTTATAATCTAGAAAGACAGGGGGCAACAACTTTTCTTCTTTCTCATAATGCCTAATAGGTATATTAAAGTGTGTAGCAAGGCGCGAAGCAAAGATGCCACCAAAGATGGGGCCCTTTGTACGGTTCAGACTTAATCATTTAGCAATAATAGCGCCTAAACTGAAAGTTGTATCACAAAACAAAGCATGGCGCAAAATAACAATATCAGGAGCACTAAGATTTCCACTGTTCCCGCGACCAATCAAGCATCTTCAAGCAAATATTGCAAATATTGAAAGTTGTATGCTAGTAATTCTTGCACCTGAAACTTTCCTCATTTCCCCTACAACAATTTCATTAATAGTCCCTCCACATCATTACGGTGTGGTTCCTCTATGCTGCCTCAAAGGGTATCTTGCATACCCGACAAAAATCATAAAGGGACATCTCCTTAACTTCATCATATAAATGAAACTCCACTGAAGGTGGTGATTTCCTAGCATGGAAATGAAAATTTTGCACAAAAATATTACTGAGTAGGAGATACTCTTCACGCCGGCCGCGGAGGAAGTCGGTGAGGCCTGCATTCTCAGCCAAATAATAAAAATCATCATGAATCCCAGCTGCCTTCAAGAACTCATCACAAGGCCATTCACACGGCCGAACCTCTGCATTGCGAGGGAGATTATATTTTGGCTTCTTATCCTCCTCACTTTGCTTATCCTTTGAGCTTCGGCTCGAAGAGCCTCTCAACAATCTCTTCATCATTTTCTTTCTTTGGAAATTTCTGAAATTTTTAGTAACTCAAAATAAAAGTGAATCAAACTCAACAAAATTGATAGCAACTACTCCCACACAAGTGCCTAGAGACTATATCATGCATTAGAACTACTTGGGACCAAATAAATTTGACATGTAAGCTCAAGAACAGGGTCACCTAAGCAGCAAAAATTTGCGATAAATAAAGCACTAGAACAAAAATTAATTGAACCATTGGAGGAAACACATACCGAAGAACAATCCCCCTAAGCAGTTTTGTGAGTGGAGCTTTGAGCAAGGAGATCGAAAATCACAGCAAAATGAGCTAGAACAGGAGTTTGAGCTGTGTGGCGATTTTTTATGGAGGAAGATGAAGTGTGTGGGTGCTGGAATAAGTGGAGGGGGCCACGTGGGGCCCACGAGGCAGGGGCGTGCCCAGGGGGGTAGGGCGCACCCTGGACCCTCGTGGCCAGGTGGTGGCTCCCCCTGGTGTGTTCTCATTGCCAGATATTCTTAAATATTCTACAAAAAATCATATTTCAATTTCAGGGCATTTGGAGAACTTTTATTTTTAGGGTATTTTTTATTGCAAGGATAATTCAGAAAACAGACAGAAAATACCATTTTTGCTTTATTTAATCTAAATAACAGAAAGTAAAAGGAGGGTACAGAAAGTTGTACTTTCTAACATCATCCATCTCATGCTTATCAAAAGGAATCCACTAACAAGGTTGATCAAGTCTTGTTAACAAACTCATTCCGAATTGCATGAAACCAGAGAATGTCGAGTAGCACTAGGTTACCTCAACGGGGATATGCACATCCCCAATAATAAGAATATCATATTTCTTCTTGACAGTAGGGAGAGGAAATTCAAAACCTCCAATAATAATCGATGGAATTTTTCCAATAGAATTGATACTGTGGACTTGAGGTTGATTCCTGGGAAAGTGTACCGTATGCTCATTACCATTAACATGGAAAGTGACATTGCCTTTGTTGCAATCAATAACAGCCCCTGCAGTATTCAAAAAGGGTCTACCAAGAATAATAGACATACTATCGTCCTCGGGAATATCAAGAATAACAAAGTCCGTTAAAATAGTAACGTTTGCAACCACAACAAGCACATCCTCACAAATACCGACAGGTATAGCAGTTGATTTATCGGCCATTTGCAAATATATTTCAGTAGGTGTCAACTTATTCAAATTAAGTCTACGATATAAAGAGAGAGGCATAACACTAACACCGGCTCCAAGATCACATAAAGCAGTTTTAACATAATTTCTTTTAATGGAGCATGGTATAGTTGGTACTCCTGGATCTCCAAGTTTCTTGGGTATTCCACCTTTAAAAGTATAATTAGCAAGCATGGTCGAAATTTCAGCTTCCGGTATCTTTCTTTTATTAGTAACAATATCTTTCATATACTTAGCTTAAGGATTCATTTTAAGCATATCAGTCAAACACATACACAAAAAGACAGGTCTAATCATTTCAGCAAAGCGCTCAAAATCCTCATCATCCTTTTTCTTGGATGGTTCAGGAGGAAAAGGCATGTGTTTCTGAACCCATGGTTCTCTTTATTTACCATGCTTCCTAGCAACAAAATCTCTCTTATCATAACGTTGATTCTTTGACTGTGGGTTATCAAGATCAATAGGAGGTTCAATCTCTACATCATTGTTATTGCTAGGTTGAGCATCAACGTGAACATCATCATTAATATTATCACTAGGTTCATGTTCATCACCAGAATGTGTTTCAGCATCAGAAATAGAAATATCATTGGGATTCTCAGGTGTGTCAACAACTGGTTCACTAGAAGCATGCAAAGTCCTATCATTTTTCTTTTTCTTCTTCTTAGAAGGACTAGGTGCATCAACATTAGTTCTCTGAGAATCTTGCTCAATTCTCTTAGGGTGGCCCTCAAGATATAAAGGTTTCTGAGTCATTTTACCCCCTCTAGTCATAACTCTAACAAATTATCATTTTTCTTATTATTTAATTCATTGAGCAAATCATTTTAAGCCTTAAGCACTTGTTCTACTTGAGTGGTAACCATAGAAGCATGTTTACTAATAAGTTTAAGTTCACCTTTAACTCTAGACATATAATCACTCAAGTGTTCAGTCATATAAGCATTACGTTTCAATTGTCTACCAACATAAGCATTGAAGTTTTCTTGTTTAACAATAAAATCATAAAACTCATCCAAGCATTGGCTAGCAAACTTAGTAGATGGGATTTCAGCTTTATCAAATCTACAGAGAGAATTTACCTTTACTACCTGTGTCGGGTTATAAAGACCATGTATTTCTTCAACAGGCGGTAAATTCTTAACATCTTCGGCATTAATACCTTTTTCTTTCATAGATTTCTTTGCCTCTTACATATATTTAATTAGGACTGAGAAATAGAATACCCCTTTTCTTCGGAGTTGTCTTAGGAGTTGGTTCAGGAAGTGTCCAATTATTTTCATTAGTCAACATATTATTCAAAAGCAATTCAGCTTGATCAACAGTTCTTTTCCTGAAAACACAACCAGCACAACTATCCAGGTGGTCTCTGGAAGCATTGGTTAGTCCATTATAAAAGGTATCAAGTATTTCATTTTTTAAGAGGATGATTAGGCAAAGCATTAAGTAATTGGAGAAGCCTCCCCAAGCTTGTGGGAGACTCTCTTCTTCAATTTGCACAAAATTATATATCTCCCTTAAGGCGGCTTGTTTCTTATGAGCAGGGAAATATTTAGCAGGGAAGTAATAAATCATATCCTGGGGACTACGCACACAACCAGGATCAAGGGAATTAAACCATGTTTTAGCATCACCCTTTAATGAGAGCGGAAATAACTTGAGGATATAGTAGTAACGAATTTTTTCCTCATGAGTAAATAGGGTGGCTATATCATTTAATATAGTAAGATGTGCCACAACATTTTCAGATTCATAGCCATAAAAAGGATCAGATTCAACCAAAGTAATCATCCAAGGATCAACAGAGAAATCATAATCCTTATCAGAAATACAGATAGGTGAAGTAGCAAAAGCAGGGTCATATTTCATTCTAGCATTCAAAGACTTTTCTTTTAGCTTAGCTAATAATTTCGTAAGATCATATCTATCATTGAAAGCAAGAAAATCTCTAGCAGTTTCTTCATCCATAACATAACTGTCGGTGTCAAAACCGGCGGATCTCAGGTAGGGGGTACCGAACTGTGCGTCTAGGCGGATGGTAACAGGAGACAAGGGACACGATGTTTTGACCCAGGTTCGGGCCCTCTCGATGGAGGTAAAACCCTACTCCTGCTTGATTAATATTGATGATATGGGTAGTACAAGAGTAGATCTACCACGAGATCAGAGAGGCTAAACCTAGAAGCTAGCCTATGGTATGATTGTTGTTCGTCCTACGGACTAAAACCCTCCGGTTTATATAGGCACCGAAGAGGGTTAGGGTTACACAGAGTCCGTTACAATGGTAGGAGATCTACATATCCGTATCCCCAAGCTTGCCTTCCACGCCAAGGAAAGTCCCATCCGGACACGGGACGAAGTCTTCAATCTTGTATCTTCATAGTCCAGGAGTCCGCCAAAGGTGATAGTTCGCTATCCGGACACCCCCTAATCCAGACTCCCTCAAGAGCCCACGAACCGGGCTTCAATGACGACGAGTCCGGGCGCGCATATTGTCTTCGACATTGCAAGGCGGGTTCCTCCTCCGAATACTTCATAGAAGATTTTGAACACAAGGATAGTGTCCGCTCTGCAAAATAAGTTCCACATACCACCGTAGAGAGAATAATATTTACACAAATTCAATCTGTGGCGTATTCCATGACATGACATCACACTGCAGCCAAGCCTTTATTCAAATCGTTTTTCTTGTCCCACCTCGGTAGCGTTTAGCGAGGTGGTTTCTTAACGCGTCTTGTCAAAGCAGAGATCTTGTCCCCTTATTCCGGGATTCTCATCAATACGGGCGTGGGTAACCCAGTCGTGCCCGTTGGCACATCTCCTCTATCGAAGGCGAGTCCCGAACGGTCACGGGGAAGGCTCTTGGTATTCAACCTCTTTATAAAGAGACCAAGGCTCCACTCCTTTTTTTCAATCTCAATCGAATCCGCCCCTCGCCTCGAGTTCCAACACCCAAATCTCCAGTTTCAGGCGCTTCGTACCTTCGACGATGTCCGGTTCCGACCTGCAAGGCCGGTGGATGCCTTCCTCCGTTACGAAAGAAGACGTGCTAAAGCTAAGAGATGCCAGGTATCTAACCAGCGAAATTTTGCATAGGCTGCCTACTCAAGGGTAGGTTGTTCCCACTCCCCAGCCTGGTGAAAGCGTGGTGTTCGCGTCTCACTTCCTTCGGGGGCTAGGCTTCCCGACGGACCCCTTCGTGAGGGGGCTCATGTTTTATTATGGGCTGGAGTTTCACGACTTGCATCCGGAGTCCATCCTCCACATCTCATCGTTCATTGTCATATGCGAAGCCTTCCTCCGCATTACCCCTCACTTCGGATTGTGGCTCAAGACCTTCAAAGTAGAGCCGAAGATGATCAAGGGGCAACAGGCAGAAAGTCTTGGAGGGGCTGTTATAAGAAAGAATGTTGACGCTCCATGGCCCAAGGGCTCTTTTCAAGAGGAGCTCAGCCTATGGCAACAAGAGTGGTTTTATATCACAGCTCCCAGGGGCACCAAATGGGTGGCGCCACCTGCCTTTCGCTCGGGTCCTCCACCGCGGCTGTTGTCATGGGTCAATAAAGGGCTTGACTGGGGGGCCGTCCAAGGACGTGCCCTTGTTGCAGGGTCGTATTCAAGACCTCCTAGAGAGAGAGATCAATCTGGTCGTAGTGGCGTAGGTCATGCTGATTCATCGCACCCTGCCCTGCAAACGTCGCCCCCTCCTCCTGTGGGAATTTAATCCGGAGGGACCACGAGCTCTCCAACATTTTATGGGCGCAATGCCCGTGGAGATGTACAAACTGTTCTTCGGATCACAAGCAATGTGTTCGGACTCGACCGAGGACGCAGGTCTGAGTTGCAATCGCCTGGATACTGAAGTAAGTAGTCCTGTAACCGGACACGCTATCCGTATATTTGTCATAAGATTGCCCCTAAAAGAGTTGTCCCTTAAACAGGAGTGGATAGCGAAAGAAAAACTGATCAGGTGTCCGGCCCCCCTCCCTGAGACCACGCCGGATCCCGTGTTAACCAAGATGCTGGAGGCTGCGCCTTTGGAAGAAGGCGAAGGGGGGAACAAGGAAGCTACCGCCTCCACGAAGGAGGCTGTCAAGAAAGGAGGGATCGAGAATCCCTCCATCCACGGGAAGAAGAGGACCGCCTCTCAAGATCCGGAGAACAGGCCTCAAAGCGGGGGAAGAAATCTTCGCCAGAGGGTCCTGCGCCGGGAGATGCCCCGGCCGCGCTATTTCCCCAAGGAGACCAGCCCTCCAGCGAGCCGTAAGTAGAGAGGGGAGTTCTTAAAATAAGAGACATCCCTGTTTTATTTATGAAGATAACCGAAATTTTACCTTGTAGTTCGGATCTCAGCCCTTCTCAGCAGAGCTCATCTTCAGGGGATCTTCGTCTGGAGATGATGGAGAGCGGAACGCCTCCCCCTGCCGTACCGCCTAGCGAGGCGGACGATCCTGAGGTGTCGTCGCGGAGGGTTTCTCCGAATCCGGCAGGGGCGGAGGGTAGTCGTAGGGCCCCCCAAAGCCCTCCATGTCCGGCCTTCGAAAAAGGCCATCAGACGAGTCCGGCACCGCCTGGTGCACGGTCGGAGGAGCTGAAGGATCTGCTCGGGCGAGCGTCTATCTCAGAAGATCATCGTGCGTTAATGGGTACGGTGATTGAAAGGATTTCATCTGCTGAGAGCAGATTGCACGAAGCCGTCAGAAGTTTACTGACAGGTTTTGAGGTACGCAAAATGATGTACCTTCTGACATTTCCACATATAAAATGCGCCCTGTGTAGTTAGTAGCCCCTGAGGCTCGGTGCGTTGTCAAAAATGACGGCGCGCCGAGGATCATAATCCCAGGTATAATATGTCGCCCTTCCTATGTAGGTGGCGAAGTGTCCGGTGGCTAGCCGGACTGATGAGTTTGCCGAACTAAAGCGGCAACTTGACGTGGCGGATGCCGACATCGCGCTTGTCAATAAGCGGCTTGACGAGTCACAAGGTATGCAGTTTCTCCGCGGACACCTGGTAAGGGAGCTGGATGCCCATGCCTTACAACATGTATGCATGATGCAGATGGTGCCGCTGCCATGGAGAACCTTCGGGCGGAGCTCGCCCGAGCCAAGGAGCAGGCCAAGAAAAGTGATGCGGCTGCCTTAAAGGCTGCCGAAGAGCTAAAAGCCGAACAGGCTGCTCACTGCCGAAGCAAGAAGGAAATGGCCGAGATGGCCGGGAAGTTGAAGAATGCTACCGACCGCTACGAGCTTCTTGAAAAAGAAAGTCGAGCGGAGCAAGAGGACCTGAAGAAGGCCACTAACGAGGTCAAGGATGCTCGCTCTGCGATGAGAAATATGAAGGAGGAGCTACGTCAGGCCGGAGATATCGCGGCTGGAAAGCCCTTTCTGCTGCGGAGGAAGTTCGTGGATCCTAAATATGCTCAGTTGGACCGGCTGTGGAGTGCTCCGGATGCTTATCTGGGATTGGCGGCGAGTGCCGCGGACGCGGCCGAACACTTCTGAGATCAAAAGGATCACGAAATGGAAAGACTTTTTTGGTCGCAGTTCCATAATCCAGAGCGTCCACTTCAATTAACCGATCGTTTGGCCGAATGGGCGGAGCTGAATAGGTTGTCCGGACTTGCCATGAAGGATGTCGTGAGTCATTTGTGGCCGAAAAGGCCCGAGCCGAAGAGTTATTTTGGCTTGGTGCAGCAGTTCCTTGGTGCGGTGCTGCATATCAATGCAATGAGGCGGTGGCATGCATAGAGGGTGCGCGGATGGCTCTTGCCCGTGTCAAGACATACTGGGCAGAGATGAAGGCCACCGATGTTGCATCCCAATATTTGGACGGAAGCCGAGTACCTGTCGAGCACTATTTTGAGGAAGTTCTGCAGGGCGCTCGTTTAATAGAGATGCAGTGCTCGAAGGATATTATGTTCGAATAACATGTATTATTGTGAAACAATGTTTCGATGGAATATAAAAGCTTTTATACTTGTGCCTTCAAGAATTAAAATACCTCGTGTGCGGCCATGAATGTATATGTGTATATAACCTGAAAGATGGCAGTCTTCGGCTTCAGCCCCCACGCATGTAATGCGGGGGTGTTTGCAAAAGGCGCATTTTCACACTTGCTCCAACGTCTTGGTCCTATAAAGGAGGTGATAGCGCGACAAACTAGGCAACCGGACTATAATGCTTTATCACTTTCATTTAGCCATAGGAGTTTGACAGTGGGGCTACTATATAGCCCGTAGGGGCACTGCGCTCACCAATTGGGCGGCGTATGTACTGACCGAAACGGCCCTTCGTTAATGCGGAGGAATTCTAAAGATTCCGGCGGGTCATCGAGTGGTTGACCAGTCTCACGCTATATCATGACAGTCAGTTTTCGGCTTTCTCTACTGAGGTGCTCGCCTGGCCGAACTGGGGCACAATCGTAGTAGTTCTCCTGGTGCCGCCTTAGCCGATAGAGCGGAACGTAAGGCAGCAAAACACAGGAGCCGGGCAAACCCAACATTTGACCAAAGACATGATTCGGAGCTGATGCAGATAAGGCCTAACTCGAGGCGCCGAACACTCCCTAAGGTATTCGGTCTTTATGGAAACGGGCCGAACAACGCCCTTGGTAATAAGCCCCTGGTGTCCAGGTACGCGCAAAATTCTGACGTGGCCCATGCCAAAACGCCAGCCTCCTCCTCGGTTATAGCAAGAAACCGGGGGATGTGTATCAACAAGAGATAGTAAAAAAGGTTTACGCAGGGTCTTAATCTGAAAAGAATCCTTGCAACGGGTCCCTACTGCACGTCTGCGCCTGTGTCTCCATTGTGCCATATCCTGGACGGGTGTAGCACGATGTTCATCTGTAAAAGAGAGGAACTTAGTTAAAAAAGATCGTGCGAAAATGTACGTTATTAAATAAACAAAGTATGATTCAAAAAATGAATAAAAATTGAGCTTTATTGTCTCTTGCTGTACGTGCGCGGAGCCCTTTGTGCGGGGGTATGCGGCTAGTAAGCCCTTCTATGTTTACGCCGGACTCGTCCAGCCGTGTCCGGGGTCTGAACGACCTGTTTAGGTGCTTTGATTACTGAAGCCGGTTTTAGTGTGTGGCTGTTAAGGCAGTCACACAATCTTCCGTGCTCGAGGAACACTCGATATTTCCCTTTAAGGAGATGATGCCTCGCGGACCGGGCATTTTAAGTGTAAGGGATGCATAATGCGGTATTGCATTAAAGCGGGCGAAAGCTCCGCGTCCCAGTAGTGCTTGGTAGCTACTTGTAAATGGGGCGAGGTGGAAGGTTAACTTTTTGGCGGAAGTTGTCGGGTGAGCGAACACAACTTCTAGCGATGAGAGCCCGTACAATGGGCATATGGGCCAGGCATTACCCCTTGAAAGGAAGTGTTGCTATGGCGAATTCTGGTTGGGTCTATCCCCATTTTGCGGATTGTGTCCTGATATAGCAGGTTTAGATCACTGCCGCCGTCCATTAGGACTTGTGTAAATTGGAGTCCCCCAATTATCGGATCTAATATCTAGGCAGTCCATCCTAAATTCCGAATACTTCTAGAGTAATCCTGATGGTTGAAGGTGTTTGGTTTTAACAACCAGTGGCGGGACTCCTCTGGGATAGGCCGTATGGCGCGAATCTCTATGGGCGCCACTCTGTTTTTTCCTTTTGTCACGTGAAGCGAGTTTACTGTTTTGACTTCTTGTGGGAAATTCTTTTGTTTTCCGGTGCTCTGCTTCTGGGGTTCGTCATCGTCCTCGCTTGGTGTGTCGAGCCCCTTGTGTTCGGCGTTGAGTTTGCTGGACTGCTTGAAGACCCAACAATCTCTGTGGGTATGATTTGCAGGCTTCCCGGGAGTACTGTGGATTTGGCATATCTTGTCCAAGATTGTGTTTAAGTTAGATAGCTCGTCCCTGTTATCCTTAGGGGGCAGTTTTTTTATGATTCTGCCGAGAGCTTTTGAATCCGGCGTTGACTGCCGTGCTCTCCGGGCTGTTTCCCTTAGTCCGGCGCTGGTCCTTGCTGCGTCGCGGTTTCCCGTTTCCATCCCTGACTTCGGATGTACTTGGGTCATTGGTATCGCATCTTGCCGACCAACTATCCTCTCCAGCAAAAGCGGGTCATGAGGCTTGTTAATGCGGCCATTGTTCTTGGCTTTTCTTGGCGAGGTGTCTGGCGAGCCATTCGTCTCGGACGTTGTTTTTGAAAGCTGCTAAGGCTTCGACGTCCGGACAGTCGACTATTTGGTTCTTTATAGTAAGGAATCTGTTCCAGAATTTTCGGGCTGACTCTCCGGGTTGTTGAGTTATGTGACTTAAGTAAATGCAGATCCGGAGGTCGGACGTAGGTCCCTTGAAAATTTGCCCGAAAAGCATCCTCGAGCTCTTCCCAACTTCCATTGGTGTTTTCGGGTAGGCTTTTAAGCCAATGCCGGGCTGGCCCTTTGAGCTTGAGGGGTAAGTATTTTATGGCGTGGAGGTCATCTACTCTAGCCATGTGTATGTGGCGGATATAATCCTCAATCCGCATCTCGAGGTATGTTGTTCCGTCAGATGCCTCTATGTTTACGGGCTTGAATCATTTGGAAATTCATAATCCAGCACCTCATCGGTGAAACATAGGGGGTGTGCGGCACCCCTATATTTAGGTGTACCGTGATGTTCGGATACTTGATGTGTTGCATTGCTTACTAGAGCTTGCTTTCTTGGCCCGTAGATAGAATCCTTGTGCGGATCGCGTGCCGGCTTGTGTGCGGCGCCGTTTGCCACTCTATGTTTGCCATGGGGTTGTCTACCCACCGGGTGGCCTCCTTGTTCTTTGATTGCGGGGGCTCTACGGCCTCCTCATCAAATTCTGGCAGTAGTTTTCGCTTCGGGTAGCTCTTTGTTCGGCGACTGTCGCCGTATTTGTTTGCGGTGTTGAGTACTTTGCTCCATCTGATTCTGAGTGCATCTTCCGCTGTTTTGAGCTTCCGCTTCGCTTTTTTCAGCTACGCGCAGTGGCGGCGAGCCTTTTGTGGAGGTTCTTCTGCTCCAGCAACTTGTCCGGCGTGATATCGTCCGGAATGTTATCTTCGCCGGGGACGGGTTGTTTATCCAGGTTGTCCTGTTCGGACTGTTGCTCAATAGCATGTTTGTCGTCCACCGGTTCGCCCTGCTCTATGGCTGGGTCTGTATGGCTGCTGTCTTTGTCGAGGCGGGATTTTGAGCAGCGCTTACGTCACCGTTTTGACTGCTTTTCGAGGGAATGATCCCTCGTGGCGTCCCGTTGTTCCTCGTTGTCGCTTCCTTTAGGTGTGTCCACCATGTATACATTGTGAGATGAGGTGGCTCTCCAGTTCCCTATAGGTGTTGGTTCATGTTTATCTCCTACATCGTCGTCCATACCTTCGATGTCTTCGGAGTCGAAGTCGAGCACGTCGTTTAAACTTTCGACAGTGGCTACGAAGTGGGTGGTGGGTGGGCGTCGAATTTCTTCGTCGTCCGCATCCCAACCTTGCTGACCATAGTCCGGCCAGGGCTCTCCTGATAAAGAGAGAGACTTTAATGAATTCAGGATGTCGCCAAGGGGCGAGTGCTGAAAGATGTTCGCGGCGGTGAACTCCATGATTGGCGCCCAATCGGATTCGATTGGCAGGGGCGCGGAAGGTTCGGAGTCCGGAGAGGAGTCCGGCACCTTGGAATCATGAGCTCCGCAAAGGACCGGGTTGGTGTACGGCTCAATCGCCGTAGAGATTGCAGCCCCCGAGGCGGTGTCCAGCCACCCATCCTCGATCGGCGCAGTCGGCTCCGAGCTAAGGGTCGGAGCAGACACTAGTGCGGCCTCCAGGGCACTGTTCGGCGGCAGAAGTAGATCATGCCCATCGTGACAGTGCGGCGCGCTTGGCTGTGGCTCGAACCCGTCGAAGATCAAGTCTCCGCGGACGTCAGCCGTGTAGTTCAAACTTCCAAATCTGACCTGATGGCCAGGGGCGTAGCTTTCAATCTGCTCCAGATGGCCAGCGAATCGGCCCGCAGCAAAGCCGCCCGAATCTGAAGATCTGCATGCGGGGCAAAAGTCTCACCTGGACTGCATCGTTGTTGATGATCGGAGGAGCCATCGGGCCTAAAGATGACGACATACGAGGAACTCTCAATGAAAGCACCAATGTCGGTGTAAAACCGGCGGATCTCGGTAGGGGTCCCGAATCGCGCGTCTAGGCGGATGGTAACAGGAGACAAGGGACACGATGTTTTACCCGAGCTCGGGCCCTCTCGATGGAGGTAAAACCCTACTCTGCTTGATTAATATTGATGATATGGGTAGTACAAGAGTAGATCTACCACGAGATCATAGAGGCTAAACCCTAGAAGCTAGCCTATGGTATGATTGTTGTTCGTCCTACGGACTAAAACCCTCCGGTTTATATAGGCACCGAAGAGGGTTAGGGTTACACAGTCGGTTACAATGGTAGGAGATCTACATATCCGTATCGCCAAGCTTGCCTTCCACACCAAGGAAAGTCCCATCCGGACACGGGACGAAGTCTTCAATCTTGTATCTTCATAGTCCAGGAGTCCGCCAAAGGTGATAGTTCGGCTATCCGGACACCCCATAATCCAGGACTCCCTCAATAACCCTCAGGCACAACAGGCAATTCATATCTAGGGGGAGAACCTTCGTCATCACTTTCATCAATATTATCAGTTTCAATAATTTCATTCTCTCTAGCCCTAGCAAGTTGTTCATCAAGAAATTCACCTAGTGGCACAGTATTATCAAGCATAGAAGTAGTTTCATCATAAGTATCATGCATATGAGAAGTGGCATCATCAATAACATGCGACATATCAGAATTAATAGCAGAAGCAGGTTTAGGTGTCACAAGTTTACTCAAAATAGAAGGAGAATCAAGTGCAGAACAAGATGGCAGTTCCTTACCTCCCCTCATAGTTGAGCGATAAATTTTGGTTTTCTCGTCATTCAAGTTCCTCATAGTGATCAGCAGATATAAATCCCAAGTGACTCAAAGAATAGAGCTATGCTCCCCGGCAACGACGCCAGAAAATAGTCTTGATAACCCATAAGTATAGGGGATCGCAACCGTTTTCAAGGGTAGAGTATTCAACCCAAATTTATTGATTCGACAAGGGAGCCAAAGAATATTCTCAAGTATTAGCAGTTGAGTTGTCAATTCAACCACACCTGGAACACTTAATATCTGCAGCAAAGTATTTAGTAGCAAAGTAGTATGGAAGTAACGGTAATGGTGGTACAAGTAACAATATCAGTTTTGTAGTAATTGTAACAGTGGCAACGGTAAAGTAACTAAGCAAAGATCAATATGTGAAAAGCTCGTAGGCATTGGATCAGTGATGGATAATTATGTCGGATGCGATTCTTCATGCAACAGTTATAACATAGGGTGACACAGAACTAGCTCCAGTTCATCAATGTAATGTAGGCATGTATTCCGAATATAGTCATACGTGCTTATGGAAAAGAACTTGCATGACATCTTTTGTCCTGCCCTCACGTGGCAGTGGGGTCCTATTGCAAACTAAGGGATATTAAGGCCTCCTTTTAATAGAGTAACGGACCAAAGCATTAACACTTAGTGAATACATGAACTCCTCAAACGGTCATCACCGGGAGTGGTCCCGATTATTATCACTTCGGGGTTACCGGATCATAACACATAATCGGTGACTATTGACATGCAAGATAGGATCAAGAAGTCACATATATTCATGAAAACACAATAGGTTTAGATCTGAAATCATGTCACTCGGGCCCTAGTGACAATCATAAGCATAGCAAAGTCATAGCAACATCAATCTCAGAACATAATGGATACTAGGGATCAAACCCTAACAAAACTAACTCGATTACATGATAAATCTCATCCAACCCATCACCGTCCAGCAAGCTTATGATGGAATTACTCACGCACGACGGTGAGCATCATGAAATTGGTGATGGAGGATGGTTGATGATGACGACGGCGATGGATTCCCCTCTCCGGAGCCCCGAACAGACTCCATATCAGCCCTCCCGAGAGAGATTAGGGCTTGGCGGCGGCTCCGTATCATAAAACGCGATGAATCCTTCTCTCTGATTTTTTTCTCCCCGAACGTGAATATATGGAGTTGGAGTTGAGGTCGATGGAGCCTCAGGGGACCCACGAGACAGGGGGCGCGCCCAGGGGCGAGCGCGCCTCCCACCCTCGTGGACAGGGTGTGGGCCCCCTTGTCTTGATTCTTTCACCAGTATTTTATACGAATTCCAAAAATATTCTCCGTGAAGTTTCAGGTCATACCGAGAACTTCTATTTATGCAAAAAAATAACACCATGGCAATTCTGCTGAAAATAGCGTCAGTCCGGGTTAGTTCCATTCAAACCATGCAAGTTCGAGTCCAAAACAAGGGCAAAGGTGTTTGGAAAAGTAGATACGATGGAGACGTCTCAGCAACGACGCCACGCCATGTGCGCGAGTGAAAGGCATATCAACCCGCTCTGCCTTGCCAATGAGTGATCCCAGACTCCAGGTGACCAGAAAATTATTCATATGCTTTGGCGGTGCCCCCTAAAATCGAACCCAGATCTGGGATAGTGGTGTTCCCTGTGGCTCCTTCTGCTTCCAAGCATCAAACTCAAGAATACAATTGCTGCTAGGCACCCTGCACATACCGAGCTTAAGGAGTCGAGTTAGATCCTCCCTCTCAGGGAAGTCTACCTTATAAGTCTACCCCTCCAGTTTCACAAGATCCCACTGGAAATTGTCCAGGGCTAGCCCGCATAGTTGTTGCACTATTTCTTCCTCAATCATCGATCCATTCGTCACTTTCACCACACACGTAATTGAACTCTCCATCATAGATGCGACCGTGGCGACGTCAAGTGACTCAAAGAACATCTGATCAGGATAGCAAACCTTATAGAAGGTGACAACCGACTTTGGTCCCAACAGGAGGGGCACTCTCCTTAAGCATGCTTCGGTTTAAGACAAATCTCACATATCTCTGGGGTGCATTCTGTCACAAAGTGTCCCGGCTCATTGCAACGGTAACAATTCATTTTCTCTTTTTTGCGTGCCCACTTCGTAGCTCTTTCCTGTCTGACTTGTTGGAACCTCTATCATTG
The DNA here is from genome assembly GCA_021605145.1 of Aegilops bicornis. Classification (NCBI taxonomy): domain Eukaryota; kingdom Viridiplantae; phylum Streptophyta; class Magnoliopsida; order Poales; family Poaceae; genus Aegilops; species Aegilops bicornis. The sequence goes on from CM038674.1 coordinate 676,001,926, forward strand.
GTAGAGTTCCAAACCTTCGTTGCATCTGGCTTAGTAATAGGGACCTTCACCGCGGCTAGAGCCCGCACATTTTCCAAGGCCGCCCCTGACAGTGTCGTCGTGGGTACCGCAACAGTCGGCCCTGAAGAGGCCTCCAGAACCACCGAAGAGACGTCCTCAGTAGTTTTTGTAGGTGGCGAAGGCGAACGCGGCGGAGGTGGCTACCTGCCATCTTCCCAAACCCCGTGGTAAGCACGATGAGCACCACGATAACATTAGTTGGGACCAGAAACCCCCTCCACGAAGTTGCCCGGAGTTCATTGAAGCCTCGGCCGGCCCGGCCATCGTTCTACCAAGCGTACCAACAACCTCCATTGTCAAAGACGAGCCACGGTGCTGGCCCTCCCCATATGCATTATATTTGTCACCCCCCCCCCATTTTCCACGGGGTGGATTCAAGCAACCGTTCGAGGTGCCATAGAAATCTCAACCCAAGTCGTACTCGCGATCGCGGCCAGTGCCTTGAGCAGCCGCGCCCGTGGCCATCGCCCACTCATACCTAGTAGGGGGTGGGTGCCGCCGCGAACCATCCATCCTGGCCAGTGGGGGAGCCCCTCTGGGCGGCGGCGGTTGTCCATTCCCTCGATGTTCTATGGCTGTCGTCACAGTCGTTGGAGCCGAGGAGATCCTGGCGATCCACCCCTGCCTGAGCAAAGGAAAACCAGGACGAGTGAACCGTCTAGCCCTAGCGATCGAACATGCATGAGTAGGCTCCCGATCCAAAGCCTGCGCATGCAGCATCGTTGGAGCAGTGCCCATGAGTCCTACGGCCTCGACTGCATTCTAGGCCAAATACACAGAATCTTTCAAGCCCACGACCACGGTCGCGGCCTCCGGCCCACATTAGCGCAACAACAAATTCAAACGAGCCCACCCAGCCGCACGAATCCCTTCCGACCCAACAACCACTAGCAGTTCCCACTTTGAGTCCGTAAAAAATGCACTTCCCACTTTGAGTGTTTTGGTATTAATGAAAATGCCCTAACACATTGTGTCGCACATTATCATCAATTTTACTTACTATTTATCGGATAATGTGTTAGGGCATTTCCCACTTTGATTATTTTGGTATTGATGACAATGCATTTTTGCGGACTAATCGTGTGCCTAAGCTACATAGGATTACGTCATGTAGCACAAGACGGTTAGGCATTCCCTCTAGATGGAAAAGATTGAAGATGGAGTTTCCAACACTTTTATTTCTTTGGCCGTAGGAAATATGTACTATCAAGAGGGAATCCACATCAGAAGGTACTAGGTGAATCAAAGCACATACGCACTCATATTGCACCCACATATATCCATTCGTTCGAGGAGAGAGCGCCTCAAATTCTACCTAGTGCAATTTTTACCACACCAGCGGTTATACCGCTGGTGGGAGCGGTTGTACCGGTCGGGCCGGTGTTTCTAGAATAACCACTACACCAGGGGTGGTACCCTAGGGTTTGTGAGCTCCAGGTGGTCTCCAAGCGGTTGTACAGATGTTTGCACATTGGTTGTACCAGTGGTCCTTGGAAATAACCAAGATGCCCACACAACGTTTGTACCTGGACCAGTATCACCCCAACTACTGGTTAGGGGTGACTCCCTTCGGGTGTTGGTGGCGGTAGTAGCTTGTGGTCGCCCAGTAGTTCCCAGATGGCCTTGGTGGACTGGTACTACCAATGTCTGGAGTGGTTGTACCGCTCAAGACTTATCCACCACAAGCACTTGTTCCTGGCGGATGTACCGGGCCTGGTACTTCCCCAACCACCGGTCGGTGGTGGCTCCCTTCTGGTTTAGTGGCGGTAGTAGGCAGTGGTCGCCCGGTAGTTCCTGGGTGGCTTCGTCTAACTAGTACTACCAGTGAAACCCCCGGTTGTACCGCTCGGTGCCATAATACGGGTAACTCATAAAATGCAGTACTATTGGTGCTTGCACCTGTTGTACCGATGTGTGTTAAAAGTGCTTTAATTGTTGGATTTGGGGGTTACTACAAATGGGAGTGGTTCTTCCACCTCCCACCTACCTCTTGCCTCTCTCTCTCTCCTCCACTGATCCCCTTTGAGCTTTCTTGCACGATCTCCTTCTCTAGCCAACCAAACTTGTTGACTTGCTAGGGATTGAGGAAGGAGACCTGGATCTACACTTCAACCAAAGTAAATTTGATTACCCCATACTTGCTAGTGTGGATTTTTTTACTCTTGGTTGTTTGGACACCCTGGATAGAAGAGTTCACCTCGGAGACACATTCCATTATGGCAAAGCTTCATGGTGGTGTTGGGATCCTCCAATTAAGTTATGGGGAGAGACCCAACCTTGCTTGTAAAGGTTCGGTTGCAACCTTCAAGGACACCACTAACGGAATCACAGCATCTTGCATTGTGCAAGAGCGTGAGGGGAATACAATGGCCCTATTGGCTTCTTAGGGAGTATTGTGCCTCCGCACAGCTCCAACAGAGACATACCCCCCCTAAAGGGCGGGAACTTCGGTAACACATCCTCGTCTTCATCGAGTCCACTTGTGGTTAATTCTATCCTTTACTTTGAGCATGCTATATTGTGTTTGTATCTTGTGCTTGCTTGTGAGCTCGTTGTTGTGCTTGTCATATAGGTTGTCCACCTAGTTGCATATCTAGACAACCTATTTTATTATCAAGCCTAATTTGATGAAAAGAGCCAAAGATTGGTAGTTGGCTATTCATCTCCCTCTAGTCAACCATATCGATTCTTTCAATTGGTATCAAAGCCAGATCTCTTTTTAAGGGTTTAACGCGGCTGTGGAGATGACCACAGTCACTCGAGATGATCTAAATGAGGCTATGTCTTCACATAAAACATCTATGATGGTCAAGGTTAAATCCATGTTAAAAGAATTCCTTGATGGCATCAAACTCTCCACGATCCCTTGCAAGTGGTTAATCCCACATCCTCGGATTCGGATGAGAACTCCTCTAAGGAGGCGGCTAATAGCATTAAGCATACTACTTCCCGAGGAAAGAATGGGCCGGTTACCCATGTCATGGTTGCCCCTCCCTCGGTATATTGAGGACAGGTTCCCTCACCTAATATCAACACTCATGGGCCTCCTCCTAAGCTTGACTTGAATAATTTTCATGATTGCATTTTTCATGTCAAGTCTCATTTGAATCATAGCTCAATACAACTCTGGAGGGTTATTGAGAAAGTCTTCTACACCCTCATGATCCAAACAACATGACACCAAGAGAAGAAGTGGACAATCAACTCAATCACTTCGCAATGTGCATTCTCCAAGCCGCAATGCCTCCGGAAAAGCTTTCTTATTTGCGCCCATTCTCCCGTGCTAAGGATGCATGGGAGCACATAAACTCTTTATACAAGGTAAGCTTGAGCATTCAACGCTCCAACTTTGAGGCCGTACTTGATGAGGCCGATGAGTTTGTAATGAATGATGGTGAAGATCCTCATGAGCTTTACCGAAGATTGACTACTCTTGTGGTCTCACCCCGAGACCATGGGAGCAAGGACATGGATATGACAGTTGGATCAAGCACAAGTTCCTCAAGGCTATCATGCCATTCAACAAGAGAATGTCCTCTGTGACCCCTCAAATACCGGACTTCCACACCTTGTCCTCAAGTGAAGTGTTGGATGAATTCATTACAATGAACATCTTGAAAAATACCACCGACAACGCACGAGCTCGTGTTCAACATCAAATAAGTCCAACCTTGCTTTGAAGGCCAAGGTGGTTCCGGAAGAAGAGGAAGAGGAAGAAGAAGAGTGTTGCCCCTAAGACACCAAATATGCTTTCCACGAGCGCATGGCTCTTGCGCAAGGCAATTTTGAGGCAACAAGAGAAATTGAAGGCCCAACTTCTCCAAGAACAACTCAAGTGGCTCTAAGGGCAAGGGTCAACGTGTGAGGACTTGTTACAATTGTGGCAATGTGAGTCACTTTGTCGTGGATTGCCCATATGAGAAGAGGAAATACAATGGAGGCAAGCTCATCCATACGGACAAGGCCAAGTCTTTCCCCAATAAAAACCACTTCATGAAGAAGGTGCCTCAAAAGGGTTTGGTGGTGCATGAAGAGTACAACTCAAATGATGATGATGACAGTGCTAGTGGCAAAGGGATTCCAACGGCCCCCATGGCCATTGCCACCTCTTCCCCAACATCGGTGTCTCTCTTCAACACCCAAACGAGAATCTCATCGCCACCCCAAGTGCCTCATGGCAAAAGCCACCAACAAGGTAACCTTCAACATCAAAACTTCCATATCTACTAATCCTTCTTTGATGGATTGTGTGGAGGAAAATGAGGAGGTAAAGGTGGATGAGAATGAGTTTGACAAGTTCTTAGGTAAGCTCAAAGGTGAGACCAAGAAACACTTTGTTACTCTCTTGGAACAAGTAGGTGAGGCCAATGATATCATTGAGTCTCACAAAGAGACCGTCACTAAGATGGAAGGCATAGTTGTGATTCTGCCGGTGAGATTACGAAGCTTTCTCATGCTCTAGAGGAAGAGCAAGCTCTTCGCGTGGCTCTTGAGGATCATGATCATGCTCAAGTTCTTGCTCGTGTGCTTAAATCCGAGAATGTTGAGCTTGGGGTTGGCCATGCTAAACTCAAAGAGGTGTTTGAGTTACTCCTCCGTAAACAAATATATGAGTGTTTGGATCATTACTATAGTGATCTAAATGCTCTTATATTTATTTACAGAGAGGAGTACTTGACAAGGCTCACAAGGCCTTGAAAAGTGCTCATGCTACACCCAAGGAGTGTCATGATCAACACCAAGTGAAGCTAACCAAGGAGATAGCCACGTGTCCTCCTTTTGTTTTAATTGATAATGCCCATGTAACTAACTCTTGTTGTGAGCATGCTCTTCTTGTTGAGGAGAACGCCAAGTTAAAACATCAACTTAAGAAGGGCCTTGTGTCTTGCATACAAGGCAAGAAGAACCTCAACATACTTTGGAGCAATAAAAAGGAAACTATGGCAAAGGAGGGACTTGGGTTTGCACCTAAGTCAAAGAAGAATAAAACTTAGATCAAGCAAACTCTCCCTCTCAAAAAGGTATTTGTCAAATATGCAAAGAGTGCTCCTAAGGAGAAGAAAAACAAGGTAGTGGGTGGTGATGCCAAGAAGGGCAAAACCACTCCTTCCAACAAAGCCAACGATTTTAACCCTTCTTAGGTTTTATGTCATGCTAGTGATGCACATGTCACTACAAAAAAATACACTTCCGCGATGATACGTGTTTGTCACAGTAGGTCGCGTTTTTTGTCATGCATGTACATCCATGACGATTTTATGACAGAATCAAGATAGTCATACCTATGTTGTCGTAGAAGTGTTCCCTGACATTACCAAAATTATCATCACGGAAGTGTCCAATTCCATGACGATAAATCGCGTCCTGTAAGTGCTTTCGTCAAGGGTGACCGACACGTGGCATCGACCGTAACGGAACGCCGTTAAGCTATCGGGTCGGGTTTTGGATCCGATAACCCGTTATCAGCCCGACCAATGGGGATTTTCCACGTGTAAAATCATCATTGGTCGGAGGAAACACGCGTCTTACTCATCTTTGGGACAGATGTCATCCACTCATTGGACAGAAGGCGCCTATGATACGTCGACACATGGCACGGCCCATCAAGTTTAAATGGGCCGGCCCACCTAAAGGCCCACAAGATTTTGCGGACTATAATGGTCCGGCCAAGCTAAAGGCCCACGAGATTTTGCGGACCATAATGGGCTGGCCCAGATAAAGGCCCACAAGATTTTGCGGGCCATCTTGGGTCGCCAGTAAAGGCCCACAAGATTTTTGTGTGCCATAATGGGCCGCCTGTAAAGGCCCACAAAATTCTTGCGGATCATAATGGGCCGGCCCAGCTAAAGGCCCATGAGATTTCGCTGACATTAATGGGCCAGCCCAGCTGTAGGCCCACAAGATTTTGAGGACACTAGTAGGCCGACCCATTAACTGGCTGCCATGTTTTGGGCCAAATGTCGGCCCATACTTGATCCGGTCCATTAATGGCCTGCCACGTTCCGGGCCTATTAATGGCCCATATGAGATCCAGCCCGTTAAAAGCCTCCCACGTTCTGGGCCAAATCACGGCCCAGATCAGGTCCGACCCTTTAAGAGGCTTTGGGCTTAATTATGGCCCATATCATATTCGGCTGTTAACTGGACGCTATGCTTTTGGGCACACTTGCTAAAGGCCCATTTAGTTATTCAACCTGATATTAGTTTCGTCCTGTTAAGGGCCCGTTTACATTTCGGCCCTATATTAATTTCGGCCTGTTAAAAGCCCGTCATATAGTTGGGCCTAACTACGGCCCGGTTTGCATCCGGCCTGCTCGCGGCCGATATCTGATAGGGCCAAACGAGGACCGAGACAACTTTGGCCTGTTAAAAGCCCGTGAATTGATTCGCACAATCATGGGCCGGGGTCCATTTCGGGCTGCTGCCGGCCCGTGAGCTATTCGGCACGTTTCAGGCCCAACCTACTTCTCAGCCTCCTAAAAGCCCATTGAGTTTTCTTGCGAAAAGAGGGCCATGGGTTACTCGGCCTACTAGTGGGCCAGTGTGACGGGGCCCATGATGCGGAGCATACATCGTGATTGCATGACGGCCCGATTATGTACCGTAATTTTACGGTTTGGCCGGTTTACTGCGAAGACAGGATATATATACAGTAAAATAACTGCAGCATCGTGAATAAGAAAAAAACCTAGACTATACAATAAAAAAATTACAGCATATTACATCCACTGGGCATCAAAGTTCGCCACTATGATAATAAATCACAAGCAGACAGCAGATTACATACACTGGGCATCAAAGATCGCCACTAGTGGAAATAAACACGCCGACAAAATATTATACAAAACCGACAGCACTTCAATAGAGTTCAAGAAAGGTTAGCCCTGCTGTCGGTGTCAAAACCGGCGGATCTCGGGTAGGGGGTCCCGAACTGTGCGTCTAGGCGGATGGTAACAGGAGACAAGGGACACGATGTTTTTACCCAGGTTCGGGCCCTCTCGATGGAGGTAAAACCCTACTCCTGCTTGATTGATATTGATGATATGGGTAGTACAAGAGTGGATCTACCACGAGATCAAGGAGGCTAAACCCTAGAAGCTAGCCTATGGTATGATTGTTATTGTGTCCTACGGACTAAAACCCTCCGGTTTATATAGACACCGGCGTGGGCTAGGGTTACACAGAGTCGGTTACAATGGTAGGAGATCTACATATCCGTATTGCCAAGCTTGCCTTCCACGCCAAGGAAAGTCCCATCCGGACATGGGACGAAGTCTTCAATCTTCTATCTTCATAGTCTTGGAGTCCGGCCGATGATGATAGTTCGCTATCCGGACACCCCCTAGTCCAGACTCCTCAAGAGTCTCCGAACCAGGCATCAATGACGACGAGTCCGACGCGTATATTGTCTTCGGCGTTGCAAGGCGGGTTCTCCTCCAAATTCCATGTGATTGCCGAATAGTGTCCGGCTTCCTCATAAATGTCGCGCTCCTTGGCTTCCACGCCCAATAACGGTCTTCTTCCACGTGTTGTACGAATGCGAAAGGCCAGGGTATTTTTACATTTTACCCCCAAAATCGTGCGAGAAGGATGCCTATAAGAGAGGCAAGAATCCAGATCTAAACCGCACCATCCTCCTTCCGCGAGTACTCATCGGAGCGCTTCTGACCAAAAAATCCACTCCATCATGGACCATCGACGCGGATCCTCTTCTCGCGCTCCCAGCCCTCAGCCAGGAGATTGGAGGAGATGTTCAGTCCCGCACAGCGAGCTGGTGATGCTCCAAGCGGAGGGATACCTCCCTCCGGCCTTCATGGTCCCGGTTCGAGCCGGGCTGGCCACTTACAAGGGTGGAAAACAGGCGGAGAATACCCCTAGTCCCTCCAAAGGAGAGCGGGTGTGCTTCGTCCCTTATCTAATAAGGGGGCTCGGATTTCCCGTGCATCCGTTTCTCCGGGGGCTTCTGGAGTTCTACGGACTCCAGCTTCATCACCTTACGCCCGCCTCCATTCTGCACATAGCGGGCTTCGTAGCTCTTTGCGAGCTGTTCTTGGGCATCGAGCCCCATTTTGCGCTGTGGAAGAGATTATTTTGCCTCGTACCCCGTTCTTACGAGGGGTCGATATATCAAGTGGGCGGAGCCGAAATATGGCGCATCGCCGGGACCGGATATCCATCCGGAACCCCAAAGAAGGCGTCCGAAGACTGGCCTTCGGAATGGTTTTATGTGGAAGATGCTCCACTGCCGGACCCAGTTCGGATCGTCCTCCTGGAGTTCAGCAACGCTCCTCTGAAGAAACGCCTGAGTTGGCGCCCGCGGAGCCCTCAACGGGAGGATGACAGGAGCGTCCATTATCTGATGGGCCGGATAAGGTTGTTGGCTCATTCCGGATTGACCATGATTGGAGTCATGGCCACGTGCATCATGCGAGGGGTGCAGCCGCTCCAATATAGAGGCCACCCCATGTGGGATTTCAACGGGGAGGATGATGCCACCCGTCACGGCCGCAAAGGGCCGGGATCGACCGGGGATCTGGTGAAGATCCTGTCCGGCTTGTACAAGGGGGAGAAGGAGGACTTCTGATCAGGACATCACTCCTTTGGATACATACAAAACTCCACTGGAAATACAAGGACCGATCACTAGAGCTCGAGCGCGACAATTGAATTTAGAGGTGAGCTCGTTCCTAAGCACTTCTTTATATGTTCCTGAGAATAGATTTCTACCTAATGATTATATTATGATTAGGAACCATGGAGAGCACCAGGAGATACTAGGAAAGGGGCTTGGAGGTGGAGAGGATCAGCAAGGGCGTCCAAGTCAAGGTGGAGGCCCAAACAAAGTTGACTTCGAGTCTGTTTCGGAGTCCAGGAGCAGTCTGCACTAAAACGGTTGTCCAAGTCGCATACGGGCTCGGTTTTGGACGTTCTATATGTGCACGGATAGCTGAGAAGATAACCTATCCAATGGCGCTGGTCCCATGGTCAAATTCCTCCTGAATCAACGGGAATCATCGAATTAAAAGACGCCCAGAATCTGTCTCGGTGCTACGCCACCGTTTTTGGCCTTTGGGCCATGTATCTTTTTGAGCCCAATTAGGGGCGTGACCAGAGGGTCCTTGCTTAACCCTAGACCATATTTACAGCCGCCGGTGCTTAGGTTAGGGTCGGGTTTTGCTTAGATTATTCTGTCAAGAACAATTTTGCCGTTCATCGGTTTGTGAGACCCCAACTTCGTGAGATTAATCTTACATCTGCAATTTGGTTGCATTCTTTCTTGTTCTTGCTTGTGTTCTTCGATTCGCAGGCAAGGATTAGCCTTCTTGGCGAGGTCGACCGTGCATCGCCGGTCGATAACCAGAGGAGACGTGGTGCTGCGATTGCGGGGTTCAGAACGTGTTGTTCGAAAGCCGGATCAAGTTGTGTCAAGTTTCCACCAAATCGAGAGTTATCAGAACCTTTAGGAATATCGGGACACCCTTGTTCATATTAAGTGGTAATCAGAGACTTAGGTGTTACCGTCAGGTTCGCCCTTACCCTGATTTGTTTGATTTCGCCTTTCTTCTATCGTCCACAAAAAAGACAAAAACAAATTAGCTATATTTCTTCCCCGTCCCAGAACCACGTTCAGCCTTTTGCATAATTCCTTTTCAGAGTTCGTAGTGTTGAGTTTGTGTCCTAGTATTGTTTTTGTTGCTGGTTTAGTTCGTGTTCTAGTCTAAGCACCCTGTTCTACTTCCATCACATACACATCCTTGATCACCACACACCAACATAAGTTCAGTCCACAATCCGCTGCCACCATACCCCCGTTTTTCCAACCATCGATTTTAATTCGGCCGCCACCAAAACATACCTCGGAGCGCTCCCCTTGAAACAGCCATACCTTTTGCCTACAGACTCGGAGCAAAGAGTGAATTGCGAAAAAGAAAAAAAAATTGAGAGAAAAAAAAGCAAAAAAAGGAGAGAAAAGGTCACATCTGTTGGTATTCCGATTCGCCGGGTTGGTGAATTTTGATTGGCAAAATTCTGCTAAGAAAACCGATTGTTCGCGCGATATAGTTTCAGCACGAATTGTACAGCACGGTTCTGATTTTCTGCAGGCCGCAGTGTCTATCATATTGAGTTGAACCTTCACCTGCTGCTTGTGCAAAAAAATCGAAAAAAGTGCAGGAGCAAGAATTATTACGCATTGAGGGTTGTGTTGAGCTACTGTCCTTACCTTTGTTCATGTCCGTTGTTGTCTTTGCCTCATACTTGTTTTCTACCTTGTCATCCATATCACACTTGGTTTAGAACACGAGTAGACCAGCAGCTAGGACAAGCTTTTTGGACATTTATTCAGCATTACTATCTGTTTTTGAATTGTGTTCCACTCACATATAGTGCCTTTCAAGCTCCACATACAACCTTCTGAACAGGCACATGTTTTTGACCCTCGCAATCGCCAGATTACGCCTTCCAGGTATCCTTTGCTTTGCTAGTAAGAACCTTGTAAGAGCTTGTTAAGACGCTTCCATTTGCTGTGTTGAGAGGCACCACTGCAACTACATAGTAGTTGATAGGGATAACCTTCACTGCGTGTTCCTGTTTTTTGTGTTTACAATGGCAGGTACCGGCGAAAACGGCGATAGCACTCCCAAGGATTTCAAGGAATGTGTCAGCCAAGAACAACTACAAGCTACCATAGAGAAGGTTCAAGACGGGATGAACGAGGCAATCAAGAAGGCTGTTACTGATGCGCTCATTGAACTCAACCTCGGCAACAGCATCGAGCGGTTGGACAAACGGATATCCACGTTAACTGACAAGGTTACCGAGTTGGAAACCCGTTTATCAACCAACAACGACGACGTGTCCGGCAGCAACAACAGTGGACAAATGCCAGAAGACACGGTGTATGATGCTAATGGGAACATAGATCAAGCAGCTACACGACAAGCAAGATTGCGCCAACGTCTTCGCCGTAACACTCAAGGTATGGGTAGTACAGTTAATCAACATCGCCATCAAGGTAATAATAATCATGCTCCTGATGATCCTTATGCTAAGATTAAGTTAACATTACCAAAATTTTCAGGTCATTATGATGCCAAGGGTTACCTTGATTGGGAGATGACGTTAGAACAGAAGTTTAATTCCCACCTTGTTCCTGAGCAACATAGAGTTCGACTAGCTACTAGTGAGTTTAAGGACTTTGCTATTATTTGGTGGAATGGGCTAGCTGGACAGGGTGCTTTACCTGATACATGGGAACGACTTAAGGTAGCTATGCGTGATCGTTTTGTTCCTCCTTCGTATCATAGAGATTTGAGTAACAAACTGCAGCGTTTAGAACAAGGAGAAGAATCTGTACAAGATTACTATGCTGAGCTTCAAAAGGGTTTGATGCGTTGTGGTATAGTGGAGGGGCTTGAGGATTCTATTTGTCGTTTTTATTCGGGTCTGAGGCGTGATGTTCAGGACATTGTTGATTATAAAGAATTTCATACTGTCAACCAGTTGTTCCAGTTTGCTATGCTTGCAGAGAAGGAATTGCAGGGACGTGAGCAGCGGAACAAGAGCAACGTCCATGCCTCCTACACGCCACGCATGACGGTTCCTTCATGGCTGCCTAAGCCATCCTCTTTTCAGGTGCCCCTAACAGCAGACCAGCAAGCTTCTGCCTCAGCCAGTCGTGTTACTACAACACCTACACCACCTTCTGCACGTCCTACATATTCAGGTAAAAATTCTTTGCAGGTTCCCGCCAATAGTGCTTCGTCCGTCGCCTCGACGGGACGCACTTCCAGCATTCAGTGCCACCGCTGCCAAGGACGTGGCCATATGCAGAAGGATTGCCCAAGTCAGCGGGCATATGTGGCAATCGACGACGGAGGTTATATCAGCACCTCCGATGTGGAGGATGATGCTAATGATGATGATGCCGCCACCGACGACGATGATGAGGGTCATGTCCTTGGGGGCGCCGATACTTCAGGCTACATGAACATTATTGTTCAGCGTGTTCTCAACACACAAATTCAGCAACCTGAGAAGCTACAACGCCACAATTTGTTTCAGATTTTCTTCATTATCAAGAACCGACGAGCACGTGTTATCATTGATGGAGGAAGCTGCAACAATTTGGTGAGTTCTGATCTAGTCAAGAAGCTTTGTTTGACCACACGACCACACCCACATCCATACCATATTCAGTGGTTAAATGACTCTGGAAAAGCTAAGGTAACACAAACATGTAGAGTTCCTTTTTCCATTGGTGCCTATGCTGATTCTGTTGATTGTGATGTCGTACCTATGCAAGCTTGTTCACTTTTGTTGGGTCGGCCTTGGGAACATGATAATGATGCTACACACCATGGAAGAAGTAATAAATACACTTTTGTGCATAAAGGGAAGAAAATTACTTTGGTACCTTTGACCCCTGCTGAAATTGTACAAGCTGATAGAAAGAGAGCTACTAGTTCAAGTGATGCTAAATCTGAAAATCAGCAAGTTGCTAATTCTGTTTTTCCACCTAAAAAAGATAAGCCTACACCTATTTCTAAGGCCGAGGGAATTAAATTGAAGGGTGGTGTTATGCTTGCTACAAAATGTGACCTTGCTGAAATTTCTGATGATGATATTTGCTATGCTTTGATATGCAAATGAGCTTTGTTTTCGCTTGATGATATTGCTAGTTTGTTGTCTCCTGCCGTCACTACCCTTTTGCAGGAGTTTGAGGACATTTTCCCAACTGAGATACCCCCGGGGCTGCCACCTATGAGAGGGATAGAGCATCAAATTGATTTGATTCCGGGTGCAACTTTGCCAAGTCGTGCTGCCTATCGAACCAACCCCGAGGATACCAAGGAAATTCAGCGACAAGTCCAAGACCTTTTGCACCGCGGGTATGTACGTGAAAGCCTTAGTCCTTTTGCTGTTCCTATACTTTTGGTTCCTAAGAAAGATGGCACTTGGCGTCTTTGTGCTGATTGTAGAGCCATCAATAATATTACTATTCGGTATCGTCATCCTATTCCTAGGTTAGACGACATGCTTGATGAGCTGTGTGGTTCTATAATTTTCACAAAGATTGACTTGCGTAGTGGCTACCACCAAATTAGAATGAAACTTGGAGATGAATGGAAAACAGCTTTCAAAACTAAATTTGGGTTGTATGAGTGGCTGGTAATGCCTTTTGGCTTGACAAATGCACCTAGCACTTTCATGCGCTTAATGAATGAGGTTTTAAGAGCTTTTATTGGTAGATTTGTGGTGGTTTATTTTGATGATATCTTGATTTACAGCAAGTCTTTGGATGAACATATGGACCATTTACGTGCTGTTTTTAATGCTTTAAGGGATGCATGTTTGTTTGGTAACCTTGAGAAGTGCTTTTTTTGCATGGACCGAGTCTCTTTTCTTGGTTACGTTGTTACTCCACAGGGAATCGAGGTGGATGAAAGGAAGATTGACGCCATCCAAAGCTGGCCGCTACCCCAAGCTATCACACAGGTGAGGAGTTTTCTTGGTCTTGCAGGTTTCTACCGCCGCTTCGTCAAGGATTTTAGCACCATTGCTGCACCACTGCATGAGTTGACGAAGAAGGGTGTGGCGTTCCATTGGGGGAAGGCACAAGAGGAGTCCTTTGGCACCTTGAAGGACAAGCTTACATACGCACCATTGCTGCAACTTCCTAACTTTGGTAAGACTTTTGAGCTAGAATGTGATGCTAGTGGAGTCGGCATTGGTGGTGTTTTGATGCAAGATGGTAAACCCGTTGCATACTTTAGCGAAAAATTGCATGGTCCCGTTCTGAATTATTCCACGTATGACAAGGAATTGTATGCACTTGTGCGTTCTTTAGAAACATGGAGTCATTATTTGTGGCCTAAAGAATTTGTTATTCATTCTGATCATGAATCGCTTAAGTATCTTCGCTCCCAAAATAATTTGAATCGTAGGCATGCTAAGTGGGTTGAATTTATTGAATCTTTCCCTTATATCATCAAACACAAGAAAGGGAAGGATAATGTGATTGCTGATGCTTTGTCTAGACGATATACTTTGTTGTCTCAACTTGATTGTCGGATTTTTGGACTTGAGTCAATAAAAGAACAATATGCGCTTGATTCTGACTTTAAAGATGTTTTGCTGCAATGTCGAGAGGGGCGTACATGGAATAAATTTGTCCATAACGATGGGTTTTTGTTTAGAGCTAACCGTCTATGCATTCCAGTTGGTTCCGTTCGTCTTTTGTTGTTACAGGAGGCGCATGGAGGAGGATTGATGGGTCATTTCGGTGCGAAGAAGACAGAGGACGTTCTGGCCACACATTTCTTTTGGCCAAAGATGAGGAGAGATGTTGAGAGGTTCGTGGCTCGCTGCACCACATGTCAAAAAGCTAAATCTCGCTTGAATCCACAGGGTTTATACATGCCTCTTCCTGTTCCTTCTATTCCTTGGGCAGATATTTCTATGGATTTTGTGTTAGGATTGCCTAGGACTAAGAGGGGAAGGGATAGTATTTTTGTTGTGGTGGATCGTTTTTCTAAGATGGCACACTTTATACCATGTCATAAAAGTGATGATGCTGTTTATATTGCTGAACTCTTTTTCAAAGAGATTGTTCGTTTGCATGGTATGCCTTCTACTATTGTTTCCGATCGTGATGCAAAATTCTTGAGTCATTTTTGGCGCACCCTATGGAACAAGTTGGGTACAAAATTGTTGTTTTCTACAGCTTGTCACCCACAAACTGATGGGCAAACTGAGGTGGTGAATCGCACTCTGGGCACCATGTTGAGGGCTGTTTTGAAGAAAAAATTGAAGATGTGGGAAGAATGTTTGCCTCATGTGGAGTTAGCTTACAACCGGGCAACACATTCTACTACCAAGGTAAGTCCTTTTCAGGTAGTGTATGGTTTCAATCCCCGTGCTCCTATTGATATCTTGCCTTTACCTACAAGTGAGAGGATTCACAATGATGCCAAAGAACGTGCTGATTTTATCTTGAAAATGCATGAGACAACAAAGCACAATATTGAAAAATGAATGAAAAGTATAGAATTGCTGGTAGTAAAGGTAGACAAGAAGTTAAACTAGAACCGGGTGATTTGGTTTGGTTGCACTTGAGAAAGGATAGGTTTCCAGATTTAAGAAAGTCTAAGTTGATGCCTAGAGCTGATGGTCCTTTAAGAATACTTGCGAAGATAAATGATAATGCATATAAACTTGAGTTGCCTCCCGAGTTTGGGGTTAGTTCCACCTTTAACATTTCAGATTTGAGGCCATATTTGGGAGAAGAGGATGAGTTTGAGTCGAGGACGACTCCAATTCAAGAGGGGGAGGATGATGAGGACATCACTCCTTCGGATACATACAAAACTCCACTGGAAATACAAGGACCGATCACTAGAGCTCGAGCGCGACAATTGAATTTAGAGGTGAGCCTGCTCCTAAGCACTTCTTTATATGTTCCTGAGAATAGATTGCTACCTAATGATTATATTATGATTAGGAACCATGGAGAGCACCAGGAGATACTAGGAGAGGGGCTTGGAGGTGGAGAGGATCAGCAAGGGCGTCCAAGTCAAGGTGGAGGCCCAAACAAAGTTGACTTCGAGTCTGTTTCGGAGTCCAGGAGCAGTCTGCACTAAAACGGTTGTCCAGGTCGCATACGGGCTCGGTTTTGGACGTTCTATATATGCACGGATAGCTGAGAAGATAACCTATCCAATGGCGCTGATCCCATGGTCAAATTCCTCCTGAATCAACGGGAATAATCGAAACAAAAGACGCCCAGAATCTGTCTCGGTGCTACGCCACCGTTTTTGGCCTTTGGGCCATGTATCTTTTTGAGCCCAATTAGGGGCGTGACCAGAGGGTCCTTGCTTAACCCTAGACCATATTTACAGCCGCCGGTGCTTAGGTGAGGGTCGGGTTTTGCTTAGATTATTCTGTCAAGAACAGTTTTGCCGTTCATCGGTTTGTGAGACCCCAACTTCGTGAGATTAATCTTACATCTGCAATTTGGTTGCATTCTTTCTTGTACTTGCTTGTGTACTTCGATTCGCAGGCAAGGATTAGCCTTTCTTGGCGGTCGACCGTGCATCGCCATCGATAACCAGAGGAGACGTGGTGCTGCGATTGTGGGGTTCAGAACGTGTTGTTCGGAAGCCGGATCGAGTTGTGTCAAGTTTCCACCAAATCGAGAGTTATCAGAACCTTTCGGAAGATCGGGACACCCTTGTTCATATTAACTTCCTCCAAACGAGTCCATTGGACGGATTCTCCATGAATAATCCTCGGAGCTGGGTAAGCGGACGTTTATCTATCCGATCCGTGCCCTCAAAATTAGATGTCTTATTTTATGATTTCGACGCAGGGACTGCGCCGGGATGTGGAGGGCATACACAGTTCGGCTCCACAACCCGAGGATCCGGGAAGATCCCTTGATCCAGCCTCCGAAGAGGATCCGGACATAAAGGTGGAGCTGATTGACGGGGTGTTCCACCAACTTAGCATAGACAATGCTCTAGTCGCCATTACGGCCGACTACCCTGGTTTATCTTCGGCTTCCCCGATAACTATGGCCGGAGCCCTGACACCACTACTTCATCCGGGCTTATTCCCGACCACCGTATACCAACGGCGTTTCGCAGGAAGCGCCTTCAAGGCGGGAAGCCGAACCCGCGGCGGCTGACCAACGAGGGCCAGCTCGGCCCAGCAGGCGAAAGAGGGGTGCGGTGCGAATCGAAACGTCGCCACACCACCACTTGTTAGGGAAAGATTGCTACGTGACATATTAATGCTCATGTCCTTTCCAGGAAAAAGAGCGCTCGCCGGACTGTGTCCGGAGAGGCTGCTAACCAGACCTCCGCGAGCCAGGTTCCAGCACCCGGTCCCGGGGGGGGGGGGGGGAGGCGATTGCAAGGTGCAAGCCGGATGCTCCTCCAACGGAGGATGCCGACAGGCTGTCCGCCACCAGGTCTGAGGTGGAGAGCGGCATTAATCACAGGCACCGCCGGGCAGTTCTTCGTGACGCGTGTTTCTCCCCGGAGGCGTTAGATGCCTTTAATGCGGGAGACGCGCACCTCCGTGCCGCTCAAGATGGTTTAACCAGAGCCGCGGAGCAGTATGTAAAGGACATACGGGTAAGAAGTTAATAGTTATATATGCCAGTAGCCCCCGAGACTTAAAGTAGTTAGAATAACTGATTTAAGGATAATTTGGTATACATGATCTTACGGAGAAGAATACCCAATTGTCCCAGGAGCTTGAAGAGTGCAAGGCCAAACTTGAGGCCGCACTATCCGCGGCAGGAGGAGGCACAGAGACCCCTGCTGGTAATGCATATTTAAACATATAATCGATGTATGACGTGCGGCGTGCATATAAATCTGACAATAATATTGCAGAGCGCGCTGGATTGGATCCGGACAAGCAACATTTACTACGCCAGCTAAAGGACGGCGAAAACATGCTTACAAGGGTGCAGTAGGAGAAAAACAAACTCCGAGATGCCAACACCCAGCTGGGCGAAGAACTAAAAGATGTTCGGGTCCAGCTGTCTGACTCCGTAAAGGAGAATCGGCGGCTTCGTCGCGGCATCTATAGTAAGTGCTTGAGCAAACTCTTTTGAAAAGAAGAATTCGGCGAGGAAGTCGATTGACAGAAATGTGTCTGTAGGTGTGCTCACAGGTCGCCCTGCGGAGGAAATGCCCGGTTCAACGGGTGATCAACTTCCCAAGCTGCTGCAACTGCATGATCGTGTTCAGCAGGCGATAAGTGGCGTCGTTCATGCCTTATGGCCGTCCAGCCCCCTACCCGAGGGTCTTGGAGGGCTTGCGGAGAAGCTTCAGGGAGCACGGCATCGCTTCCGTCTGTGGAAGATATCGGCATGCCGTCAAGGCGCGCGGGAGGCCTGGGCCATGGTGAAGACGCGGTACACAAAGGCGGATCCGAACCACATGGCCGAGGTCGGACCTGTGGGACCCGATGGGAAGGAGATCCCTGTGAGCTTAATGTACGGCCAAGTAGGGTTGGCCGCTAAGTATTCCCGGCAGGACTGTAAATTAGACAGCCTGTTAGAAGGGATTGAGGAGGAGTATAGTCAGCCAATTTGACGATGTATTTTAAAATGACATGTATAATGCCTTCTAGCCGGATTGTAGATCGTTTGTCTTTGCGGACCTTTTCGCTTCAGCCTCGGGACCTTAGAGTCCGGAGTGTGTCCGAATACCCTCACGGTTATAAAAAACCAGGGTACGCATGGAGACCAGGCGTAGGGGTCATTAGTGCTTTACCAGACAAGTGCCCAACTAGTTATGTTATATTACATGGGTAGTAAGAAACATCTTCTAGGGAGTAGTTCCGTTAGGGGTTCCTTTCCCTGGGAGGCATGCCCTAAAGTGCATGTCCGGACTGCGAAAAGAGCAGAAAAGCATCTGGGGGCAGATAAATAAATAAGTAAGAAATCATCTTTCAAGTCACCGACCGAATATTCCCTTAAGAACGCTAGCTTTCGGCTTCACCCAGTCTGAGGTACACATCCGGCTGACCCGGCAGTAACAATCGCAGAGGTGCTCCCTTTACCTCCTAGCTGAACAATTGGGAACGTAGGGGTAAGCACAGGAGCCAGGCAACCCAGCTTGGCCAAAATTTAAGTCATATCGATGCATATAATGGTGAATAAAAGGTACATGCGGAAGTTTGACACATGTGTGAGGCATAAAGCCCGTATAAATAAGCTTCTATTAAAGAAGCCCCCAGGTATAATGAGTGCGGGTAGCACGTTAAGTGTGTGATAACAATGCGCAGATCAGCCCTTAAAGGCTTTATGAAAAGAGGGATGAGGAAAGAGAGAAACAAAAGACAACTGAAGTATAAAATTTGGACGGAATAAGGAGACGAACTCTGAGTCCGGCGCTAGGCGTAGAATCTTCAGAGGCGGGCTGCGTTCCATGGGTTCGGCTCGAGTCGGTTGTCCGATGCATTTCGTAAACGGTATGCTCCACCGGTTAGGACTTGGTCCATGACGAAGGGACCTTCCCACTTGGGCTTGAGTTTGTCCTTTTTCTTATCCGGCAGGCGTAGAACTAGTTCGCCAACGTTGTAAGTTTTGGCCCGTACTTCTCTGCTTTGATATCTTCGAGCCTGCTGCTGGTAGAATGCGGAACGAGCTTTTGCCACGTCGCGCTCCTCTTCTAATGCGTCCAAACTGTCCTGCCGATCCAACTCGCCTTCTCTTTCTTCGTACATGCGCACTCGAGGTGAGTCATGAATTATATCGCAGGGCAAAACGGCCTCTGCGCCGTATACCATAAAGAATGGTGTAAATCCGGTAGTACGATTTGGCGTGGTCCGCAACCCCGAGAGTACGGAGTCGAGCTCCTCTACCCAGTACGTGTTAGATTCTGTGAGGGACCGCACTAACCTGGGTTTGATGCCGCTCATAAATAGACCATTTGCTCGTTCGACTTGACCGTTAGTTTGAGGGTGATAGACTGAAGCGTAGTCGAGCTTGATGCCCATGTTTTTGCACCAGAGTTTAAGCTCGTCGGCCGTGAAGTTCGTGCCGTTGTCAGTGATTATGCTGTGGGGGACGCCATAACGGTGTACTACCCCGGATATGAAGTCTATCACAGGTCCGGATTCGGCCGTTTTAACTGGCTTGGCCTCTATCCATTTGGTGAATTTGTCCACCATGACCAATAGGTATTTTTTCTTGTGGGTTCCCCCTTTAAGGGGTCCGACCATGTCGAGCCCCCAGACCGCGAACGGCCAGGTAATGGGTATAGTTTTGAGGGCCGTGGGTGGCATGTGGCTCTGATTAGCAAAGAGCTGGCAACCGACGCATCGCTGGACTAAGTCCTGAGCATCTGCCCGGGCCGTCGGCCAGTAAAATCCTGTACGGAAGGCTTTGCCTACAAGGGCCCGAGCTGCAGCGTGGTGCCCGCCTAGTCTGGCATGAATTTCAGCCAGTAGATTTCGCCCCTCCTCTTCGGAGATGCACCTTTGAAGGACTCCGGTTGTGCTTTTCTTATAAAGTTCTCCCTCATGGACCTTGTAGGCTTTAGATCGCCGGACTATGCAGCGGGCCTCATTTTGGTCTTCGGGAAGTTCCTGCCTAATTAAGTAGGCTAGGAATGGTTCTGTCCACGGGGCAATTACTACCATTATTTCGTGGGCTGAAGGTGTTATTTCATTGGTTGAGCCATCGATTATGTCAGATTGCTCTGTGTTGGGTGGTGTGGTTGCTTCCGGGTTGTTACTTCCGGACTCCTCTTCCCATAATACGGATGGCTTAAAGAGCCATTCCAGGAAGATATTTGGAGGTACGGCGTCGCGTTTTGCGCCGATGCGTGCCAACACGTCGGCTGCCTGGTTATTATCCCGGGCTACATGATGGAATTCGAGTCCTTCGAACCGAGCTGACATTTTTAAGACGGCATTACGATAGGCTGCCATTTTCGGATCCTTGGTGTCGAAGTCTCCATTTACAGGATATTGCGAGGTTTGAATCGCGCACCTCTAGGCGTTGAATACCCATGCAGATTGCCATCCGGAGACCGTGTAGGAGGGCCTCGTATTCGGCTGCATTGTTGGAGTCCGTGTACATTATCTGAAGTACGTATTGGATTGTGTCTCCGGTTGGGGACGTCAAAACGACGCCAGCCCCCAAGCTGGCCAACATTTTAGAGTCGTCGAAATGCATGATCCAATTGAAGTATGCGCCGTACTCTTTAGGGAGTTCGGCTTCGCTCCATTCAGCGATGAAGTCGGCCAAAACTTGCGACTTTATAGCTCGTCGTGGTTTGTAGGTTATAACGAATGGTAAGAGCTCTATGGCCCATTTTGCAATCCTGCCCGTCGCGTCGCGGTTGTTTATGATGTCGTTGAGGGGTACTTCGGAGGCCACCGTTATCGAACACTCTTGAAAGTAGTGTTGCAGCTTCCGGGATGACATGACCACTGCGTACGCTATCTTTTGATAATGCGGGTACCGGGACTTGCATGGAGTTAAGACAGTGGATACGTAGTACACTGGTTTTTGAAGAGGGAATTTGTGCCCTTCTGTTTCTCGTTCGACGACGAGCACCGCGCTTACAACTTGATGTGTTGCCGCGATATATAACAACATTGGTTCGCCCAAGTTGGGCGCGGCCAGGACCGGATTTGTTGCCAATATGGCCTTTATTTCTTCGAGTCCGGCCGTGGCAGCATCCGTCCATTCGAAGTGTTCGTAGTCCTGAGGAGGCGATAGAGGGGCAATGCCTTTTCTCCCAAACGGGAAATGAAGCGGCTTAGAGCCGCCATGCATCCAGTCAATTTTTGTATTTGTTTGAGGTCTTTTGGAATATCCAACTGTGACAGAGCTCGAATCTTGGCTGGGTTTGCTTCAATTCCTCTACCGGATACAATGAAGCCCACGAGCTTTCCGGCTGGTACGCCGAAAACGCATTTTTCCGGGTTGAGCTTAATGTCATATGCTTAGAGGTTGTCGAATGTGAGCCTCAAGTCGTCTACTAGAGTTTCGACGTGTTTGGTTTTGACGACCACATCGTCTACGTATGCCTCTATTGTTTTGCCGATCTGGGTAGCCAGACATGTCTGAATCATGCGCTGATATGTTGCGCCGGCATTTTTGAGTCCGAAGGGCATTGTGTTGAAGCAGAATGGTCCGTATGGAGTAATGAATGCCGTTGCGGCTTGATCTTTCTCCGCCATCTTGATTTGATGGTAGCCGGAGTATGCGTCGAGGAAGCACAATGAATCATGCCCTGCTGTAGCGTCGATGATTTGATCGATGCGGGGAAGGGGAAAGGATCCTTTGGACAAGCCTTGTTAAGGTCTTTAAAATTGACACACAGGCGCCAGGATTAGTCCTTTTTGGTACCATTACCAGGTTTGCTAGCCAGTCCGGATGTTTGATGTCTCTGATGAATCCGGCTTCCAGTAGTTTGGCTAGCTCCTCTCCTATTGCCTGTCTTTTGGGTTCGGAAAATCGCCGAAGAGTCTGTTTGACTGGCTTGGATCCTTTTAGGATGTTTAGGCTGTGTTCTTCTTGCCTGCGTGGGATTCCTGGCATGTCTGAAGGGTGCCAGGCAAAAATGTCCCAATTTTCCCGAAGGAATTTTCGTAGTGCGGCGTCTACATCGGGGTTTAGTTGTGTCCCAATGGAGGCCGTCTTTGTGGGGTCCGTTGGATGGACCTGGAATTTGACTATTTCGTCCGCTGGTTTAAAAGAGGTGGACTTGGATCTTCTATCGAGTATCACGTCATCCCTGTTCACCGTGGAGCGCAGCGCGGCAAGTTCCTCTGTCGCTAGGGCTTCGGATAGTGCCTCTAGGGCTAGTGTGGCTGTCTTGTTTTCGGCGCGGAGTGCTGTGTCCGGATCACTGACAAGAGTGATGATTCCACTGGGCCCGGGCATTTTAAGCTTCATGTATCCATAATGGGGTATAGCTTAAAAAATTGTGAATGCCTCTCGCCCTAATAGAGCGTGATATCCGCTGCTGAACGGGGCCACTTGGAACGTGACTTCCTCGGACCTGTAATTGTCCGATGTGCCGAACACTACGTCTAGTGTAATTTTTCCTGCGCAGCGTGCTTCCCGACTAGGGATTACTCCTCTGAAGGTTGTGCTGCTTCGCTCAATGCGGCTCCAGTCTATTTCCATTTTTCGAAGGGTTTCCTCGTAGATGAGGTTTAATCAACTGCCGCCATCCATGAGTACCTTGGTAAGACGAAAGCCGTCCACTATTGGACTGAGGACCAATGCGGCTGGTGCTCGGGCTGTTCGGAATTTAGGTTCGTCGCTGGCGTTGAAGGTGATAGCCGTGCCACTCCATGGATTTGCTGTTGCTACTTGATAGACTTCGGCGAGGATGCGGATTGTTCGTTTCCGCATATTATTTGATGCGAAGGTCTCGAAGACCGTTAATACCGTACTGATACTGTTGGGGTGGTTTTCCGGGGCTAGAAGCTCTTCGCCACTTTTGGCCACTCGCCGCAGAGATTCCAACATGCTCGAAGGCTATGTGTTGGAGTGGCGCCCTCAGATTATGAATTTTACAGGTCCGCCGAGCCATCCCTCCAAAGACGGTTCCGTGCCCTTTATGGGGTTTTTGCTTTTTGGTTTTTGCCCCGGGTGCCTGAGCATGATGCACCCTTTTGTTTCGTACTAGGGATGTGTTCGGAGCCGGATTGTCCCAAAACCTAGTTTCGGTTTTCCAGGTACTCTCCATCGCGCAGTACTTTCGTACTATGGACGCCAGGTCGGCGAAGCGTGTGATTTCGCGGCGACTTACGGCGTTAGCGATTCCTATGTCCGTGCAATTATTGCAGAAAATTGAGTTTGCGCTCTCCACACGGCAGTCCTTTATCATGTTCATAACCAGGAGGAATCTGGCCCAGTAATGATGTACTGTCTCTGTGGGCTCTTGTCGGATTTGAGATAGGTCGCTTATGTTTGGGTGGGCGGGCGGAATTAAGTCCGGATCCCTGCCCAACTTGAGGCTCAAAGGCCGAAAAGTTTCCGAATCTGGAAGCTTGGATTGCTGGACGTCGTCCAACGAATCTGGTCCGCTGCCTGACTTTAGGTTCAGTACTTGATTGGCGTCCGTCCCTCCGCGAGAATCCGGCATGGAGGGATCAGGAGCCCGGACATAACTAGTTTTTAATACAGAAGAAGAGTCGCCGCGTTGTTCCTCTACCACCGCAACATGGTGGGTAACCTGGGGAGAGTTAATCTCTCTCAGATCGGTTTTAAGCCCAATCTGATCGTAGTCCAAGCGACTCCCAGGGCGGCGATGCGATCCAAGAGCTCGTTTATGGAAGAGAGCTCCATCGGATCCAGCTGCTCGGCGAATTCCGAGTTGATGTGAAGATTGCTTTCGATGACCTGAGAGGTCGTCGTCGAAACGGCGGCCGAACAGGCGGTCATGAGAAAACCACCTAGCCGGATAGTTTGGCCGGTGGCCAAAGCTCCTTTTGCAATGGCACCGTCTTTAAAGACGGGAAGAGGCATCCTTCCTGATCGTGACGACACAGAGGAACTCTCAATGAAAGCACCAATGTCGGTGTCAAAACCAGCGGATCTCGGGTAGGGGGTCCCGAACTGTGCGTCTAGGCGGATGGTAACAGGAGACAAATGACACGATGTTTTTACCCAGGTTCGGGCCCTCTCGATGGAGGTAAAACCCTACTCCTGCTTGATTGATATTGATGATATGGGTAGTACAAGAGTGGATCTACCACGAGATCAAGGAGGCTAAACCCTAGAAGCTAGTCTATGGTATGATTGTTATTGTGTCCCTACGGACTAAAACCCTCCGGTTTATATAGACACCGGAGAGGGCTAGGGTTACAGTAGTCGGTTACAATGGTAGGAGATCTACATATCCGTATCGCCAAGCTTGCCTTCCATGCCAAGGAAGGTCCCATCCGGACACGGGACGAAGTCTTCAATCTTCTATCTTCATAGTCTTGGAGTCCGGCCGATGATGATAGTTCGGCTATCCGGACACCCCCTAGTCCAGGACTCCCTCACCTGCTGGCGAGCTGCAGCGCAAGCACCCGAGCAAGACGATGAGACTGCGCTTGTTCAACACTTATATCTTCCTCACTCTGAAAGATAAACAAGCAGACAGATGACAGGTTTTGCACATAAAAGTATCAGTGCTGACGATTCATCACATTTCTTACTGACGAATAAAGTGACACAGTTTAAAATTGCATTAACACAATATGGTATTGTTCAGGTCAAGACATGGCAGGAAATGACATTGTGAAGGAGTTGGCAGCTTCACGACACCACTAGATTATAGATCAAGAACTCATAATTATCAATGGTTAGTGTGCTGTCAATTTATCCCATTTAAGATTGGCAAATAAAGAGACGGTTTAAATAATAGTAGAATGATATGACATTGTTCATAGTTAAGACATTGCAGAATATGACATTGTCCTGTAGTGGGTAGGTTCACCACACCACTAGATTACGGATGAAGAACAGAAGCATACATGCAGTCCAAAAGAAGATCACTTGCTCTGTATAGTTTAATTTACATGGTATGAAGAAGGAACTTGGTTGTACAACTGAAAACTTAAATTGAGAAGGACAAACTTTTGTTTATGAACTACATAATAAACATTAAACATGCAATTTTATGCAAACACCAAAAATAAACAGCTGTTGCAGTCATGCCTAACCAAATATACACAACAAAGTTTGAAGGCTTGAGAAGGACAAACTTACATTACTGGTGAAGACAGGCTCTATAAAGCCCTTGTCCATGCTGATGGGGGCGCAATTCAAGAAGTTTACCACAGAATCTTCTTCATAAGCATTGCCTTTATTCTACATTTTGTTAAGAGTAAATATAGATGTGATAATATACGAAAAATGGAGAATATTTAAGATAAGATGAAGAGTGATGCTACATAACCAAGTAGCTATAAATGTATGTGCAGCGATACAGGCAAAAGGCACAGCCAAGAGCAATGCACAGCTAAACTTCTTCAGTACCAACCTTATGGTAAGAGTAAATATCACTACTACAGGAATTAGCTTTGGTAACACATCCCGGTAACACAAGAAAACATGTGTTACTGTTTGAAATCCCGGTAACACAACATTTGTGTCCACACTAGTAACACATTCTATGGGAAGTGTTACGATGTTGTAACACATATTCCACATGCGTAAAATGTGTTACAGTGTTGTAACATATTATTTATGCCGGTTGAGAGAGTGTTACAAGATTGTAACGCATATATGATATGCAATGTTGTGTTACAAGTTTGTAACACATAGGTGGTCTACGTAGGTAAATGTTACACACGTAATAATATTGGATTGATTTTTTCTTTCTTGTCAAGAGAAGACTTGTTGCAAGATGCATGCGATCAATTCTTAGGTCAATCTCATCGTTGCATGTGGCCTCTCGGCTAATAGTTATGGGCTTGTGCCATTCACATGTTAGCTATGTATAGAAGTTTCGAGGATGTGTGTTTGCTTACTGGCGGGATATATTAGGATAAAACAATTGGCGTAGCCCCAAAGCCCACAGAAGGTAGGACTCAAACTAGGAGCTCATTGTTTCCTGTAAGTTCTTCTAGAAAAAATGTTTCCCTGTATAAAATTTAAAAAAAGATTATTTCCCTATACGTGGTTACATATGACCCTATTTTCTAAGACTGGATGAGAGTGCAAACTCAAAGTTTTGTGCTTTGTACTGTGCGTGTGTTCGTAATCTTGTAAATATTTTTTTCTCTAATCTTTTTTTTGAATCATATTTTTTTCTCTAATCTTAATATGAAAGATGTGCAACTCTTTTGGTTATTAGAAAAAAAATGTTTTTTGCTCCCAAAATTTGTTAAAATTAAAAGGTGTGCTAGCTACTTTTAGGTAATTTTGGACATAATTAATTTAATACACTTTGAAGATTTATTGATCCGTATTTTTATTATAAAGTATAAAAGTATGTGGACGTGTTGTATTTGGGAAGCGCTTTTTGATAAAAGGAATATTGTATGTTGACATGTTATATCTGTGACTTTTTATTAGTTGGACCACCCTGATCCAGAATCCTGGCTAAAACAAGTTAAAACAGGTACTAATCCATGCTTCCCTAAAAGAAAACCTACTAATTCGTGCTACCTATCATTGAGGTGTGCCAATCAGTTTTAGAAATTAGCAAAATAAGACAAATTCAGTTCTAGAAAGGAGATAATAGTATATACGTTTTTTTTTGCTCAAATTGTCCAGATAGGGAGACATATTCAATAGATACTATTTCGTGTAATTGGAATAATGAAAACCTAAATTTGAATGCATTTTGATAGCAGGGTTCAAAGAACAAAAATCGTGAGAAAGCTGAGTGTCGTTGGCAGAACATGTTTCTACTTGGTACATGAGACTTCAATCAACATTGAACTTTCATCTAGACTTTTGACCATCTAATCTAATCATCAGCAAGTGAAGTATATGTAGAGAAACCAAAACATTCATACTGCTTCAGGATAGATTCAAACTTTAGAAAAAATGGCAACATGTGATCGGAAAACAGGATTTTTGAACATTGCAAGAGTATGTCAATTCTGAACTGTTAACCAAAGTACAAAATAAAGTTCCAAACAAGCTGCGTGTATCTCAATTCTGAACTGTTGTTGACCAAACTACAAAATGATGGTCCAAACAAGCACATGGCGTCGCAGCTGACCGAATTACCAAGCACAAATATAAGAGTATACTAAATTTTGACCAACACATGGTCTCACACAGCAGTATATCACCAAGCAAGTTGGTCAAGTAGTCAGCAGAAAGCCAGCAAGCAGAAAAAAGTAGGCTGTTTTGTACCAACACAAAGCACACAGCCAACCACCCCCATGCCTCCATGTAGCATGCAGTCTGAACTGAACCTGTGACATGCAGCCAAAATATCAAAACATGAACAAGAAAATAGAAGAGACATTTTGTGCTACTTTTATCACTAAAATTTCATATCTGATATGAAAGTGTCAACTCATAATAAAAGAAAGAATGCACAAAACATAATTGAAGAACAGAAAGATTGAACAACAAATTATATTAGAGGTAAAAATCACATCTGGCAAATTGAATATGGAAACATAAGAACATATTGCTACTAACCTCAACTATTCTTCATTGCTCGAAGCATCATTAGCATCCACTATTGTCCCCTCAACGTCTGTTCTAACCCAATGTCGTTCATTGTTCTTTCTCTTCAAAATCTCTCCAAGCTGTGAAACATGGAATGGCTCATTTTCTGTTTGCGCTTCCCATTCCATGTTGCCTAAGTCATATACATCTCTAGGCTTTGGCAACTTCATTACCACAGACCAACCTGGATTCAATTCATCTTCCACATAGAACACTTGATTCGCCTGGTTAGGGAAAATAAAAGGCTCATGCTCAATCTTTTCCCCTTTGTGTATTAGATGTGAGAAGTTGACAAGTGTGTAATCGTACTTGTCTTTTTTCATTCCTGATTCTGAGAACACATTAACCCATTCACATTTAAACAACACCACTGAAAACTGTCCAGAGTAGTTTAGCTCAACAATATCAATTATCCTCCCGTAGTACGTCACATCACGTAAAACAGGATTGGCATCACGTGCTGAATCATAACTAGATGTTTTTGCAGTTACCATGACTCCACTATTTTGTGTCTCTTTATCCAAGCGTTTAGGCCTAAAATGGTAGCCTCGGAGTTGAAAGCGCAATATCTTTTGGCTGCATTAACTGGGCCCCAAGTAGCAATCTAATATCCTTTTCAATGTTGTGGATGCCAATTTCCTTCTCCAATTTCTTTATCTGAATATTTATAATTTGATTACAACTAAATGTAGTGATACGTGTATAGTATATGCAAAATATGGCACTTACATGAGCTTGGAACCATTCGTGGAACTTATCGTTTTCAATCCTCTTGAAAACATCAGGGTTTAAATTGCGTCCATTAGTAATCTCATCAGCATGAGCTCTGCAAAGTAATTCATAGACAGAGGTCAAGTAGGGGAAAAGGGTAACTAAGACAATTTATAAGCATGAGATATTACCTAAGGTATGAATTCACATCGAGCAATTGAACAAGACATATCTATGTGCATGTACTTTTGCCACACCGCTCAGTACACAATTCCTAGGCTTTCCAAGTGGATTGCCAGAATGAGGAAATAATCTTGATCCATGTGCATTATCATGGTGCCCAACCCACTGCTCGTTATCTTCACTCTGCGAAGGCAAGTTATGTTTGGTCTCAAAACCGACAATATATCTTGAACAGAATGTCATGCACTCATCTGCCAAAAATGCTTCAGCGATAGATCCTTCGGGATGAGCTTTGTTACGGACATTTGACTTCAGCTTACCTATATACCTACATAAACACAAACAGAAGGAAGAAGAAAATTATTGAAGAATATTTTCCTAAAAGATATGTAATGCATCCCCATATTTATATAAGAAGCCAGCATACCTTTCCACAAACCACACCGAACGGTAGCACACTGGACTACCTATTTTTGCCTCTGTTGCTAGATGCATAACAAAATGCACCATAACGGTGAAAAAACCTGGTGGGAATATTCTCTCCATATGACATAATGTCATTATGATTCGCTCGTCCAACTTCTCAAGATCACTGATGTATAGGACTTTTGCACTCACTTCTCTAAAATACGCACACAGGTCAAACAACACAGATGTGACATGATCTAGGAGTAGACCTCGGATAGCAAGTGGCAGAAAGTGTTGCATCAGTATATGACAATCATGACTTTTAAGGCCTGAGATTCTCCCTTGAACAACATTTGCACATCTTGAGATGTTTCCTGAAAACCCATTCGGACTCCTTGCACCATGAAGGACTTTACAAAATTGTTGCTTCCCTTCTTTAGATAGGTTATAGGAAGCAGGTGGCAGATAATACTTATCATTAGGTTTTTTTGTGGTTGCAGCTCTCGTTTAATGTTCATGTGCTGTAGGTCTAGTCGTGCCTTTAAATTACTAGAAGAACGCCCATGCGTTGCAACGGGGCCACATTAACTTTAAGAGTTCAATATTACGACATTGGCGACCTTTTTTACCATCAAATCCTCACACAGACACAGACACACACTCTCCGTCCCTCTTCCTCACTCTCTATCCCCCTCTCCCTCTCTCTCTAACACACACATATCCATCTTATTGGGTACGGAACCATAATCCATCTATTTCACACATACACGCTAGTGCATAACAATATGGATTATGTGTATTATATTTGCCACCGTAATCGAGGGAATTAATTTCATGTAAATCGACCAGCCACAGCTCCAAGAATACTCGGACGAGGTGGCTCGAATTCGGCGTCAAGGCGCCGTCAAGGGCCACGGGCCCGCTTCCAAGTGCACGTGCAATGCACGTCTTCACAAATATTATAACCAGATGTGAGAAATCACATGCATAGAAAAGACATTCTGATAGCAATCCAAATACCATACTCAATTGAATACCTAACCTGGACAATACTCTTATTTCTATGCGCCGGAAAAAATGGAATAGCAAAGCTAAGTATGCCTACGTACGCTCAGATTATATATAAGAATCTTGGGTGAACAATTGCAACAAAGCACTAAGCAGCGATAAATTTAAATAAAAAATCCATTAACTATGCAAGCAGCAGGCTTGTTACAACATAGAGAGATAGGAAAATGTCACCTCCAGTAATGTAGCGCAAAGGAGTGGAACGAAGCATGAACGAAGCGGTTGTTCCGTTTCTTCTCCATGTACATGGATCAGCAGTAGAGGCCAAGTATATAAGTACTTGACTGAACTCCACTCTTCGTGTACGGAGAGCCATGTCACCTTCTCACCGCTGCAGCATGGGAGGACGGCTGGTTCACGTGACCCTCCAGCTGGGGGATCCATGGTGGCTGACCGTCGAGCTCGAGGCAGAGAAGTTGAGGGCAGCAGTGGCGAGATCCATGCCGGCCAACGGGTGAAGAGGAGGTCGTCGGGGAGGGACACATCGGCAAGATCCGGTCACCACGCGACCTGAAGAGCAACAGTGATCTCCATGTTTGGGTGAAATTACAAACCTACCCCTATCGAAACCTATAGAAATCCAGCAGATAGGCTTTGCGTGGCAGGGATA
Organism: Aegilops bicornis; assembly: GCA_021605145.1. Lineage (NCBI taxonomy): Eukaryota > Viridiplantae > Streptophyta > Magnoliopsida > Poales > Poaceae > Aegilops > Aegilops bicornis. The sequence goes on from CM038674.1 coordinate 676,032,639, forward strand.
GGCAGTAGTAATTTCCATCTCGCAGATTTTGGTTTCGGGCGGTTACTATGACTTTCCCCGCTTTGTTCAAATTTTGCAGAGTGCACGCCATCGTACAACTCAATTCGAATCCCGTTTGTATTCTATTTTTCAAGGGATCCATTTTCAATTGGAATTACTTTCTATATACATCATTTTTATATATACTTTCAAAAGCACAACAAAGAATTCTGCTCCTTTATATGTATAATATGATTTACAAATACAACGATCACGAAATCTTAAGCTTGAATTCGAAAATTTTTAACCAAATTATGATCTACAAAAATGTATGGATCAGTAATATCTACATATTAAATAACATAGATGTGCGTGAATTCATATGAGTATGCATGTTTGATAGATCAATTTTGGTTCGAGTATGGATTACATGTATCATCATCTCGGATTCAAATATTTGAATCCCTTTTTTGTTCACTCATCTCTCTCGCATGCATGCTCCTTCAGGTTGCTATCACTCTCTTTTCTCGAGCTCACCCGCACGCTCACTTCATGTTTCTCCTATCCTCGCAAACATGGTATCTCTACGTCTCCCTTGAGAAGTGTCACACTCTCCCTATCATTATACATTACACGGTTTTCATTATCTCTCACGTCTCTACTGTTCTCTGGTATCACTCGGTACCTAAGCTTTCTTTTTCACCTCCACACACACAGTCTCCACTCGTCTTTCACTTTGTCTTTCTCTCTATGGGATTCTCTCACACACCCTATATGTCTCTACATATGACTCATACCACTAAAATTACTCTCTCTCTCTCTCTCTCTCTCTCTCCTGTAGACACAACATTTGTTGCGGTCTCCTTTTCGTCTCCATCCCAGACTGACATTATTCATTTGTTTACCGATCAGACAACCCCGACTACCGTCTCCTCTCTCTCTCACAGACACACACAACTCCTGCTTCCACTCCCCTTCCCGACTACCGTCTCTCTCTCACACACACAAAACTCTCGCTTTTGCACCCCGACTCGTATTTCTCTTACAAACATTTATCGACTAGCTAGCCTCTAGATAGGTTTATACACACGCACACTCGTGCTTTGATACGTCTCCAACATATCTATAATTTTTGATTGCTCCATGCTATATTATCTACTGTTTTGGGCATTATTGGGCTTTATTATCCACTTTTATATTATTTTTGGGACTAACCTATTAACAGGAGGCCCAGCCCAAATTTTCTGTTTTTTTGCCTATTTCAGTATTTCGAGCAAAAGGAATATCAAATGGAGTCAAAACGGAACGAAATCAACTGGAGAAGTTATTTTTGGAAGGAAAGCCACCCGATGGACTTGGAGTGCATGTCAGGAGATACGGGAGGTGCTCACGAGGGTGGGGGGCGTGCCCACCCCCTGGGGCGCGCCCCCTGCCTCGTCGCCCCCCCTTCGGTCCACCGACGTACTTCCTGCACCCATATATACTCACGTACCCTAAAACTTCCAGAACAGAAGATAGATCGGGAGTTCCGCCGCCGCAAAACCTCCAGAGCCACCAAAAACCAATCGGGACCCTGTTCCGGCACCCTGCCGGAGGGGGAACCCATCACCGGTGGCCATCTTCATCATCCCGGCACTATCCATGACGAGGAGGGAGTAGTTCACCCTTGGGGCTGAGGGTATGTACCAGTAGCTATGTGTTTGATCTCTCTCTCTCTCTCTCTCTCTCTCTCTCTCTCTCTCTCTCTCGTGTTCTTTCTTGTGTTCCCACTATGGCACGATCTTGATGTATCCCGAGCTTTGCTATTGTACTTGGATCTTGTGATGTTTCTCCCCCTCTACTCTCTTGTGATGAATTGAGTTTCCCCTTTGAGGTTATCTTATCGGATTGAGTCTTTTATGAGAACACTTGATGTATGTCTTGCCGTGTTTATCTGTGGTGACAATGGGATATCATGTGCCACTTGATGTATGTTTTGGTGACCAACTTGCGGGTTCCGCCCATTAACCTATGCATAGGGGTTGGCCCACGTTCTTGACTCTCCGGTAGAAACTTTGGGGCATTCTTTGAAGTACTTTTGTGTTGGATGAATCTGCGATTGTGCGATGCATATCGTATAATCATGCCCACGGATACTTGAGGTGACAATGGAGTATCTAGGTGACATTAGGGTTTTGGTTGGTTTGTGTCTTAAGGTGTTATTCTAGTACGAACTCTAGGGCTGTTTGTGACACTTATAGGAATAGCCCAACGGATTGATTGGAAAGAATAACTTTGAGGTGGTTTCGTACCCTACCATAATCTCTTCGTTTGTTCTCCGCTATTAGTGACTTTGGAGTGACTCTTTGTTGCATGTTGAGGGATTGTTATATGATCTATCTATGTTATTATTGTTGAGAGAACTTGCACTAGTGAAAGTATGAACCCTAGGCCTTGTTTCCTATCATTGCAATGCCGTTTACGCTCACGTTTATCATTAGTTACCTTGCTGTTTTTATATTTTCAGATTACAAAAACCTATATCTACCATCCATATTGCACTTGAATCACCATCTCTTCGCCGAACTAGTGCACCTATACAATTTACCATTGTATTGGTTGTGTTGGGGACACAAAAGACTCTTTGTTATTTGGTTGCAGGGTTGCTTTAGAAAGACCATCTTCATCCTACGCCTCCTACAGATTGATAAACCTTAGGTCATCCACTTGAGGGAAATTTGCTACTGTCCTACAAACCTGTGCACTTGCAGGCCCAACAACGTCTACAAGAAGAAGGTTGCATAGTAGACATCATGCTTCCACTATTGCATTCATGTCTCTCTCCCGCTCCTTGTATCTATGTAGATTTTTCTTTCCTTCTTGAGACACGCCCTCTCGATCATGCACACACACACTATCGCCTCATTTTAAGCTGATACCTATCGCACACAAACTCCTTGTGTCTTTGTCACACATGCACTCCGTCCTCCTCCACTCTCCCTCTCTCTCTCACACACACGTGGGCTTTTTGCAACAACTAGCAAGATGCCCATGCATTGCACGGAACATCAAGATGCATTTGTATGAGTAGTTTACCTTTTGGAGGAAAAGGATGAAAAAGGGAAGGCCTTATTTGCAAATGTGGAGAGGGGTGTGGGTATCTTTTTGCAAAATCGCCATAGTTTCCTTCCTATCCGTCAGATATAGATCGGACGGCCTATATTGCAGGATGGCAGGCACACGATCATCACCGACAATGCTTTTTATAAGAGTAGGGATAAAAATAGAGTTGGTGATGATGGTGGGCCCTGCCATCCTAATGTAGGTCGTCCGATTTATATCTGACGCATAGGAAGGAAAATATGGCAATTTACCCGCACTCTTCACCACATTTGCAGATAAGGCCTTCCCTCGTTCATCCTTTTCTCCCACAAGATCTTGATGTTCCGTGCAACGAACGGACATCTTGCTAGTAAGAGTAGATATTAGACATATACCACTTCTCGAATCTTGAAACCAACAACATTCCTCCCTTATCTCATCAAAACCGCCAAAGGAATATACTTTGTGTGAAAGATAACATATTTTTAGTGATATACGTATTTCAAAACTAGACTTTTTTCTATCAAATTGGTGAATATGTATTAATCTACTTTGATCGTGTGGCAACGCATTGGCACATTGCTAGTAGTTATTATAATTTTTTGGACACCAGAAAAACGGTGGAGTACATATACGAAGAGAAGAGGCCACGCACGCAGTCGGCCTCTCACTGTCTCGCACACATGAGTGTTACGTAAAGGCGACGTTAACAAATAAACCCTAAAACCCTAGGTGCATGATTGCTGCATTCGCGGGTACCGGGTATGTGGTGGGGCACCTTTGTAGGAATAGTCAGCTTGCGTGATAATTTGATCCGTAGGAGTTGATGGTCGGGTCCACAGGTGAATGACTTGGAGCGCGGTGGCTCGTCAGTTGCCACAGATCGAGTAGCCATGTTTAAAATATCATTTTTTTAGCGGGGTTAAGAGTTCCGATTTTCAATGGCGCGTTATAAGTAGTAACTAGTTTTTAGAACGATTGGTATGGAGCGAAAATGGAATTCATAGTACTACGTACCTCCTTGGCGTATGGTTGTATGGGTTTATGTTGCGAGATGTTGAACCTGGTAGTTCTAGGGCAAATACTATGGTTTAGATTTAGATGCTGGTTTTCAGTAATGAAAATTGGAAGGGGAAACCCTTCTTTGATTAAAAAAAACTACTACCTCCATTCTGGTTTACTAGTCCCCATCGTACTTTGGGTCAAAGTTTGTCCATGAATTTTACTCGTAAAATGTGAATGGAAAACGAGATTTTGTTATACCCAAACAAAAAAGGACAGGAGGGAGTGATTGCTCTGACACGAACGCGAACTCTCATAGCGCAGGCATTGAACCGGTGCGCCGGCCAAGAGGGCCGCACTCGCTGCAGGCCCGGCTGAGCACGCCTTCTCGCCGCGTGCAACCAGCTTAAGACTGCCCCGCCTGCCTTCATTTAATCCGTGCGTGTGCCGGCAACACGTCCTTCCACGAGCCGGCAGGCATTTTAGAACACAAAAAATGACTAAAATATAATTAATTTATGCATGGTCTTGACTTGTTGTGCTCGCACTGGTAGCAGGAACTAGTAGAGGTTTTTCTTTATTTATAACTCTCCTCACATTTTTTTGGCTTTGAAGTGAATCATGGTTGTGGACATTATGTATGAAATGTGCGTATATCTGTGAACATGAGTTTGATGTGGAAGTTGAACTTGGAATGTCGGGCTTCTTGGCGTGAACTATACCATGTCCAATGCTTCATCTGTTATTGTTTGGAAAGTAATTGCTGTTGTTACATGACCCAAAAAACATTTTTTGCCACATCAGTAGATGCACGGACATCACAACAGGTATGCTGACTGGATAAACATTTGAACCTAGCTATTATGAAGGAAATTTTGTATTGACAACAGCTTTAGATAGCAGGAGACGCCTAGCCTGCTCTGCCTCTTCTAGCTTATTTCTGGCTTCTTCCATCTCTTCTTTGGCTTGGGTGAAGTGAGCATCTGCTTGCTCTTTTCGCTTCTCCAGGAACTCAGCTACATTCTCAAGGGCTGCTGCACGCTTTCTTTCAGCCTTTACTAATGCCACAAGGACACGAACAGCTGACGACTCCACCTGGCTTGTGTGTAATCCAGGATCATCTGGGAATTTGAACCTTGTGTCTAATCCAGCATCATTAGGGAACTGGCACCTTGTGTGTAATCCAGCCTCATTTTGGAAACATGATCTCGAGGTTGACCATACTTCACTCCTCGCAGGAACTGCATCCTGACATGAAGTTACTTCTTTTTTAGATCAATACTCAGAGCAACCTAGATCCATTTAGTAGAAGCCAGATAAAATGTAACTCGGAGAAGTGAATTCAACAGGAAAAAATATATAAAAACAGACTACAAGGTGAGAACACCCACTTCCAACATCAAACTAAAAACGAAAGCATTAGGACGATAAAGACTCTTCTTATTACACATCGAAGAAGAACACGCTTAAGAGAAACAGAAACTACAACATATACACATCGAAGAACACGAGGCTAAATGAAAGTAATTAAAAGGGTGTTACTTACCAAAGCTCGTTTTACAGGTTCGGTGCAGCTCCTCTTTAACTTGGCACGCTCCTTGAAGATGTCCCGAATATCCCGTGTTTGGTCTTCATTGCTCCTATGCGTGTTCGCACTCGTGGTTTTAAAATCTCAACATGGCAAGAAAAATATACTACTAGTAATTCTCGCGCATCTTGTGGGCAACATTAAAGCACTCGTCTGCCATCTTATAGCATCTCCAACAGAATCGCAACGCGCGGCGCTTTAAAAAAGTGTTTACAGTGCTGAGATCGAGAAGTAGATACTAGATAGTAGAGGATAGTCCTCAGCATAGATAGATAAAAAAAGATAATTCAACTACTCCTCGTCGTCTGGCTCCTCCTCGGTGATGTCCTCCTCCGGCGTCTGACTGTAGGCGTGAAAATACCGATCGTTGCCGGATTCCCAGGGCGACGCTGCTCCTAGCCTCATCTTGAATTGAGCGTCCGCTTTTTGCCTACGCTTGTCCTCGCGATAGGCGCCTCGCTCCGCCCTCCTCTTATCCCTCTTCGCCCTCCTTTGCGCGTAGAACTCGCGCTCGTTGATGATGTCCTGCAGGAAGGGTTGGCGCCACAGTGCCATGGCTTCCTCGTCCATCTCGGCAATGCCGAGACGGTGCTCCCGCCTCCGGCTGTGGCCACGATCCTCGTCGGTGCTAAGCCGCGGCAGAGGCGCGAGCTCCTGCGCCCGCTCCCGCGTCGGCACGTTGGGGAAGTTCAATGTTCGATGAGGCCACCGGAGGCGCCACGCTGCCGCGTCGTACGTGCGGGCGGCCTCATTGGCGGTGTCGAAATTGCCGAGTCCGAGGCGCATCACGTGGAACCGGATCTCGGCGGAGAAGCCGCCGGAGGGGCATGCCCGCACGCCGCGGTATCCCCAAGTTTCCAGGCGACGGGGGGCATGGTGGCGCGGCGGCAGCGTGGCAAAAAAGAGCGACGAGAGAGCGCTGGCGAGGCAAAGAGCGGGGAGAGAGCGGTGGCAAGGCACAGAGCGGTGGGAGGGAGTTGGATTTTATAAAGCACGCCGGACGCCGTGCGCCAAAACTTGTGCACGCCCGACCGCTTTTTCCCGCGCGCGCGCGATCCTTTCCCGACGTCTCTGCTATCTCTACTCTCTTCTCTACTGTTATATTTATTTTATATTTTATATTTAATATTTATTTCTACTTCCTTTATTGTCTACTTTTTTTTCTCTATACTTTTTTTTTCTTACAATATAGGCCGTCCGATTTATATCGGCGGAGATAGGAAGGAAACAAATGGGAATTTTGCAAAAGATACCCATACCCCTCTCCAGATTTGCAAATAAGGCCGTTTTGAACGTTCATCCTTTTCTCCCACAAGATAAACTACTCATACAAATGCATCTTGATGCGTGCAACGCATGGGCATCTTGCTAGTTCTAAAAACCTTTCCATCATTTGCCACACTACTGGTTGCAGATGAAAAACCTACCCAAGCATAGCGCGATACAGGAGCGACGCACAATTACAATAGCGGCCAGGAAATTCGAAGGGTAGGTATGAACAAAATTGGAACTGCACATGTACTGCGAAGTGATTCAATACACACATTACCAATCGAGGAGGAGAACGATGGTCTCGGCGGCCTCTGTGAGTCATGGTCGGCAACAAGAGTCAGTTCATTGTCCACGATGGTGGTACTTCTGCGCTTGGCGTCGGCTTCCGGGAAGCAGATCCGAGACCGTGGAAGACGATGCCGGGGAAGAGGCTCCGTGTACGACGACGACGGTGGACCGGCTCCAGTGCGGCATACGAGGTCGTCGATGAGGCAGATGTGCTGCGGTGGACGAATGCGCCGACGTAAAGGGGAGGAGTACGAAGGCTGCGGTGCCGTGGAGAAGTCTATTTTGCGGTGGGATAGAAAATGGGGAGTATTCAGGTGTACTACTCTGGGTGCCGGGGTGGGGCTGGCTGGGTACGGTGAACCTGAAGTTACGAAAATAGCCCCCTACCAAGCGTTATCCGTAGGCATGTTCCGAAGGCTATGATGGTAACTTCCCACTGCTCGAATCAGGGTCGCGGGAGATTTTCGGGCCGACCTCAAAATTTTGTGACACTGGACTCCCCGTGTGGCGTGTTGAGTGCTTCGGCTATGCAACTAGCGAGTAGTAGTAGTAAACTCTGCATATTAGGTTTGACCGAAGACAAACTTCTTAAAGTTTGACCAAGTTTATCGAAAAATATAAACATTTACCATAACAAATATTATGATGTGAAAGTACATTCAATAATGAATCTAATGGTATTTATTTGTTATTATATATGTTAATATTTTTTTTATAAGCTTTCTGAGAGTTTACAAAACTTGACTTTGACCAATGCTAATACGCGGACTTAAATAAAAACAGAGGGAGTACACATTTGTTTTCTTAGTTTGTAGTGAACTAATCATTTGTTGAAATTGTGAAATAAATATATTGGGCTATTGACTTCGAATGTAATGGTCTATACAATTCAATAGTTACAATCATTGTTGAATCCCAAGATGTATACAAGGTCTATTGTACTTCAGAACATGCTCAAACTCACATAATCCCAGTCAAATGAGAATCTAAATGCATTTCATAGTTATTACTTTGTAGGATGCAACAAAAACAACCATAACTCTACATCAGCCATTATAGAAGCAACATTTTGACATATCCTAATGTGTGAATGAAACATGCAAAGAGAGCTTCTGAAGATGGAGCAGATAGGGCGGGAAAGATTGTATGTATGTGGACGAGAGAGTAGGAGACAAACCTAAGGAGACAGAGACAGAGAGATAGAGAGAGAAAGAGAGAGGAAGAAGTTAGGTCTGTGAGAAAGATGGAGACATGTAATATACGTGAGATGCGTGTGCATCCGGATTCTGTATGCGTTGAAGGAGAAGAGACAACTTGTTTGATGAGAGAGCTGGAAAAACATGGACGAGAGGGGAGGGATCTCGTGGGTTGAGGGATTGACAATTTTGTGCGGGGGAGATAGGGATTGGTAATTTTGTGCAAGAGAGAGAGAGAGAGAGAGAGAGAGAGAGAGAGAGAGAGAGAGCGTGGGGGGAGGAGTCAGTCAGCCGTCGTCACATCACCCTGCTTACAAATGACCCCGCATTCTCTAGCACGGTGTGGTCGCCGTCTTTGATCTGCTCAATGCCCTCTTTGAAGATTGAGGTGTTGTGCATGTTGGGGTGCAAAGAAGCACAAGCGAGAGTGGTCGCCGTATAACCTTGGATGGGGATGAATTGTGTGCTCGGGGGAGTGTGTGTGTGTGTTGTGCTGCGTGTGTGTGTGTGTGTGTGTCAGATATTGAGAGAAAACAAACCTAAGGAGAGAAATGGGTATTCACGAAGAGATTGTGCGGGCCTTGAGGTGGGCAGGGGCCGGGTGAGGGTGTCAAAATGTGCGCGTTGATGCATGTGTTGCATGCGATCGTGCGAGGGACGGACGAATCGAGAGAGATGGTTGTTGTGTTACGGATGCTCCTCTCTCTCTCTCTCTCTCTCTCTCACACACACACACACACAAGTAAACTAGAAGACCGTTCTCTCATGTATACACAACGTATCGGCATCTGTCTATGTCTCACTCATGCATGATCATTTGCACAGTCACACCTCTCTATGTCTGTATCACATGCACACCGTCTCCACATTGCCCTTCCGCCACAACACACATATGGACACATACACACGTTCTCTCTCAGTCACACGCACAAAATCAGTATTAAAAAAAACTTGGGCACACCTAAAATGTCCAAATCCAAATAAACACGAACTCGAGCTAAATTCAAATATATGGAAATATTGCAGCGTCAAGGACTTTCCCAGGAAAAAAAATGTTGAGTAATATTCGAGGATTGTTTTCACACACACAAAAAGGTTCGGTGGATGTCCTTTGAGCGCTACACGGTGATGCACCGTTCGATCGACCGCGCGGCCGCGGTTCACGCGCTTGTACAGGATTCCGTATCGTGGCTGTGGCACTAACTAATAAAAGCGTTGCCTAAGTCTAATGTTTACGTGTACTAGTACGGTTTTCTTTTAAGTTTGACCAACCTTATATAAAACTAAAGTAAGCTCCCACACGCGTACTCATCAATTTGCCGCCGCCGCCATTGCGCATGCCGGCGCCCGCCTGCTCCGGCCAACAATTTCTCGCCCATCACTGCCGTGTCGCCACCATCCCTGTGCCATGAAGCCAAAGGCTCGCTGATACGTCTCCATCGTATCTACTTTTCCAAACACTTTTGCCCTTGTTTTGGACTCTAACTTGTATGATTTGAATGGAACTAACCCGGACTGACGTTGTTTTTAGCAGAATTGCCATGGTGTTGTTTTATGTGCAGAAAACAAAAGTTCTCGGAATGACCCGAAACTCCACGGAATATCTTAGAATAAATAATAAAAAATCCTCGCCAAAGATGAAGACCAGGGGGCCCACACCCTGCTCATGAGGGTGGAGGGCGCGCCCCTCCCCCCTGGGCGCACCGCCCTACCTCGTGGGCCCCCTGGTGGCCCTCCGACGCCAATTCCAACTCCATATATTGGTTTTCGGGGAGAAAAAATTCAGGGAGAAAGTTTCATCGCGTTGTACGATACGGAGCCGCCGCCAAGCCCTAATCTTTCTTGGGAGGGCTGATCTAGAGTCCGTTCGGGGCTCCGGAGAGGGGGATTCATCGCCGTCGTCATCATCAACCATCCTCCATCACCAATTTCATGATGCTCACCGCCGGGCGTGAGTAATTGCATCGTGAAACTTGCTGGGCGGTGATGGGTTGGATGAGATTTATCATGTAATCGAGTTAGTTTTGTTAGGGTTTGATCCCTAGTATCCACTATGTTCTGAGATTGATGTTGCTATGACTTTGCTATGCTTAATGCTTGTCACTAGGGCCCGAGTGCCATGATTTCAGATCTGAACCTATTATGTTTTCATGAATATATGTGTGTTCTTGATCCTATCTTGCAAGTCTATAGTCACCTACTATGTGTTATGATCCGGCAACCCCGAAGTCACAATAATAGGTGATGACCATAGTTTGATGAGTTCATGTATTCTCTATGTTCTAATGCTTTGTTCGGTTCTCTATTAAAAGGAGGCCTTAATATCCCTTAGTTTCCAATAGGACCCGCTGCCACGGGAGGGTAGGACAGAAGATGTCATGCAAGTTCTTTTCCATAAGCACGTATGACTATATCTGAATACATGCATACATTACATTGATGAACTGGAGCTAGTTACATGTCACCCTATGTTATGACTGTTACATGATGAACCACATCCAACATAATTATCCAACACTGATCCGGTGCCTCTGAGTTTTCCATATTGGTTTACGCTTATTTACTTTTCCGTTGCTCTTTGTTATCAACACTACAAAAATACCAAAAACATTACTTTTGCTATCTTTACTTTGTTACCGTTACCACCACTATCATATTACTTTGCTACTAAACACTTTGCTGCAGATATTAAGTTTCCAGGTGTGGTTGAATTGACAACTCAGCTGCTAATACTTGAGAATATTCTTTGGCTGCCCTTGTGTCGAATCAACAAATTTGGGTTGAATACTCTACCCTCGAAAACTGTTGCGATCCCCTATACTTGTGGGTTATCAAGACCTTTTTCTGGCGCCGTTGCGGAGCATAGCTCTATTCTTTGAGTCACTTGGGATTTATATCTGCTGGACACTATGAAGAACTTGAGAGACACTAAGACAAAAATTTATCCCTCAACTACGATGGGAGGTAAGGAACTGCCATCTAGCTCTGCACTTGATTCACCTTCTGTTATGAGTAAGCTAGCGACACCTAAACCTGCTTCTGCTATTCGTTCCGATATGTCGCATGTTATTGATGATGCCACTTCTGCTATGCATGATACTTATGATGAAACTACTTCTATGCTTGATACTACTGTGCCACTTGGTGAATATCTTGGTGAGCAAATTGCTAAGTCTAGAGAAAGAGAAATTAGTGAACCTGTGGCAACTGACGAGCCACCGCGCTCCAAGTCATTCACCTGTGGACCCGACCATCAACTCCTACGGATCAAATTATCACGCAAGCTGACTATTCCTACAAAGGTGCCCCACCACATACCGGTACCCATGAATGCAGCAATCATGCACCTAGGGTTTTAGGGTTTTATTTGTTAACGTCGCCTTTACGTAACACTCATGTGTGCGAGACGGTGAGAGGCCCGGTGGTGCGTGGCCTCTTTTCTTCGTATATGTACTCCACCGTTTTTCTGGTGTCCAAAAAATTATAATAACTACTAGCAATGTGCCAATGCGTTGCCACACGATCAAAGTAGATTAATACATATTCACCAATTTGATAGAAAAAAAAAGTCTAGTTTTGAAATACGTATATCACTAAAAATATGTTATGTTTCACACAAAGTATATTCCTTTGGCGGTTTTGATGAGATAAGGGAGGAATGTTGTTGGTTTCAAGATTCGAGAAGTGGTATATGTCTAATATCTACTCTTACTAGCAAGATGTCCGTTAGATTTACGGAACATCAAGATCTTGTGGGAGAAAAGGATGAACGAGGGAAGGCCTTATCTGCAAATGTGGTGAAGAGTGCGGGTAAATTCCATGTTTTCCTTCCTATGCGTCAGATATAAATCGGACGGCCTATATTGCAAGATGGCAAGCACACGATCATCACCGACAATGCTTTTTATAAGAGTAGGGATAAAAAATAGAGTTGGTGATGATGGTGGGCCTGCCATCCTGCAATGTTAATGCGTCGATTTATAAGAAAAGTGATGAAAAATATGAAATGATACAGATGAATCAATAACCATGTTTAAAATATTATTTTTTTAGCGGGGTTAAGAGTTCCAATTTTCAATGGCGCGTTATAAGTAGTAACTAGTTTTGAGAACGATTGGTATGGAGCGAAAATGGAATTCATAGTACTATGTACCTCCTTGGCGTATGGTTGTATGGGTTTATGTTGCGAGATGTTGAACCTGGTAGTTCTAGGGCAAATACTATGGTTTAGATTTAGATGCTGGTTTTCAGTAATGAAAATCGGAAGGAAACCCTTCTTTGATTAAAAAACTACTACCTCCATTACTGGTTTACTAGTCCCCATCGTACTTTGGGTCAAAGTTTGTCCACGAATTTTACTCGTAAAATGTGAATGGAAAACGAGATTTTGTTATACCCAAACAAAAAGGACTGGAGGGAGTGATTGCTTTCACGACAGACGCTTGAACTCTCATAAGCGCAGGCATTGAACGGCCGTGGCGCCCGACAAGAGGGCACTTTTCGGCTGCAGGCCCGGCTGAGCACGCCTTCTCGCCGTGTGCAACCAGCTTAAGACTGCCCCGCCTGCCTTCATTTAATCCGTGCGTGTGCCGGCAACACGTCCTTCCACGAGCCGGCAGGCATTTTAGAACACAAAAATTGACTAAAATATAATTAATTTATGCATGGTCTTGACTTGTTGTCCTCACACTGGTAGCAGGAACTAGTAGAGGTTTTTCTTTATTTATAACTCTCCTCACTTTTTTTTTGGCTTTGAAGTGAATCATGGTTGTGGACATTATGTATGAAATGTGCAGATATCCGTGAACATGAGTTTGATGTGGAAGTTGAACTTGGAATGTCGGGCTTGCGCGTGAACTATACCATGTCCAATGCTTCATCTGTTATTGTTTGGAAAGTAATTGCTGTTGTTACATGACCCAAAAAAAACATTTTTTGCCACATCAGTAGATGCACGGACATCACAACAGGTATGCTGACTGGATAAACATTTGAACCTAGCTATTATGAAGGAAATTTTGTATTGACAACAGCTTTAGATAGCAGGAGATGCCTAGCCTGCTCTGCCTCTGCTAGCTTATTTCTGGCTTCTTCCATCTCTTCTTTGGCTTGGGTGAAGAGATCATCTGCTTGCTCTTTTCGCTTCTCCAGGAACTCAGCTACATTCTCAAGGGCTGCTGCATGCTTTCTTTCAGCCTTTACTAATGCCACAAGGACACGAACAGCTGACGACTCCACCTGGCTTGTGTGTAATCGAGCATCATCTGGGAATTTGAACCTTGTGTCTAATCCAGCATCATTAGGGAACTGGCACCTTGTGTGTAATCCAGCCTCATTTTGGAAACATGATCTCGAGGTTGACCATACTTCCCTCCTCGCAGGAACTGCATCCTGACATGAAGTTACTTCTTTTTTAGATCAATACTCAGAGCAACCTAGATCCATTTAGTAGAAGCCAGATAAACAGAACTCGGAGAAGTGAATTCAACAGGAAAAAATATATAAAAACAGACTACAAGGTGAGAACACCCACTTCCAACATCAAACTAAAAATGAAAGCATTAGGACGATAAAGACTCTTCTTATTACACATCGAAGAACAACACGCTTAAGAGAAACAGAAACTACAACATATACACATCGAAGAACACGAGGCTAAACGAAAGTAATTAAAAGGGTGTTACTTACCAAAGCTCGTTTTACAGGTTCGGTGCAGCTCCTCTTTAACTTGGCACGCTCCTTGAAGATGTCCCGAATATCCCGTGTTTGGTCTTCATTGCTCCTATGCGTGTTACTTTTCGTGGTTTTAAAATCTCAACATGGCAAGAAAAATATACTACTAGTAATTCTCGCGCATCTTGTGGGCAACATTAAAGCACTAAATGCGCCATCTTATAGCATCTCCAACAGAATCGCATAGCGCGGCGCTTTAAAAAGTGTTTACAGTCTTTGAGATCGAGAAGTAGATACTAGATAGTAGAGGATAGTCCTCGGCATAGATAGATAAAAAAGATAATTCAACTACTCCTCGTCAGTTCTGCTCCTCCTCGGTGATGTCCTCCTCCGGCGTCCCGATCAGTAGGCGTGAAAATACCGATCGTTGCCGGATTCCCAGGGCGACGCTGCTCCTAGCCTCATCTTGAATTGAGCGTCTGCTTTTTGCCTACGCTTGTGCTCGCGATAGGCGCCTCGCTCCACCCTCCTCTTATCCCTCTTCGCCCTCCTTTGCGCGTAGAACTCGCGCTCGTTGATGATGTCCTGCAGGAAGGGTTGGCGCCACAGTGCCATGGCTTCCTCGTCCATCTCGGCGATGCCGAGACGGTGCTCCCGCCTCCGGCTGTGGCGACGATCCTCGCCGGTGCTAAGCCGCGGCAGAGGCGCGAGCTCCTGCGCTCGGTCCCGCGTCGGCACGTTGGGGAAGTTCAATGTTCTATGAGGCCACCGGAGGCGCCACGCCGCCGCGTCGTACGTGCGGGCGGCCTCGTTGGCGGTGTCGAAATTGCCGAGTCCGAGGCGCATCACGTGGAACCGGATCTCGGCGGAGAAGCCGCCGGAGGGGCATGCCCGCACGCCGCGGTATCCCCAAGTTTCCAGGCGACGGGCGGCATGGTGGCGCGGCGGCAGCGAGGCAAAAAAGAGCAGGGAGAGAGCGGTGGCGAGGCAAAGAGCGGGGAGAGAGCGGTCGCAAGCACAGAGCGGTGGGAGGGCGTTGGATTTTATAAAGCACGCCGGACGCCGTGCGCCAAAACTAGTGCACGCCCGGACGCTTTTTCCCGCGCGCGCGCGATCCTTTCCCGACGTCTCTGCTATCTCTACTCTCTTCTCTACTGTTATATTTATTTTATATTTTATATTTAATATTTATTTCTACTTCCTTTATTGTCTACTTTTTTTCTCTATATTTTTTTTTCTTGCAATATAGGCCGTCCGATTTATATCTGACAGATAGGAAGGAAACAAATGGGAATTTTGCAAAAATATACCCATACCCCTCTCCAGATTTGCAAATAAGGCCGTTTTGAACGTTCATCCTTTTCTCCCACAAGATAAACTACTCATACAAATGCATCTTGATGCGTGCAACGCATGGGCATCTTGCTAGTTCTAAAAACCTTTCCATCATTTGCCACACTACTGGTTGCAGATGAAAAACCTACCCAAGCACAGCGTGATACAGGAGCGACGCACAATTACAATAGCGGCCAGGAAATTCGAAGGGTAGGTATGAACAAAATTGGAACTGCACATGTACTGCGAAGTGATTCAATACACACATTACCAATCGAGGAGGAGAACGATGGTCGCGGCGGCCTCTGTGAGTCATGGTCGGCAACAAGAGTCAGTTCATTGTCCACGACGTTTGTACTTCTGCGCTTGGCGTCGGCTTCTGGGAAGCAGATCCGAGACCGTGGAAGACGATGCCGGGGAAGAGGCTCCGTGTACGACGACGACGGTGGACCGGCTCGGTCGCGACATCTGAGGTCGTCGATGAAAGGCAGATGTCTTTGCGGTGGGCCGAATCTTGCCCGGCGTAAAGGGGAGAATCTGAAGGCTGCGGTGCCGTGGAGAAGTCTATTTCGCGGTGGGATAGAAAATGGGGAGTATTCAGGTCTACTACTCTGGGTGCCGGGGTGGGGCTGGCTGGGTAGGGCGAACCTGAAGTTATGAAAATAGCCCCCTACCAAGCGTTATCCGTAGGCATGTTCCGAAGAATATGATGGTAACTTCCCACTGCTCGAATCAGGGTCGCGGGAGATTTTCGGGCCGACCTCAAAATGTTGTGACACTGGACTCCCCGTGTGGCGCGTTGAGTGCTATGGCTATGCAACTAGCGAGTAGTAGTAGTAAACTCTGCATATTAGGTTTGACCGAAGACAAACTTCTTAAAGTTTGACCAAGTTTATCGAAAAATATAAACATTTACCATAAAAAATATTATGATGTGAAAGTACATTCAATAATGAATCTAATGGTATTTATTTGTTATTATATATGTTAATAATTTTTGTTATTAGCTTTCTGAGAGTTTACAAAACTTGACTTTGACCAATGCTAATACGCGGACTTAAATAAAAATGGAGGGAGTACACATTTGTTTTCTTAGTTTGTAGTGAACTAATCATTTGTTGAAATTGTGAAATAAATATATTGGGCTATTGACTTCGAATGTGATGGTCTATACAATTCAATAGTTACAATCATTGTTGAATCCCAAGATGTATACAAGGTCTATTGTACTTCAGAACATGCTCAAACTCACATAATCCCAGTCAAATGAGAATCTAAATGCATTTCATAGTTATTACTTTGTAGGATGCAACAAAAACAACCATAACTCTACATCAGCCATTATAGAAGCAACATTTTGACATATCCCAATGTGTGAATGAAACATGCAAAGAGAGCTTCTGAAGGTGGAGCAGATAGGGCGGGAAAGATTGTATGTATGTGGACGAGAGAGTAGGAGACAAACCTAAGGAGGCAGACAGAGAGATAGAGAGAGAAAGAGAGAGGAAGAAGTTAGGTCTGTGAGAAAGATGGAGACATGTAATATACATGAGATGCGTGTGCATCCGGATTCTGTATGCGTTGAAGGAGAAGAGACAACATATTTGATGAGAGAGCTGGAAAAACATGGATGAGAGGGGAGGGATCTCGTGGGTTGAGGGATTGACAATTTTGTGCGGGGGAGAGAGGGATTGGTAATTTTGTGCAAGAGAGAGAGAGAGAGAGAGAGAGAGAGGGTGGGGGGAGGAGTCAGTCAGCCGTCGTCACATCACCCTGCTTACAAATGACCCCGCATTCTCTAGCACGGTGTGGTCGCCGTCTTTGATCTGCTCAATGCCCTCTTTGAAGATTGAGGTGTTGTGCATGTTGGGGTGCAAAGAAGCACAAGCGAGAGTGGTCGCCGTATAACCTTGGTTGGGGATGAAATGTGTGCTCGGGGGAGTGTGTGTGTGTGTTGTGCTGCGTGTGTGTGTGTGTCAGATATTGAGAGAAAACAAACCTAAGGAGAGAAATGGGTATTCACGAAGAGATTGTGCGGGCCTTGAGGTGGGCATGGGCCGGGTGAGGGTGTCAAAATGTGCGCGTTGATGCATGTGTTGCATGCGATCGTGCGAGGGACGAACGAATCGAGAGAGATGGTTGTTGTGTTACGGATGCTCCTCTCTCTCTCTCTCTCTCTCTCTCTCACACACACACACACACAAGTAAACTAGAAGACCGTTCTCTCATGTATACACAACATATCGGCATCTGTCTATGTCTCACTCATGCATTATCATTTGCACAGTCACACCTCTCTATGTCTGTATCACACGCACACCGTCTCCACATTGCCCTTCCGCCACAACACACATATGGACACATACACACGTTCTCTCTCAGTCACACGCACAAAATCAGTATTAAAAAAACACAGGCACACCTAAAATGTCCAAATCCAAATAAACACGAACTCGAGCTAAATTCAAATATATGGAAATATTGCAGCGTCAAGGACTTTCCCAGGAAAAAAATGTTGAGTAATATTCGAGGATTGTTTTCACACACACAAAAAGGTCCGGCGGATGTCCTTTGAGCGCTACACGGTGATGCACCGTTCGATCGACCGCGCGGCCGCGGTTCACGCGCTTGTACAGGATTCCGTATCGTGGCTGTGGCACTAACTAATAAAAGCGCTGCCTAAGTCTAATGTTTACGTGTACTAGTACGGTTTTCTTTTAAGTTTGACCAACCTTATATAAAACTAAAGTAAGCTCCCACACGCGTACTCATCAATTTGCCGCCGCCGCCATTGCGCATGCCGGCGCCCGCCTTTACTCCGCCAACAATTTCTAAGCCCATCACCGCCCGTGTCGCCGCCATCCCTGTGCCATGAAGCCAAAGGCTCGCTGATACGTCTCCATCGTATCTACTTTTCCAAACACTTTTGCCCTTGTTTTGGACTCTAACTTGGATGATTTGAATGGAACTAACACGATCGACTGTTTTCGAGAATTGCCATGGTGTTGTTTTATGTGCAGAAAATAAAAGTTCTCGGAATGACCTGAAACTCCACGGAATATCTTAGAATAAATAATAAAAAATCCTCGCCAAAGATGAAGACCAGGGGGCCCACACCCTGCTCATGAGGGTGGAGGGCGCGCCCCTCCCCCTGGGCGCACCGCCCTATCTCGTGGGCCCCCAGGTGGCCCTCCGACGCCAACTCCAACTCCATATATTGGTTTTCGGGGAGAAAAAATTCAGAGAGAATGTTTCATCGCGTTTTACGATACGGAGCCGCCACCAAGCCCTAATCTTTCTTGGGAGGGCTGATCTGGAGTCCGTTCGGGGCTCCGGAGAGGGGGATTCATCGCCGTCGTCATCATCAACCATCCTCCATCACCAATTTCATGATGCTCACCGCCGTGCGTGAGTAATTGCATCGTAGGCTTGCTGGGCGGTGATGGGTTGGATGAGATTTATCATGTAATCGAGTTAGTTTTGTTAGGGTTTGATCCCTAGTATCCACTATGTTCTGAGATTGATGTTGCTATGACTTTGCTATGCTTAATGCTTGTCACTAGGGCCCGAGTGCCATGATTTCAGATCTGAACCTATTATGTTTTCATGAATATATGTGTTGTCAGAGTAATGGGCCACGGGTAGGCTAACCCGAGGCCCAGAACCTTTCAAGACATCGGGGCAGGCTGCGCCCCTCGAGCCCCAAACGATGAACCACTTTTCGAGAGTCGGCGGAAGCGCTGCCGACTGCCCCTCAAGGCCGACTTCCAGAGACGACTTCGAGATAAGCCGACTCCCAACCGCCGACTTCCAGAGAAGCCGGCTATGGGGAGTCGGCCCGCGACCCCAATCACCCTGTATCCTTGCGATAATGGGCGGGATGGGGAACGGCCGCCGCGCAGCCCATCCCCGCCTCGGTTATCGAGGGCAAGCATGGCCACAGTGTGCCGTACCGATGGAGATCTCCATCCGGCGCGGCACTGTTGCCATGCCAGCCCTGACATCAGCCCCCGAGGGCGAAGCCCTGTGCCCACGACGGCCTGTCTGTACGACCCCAAGACGGCTGGTCCCACCCGTCAGCGGGAGTACAGAAGACGGCGAGGGCGCCACAAGACGGACCCGGTGGGAGTCGGCCTCCGGGAGTCGGCTGGCCTATCCCACGGGCCCCACTCGCCATTAACCAAGACAAGACGGGGAATGGCAACAGTGATCGGCCGCCAGGTGGCGGCACTGTTGCCATAACCCCATGACCAAGCTAGCGTCATTAGAAGCACGGCTATAGTAATCCGCAGCCGGCAAGACCCGCCCATGGCCGTGGCAACTGTCGACCTATGCGAGCCAGATCGGCCGGGGCCCACCGGTCAGCGGGTCCTAGCGATCAGCCGGAGAAGACGACGGCCTGAGAGACAGACGGCTGGGACCCGCGCCCAGCCGGTTTTACCATTGTACCCCAGGGGGTAGGCCGATATACACCCCAGGCACCCATGCAAAGGGTTCGAATCCATTAGCACTAGACCAGATCATATAGGAAGGAAGGAGCTAGCCTTGCCTTCTCCTACCTCCAGAATACAGCTGAAGGAGCAACCTTGTACTCACTTTGACTTAGTGATCATGCTGAGACCCCGCAGAGCAGCAGTAGGGGTGTTATCTCCTCGGAGAGCCCTGAAGCAGGGTAAGATCCGCCGGCGTGCATGTCTTCGCCTCATCCCGTTTCCAGGCACCGGCGATGTTCTACTCGCCCCCACCATGATAAGCCATCCTATGGCATATGTCGCACCCAACCCCGACATTTGGCGCCAACCGTGGGGCTAGGTGCAACGTTAGAGTCTGCGTCGGAGCCAGCCAGGCACGCCCTTTTCCTCCCTGGCGAGCGCAGCCAGCTAGGCACGCCCGACGGAGTCTGCGTCGATGCGCCGCACGGCGCTGAGGTCGCCTGCGCAGCCAGCTGCCTCACCGAACTTGTCGGCGAGGTTCGCCTCTCCGACGAGCCTGCATCCGACGCAGGCACGGGCGGCCCCGAGAGCCTCCTCGCGGGCCTCCTCGACCAACTCCATGTCACCGGCGAGCCTGCCATGGACTTGGAGTCCGTAGGCTCCACTGACCCGATGCTGGTCGACTCCGACACCGCGTCGCTCGACGCGTTCCCCACAAACGTGGTGGTCTACGACGAGCCGCTCCCTCACGAGGAGAGCGGCGGAAGCACCATCACGGAGGTGCTCGTCATCAGTCATGGCGAGCCTTCCGGTGAAGGAGCTCACGACCCACTCGACGCGGCTCTACGAGACTTGACCGCGCCTATTCCAGAAGACGCAAACGCCGAGACGCTGGAGGCGCGCCGCCTACAGATCGTCGCAGGCGCGAAGAAGCTGGCAAGCATGAGACGCTTGTCAGAAGCCTACCAGCGTGAGATGGATCGCGCCGTGGGCGGCTCGCCGGCCCCGACTGGGCCTAGCCGCCTAGGTGCGGTCCAGCAGCGCGGCGTGGCCATCGCCAACCTGTTTGGGGCCAATCGCCTCGTGTACGCCACGCCTGCCGAGAACATCCGCGCCGCCCAGGCGGCGGCGGACGAGCTAGACAACTTGGAAGGTGAAGAGCGCCGCTTGATGACGGAGCGAGTCCAGCAGCTCCTCGACGCGGCTGCCGCGCAGAATGAAGCCGGCTGCTGCACAAAGGCGCCGCAACGGCGAAACGATGACCTGCCTCCCCGCCGAGATCAAGGCGCGACGTCTCGGACGCCGACTGGCGGTGTCCGCGGAAGAAGAAACAAGGATCCGGCTGTCAGCCACAGTCGAACTCACCTCACCATCGAGCGCGACCAAGACGGCCGCCCAAGAGCAGTAGAGCGGCGGGACGACAATGTGCCCCCTCCTCCCAGCAGAGAAAGGCGAGTCTCCCCGCCGCCCGTTGAGCATCGACTCTCGGCGACCGCCTTGGCCGCCGAGAGGGAGTCGGAGAGAATGACGCCCGCCACCGAATCGACCGACTCCATCGATCCCTGGCGCTGGAAGAAGAAGACGAGCTGGGTCCGCCCTGCTTCGGACCTCGCATCCGAGACGAGCCCTTTCCCAAAGGGTTCACGCTCCCCCGAGATACGCCCAAGTACACCGGCTCCGTAAAGCCGGAAGACTGGCTAGTTGACTACTCCACGGCCGTCAACATAGCGAATGGCAATAAGCGTGTTGCCATGAAGAACGTTCCCCTCATGCTCCAGGGCACGGCCCGGACATGGTTGAACAGCCTGAAGCCCCGCAGCATCAACAGCTGGGTCGACTTCACCGAAACCTTCATCCGCAACTTCACGAGCACGTACAAGCGACCCCCCAAGCCTCGCCAGCTTTCCTTGTGTGTGCAAGGCCCCGACGAGTCAACTCGCGACTACCTCACGCGCTAGGCCGAGCTTCGGAACTCCTGCGAGGGCGTGCACGAGGTGGAGGCTATCGAGTACTTCACCGCCGGGTGCAGAGAAGGCACCCTCCTCAAGCACAAGCTCCTCTGCGGCAGGCGGATCTTGTCGACGAGCTACTGATCATAGCAGACAAGTACGCCACGGCCGACTCCTCCATGAAGGCGGAGATTCAAGTTAGTGCGACTGGCAAAGCGGCCCCGCAGGCCCCCAGAACTCCGATTGGAGACGCCAGTCGGCGACAACAACAGAATGACCACAAGCGCAAGGCCCCACAGCCGGCTTCCAGCAGCCGGCAAGTTGCGACAGTCGAAGACCAACAGCCGGAGGGGCAGCCTTCGACCAAGCGACAGAAAGGCGGCAAGCCCAACTGGTTGCCGGCCTTCTCCTACGAGCAGACTCTAGATGGTCCCTGCAAGTTCCACAGCGGCGCGAAGCCGTCAAACCACACTACCCGGAACTGCCACTGGCTCACCAGAATCGCCAAGGGCGAAGGCCTCCAGCCTCCCCCTTTCTTTGGGCGCCGCCTCCTCCGCCGCCCAAAGCGGTTTGTCGAGCCGGTCGGCCTTGATACAAGACGAGTACCCAGAAGAGCACGGAGCATATGTGGTGTTCACCAGTGTGGCTGATGATCGGCACAGCAGGCGGCTGCAGCAACAAGAAGTGAATGCCGTGGCATAAGATACCCAGAGTTTATGCATTGGTCCGAGAAGCCTATCAGTTGGAGCAGAGCTGATCACCCAGAGGTGATGCCGAATCCGGGCTCCTACGCCCTGGTCTAAGGCGCCACTCTAGCCACAGACAGGCGGGCCGCTCGTTTCTCATGAGTGCTGATAGACGGAGGCAGTAGCATCAACATCCTCTACAAGGACACCATGGAGAAGTTAGGAATCCAACAAAGACAACTTCAGAGCAGCCGGACTGTGTTCCACGGCATTGTACCTGGCCTTTCCTGCTCACCAATCGGCAAGATCACGATAGACGTCCTCTTTGGAGACAAAGATCATTTCCGCCGAGAGCCAGTTTGGTTTGAAGTGGTGGACCTCGAAAGCCCGTACCATGCGTTGCTTGGCCGACCTGCCTTGGCCAAGTTCATGGCGGTCCCCCACTACGCCTACCTCAAGATGAAGATGCCGAGTTCCAAGGGGATTCTGACCATAGCCGGGGACTACAGAAAGTCGTCGCCTGTGCGGCTGAAAGCGATCGGCTGGCGAGTCCACAGTGATCGCGGCTGAGAAACGGCTTCTCGATCGGGTGGTGGCGATGGCCGGCAAGCAGCCTGAGATGTCGCCTAACCCTAAGGAGTCGGAAGCTGAGGGTTCGTTTAAGCCGGCTAAAGAGACAAAGAAGATACCTTTGGACCCAGAGCACCCCGAGAGGTACGCTGTCATGGGTGCAAACCTTGACAGCAAATAGGAAGGCGAGCTCGTCGATTTCCTCCGTGAGAATCGAGACATCTTCGCATGGTCCCCTAAGGACATGCCAGGTGTACCGACGGAATTCGCCGAGCACAAGCTACATGTCCGACCTGATGTGAAGCCCGTCAGGCAGCCCTTGCGCTGCCTGTCAGAAGAGAAGAGAAGAGTTGTTGGAGAGGAGATAGCCCGGCTCCTGGCAGTCGGCTTCATTATGGAGGTGTTTTTTCTAGAATGGTTAGCAAACCCGGTTCTGGTGCTGCAGAAGAACAAGCAGTGGCGGATGTGTATTGACTACACAAGCCTGAACAAAGCTTTCCCCAAGGACCCGTTTGCACTGCCGAGAATTGATCAGGTGATAGACTCCACAGCCGGATGCGAGCTGTTGAGCTTCTTAGATGCATATTCGTGGATATCACCGGATCAAGCTGAACCCGGTGACAGGTGAAGACCGCCTTCATCACGCCCGCTTGGAGCCTTCGCTGCGACCATGACGTTCGGCTTGAGGAATGCCGGCGCCACCTTCCAGCGTTGCATGCAGAAGTGCCTCCTCAAGCAACTCGGCCGGAACGCCCACGTTTATGTGGACGATGTGGTGGTGAAGACGGAGAAGCGTGGAACACTGTTGGAAGACCTCAAGGAAACCTTTGAGAACCTGCGCCGATTCCAGATTAAGCTCAACCCTGAGAAGTGTGTTTTTGAGATACCGCCGCCAACTTCTTGGCTTCCTGGTCTCTGAACGCGGCATAGAGTGCAACCCCGTAAATATCAAGGCCATTGAAAGGATGGAGGTACCCAGCCGACTGCTAGATGTGCAAAAGTTCACCGGCTGCCTGGCGTCCATCAGCCGATTCATCAGTCGGCTGGGCGAGAAAGCTCTCCCCTTGTACCAGCTGATGAAGAAGACCACATTTTTCGAGTGGAACCACAAGGCGGACTGAGCGTTTCTCCAGTTGAAGAAGATGTTGACTACTCCCATGTGTTGGCGGCTCCGACTCCTAAAGAGCCCATGCTCCTATACATTGCCGCCACCAGCCGGGTAGTCAGCACAGTCATCGTAGTTGAGCGCAAGGAGGAAGGAAAGGCGCTACCTGTCCAGAGACCGGTATATTACCTGAGCGAAGTACTGTCGACCTCCAAGCAGAACTACTCCCACTACCAGAAGATGTGCTACGGCGTGCACTTTGCCGCCAAGAAGTTGAAGCCTTACTTTCAAGAACATCCAATCACTGTGGTCTGCACAGCTCCACTGGCCGAGATCATTGGAAGCCGAGATGCTTCGGGCCAAGTGGCCAAATGGGCCATAGATTTGGCCCCCTACACCATCTACTACCAGCCCCGCACCACCATCAAGTCGCAAGCACTGGCCGACTTCCTCGTCGACTGGGCCGAGACCCAGTACCTACCGCCAGCACCAGACTCCACCCATTGGCGGATGCATTCCATGGCTCCAAGATGCGCACCGGCTTGGGAGCCGGCGTCGTCCTCACTTCTCCTAAAGGCAACAAGCTCAAGTACACGTTGCAGATCCATTTCGCCGCCTCCAACAACGTCTCCGAATACGAGGCGCTCGTTCACGGGCTCCGGCTTGCCAAAGAACTCGGCATTTGCCGAATCCTGTGTTCAGCAGTCATCTGGCGACTGGGACACCAAAGATGCAAACATGGCGAGCTACCATTTCCTGGTACAGCAGCTCAGCGGATATTTCGAGGGGTGCGAGTTCCTTCACGTGCCAAGAAATGACAACGACCAAGCAGACACCCTCGCACGAATCGGCTCAACCCGTCAAGGAATACCATCCGGCGTCGCCCTTCAGCGCCTCCTCAAGCCGTCTATCAAGCCTTCACCAGAATCAGACTCCATCTTTGTGCCGGCTCCCCCCAAAGAAGTCGGATCCAGCTCAAAAGCCCCAGCCGACGGCACAAGAATCCTTACGAATAGCTCCAAGAACACCGCAGTCGACGCCGACCCGGGGACTTCAGAACCCGGCCCGGGGATTGCGGCGACCAGCCGACGACTCCAGAGCTCGGCCCGGGTACTGCGCCAGTCCGCCCGGGGACTTCAGCAACCCAGCAAGCGGCCGCGGACTCCAGCCCGCCGCCTCCCAGCCCAGCCGCCCTCGTCCAAGTTGCAGTGGTGGCAATTGAAGAAATAGCAGCACCCTCATGGGCCCAGCCCATCCTCAAGTTCCTAGTAAACAAAGAGCTGCCAACAGATGAAATCTTGGCTCGGCAAGTGCAGCACCGAGCGGCAGCCTACACCATAGTCAATAGAGAGCTGGTCCGGCGCAGCATCACTCGTGTCTACCAGCGTTGCGTCGAGCCATAGCAAGGCCAAGCAATTCTCAAAGACATCCATCAAGGCGAGTGCGGCCACCACGCGACCTCAAGAGCACTCGTCGCCAAAGCCTTTCGACACGGTTTCTTCTGGCCAACTACCCTAGAAGAGGCCAAAGAATTAGTCCAAAAATGCAAGGGGTGCCAGAAGTTCCGCTCCAAGCCGCTTCAGCCGGCTTCCGCACTCAAGACTATCCCCATCGCCTGGACCTTTGTGGTTTGGGGCCTGGACATGGTGGGACCATTCAAGACGGCACGAGGCGGCCTAACTCACTTACTTTTCGTGGTGGACAAGTTCACCAAGTGGATAGAAGTAAAGCCCATCAAGAAGTTGAATGGTCCCACTGCGGTGACTTTCATCTCCGACATCACAATTCGGTACGGCATACCACACATCATCATCACCGACAACGGCACGAATTTTGCCAAAGGCGCCTTGGCCCGTTTCTGCGCGATGCAGGGCATCCGACTGGACTTAGCGTCCGTTGCCCATCCGCAGTCAAATGGCCAAGTAGAGCGAGCAAACGGCCTCATCCTGTCTGGCATCAAGCCCCGACTGGTCGAGCCATTGGAGCGCTCGGCCGGCTGTTGGCTTGAGGAATTGCCAGCCGTCCTCTGGAGTCTGCGCACGACTCCAAACAAGTCAACCCGGCTTCACACCTTTCTTCCTCGCTTCACGGTGTCAAGCCGTCATCCCAACGGATATAGAGTTCGACTCCCCACGAGTCACCATGTACACCGAGGAGGAAGCAGAAGAAGCACGTCAAGACGATGTTGTTCTGCTGGAAGAAGGCCGGCTGTTGGCACTCAGCCGGTCCAGCATCTACCAGCAGAGCCTGCGCCGGTACTACAACAGGAAGGTCAGGCCAAGAACTTTCCAAGAGGGCAACCTTGTGCTCCGACTGATCCAGCGAACAGCCGGCCAACACAAGTTGTCGGCGTCTTGGGAAGGCCCCTTCATTATCAGCAAAGTGCTGGGCAACGACTCCTACTACCTAATCGATGCTCAGAAGCCCCGAGCACGCAAGAGAGACGACTCCGGCAAGGAGTCGGAACGGCCATGGAATGCAAATCTTCTCCGAAGATTTTACAGTTGATGCAGTATGTACCATGCTACCCTTTGTATTAAAGTACCAAGACTTCAGGCCCCCCGAGACGAGCTCGGGGACTGCCCTCTTTTGTTATCTGTATGATAAGAATTATGCCTTCGAGTATGCTACTTTTTGTTACGCCGCTTGGCACCGGGTTCGACTAGTCAACCCGGGGACTCGCCGCCTTACGCTACGAAATGCTTCCTGCAGTCGGACAAGTAGTGTGTGGTGCCTAGGCCATCTCCTGTCAGAAGCCGCGGTTCGCAGAGCGACTGTTTGGCGGGCAGGAGTAAGGAAGAATGGGCGCCCACACGAAAAATGGCTAAGGACTTAAAGCATTAACATAGCTTAAGCCGGCTTCCAGCCTCTCTTCGCAAAGCCGACTCGTGAGTAGTCGGCTTGCCGCTTTCTATCCAACTTGTTAAAAAGACTCTAAAAATGGCCAAGTACTTGCCTCCCCAAGGTAGCCAAGCACTTGATCCAGCGGCAGTCCGCAGAGCGGCTGTTCGACTGGCGAGGCGGCAACTAAGGGAAGGCGGCAAAGGAAAAAGCCAAAGGAGCAATGAAGAAGGAAAGATAGAATTTGGATAAATATTTACATAGCATAGGCCTTGGCTAAATCTTCAAGCAGAAGTTCAAAATACACCCCGCGGGTGGAATTGTGCAAATTAACAAGTTCTTCAAAGACTATTAAAGAAGATAAAAAAGGCAAGATGGCAGCCTAGGAAGCGGCAGACGGGTTCGGAGGGTCAGAGGAGACTGCGGTGTCTGGCGCCGGGGCGGCCGGCTGGGCAGTCTCGGCTTCATCGTCTCCAGTGGCAGCCGACTTGGTCGAACGCGGCTCGTTGCTGGAGGCACGGTCGAGCTGAGGCTGGTCGCCCGCTCTGTCTTCTGGCGCCTCCGTCTCGCCTCCGTCCTCTGCCTCACCTTCCTCCAAGGCGCTGGAGCCAATCACCTCCGCTGAGTCCTCGTCATATTCCGGGTTCATCCCGAACCACTCTGGTGGAACCACCCCGCCATCTGCAGCCCGCTCAGGGACGAAGACGCTGGTGTCTGTGTAGTCGGCGATCGCCGCCGCACGCTTGACGAGGGCGTCTTCCACAGCTGACTCCGCCGCCTCTCGACCGAATGTGGCCAGCCGCCCAAGTCCAGCCCGGATACCACGCTTGACGAATTCCAAGGCCGGCGCTCAGCCGGGCCGAGGAACCTTCCAAGCCTCAAGGCGTCCAGCCATGACCTCCGGCCCGATCGGCAGTCCGGTAGGAGTGCGCAGAACCGGCATGTCCGGCCACAGGGCGGCGATCGCCTGGGCGCCGACACGTTGAAGCCGGTGCAGCATCCGATGGGCCGGCTGTAGACGAGCCTCGATGCTCAAAAGCTGCTCGTCAAGAGTCCGGGGAGCGTTGGCGGCGATCTCCACACCATTTGCCCTCTGCGCCTCGCGATCGGCCTCGATGGCTTGAATGGCCGTCTGCGAGTGGCCAGGGAAGAAGTCTGCCAAGAAGAAGACGAAGAAGCAAGACAAAGAATCAGGAGTCGGCCCGACTCATAGTCGGCCCGACTTATAGTCGGCGGCTCAAAGAAAGAAAATAAAGAAACTCACCGTCGACGATGTCTTCAATCTCGTGGAAGCCGGAGGTCAGCAGCGCCCCCTTGTCAGTCCAGGAGGAGCGCTCGCTTTCGAACTCGGCCAGGAGAGCAGCCTCCCTCTTCTCTGCCTCGTCCTGCGCCTTCTTACGCAGCTCCTTCTGCTCCGCCAGCTGCGCAATCAGCAGGTCGCGCTCCGCGGCGAGCTTATTGCACTCCTCCCCCTTGGCGCGCAAAGAAGTGTTGGCCTCGCCCAGCTGTTCCTGAAGAGCAGCATTGGCCCCTGAAGAACAAAAAAGGGAAAGTACGTTAAGTCGTCAACAAAGAAGGTCGCCAGGAAGATCCGGCCCGACTGCTCAGCAGTCGGCCCGAATCTCGGGGACTACAGCCATGGTGCGCCCAAGCGCCCAGAAGGAGGACTCCCTCCGGCTCTCCGACAAGTCGGCAGTCCGCTTGCCCAGCTCCTCAACATTGCGGTTGAAGGCAGTGACGCGGAGGTTGTGATACTCCTGCAACAAGTATTTTAGTCAGAAGTAAATATTTGGAACTCACCAGATGGAGTTCCGAGCCGCCTGCTCAGCAGCCGTCCCGAAACTCGGGGACTACACCCACTGGGTGCACTGGCACGCCCCCATAGAGAAGAACAAGGAAAATGAAGTCAGAAGAAGAAAGCGTACCCTGACGGCTCCTCGCGACGCCAGATGCGCCTTGGTGCAGTTCTGGATGGCGTCGCCCTCGGCTCGCAGCTTCGCCTGGACGTCCAGAAGCGCGTTGTTCAGCGGGCAGTTGCCGCCTCCCCGCACCCACCCAACGGGCGCGGCGCTCATCGCCTCGGCGTCTGGGATGGCCGAGCTGGCGGCGCCGGTTCCCAAGGGGCGCGGCGCCGAAGTTGCCTTCTCAAGGCGGCGGCGCGCGGGCGAGGCGAGTTGGAGGAGCAGCTTCGCCACGGCCTCGTCTTCGGTCGGCGGCACCAACGGGTCCACCGGCTGTTTTCTCTTCTCGCTCCCAGACGGTGGCGGAGGCGGCGGTGGTGGCACGGCTGTGTCCAACATGGAGGCCTCGCCACTCTCCCTCTCCATGACGGGGTTCTCGCCGCCGGCTTTGCCAGTCTGCCCCATGAACTCCGGGAGCGGCGGCGCGGAGCTCAGTGGGATGACGATCAATGGCGACTGGAGGCGCTCGGCCTCCTCGGCTTGCTGCTGTGCTGCGATGGCGGCCTCGGCCTCTTCCAGCTTCTTCAGGGCGGAGGCCGCCGCCTTCTCGGCCTCCGCCTTCTCCAGGTGGTCGGCCTCCACTCGTCGCGCTTCTCTTGCGCGTTTTGCTCCGTCGCCTCCCGGAGGTCGACGGCGGGGTCGATCCGCCGAGTATTGGCGGACGTCTCGGTCGACCCCATGATGGAGGGGGCGGCGACTCTCTCAAAAGTGAGGGGAGCTCTGAAGCGAGGAAGAAATGAAAAGAGATTTGGACAGAATTCACCAAAAGAAAACAAGTCAAAAACGGAGCACTTACGCAGTGACCAGTGGCGGCTTCTTCACTTCCTTGCGGAAGCGGTTGGCCTTTGAGACCGCCTCCTCCCGCTTGGTCGCGGCGGCCGCCCCCTTGAACTTCTTCAGCCGGCTGCCGAGCAAGCTCGGCCTGGCCCGGCGCTTCTTCACGCCGCCTTGACCGTCCAAGACGGCGGAGGAACTCGAGCCCGGCTGCCCGACCTTTGGCTGGTGACGTGGGGCGACTTCCCCCTCGGCGTCATCGTCAGGCCAGTCAGCAAAGGTGGCCGAGGGTCTGAAGTCGCCAGCTCCTCCTTTCCCTCCTTCGGCGTCGGCCTCCATCGCCGCCGCCCCCAGGTCAGGGTCGTCGACGTCACTCTCCGCGCGGTCGGGGACGAACTCGCGGGGCGGTCCCGTGGCACCGGCTGCGGGTTGCATGAGGGGGTTCTGACTCAAGAAAGCCAAACAGATCAGAAGTCGGACTCGGCTGCAAAAAAGAAAACAGAAGAAGAAGAGAGATGACTCACCACAGGCGGGGGGTTGGCGCGCGAGTACGGCTCTTTGCCGAACTGCCAATCCGCCGCAAGATTGCAGTTTGTGATGTAGTTCACCATGTTCGCCACCTCCACGTGGGGCATGTACTTGGTGCACATCCGACTTGGGTCCCGGTGGTCGCTCATCTGACTGATCAGATGAGGTTGGCCTTGGAGAGGGAGGACTCGGCACACCACGAAGGCGGCTAGCAAGTCGGCCCCGGTCAGGCCTTCCGACTGCGTCAACACTCGGAGTCGCGTGACGGCAGCGGAGCCGGCAGGAGACAGTGTCCTGGCCCGGTGGGACAAGCTGGGGAGCCTCCTAGCCGGCGCGCCGGCTTCGTAGGGCGGCAGATTGACCCAGTCGCCTTCTGGGGCGACGTTCTTCACATAAAAGTAAGACCGTTGCCACATCTTCACCGACTTGATCAGCGGGATGGAGGGAAACGGGTTGTCGGCTGTCGATCTCCGCATCGCGATGAAGGCGCCGCATTGGGCCGGCACGCCAGCGACGTGCGTGCCGAGCTTGGATTGGAAGAATTCTCCCCACAACTCAATGGTAGGGAGAACGCCGAGGAAGCCTTCGCACAAAGTGGCGAAGCCGGCCAGCAGCACCACCGTGTTCGGAGTGAGGTGGTGCGGCTGGAGCCCGTGGAACTTCAAGAACGAGCGGAAGAAGCCGCTCGCCGGCAGCCCCAGGCCGCGCATGAGGTGCGAGCGGAATATGACCCGCTCGCCCTCCTTCGGCGCCGGCGATATCTCCCTCTCCGGCGCGGCGCGGGCCTGCACTAAGTTCGCGCCGGGGAGCCGACGCATCTTGCGAAGAAGCTCGATGAGGTCGTCGTCCACCTGGGACCCGTCCCACACGCCGGAGCGCACGGCAGGAGGTGCGGCGGCGGAGGAGGAAGAGCTCATTGTTGAGGGTGCGGCAATGTTTGGCGCGACGGCGGCGGGAGGAAGAAGAAGCAAGAGGGGGCGAGGGGAGAAGGGAAGATGGGCGCGCGTGCTTCGCCGCCCCCTCCTCTCGCCTACTTATAGGCCCATAGGCTGAGAAGCCGATGGGGCGGGCGTGGGATTAATTGCGCGCAGTACCCCACGCCCCCCACGATTTACCCACGGGTTACTGCAGCGATAACGACGTGGGAACTAACCGTCCGCCGCACGCGCGACGGATCCGTTCGCGCGCCGAGGCGCGGTAGTGGCGGGCAGACTGTACCTGCGCGTGGTGCTGCGCGACGGGTCCGCAACGGGCGGCCGCGTGGAAGCGTATCAGGCACGCTGCCTGGATCCCGCCGCGACCTTCAAATTCTTTAAAAAGCAAGACGGCCCTCTCCGAGTCCGGCTCCAACTAGCCGGCCTAGAAGAAGACGGCGAGCAAGGCCCAGATCCCTCCACCAGAAGGGAGAAGCTGTTGAGGCTTCTCGACATGTCGACCTCGGCGCCTCACCAGCTTCGGGGACTACTGTCGGAGTAATGGGCCACGGGTAGGCTAACCCGAGCCCCAGAACCTTTCAAGACATCGGGGTAGGCTGCGCCCCTCGAGCCCCAAACGATGAACCACTTTCTGAGAGTCGGCGGAAGCGCTGCCGACTGCCCCTCAAGGCTGAGTTCCAGAGACGACTTCGAGATAAACCGACTCCCGACCGCCGACTTCCAGAGAAGCCGGCTATGGGGAGTCGGCCCGCGACCCCAATCACCCCGTATCCTTGCGATAATGGGCGGGATGGGGAATGGCCGCTGCGCAGCCCATCTCCGCCTCGGTTATCGAGGGCAAGCATGGCCACAGTGTGCCGTACCGATGGAGATCTCCATCCGCGCGGCAGATCCTTTGTTGCCAGCCCCGACCGACATCAGCGGCGGCGAAGCCCTGTGCCCATGACGGCCTGTCTGTACGACCCCAAGACGGCTGGTCCCACCCGTCTGCGGGAGTATAGAAGACGGCGAGGGCGCCACAAGACGGACCCGGTGGGAGTCGGCCTCCGGGAGTCGGCTAGCCTATCCCACGGGCCCCACTCGCCATTAACTAAGATTAAGATTGAATGGCAAATGGATCGCCAGCCAAAGCGGCGACACTGCCTGTTATAACCCCATGACCAAGCTAGCGCCATTAGAAGCACGGCTACAAGAATCCGCAGCCGGCAAGACCCGCCACATGGCGGCAAGGGCTGTCGGCCCTGCAAAGTTGGCCGGCGGGACCCACCAGTCGGCGGGCCCCAGCAGTCGGCGGAGAAGACGGCGGCCTGAGAGACAGACGGCTGGGACCCGCGCCCAGCCGGTTTTACCATTGTACCCCTGGGGGGTAGGCCTATATAAACCCCCCAGGGCACCCATGCAAAGGGTTCGAATCCATTAGCACTAGACCAGATCATATAGGAAGGAAGGAGCTAGCCTTGCCTTCTCCTACCTCCAGAATACAGCTGAAGGAGCAACCTTGTACTCACTTTGCCTTAGTGATCACGCGGAGACCCCGCAGACCAGCGGTAGGGGTGTTATCTCCTCGGAGAGCCCTGAAGCTGGGTAAGATCCGTCGGCGTGCATGTCTTCGCCTCATCCCGTTTCCAGGCACCGGCGACGTTCTACTCGCCCCCACCATGATAAGCCATCCTTTGGCATATGTCGCACCCAACCCCCGACATGTGTGTTCTTGATCCTATCTTGCAAGTCTATAGTCACCTACTATGTGTTATGATCCGGCAACCCCGAAGTGACAATAATCGGGACCACTCCCGGTAATGACCATAGTTTAAGGAGTTCATGTATTCACTATGTGCTAATGCTTTGTTCCGGTTCTCTATTAAAAGGAGGCCTTAATATCCCTTAGTTTCCAATAGAACCCCGCTGCCATGGGAGGGTAGGACAAAAGATGTCATGCAAGTTCTTTTCCATAAGCACGTATGACTATATACGGAATACATGCCTACATTACATTGATGAACTGGAGCTAGTTCTGTGTCACCCTATGTTATGACTGTTACATGATGAACCACATCCGGCATAATTATCCATCACTGATCCGGTGCCTACGAGTTTTCCATATACTGGTTTACGCTTATTTACTTTTCCGTTGCTACTGTTATCATCACTACAAAAATACCAAAACATTACTTTTGCTATCTTTACTTTGTTACCGTTACCACCACTATCATATTACTTTGCTACTAAACACTTTGCTGCAGATATTATGTTTCCAGGTGTGGTTGAATTGACAACTCAGCTGCTAATACTTGAGAATATTCTTTGGCTCCCCTTGTGTCGAATCAACAAATTTGGGTTGAATACTCTACCCTCGAAAACTGTTGCGATCCCCTATACTTGTGTGTTATCACTCGCCCGCTCACGTTGTCTGCAGTCCCTCCTCGCGATGCCGCCGCGCTGCCAAGCACATGAGCAGCTAGTGGAGCCGTGTCTATGCACGCAGCGTACGAAGAGGAGGACGAGCGCGTGCTCCAGCACGCTGGCGAGGAGGAACTAGCGTGTCATTGTCGTCTCCGCCCGCGCGGAGGAAGCGCGCATGGTGGATGTCGCGGCGGAAACCGGTCGCGCACGCGTCGAGCCCACAAACCGGGTGCGGACACGAAATCTACCTTCGAGACCTTGAATGCCACGTGGATCCTGCAATCTCAAGGAGCAATTTGGGTCAGTCGACTCATGTGAGCCGTTTGATGCAACATGGATGGCTAGAAGGGCTTCTTCCACCTCTTCTGTCGTCTTCTTCCTTCGCTCCGTCAAACTTCTTTTACAAATCGACTGACCCAAATTATACTACTAGTACGAACGTATTAAGTAAAGTATGAACACGAAGATACGAGCAGTAGTACCAAATGCAAGAAGAACAGTAGTAAGACATAGTACTAGTACTACTGTACGTACAAAAAAGTTCAAATAACGAGAAAGAACATAAACATAGTTCTGCTGGGGCCTCAGCACAACACACCCTTGAAAATAAACTAAGCAACTAGTCCGCTTGACACTGTAGTAGAACAAGCATGAGCGACGGCACTGCCACCTACTCGGAGTCCGAGTCCACGTCCTCGACTTCGTCCTCATCCCTCTTCCTCTTCCTCTTCGCCGACGCTTCTTTGCTTGAACCGACACCTTTGGGCTCGCTTCTTCATCCAACCCTTGTAGATATTTACACAAAGGTAGACATCCATTTCTGCGCATGTGATGTGATTTTCATCTAATGTCTACGACTCCGTGCATGATGAAACTTCGTGATGAGGTTTCTTCGCTTTAGCGTCATTTAATGATCAATCATGGCTGCTGCCAGTGTCAGCATTCAAGGTTGAGAGGAGGACACCAGGCTTACCTTCTGGACATCGAAGGACTGGCCTACAACGAGACATATCCGACACAGGACATCATGTCGTTCTTAAAGCCTACAGTAACGAATTTCACTCTTTTGTCCTTGAGGAAGTTCTTAAAATCCTGGCACTCAACATCGGCATGGCATATGTGGTAGACCAAGCAAACATTATGTAAGAAAACCTGGATCACTATGGGCTTCTTCCTCTCTTCGACCTTTAGATCCTTCTCTCGTCTCGGGACTGTGGTGTACTCAACATCTAGCCCAACGACCCACTCATCCGTTGAACTGTTGAACATGCGTAGGAAGCGAGCAAGCCATGCTTTCACCATCGCGGATCCACCTGTGTAGATGACGATGAACTGATTGCCGGTGATGGCTCTAACCTGGTACGCAGCGGCGACCATGGAGATTTGGGAGGCCATGGATTTTGGAGGAGGGTTAGGAGAAGTTGAACTGTTGTACCCCACCAAAAAAACTGGGAGCGAACTAATGTGAAAGGACGGGACGACTGGGAGCGAACTGTTGTAAGGTAGAAGACGGGGATGAGTAGGGCGTGCGAACGGCATGGGGTTGTTGGCTTGCCCGGTGGATAAACGGCTGCAAACCCCCAAAGAGTTCTCGAGAACTATGCGGGACCCACTAGATGTCATGTCTACTAGACCCATATCGTAGGCCTGACGGTATAGCTTTTGCCTGTACGCACGCCATGCTGGCCTGTGGATGTAACTTCACTTCATTCCGTCAACTATCGCGCCTCCCACGACCTTCGCCTCCCTCGGGCGGTCGCGCCCTTTGAGACTTCGACCGGCTATAAATGAGAAATTTTCTTTTGCCTTTTTTTAGACAAGCATTTTTTTGCCTACTCTACATGCATGATACTCCCTTATGTCCTTTTTACTCCCGTCAACCGTTCGCAAAGTGTTTGACCAAATTTATAATTTTTTGAACACCACCTTATATTAATTAACCAGCCACACCAGTACACTCATTCGATACAATATTCACCAAACGGCTAATCTATTGTCAAAGCTATACTTAGCGATTAAGTGTGCCACCTTATTGGCCGAAAGGCTAATCTTTGACAATTGAAGATTGTTGATCAACTTCGAGATGCTCAACGCTTTCATCTTCAGGTCACGCATAGCAGACCCGTCATAGTCCCCCGATGCAAGAAACGCTACCACAAAAGCGCAATCAGTCTCTAAAATTACAGGATTATGAAGAGAAATACCTATGTAGAGACCGGCAACGCAAGCCCTAAGCTTCGCTTCCTCCATGCTTTGACAGGCATCAATGAAATCCCACGACCAAATTTATACTAAAAATATCAATATCTACAATACTGATTATAATGAGTATAAGAACTACGTTTTATAATGAGTGTAAAAATATTGATTTGACATTGTGAATGTTGATACTACATTTTTCTATAAGTCTGGTGAAAGTAGAGGTACATTGACTTGACATAAAACTTAAATGCACAATGCAGACTAGTTCCTCCGTCCCGTGTGTGTGCCATGTCCTATCTTGTCATCACAACAAGGTTAGCTATTAGAGTACCACTACCTCCCTTCTTGTTTAAAGGGCTCGATTCAAAATTTTCACCTACTCTTAGCAAGATAGTAGAGGCGGTGGAATAGTTTTTGAAGTCTGCAAAAGTACTTAACTAATGTTGTCGTTCTTCACAAAAAATGTGTTTACCAATGCATGCATGAACACTAGTTACTCTTACCCCCCTCTCTTCTTTAATTCTTTACAACATCAGCATGTTTGCTATTCCTGTGTGCATGATACAAGCTAAGATACCACCATTATGGCCAGCCTTAATCATCGCATGCAATAATTTAGTGCACCTTGAAATATGAACATGTGTGGGGCGTTTATGTTTTTAATGACTTGAGACTATACCTAGCCCGGCATGCAAGATGACTTATTATGCACCGTTCCCCATACCTACAGGAAGCCCGTTCGTCTCCAAATCTTTTCCTCTCCATGTGTGGAAACAATATGCCTGCCAAACTCTCCTTCTCCCTCCGGCGGTCCCACCACTCCACCCCGTGTGAAAAAATCTGCATGCATGACTCTCCTCCCCCACGCTCGTCCAATCCGTTCTGACCAGCAATATTTCCACCCCTTCGCTCCCCCGTAATTTACTCCAACAAATATGCCCACGTAGCTGTTACTTAACTGCAGGTGCATTGGGTCACTGACATATGGGCCCAACAGGGGTCTGGCCCACATGTCAGTGACGCAACTGGACCTGCAGTTAAGTCAGTGCAGCTCAGTCCATATCTTACGTAGGTGTGCCATTGCTCGCTATAAATACTGCGCCTCCCACGACATCGCTATCTCCTCCCCCTCATGTTCACGTTCATCGCTATCTCCTCCCCCTCCCTCTCATGTCGACCACCATGGCATCGCCCCTCCCAAGCCCTAGGAGCCCCTCGCTGCACTGCGCGGACGGTCACGCGTCGCTGTTCCGTTCCTTGCCGCCACTAGTCGAGGAGGACGCGTCGGTGTTCCGCTCCTCGCCGCTACGCGACGCGTCGCCGTTCCGCTCCTCGCCGCGACGCGATGGGTCGCTATTCCGTTCCACGTCGCCACTAGTCGAGGAGGACGCGTCGGTGTTCCGCTCCTCGCCGCGACGCGTCGAGGTGGGCGTCGGCGTTCCCAATCTCGCCAAAGACGCTGCCGGAGGACGCCGGCTCACCGCTTCTGAGGAGAACGCCGCCGCCCGAGCCCCCCAAAGCATTGAGGAGCTTTGGAAAGAAATGGATGTCGCCTTGTGGGAGGCTTTGCCTCAGCAGAGCGTACAAAATACAGGCGGAGAAGAAGGCCGAGGAAGAGAAGCGCACCGCGGAACAAGCTGCCTGGGAGGCCTATGTCGCGTCCGAGAGAGTCAGGCAATTGGCTCTTTGGCAGAAGGCTCGTGCGACGGCCGTGAGGGTGGCGGAGGACTCACGTGCTGACGCCCTGAGTGCAGTGGGGCCCAAGCGCCTCATCTACGCTTGGCGGTACGTGGACCGGGTGCACGCTTCCAGCTAGGAGGAGTACCTTTTGGCGCCGGATCACCACAGCGGTGAGATCTCGCTCGCACGCCGGGAAGCCGCCAATCAGCACCTCGCGAGTTGCGAGGCTGAGGAAGAGGCATTGTGTCAGCGCGCTAGGAAACGGCCACGCACCAGGGCACTCGTGGCGCGCCGCAAGTGCTCTTGCGATCGATGTGGCTTTTAGGAGGAGTATAATATTTGTTTCGTAAGGCGATCTCATTAGTTTTGGGACGCAAATGATAAATCCCGAACTTTCAGGAATTTTTAGCATCCTTAATTAAGTATGTAAAAGGGAAAGTTTGGAAACCTTGTGTATTCGTACGCATTTTGCAAGTACGTGCATATAGCACAAACTCTACTATATACTATCGCACTACACGTCTCTCTCGATATACGCTTGCAGACTGTGTTACTCCCTCCGTCCAGGTCAATAAGTCATCTTCGGTTGTGCACCGTGACCAAGAAGGAGGGAAGACTTATACACCTAGATGGAGGGAGTACTACTATTACTTTTGTACGTGCAAATGCACGTTTTAACATTATGATGCGGTTTTTGTAAAAGTAGAAAAACAACACTAGTCAAGCTTGTGAAACGATTCAATGCAAAACAAATGCAAAAATGCTCGTTTGATTGTTTACTTTTAGATTTCTTCTCTATGGTTATTTCTCAGTCGTACTTTGTACGGAGTATCTCACTGGTTGGAAAGGCATGCAAATTCCCAAACCGCTTCCTACACCCTGTATCGAATCTGGTCTTGACTCCTTTCCACTCAGCATAGTAGGAATCGAAATTCTTGCTGAGGTCCTGAAATTCAGTTTGGATTTGAAGGAGTTCCTCAGGAGTCATCTTTACAACATTTTTCTTCAGGAATCTCTCCTTCCTGTATTGAGCCTTCTTGATTTCCTTCGCCTTCTCGAACTTCCATTTTTCTTCAGCGATGAAGTGAGTCAACGCATGACTTTGACCAGGTGTCAAAGGAAGATCAAAGAGGGTATTTGGATCATTATGCCGCAGGTCGATGAAATCGAGGACTTTCTTCGGGTCCAAAAGCAGAGGCACAGATGTTCCCTTGGCTCTTGCGGCTCTAACTTGGCGGTCTCTGATGATTTCTTCAAGTTCTTCATCAGATGCCTCATCATCAGATGGCACATGGACGACAAGCTGTTTCTTCCTTGGGCTAGGCCGAGGACCACGTCCAGCTGTTGCTTTTGTCTTCAGCAGCGTCGGGCCAGATGAAGAATTGAGAGCAGCTGAGGAATTTGCAGAGATGCCTGAGGCAATTGAAAAACCAGCAGTCCTTTGACAAGTGGCTAGGTGCACAGGAACTGAAGGTTTGGACGGAGCAGTTGAGGACTTTGATGGAACAGTAGCTGTGTGAGGAATTTGCTGCTGAGGAATTTGCCCGGAGGGAGCTGCTGAGGAACTTGGCCGTGAGGGCACAGATGATGAAGTACTGGACTTGTTAGCAGACTTCTTTTGCATCGATTTCCTCGGCTTGACCGAGACTTCTGTGGCAGCAGCAGCGGCAGAATCCTCATTGAATTTCTTCACCGCTTCCTTTGCTTGCTTAGCCAACTTTGCTTGGCGTTTAGCCCATTCCTCAGGAAAGTCCTCACCGCGTTTGATGCTAGTGGGATCAGCTATTTGGCCTCGTGCCAAGGGAGCTCTTGGGCATGGAGGATTTAACGCGAATTTCTTCATGTATTTAGGCGTTACATATCGGTATTCCTTCCATTCCCGTGCCCATCTCCGTTCAATCTTCTGAATACGCACCTTGCGTTGGTTTTTGCTTTCCTCATCTGGTGTACAGTAGTCAGCATATATTTCCTCAGGGATTTCGAAAGCAGTCATGACCTCAGGTTTCTTTCCTCCTTTCTGTGGCTTCTTACCATCTGCCATTTTCTTCAGTTGAGGAAATTGAACAATTGAGTTCTCTGAAGAAGTGTGCAGTTTTTCTTCGAGGAACGCTGCAAATGAGTTAAGTTGATGAGAACCTAGGGATTCAGCAGCAGCCATTTGTACCTGTGAACAGAGTATAGGTGCGAGGAATTGGAAGAGGTCATATGCGTTCTCAGAGGGTTTTTCAAAAAGAACAAGTTTGAGGATTTTGACCAGATGAGCCTTGAAGAATTTCAATAAGCGTTCTTTGTCTTAGGTTCCAGAGTTGTATAGATCGAAGATCCACACAATTGAGGAATCTTGAAGAAAATCATTGCTTAGAGAAATGAGTCAAGAGATTTGAGGTGTTCATATGAGTGAGGATTTGAAGAATAAACACCTTTGAAGAATTTGAAGAAAATTTGAGAATCAAAGCGAGTAATAAAAGTAACTTTTAATTTACCCGAAGTGAAGAACACGACGAACTGAGATGAACAGTTTGGAAGTTCGTCCGTTCAGATCTTCTCCGCCCTAACTTGGCAGAGGAAATCAGCTACGGCGACGGCGGAGAGAAGAAATTCCGCGGTCGGCGCGAGTACGTCGGCGAAGAGGTCAAGGCAGTGAAGCTTTTCCTCACCGGCGACGATGGAGTAGCGGCGGCGCTAGGGTTTCGAGGAGCTCGAGCGGGAGAGAGAGGTCGAGCGAGGTAAAAGAGTGAGGAAGGGAGAGAGGGGTCTTTATAGACACCGTGAAAAACGGCTCGTCCGAAGATTTAGGACGAACGTGCCCCTGACCGCTTCCCTTCTCACGACATGTGTCACCCACGTACAGTGTAGTGGAGATCGTGTGCGATCGTGGGTGGATATAATAATGCATCGTGGGATGCGGAACGGTTTGAGCGGTAAAATCGAAGTTTGGATAAGATTCGTTTTAAAGTTCCGTTCGCAATTTCTTTTCTGTCAAGGACACAAAGTGAAGAATTTGAACGAGTTTCAAAGTAGAACGCACATGAAGAATTTGTGAATGGATTGGGTTGAGTATAGCATAGAGGGGAAGGGTCCGATCACATTCACTTAGCAGAAAAAAAACGACTTGAAGAAATAGCCATTAGTGAATGCTGTAGAGGACATAAACCCATATATATATATATAGCCAATGAAGAAAGACGACGGAAACAGTGAAGAATTTGCAAAGTTGAAGAATTTGAAAAACTGAAGAATTTGAAAACTGAAGAATTTCAAAAACTGAAGAATTTCAAAACTGAGGAAAAACTCAAATTTGAAGATTTTCAACTTTGGTGGTGGCGTGACCCACCGTATAAGAATGATGATTTCAGACACCGCGTACAATTGTCGTAGGATTCTGAGAATCAATTTCTTCATTAATTTCTTCACACTTAGAGTGTCATTCTTCATTGATTGAAGAAAAACGTTTCTTCATGTGTTGCACATCTAAGTCATCAATTTTGCATAAGTGTTAGGATGTGTGTCCTTTTCAAAGAACGTTTGAAGAATCTAAGATATTTAGCTCACACCGCAACTTGCTAAATCTCTTCTCATCCAAGGGCTTAGTGAAGATATCAGCTAGCTGTTCTTGATCTTCACGTGCTTTCGATAGACATGTCGCCCTTCAACACATGATCACGAAGAAAATGATGACGAATTTGAATGTGCTTTGTCTTCGAGTGCTGAACTGGGTTGTGAGCAATCTTGATGGCACTCTAATTGTCACAATAGAGGGGCACATTCTTCACGTTGATTCCGTAGTCCTTGAGGGTTTGCTTCATCCATAGTAATTGAGCACAACACGAGCCAGCAGCAATGTATTCAGCTTCCGCAGTGGACAGTGATACACAGTTCTGTTTCTTCGAGGACCAACAGACCAAAGATCGTCCGAGGAAATGACAAGTACCAGATGTTGACTTGCGGTCCACACGATCACCAGCATAGTCATCCAATGAGATCAAAAGTAGAGCCCTTGGGGTACCATAATCCTAGTGTTGGTGTGTGAGCTAGATATCGAAGAATATGCTTCACAGCCTTATGGTGTGATTCCTTCGGTGTAGCTTGAAATCGGGCACACATGCAAACACTAAGCATTATATCTGGCCTAGATGCACATAAGTACAATAAAGAGCCAATCATGGAGCGGTATACCTTGTGATCGAAGTCAATACCATTTTCATCAGTGCATAGATGGCCATTTGTGGGCATAGGAATT
Organism: Aegilops bicornis; assembly: GCA_021605145.1. Lineage (NCBI taxonomy): Eukaryota > Viridiplantae > Streptophyta > Magnoliopsida > Poales > Poaceae > Aegilops > Aegilops bicornis. The sequence continues at coordinate 676,074,360 of CM038674.1, forward strand.
TTGACACCTTTGCAATCTTGCATGCCGAATTTCTTCAGGACATCTTTGAGGTATTTCTCCTGAGATATGAATATGCCATTGGGTTGTTGACGAATTTGAAGACCTAAGAAGAATTTCAACTCTCCCATCATAGACATTTGATATTCTTCACTCATCATATAGGCAAATTCATCACTATAACGTTGGTCAGTACAGCCAAAGATAATATCATCAACATATATTTGGCATACAAACAGTTCACCATCATAAGATTTAGTAAAGAGAGTAGGGTCGAGTGAACCGGGTGTGAAGCCATTCTTCACGAAAAATTCCTTCAATGTATCATACCACGCCCGAGGGGCTTGCTTGAGGCCATAGAGGGCCTTATTGAGTCTGAAGACTTTGTCAGGATTCTTTGGATCTTCAAAACCTGGTGGTTGAGCAACATATACTTCTTCCTCAAGCTTACCATTGAGGAATGCACTTTTCACATCCATTTGATATAAAGTGATATTGTGATGGTTAGCATAGGCGAGTAATATGCGAATAGATTCAAGTCTAGCAACAGGTGCAAAAGTTTCATCGAAATCAATTCCTTCAACCTGCGTGTAGCCTTGAGCTACTAGACGTGCCTTATTCCTCACCACAAGACCATTTTCATCTTGCTTGTTGCGGTAGATCCACTTTGTGCCAATGATATTATGCTTGCGAGGATCTGGACGTTTTACCAGTTCCTGCACGTTGTTGAGCTCGAACTGATGCAATTCTTCTTGCATGGCCTGAATCCACTCGGCTCCGTAAATGCTTCATCTACCTTAGTGGGCTCTGTGATAGAGACAAAAGCATAGTGCCCACAAAAGTTAGATAAGTGTGAAGCTTTTGAGCGAGTGAGAGGACCTGGCGCTTCAATGTCATCGATGATCTTGTCAACTTGCACTTCTTTTTGCAACGCGAGGATGAGCTGGTTGTCTTCGAGGAATTTGATCATTTTCCTCGGCACCATTTTCTTCAAGATTATCTTCAGGTGCATCAGCTCGGCGTTCTTCACAGACAGAATGAATTCTTCAGCAGTTTCTTCAAGAGGGAATGACATCCTCGGTTGCCTTGAACCTGATGGAATCCTCGGTGCTGGTTCGCCTAACACAGAAGGTAGGTGCTCTCTTTGCGAGCCATTAGATTCATCGAACCGCACATCTACAAAGTGTCAACAATCTTGTGAAGTGCGATGTTGAAGACTACAGAGGTGTGCGAGTCCTTTCCAGAACCAAGCATGAAACCCTCATGTGCTTTCGGTGCAAATTTAGAGGTGTGGTGAGGATCTCTAATCCAGCATTTAGCACCGAAGACTTTGAAATAACTTACATTGGGTTTCTTGTCTGTAAGAAGTTCATAGGCAGTCTTTTTGAAGAATTTGTGAAGATATACTGTTGATGATGTGGCACGCAGTGTCAATTGCTTCAATCCAGAAACGACTAGGCGCTTTGTATTCATCAAGCATAGTGCGAGCCATCTCAACAAGAGTTCTGTTCTTGCGCTCCACGACGCCGCTGCTCACGAGGAGTGTAGGGAGCAGATAACTCATGAGTAATACCAAGTTCATCAAGATAGTCATCAAGACCGGAATTCTTGAACTCAGTTCCATTGTCACTCCTGATGTGCTTGATCTTCACACCAAAGTTGGTTGAAGCCCTCGAGGAAAATCGTTTGAAGATTTCCTGCACTTGATTTTTGTAAGTAACAATGTGTACCAAGTGTAACGAGAGTAATCATCAACAATAACAAAGCCATAAAGGGATGCATCATTAGTGACGGCTGAGTAATGATTGGGACCAAAGAGGTCCATGTGAAGCAATTCAAGGGACGAGTAGTGGTCATGATAGTCTTCACTGGATGCTTGGCCTTGGTCATTTTTCCAGCTTCACAGTGCACCGCATAAGTGATCCTTGAGGAATTTGACATTCTCAATGCCAATGACATGCTTCTTCTTCGCAAGCGTGCAGTAAATTCCTCATGCCTGCATGACCAAGTCGTCGATGCCATAGCCAGCCTTCTAAAGCTTTTGCAAGTAGACACACGGCTGGTTGTGGTCCCGTGGAAAAATCAACAATATACAAGTCTCCTCTCCTAAAGCCTTCAAGACTTTGGATTTGTCACTTCCATAATCACAACACAACGATACTTGCCAAAGATAACAACCATATCAAGATCACAAAGCATTGATAATTGACATGAGGTTATATCCTAAAGACTCAACAAGCATGACTTTGTCCATGTGCATGTCCTTAGAGATAGCAACCTTACCGAGTCCCAATACCTGACTTTTGCCTTTGTCAGCAAAGATGATATGCTTCAGATGTGACGGTGTTAAGGGAGCATCCATCAATAGATTCTTGTCACCAGTCATGTGATTTGTACATCCACTATCGAGAACCCACTCAGTGGCTTTGGGTTGATCATCCTGCAGATGAATTAGTACAACTTACGATCTCATATACTTCATCAGTGAAGAATATGATTTCAAGTTCATCAGATGAATTTCATCGATCAAGATTCAGATAAGCAAGATGAGGACGTGTGAAATGAAAGTTCATTTCATCATGATTAGCCTCAAGGCCCTTTCGAGCATTTTTGTCGTGCCCTGAAGAAATTCTTCAGACGTTTAAGACACGCCCGAGTCCTGACCCTGCAGAAGAGATTAGTTCTTTTTCTTCACCACCCACATCTGAAGGGGTGGCAAAGAGTTCATCATTCTGCGAGCACCATATGAGAATGGTGGCATAGAGGCCAAACCATTTCGTTTCACATAAGAGAGGTTAGGGTAAGCATATGAATAAGCAGAGAATTTCTTCGAGGACTTATGAACATATTGGTTTGAAGAATAATGCACATATTCATAGTCATTAGCTCTACCCTGCGAAACAGAGTTATTATCACGATGATAATCATATGAGGACTTTGATCCTTTTGAGGAATTTGATCCACGTGAGGAATTTGGTCCGTACGAGGACTTGGATCCATATGAAGAATTTGGTCCATATGAAGAATTTGATCTGGGATTCCTTTTCTTCACAGGTGGTGTCATGAGGACATTCACCTGAAGACTTTCAAGGCACTTCTTGGGAACCCAGATTTTCTCCATAGGGGGACCGTTCCTGCAATTAGTGCCCACATATCTAGCAAATACTTCACCATTCTGATTTTTGAACAGTTTGTAGTTGGAGTCAAATGACTCATCAGCAGAATGAGGAAATTCACATGTAAAGCCAGATAAGGTGGATGGATCAACTGGAGGTCCCTTTGCAGCAACCCATGAGGTTTTGGGATACTGCTCAGGCTTCCAATATGTTCCATCGGCATTTAATTTCCTCTCAAATGCGATACCCTCTTTCCTAGGGTTTCTGTTTAGGATCTGCTTTTTAAGCACATCACAAAGAGTCTGATGCCCTTTGAGGCTTTTGTACATGCCTGTCATGTACAATTCCTTCAGTCCTGCATCGTCAGTGATACTAGCAATGTCCTCAGATGAGGAATTAGTGATAGCAGAGGCAGGTGAAGAATTTGTAACAGTTGAAGCATTTGAACATTCAGGTGAAGAATTAGCAGATTCACGTTCAATGCACTTTAAGCATGGAGGAACAAATTCTTCTTGAGAAGCGCTGATTTGTTGAGCAAGTAATGAATCGCGCCTTCTGAAGATCCTCATAACTCGCTCTTAGCTTCTCAAGATCTTGCTTTCTTTGAAGAAATTCATAAGAAAGTTTCTCATGATCAGACAAGAGAGTGTTATGATGACTTTGAAGGCTGTCAAGCCTAGACTGAACTTTCTGAAGATTTTCAGTCAGGGCTTGAGTGCGATCCATTTCTTCACCTAACATATCATCACTCTTATCTAGCATGTTTTGAACCTTTTCAAAAGCCCTTTGTTGTTTTATAGCAATCTTAGCAAGTTTAGAGTAGCTGGGCTTAAGATCCTCATCAGATTCATTTTCACTGGATTCAGAGGAGGTGAAATTGAGTACCTTGGCACCTTTTGCCATGAAGCAATAGGTGGGAGCGTAGTCATCATTTTCCTCATCAGGTTTGTCGGCGGAGTCAGTTTCTTCAGCGTTGAAGATGGACTTGCTAACATAGGCAGTAGCAAGAGCCAGACTAGCCACACCAGATTCGGATTCTTCAGACTCCTCCTCTTCCTCATTTTCCTCAGATTCAGCTTCGTAGTCCATTTCCTTGCCAATGAATGCCCGAGCCTTTTTGGAACTGCTCTTCTTGTGAGAAGAAGGTTTTGAGGATTTTGATGATGAAGATTTTGATGATTTCTTCTTCTTCTTCACGCCATCGTGAACTGTAATCCTTGTGTTTCTTCTTTCTTAATTCCTTTTCCCACCGAGGACAATCTTGGATATAGTGACCAGGTTTCTTGCATTTGTGGCAAAGTCTTCGCTTATAGTCACTAGATGAGGAATCACCGCTTCTTGAGGATTTTCCAAAGCGACCACGTCTTGAGAATTTCTGGAATTTCTTCACGAGCAGTGCTAGCTCCTCGCCAAATTCTTCAGATCTCCAAGGCTACTACCAGAGTCTTCACTCTCGATTCAGATTCAGCCTTGGCCTTCGTGGCACGTGTTTTCCATAGCCGTAACCATAGAGATCTCTTTTCAAAGAAGCTGGAACTTCGTGAGTATTTAGCCTTTCGAGGATATCAGCAGGATCAAGAGACTTGTAGTCAGCTCGTTCTTGTATCATCAGTGCCAGAGTGTCAAATGAGGAATCAAGCGATCTTAGCAATTTCTTCACCACCTCATGGTCGGTGATGTCAGAGGCACCCAGAGCTTGAAGCTCATTTGAGATGTCAGTGAGGCGATCGAAGGTTTGTTGAACATTTTCGTGATCGAGTCTTTTGAAGCGGTTGAAGAGATTCCGAAGAACATCAACTCGAGAGTCACGCTGAGTTGAAACACCTTCATTTACTTTGGACAGCCTGTCCCAGATGAGTTTGGCAGATTCCAAAGCACTCACTCTTCCATATTGACCTTTGCTCGAGATGGCCACATATGATATTCTTCGCTTGAGAATCGAGTTGCTTGAATCTCTTCACATCAGCATCATTCGTAGAGGGTGTGACTGAGGAAACACCTTTTGTCACAACATACCGTAGATCATTGTCAATTGCTTCAAGATGCATTCGCATTTTGTTCTTCCAAAGAGGGGTAGTCCGTCACATCGAAGGTAGGACACCCTGCTGAGACCTTGATCATACCTGCGGTCGACATAACTAGAACTCCAGGCGGTTAAACCAAAATCACATGGAACAAGGGAGTACCTTGCTCTGATACCAATTGAAAGTGCGTTATATCGACTAGAGGGGGGGTGAATAGGCGATTTTTATGAATTTTACAAATTCTTCACTGAGGAATTTGCCGGTGAGGAAATTCCTTAGCGAAGAAATACATGCAGCGGAATAAGTACTCAGAAGTAAGCATAACAGATTACAAGCATAGTCATCATGATGAAATGAAGACAATCACAGTACCGAAAAGCGTAATCACAGGATAACACAAGATGAAGACAAACAGACTGAAGAAATTGAACTGAGGAAAATGAGAAAGTATTCAGTCCAAGTCATCAAACACAGATATGACAAACACTCAACACAGATATGAGGAAATGAAATGGTTCAGGAAATAGAAACAGTTAGGTTGGTGAAGACAATGATTTGGTAGACCAGTTCCAACTGCTGTCTCAGCTTGTACGTCTGGTTGGAGCGGCCGAGTATTTAAACTCGAGGACACGCAGTCCCGGACACCCGATCCATCGAAAGCACGCAGCTCCGGACACCAAGTCCTCACCGTATTCTCCTTGAACTAAGGTCACGCAGACCTCGTCCAATCACTCGTGGTAAGTCTTCAGGCGACTTCCAAACCTTCACATACTTGGTCACTCGGCGATCCACAATTCCTCTTGGATGCTCTAGACCTTGATGCCTAACCGTCTGGAAGAAGCACAGTCTTCAAAGGTAAAAAGCGTCGGATCCACGCGGGATCAATTTCTTCAGTGATGCTCAATCACTTTGGGTTTGTTGGGGTTTGGTTTTTGGGATTTTCCTCACTTTTGGGTTTTTCCTCACTTGATGATTTTCGCTCAAAGTCCTCAGAGGATGGGTTGCTCTCAAATGACAAGTGTCAAGTTCTCTCGGAGCAGCCAACCAACTAGTGGTTGTGGGGGGCGGCTATTTATAGCCTCGGGAGCAGCCCGACATGATAAGACATAAATGCCCTTCAATGATATGACCGTTAGGTGGAGATATTTTGGGGACAGCTGGCGCGCAGCACAGCAACGGTCGGAATTTGGAATATCAAATTCTTCAGGGCTATCATGTTCCTCATCGTAGGTAATTCACCTTTGGCGAATTCCTAACTCCTCGGTCAGAACAAATTCCTCGGTGACTGTAAGAGCTTCGTCTACATCCTTTGAAGAAATTGACTGAACTGTGAGATTTCCAAAGGCTTCACTCGAAGGGTTTGGTAGGTGTATGTTTTTGAGTTGAGCATCAAATGGATATTTTTCGTTAGTATTTACTCGACCCCTTTAACAAAGACGGTGTTTCCTATGACTCAAGAAAGAGAAAATGAAACTACGAAAACAAAAGTCTTCACGCTTCATGTTCCTCAAGCGAATACCAAGTCTTCGTGATCACACCAATTTCTTCACTTTCAAAGTCTTCGTAAAGTCTTCGTAATATCAAATTCTTCAGTTGAAGAAATTCATTTTTAGGGGTCGACTTTCACTGTAAATATCAAACTCCTCATAGACTTATAGACCTGTGTACACTTACAAACGCATCAGTTACTTAACCTATAAGTCTTCAATACACCAAAATCACTAAGGGGCACTAGATGCACTTACAGTTGGGTTTTGTGATATGACGGCTTTACTGCCGCGCCACGTGCGGGGTGAGAGGTGAGACTCTCGTGCAACGCCGCCCTCTACACTTGTACTACATTGGTCGTGGTTTATTAGTCCCCCATTGAATTTGACTGAAGATTTAACTGACAAAATGTTAGTGCATGTCAACAAAAACTATATCGTTGGATTCGTATTTGAACATAGTTTTGAATGATATAATTTTGGGTGACATGCATCAGCATTTATCGTACTATATACTGCCTCCGTTCCTAAATATAAGTCTTTGTAAAGATTGCACTATGAACCACATACGGATGTATATACATGCATTTTGAGTGTAGATTCACTCATTTTGCTCCGTATGTAGTCCATAGTGAAATCTCTACAAAGACTTACATTTAGGAACGGAGGAAGTATAATGTTAGTTCAATTTTTGGTCGTACTAATCTATAGTAGTAAGGTGCCCGTTGATACGTCCATTTTGCATCATGCTTTTATATCGATATTTATCGCATTATGGGCTGTTATTTCACGTTATGTCACAATACTTATGGCTATTCTCTCTTATTTTACAAGGTTGACCATGAAGAGGGGCAATGCTGGCAGCTGGAATTCTGGCTGGAAAAGGAGCAAATATTGGAGACCTATTATGTGCAACTCCAAAAGTCCTGAAACTCCAAGGAATATCTTAAAATAAATAAAGAAAAATCGTTGCCAAAGATGAAGGCCACGAGGCCCACACCCTGCTCACGGCGGTGGGGGGCGCGCCCTCCCCCCTGGGCGCGCCCCCTACCTCGTGGGCCCCCTGGTGGCTCTCCGACGCCCATCTTCTCCTATATGAGCTCTTTCGATGAGAAAAAAATCATAAGCAACCTTTCGACGAGACTCACGCCACGAGGCGGAACCTTGGCGGAACCAATCTAGGGCTCCGCAGAGCTGTTCTGGGGACACTTTCTCCGGAGGGGGAAATCATCACCAACGCCTCCTCTCATCGAGAGGGCATCTCCATCAACATCTTCACCAGCACCATCTCATCTCCAAACCCTAGTTCATCTCTTGTATCCAATTCTTGTCTCCAAGTCCGGGATTGGTGCTAGTAGGTTGCTAGTAGTGTTGATTACTCCTTGTAGTTGATGCTAGTTGGTTTATTTGGTGGAAGATTATATGTTCAGATCCTTTATGCACATTATTACCCATCTGATTATGAACATGAATATGCTTTGTGAGTAGTTACGTTTGTTCCTGAGGACAAGGGAGAAGTCTTACTATTAGTAGTCATGTGAATTTGGTATTCGTTCGATATTTTGATAAGATGTATGTTGTCTAACCTCTAGTGGTGTTATGTGAATGTCGACTACATAACACTTCACGATTATTTGGGCCTAGAGGAAGGCATTGGGAAGTAATAAGTAGATGATGGGTTGCTAGAGTGATGTAAGCTTAAACCCTATTTTATGCTTTGCTTCGTAAGGTTTTGATTTTGATCCATATGTTCCATGCTATGGTTAGGTTTACCTTAATACTTTTGTTGTAGTTGCGGATGCTTGCAATAGAGGTTAATCATAAGTGGGATGTTTGTTCAAGTAAGAACAGCACCCAAGCACCGGTCCACCCACATATCAAATTATCAAAGTACCGAACGCGAATCATATGAGCGTGATGAAAACTAGCTTGACGATATTCCCATGTGTCCCCGGAGCGGTTTTCCTATTATAAGAGTTTGTTCCGCTTGTCCTTTGCTACAAAAAGGATTGGGCCACCTTGCTGCACCTTATTTACTTTTGTTACTTGTTGCTCGTTACAATTTATCTTATCACAAAACTATCTGTTACCACTTATTTCAAAGATTTCTGCAGAGAATACCTTGCTGAAAACCGCTTATCATTTCCTTCTGCTCCTCGTTGGGTTCGACACTCTTACTTATCAAAAGGACTACGATAGATCCCCTATACTTGTGGGTCATCAGGACTTGTTTCTGGCGGCGTTGCCAGGGAGTGTAGCGCCTTTGGTAAGTGGAATTTGGTAAGGAAATATTTATATAGTGTGCTGAAATTTTCGGTCACTTGTTACTATGGAAAGTGATTCTCTGAGGGGCTTGTTCAGGGTATCTTCATCCCGTCCAGTAGAGCAAAGAGTTGCTCCTCCACCTACTGAACCTATTGAAAATGAAACTCCTTTTGAATTTCCTTCGGGTATGATGGAAAAACTGCTGGCTAATACTTTTACAGAGATGGAACAAAGCATCCCGACGAGCATCTATGCTATGTGGATGATATTTGTTGAATATTTAAGCTTGCACGTATACCCGATGATGTTGTTAAGAAGAAGGCTTTCCCTTTATCTTTGGAGGGAGACGCATTGACATGGTATAGGCTATGTGATGATACGAGATCATGGAACTATAAAAGAGTGAAATTGGAATTTCATCAAAAGTATTACCCTATGCATCTTGTTCACCGTGATCGCAATTATATATATAATTTTTGGCCTCGCTAAGGAGAAAGCATCGCTCTAGATTGGGTGAGTATTAAATAAATGTATATTCATGACTAAATCATGACCTCTCAAGAGAAACAATTCTTCAGAATTTTTATGCTCGGCTTTCTGATAACAATCGCACCATGCTCGATACTTCTTGTGCTGGCTCTTTTATGATGAAGACTATTGAATTCAGATGGAATTTATTGGATAGAATTAAACGTAACTCTGAAGATTGGGACCTCGACGAAGGTAAGGAGTCAGGTATGACACCTAAGTTTGATTGTGTTAAATCTTTTATGGATACCGATATTTTCCGTAAGTTTAGCACTAAATATGGACTTGACTCTGAGATAGTAGCTTCTTTCTGTGAATCTTTTGCTACTTATGTTGATCTCCCTAAGGAGAAGTGGTTTAAATATCATCCTCCCATAGAAGTAAAAGTAGCTGCACCTATTAAAGTTGAAGAAAAGACTATCACTTATAATGATCCTATCGTTCCCACCTCTTATGTTGAGAAACCACCTTTCCCTATTAGAGTAAATGATCATGCTAAAGCTTCAACTGTTGTTCGTAAAAGCAATACTAGAACTTATACACCTCCCGAGCAAGTCAAAGTAGAACCTAATATTGCTATTGTTAAAGATCTCTTGTCTGATAATATTGATGGGCATGTCATTCAATTCTCCGTGAAACTGCTAGAATTGCTAAACCCTGTGATAAAGATAAACATAGACCTGTGGTAGGCGTGCCTGTTATTTCTGTTAAAATAGGAGATCATTGTTATCATGGCTTATGGGATATGGGTGCTAGTGCTAGTGTTATACCCATTGACTTATATAAAGAAATTATGCATGATATCACACCTGCTGAGTTAGAAGATATTGATGTTACAATTAAACTTGACAATAGAGATAATATATCTGCAATGGGAATTGTTAGAGATGTTGAAGTCTTGTGTGGAAAAACCAAATATCCCGCTGATTTTCTTGTTCTTGGTTCTCCACAAGATAGCTTTTGTCCCATTATATTTGGTAGACCCTTCTTGAATACTGTTAATGCTACGATAGACTGCGAAAAGAATGTTGTTACTGTTGGCTTGGATGATATGGTTCATGAGTTTAATTTCTCTAAATTTAGTAAACAACATTGTGAGGAAGAATTGCCTAGTAAGGATGAAATTATTGGTCTTGCTTCTATTGTTGTACCTCCAAGTGATCCTTTAGAACATTATTTGCTAGACCATGAAAATGATATGTTCATGAATGAAAGAAGGGAAATAGATGAAGTATTCTTTAAACAGGAACCTATTCTGCAACATAATTTGTCTGTTGAAATCCTAGGATCCTCCTCCACCCAAGGGTGATCCCGTGTTTGAGCTTAAACCGCTGCTGATAATCTTAAGTATGCTTATCTTGATGAAAAGAAAATATATCCTGTTATTATTAGTGCTAACCTTTCAGAGCAGGAAGAAGAAAGATTATCGAAAACTCCGAAAAGCACCGTGCCGCTATTGGATATACTCGATGATCTTAAGGGCATTAGTCCCACTCTATGTCAAAGATAAAATAAATTTGGAAGCAGATGCCAAACCAGTTCGTGATCCTCAACGATGTTTGAATCCTAAAATGAAAGAAGTGGTAAGGAAAGAAATACTCAAGCTTCTGGAGGCATGTATAATTTATCCCGTTGCTGATAGTCAGTGGGTAAGTCCTGTCCATTGTGTCCCTAAGAAGGGAGGTATTACCGTTGTACCTAATGATAAAGATGAATTGATTCCGCAAAGAATTATTACATGTTATAGGATGGTAATTGATTTCCGCAAATTCAATAAAGCTACTAAGAAAGATCATTACCCCTTACCTTTTATTGATCAAATGCTAGAAAGATTATGCAAACATACACATTATTGCTTTCTAGATGGTTATTCTGGTTTCTCTCAAATACCCGTGTCGGCTAAAGATCAATCAAAGACTACTTTTACATGCCATTTTGGTACTTTTTCTTATAGACGTATGCCTTTTGGTTTATGTAATGCACCTGCTACCTTTCAAAGATGCATGATGGCTATATTCTCTGATTTTTGTGAAAAGATTTGTGAGGTTTTCATGGACGACTTTTTCCGTCTATGGATCCTCTTTTGATGATTGCTTGAGCAATCTTGATCGAGTTTTGCAGAGATGTGAAGAAACTAATCTTGTCTTGAATTGGGAAAAGTGCCACTTTAAGGTTAATGAAGGTATTGTCTTGGGGCACAAAGTTTCTGAAAGAGGTATTGAAGTTGATAAAGCCAAGGTTGATGCTATTGAAAAGATGCCATGTCCTAAGGACATCAAAGGTATAAGAAGTTTCCTTGGTCACGCCGAGTTTTATATGAGGTTCATTAAGGACTGCTCAAAAATTTCTCGGCCTCTGACTAATTTATTACAAAAAGATGTACCATTTGTCTTTGATGATGATTGTGTAGAAGCTTTTGAAATACTTAAGAAAGCATTAGTCTCTGCACCTATTCTTCAGCCACCTGATTGGAATTTACCCTTTGAAATTATGTGTGATGCTAGTGATTATGCTGTAGGTGCTGTTCTAGGGCAAAGAGTCGATAAGAAGTTAAATGTTATCCATTACGCTAGTAAGACTCTAGACAATGCTCAAAGAAATGATGCTACTACCGAAAAGGAACTTTTAGCAGTTGTATTTGCTCGTGATAAATTCAGACCCTATATTGTTGATTCTAAAGTAACTATTCACACCGATCATGCTGCTATTAAATATCTTATGAAAAAGAAAGATGCTAAACCTAGACTTATTAGATGGGTTCTCTTGCTGCAAGAATTTGATTTGCATATTGTTGATAGAAAAGGAGCTGAGAACCCCGTTGCACATAACTTATCTAGGTTAGAGAATGTTCTTGATGACCCACTACCTATTGATGATAGCTTTCCTGATGAACAATTAAATGTCATAAGCACTTCTCGTAGCACTCCATGGTATGCTGATTATGCTAATTATATTGTTGCTAAATTTATACCACCTAGCTTCACATACCAACAAAAGAAAACGTTCTTTTATGATTTGAGACATTACTTTTGGGATGATCCTCATTGTCGGTGTCAAAACCGGCGGATCTCGGGTAGGGGGTCCCGAACTGTGCGTCTAGGCGGATGGTAACAGGAGACAAGGGACACGATGTTTTACCCATGTTCGGGCCCTCTTGATGGAGGTAAAACCCTACGTCCTGCTCGATTGATATTGATATTGTGGATGTTTACAAGAGTGGATCTACCACAAGATCAAGGAGGCTAAACCCTAGAAGCTAGCCTATGGTATGATTGTAAGGGTTGTTGTACATGTGTCGACTAGCCTGGCCCTGGTTTATATAATGCACCAGAGGCCTAGGATAACAAGAGTCCTAGCCGAATACGCCGGTGGGGGAGGAGTCCTTGTCTTGATCGCCAAGTCTTGTGGATTCTTCCTTGTATGCGGCAGCTGTCCGGACTGGCCCATGAGTATACGGCCCCGGGGGTCCTCGGCCCAATCTAACCGATTGGGGGACGACGTGGTGAGTACCCCCTAGTCCAGGACACCGTCAGTAGCCCCCTGAACCGGTCTTCAAGTTAGGGACGCTCCTCGATTCTTCCGAACTGTTCTTCATCTTCGGTCGTCGGTCTTGAAAACTGGTTCAACAAATCTTCTCATCTTCTATCTTGAGGATCACCGAAATGCATTCGACGAGTTTACACATCGGGTATCCGAGGAGCCCCTTTAAGTTTATGGCCTTTATCAATGCCTTATTTTTATGCCACGCCTCGGGTTTGAAGCTATTCCTGGGAGGCAGTGTCCTCTTGCGTCCGAGCTCTAACGCCGGACTGCATTCGAGGTATCTTTTGCAGCCGAGCACCAATGCCGGTCTGCTTCCCAGCTCTATCGCCGGACTATGTGTCCGAGCTCCAACGCCGGACTGTATCCGAGCTCTAACGCCGGACTGTATCCGAGGTGTCGTGAATCACCTTGGTTCAAAGAAGTTTGAAGGAGTTTAGCCGGGCTAAATGCCGGAAATGCCCTCTATGGAGCCAGCCACTAGCGTCCGAGCTTTATGCCGGACTGCTTCCGAGGTGGTGCACCACCCCGAATGTGGGCCGATTTTTGTCAATATTTTTTATTGATGCAATTTATTCTCCGACGAGATATATAGCCAAGAGCCCTCAAGGAGTGTATTGGTCTAAAACCGAGATGCACCTGAAGGATGACATAAGACCGCTGATCCCAAAGAATCACGAGACTCAAAGTTGATTTGCAAAATCGGTCTGAGGATCAAGTCCTAGCTCGGCAGAATACTTTGGGACACAAAAAGCAGCGTGCTCAGTCCTCAAGACTCAAGTTGGGTGCGGCCGACCAACCTGAGGATCAAAATCTCCTCGGAAACTGTATTGCACTTAAGATTTTCTGCATAGAACAAGCAATGCAGTAGCCCCCGAGACACTGGTCGGGTGGCAACACCGCATCGTGGGATTGATGTGCCCTTTAATACTTGTAAATAATAAGCCCTAAGCCCAGGAGCCCCCGAGCCTTAATGCGGGCACGGGAGGCCGAATTAAGGATCGATATCCATAGTAAAATCACAAATTATGTGTAATGACTCTATGTATCCAAGTACTTTACGTCATTAATGCTCGGATCTGCATTGTACAAAACTTTGTTGACCGACCATCGGCTTCCACCTCCTTGGCCAATAGCCGAGGAGTGTTTGTCCTACTTTATAAAGCCTTTATGAGGGCAAAGATTTACAACAAACAAGGCAATCTAGCCATATGGTTTTATAAACAAAGGTACGCGGAGAGGCATGTTATATTACTGTTTAATGTAAGAAATGTCTTCCAAAAATAGTCCCGCTTATCGGTTCCTTTCTTTGGGTTGTCATGCTAAGCATGATCATGAAACCTCAGCTCTAATGGAAGAGCCAAATATTGAGGATTTAGTTTGGGGGGTCAATTACTAGCCCCCGGTAGTGTTCGGCGACAGTCGAGGTCAAGCCATAAACACTTTAGCCAATGTTATGAATGGCCCGTCATTTTAATATAGTCATCGGATCGCTGACCAGTTTACACCTATTGTGACAGTCAGTTTTCGGCTTTCTCCACTGAGGTGCTTGACCATGCGAGCTGGAAGCACAATCGCAGTGGTTCTCCTTTGCACACCTAGCCGAACAAAGCGGAACGTAGGAGGCAAGCGCAGGAGCCGACAACCCAATTATTGACCAAGACACAATTCAAGCCGATGCATATATAGCAATATCCGAGAATGTTTTTGCCGAATCTCTAAAGGTGTCCGCGTTGCACTGCGAGACTTGTGCTGAGAACACACAAATAGTTAAAAGTGCCATAAGCTTTGAAACCAAAAACGCCAAGAAAACATGACGTCCGAACAAGATCAAGTGTTCGGTGCCAATCCGAAAATTGGACTTTAGAGAAAAAAAAGTGCTTCTGCCGTGTTTTAACTTTGCAACGACTAAGAAGAAAAACACTTAGTATGAAACGGCTCAAATAAACATAAGAGCCCCCAAGCGACTTGGGTAAAATTTGACTATAAAATGTAAGGTGACATGTAGAATGCCTTCTAGCCGGATTGTAGATCGTTTGTTGTAGCGGACCTTTTCGCTTCAACCTCTGGACCTAATAGTCCGGAGTGTGTCCGAATACCCTTGCGGTTATAAAAACCGGGGCATGCGTGGAGACCAGGCGTAGGGGTCATTAGTGCTTTATCAGACAAGTGCCCAACTAGTTATGTTATATTACATGGTTAGTAAGAAACATCTTCCAGGGAGAATAGTTCTGTTAGGGGTTCCTTTCTCGGGAGGCATGCCCTAAAGTGCATGTCCGGACCGCGAAAAAGAGCAGAAAAACATCTGGGGCAGGTAAATAAATAGGTAAGAAATCATCTTTTAGTTCACCGACCGAGTATTCCCTTAAGAACGCTTAGCTTTCGGCTTCACCCAGTCTGAGGTACACATCCGCTGACCCGGCAAGAATAATCGCAGAGGTGCTCCATTTACCACCTAGCCAAACAATCGGGAACGTAGGGGTAAGCACAGAGCCAGCAACACAGCTTGGCCAAAACTTAAGTCATATCGATGCATATAATGGTGAATAAAAGGTACATGCGGAAGTGTGACACATGTGTTGGGCATAAGGCCCGAATTAATAAGCTTCTGTTAAAGAAGCCCCCAGGTATAATGAGCGCGGGTAGCGCGTCAAGTGTGTGCGAACAAAGTTTCGACAAGGAAGATTTTTACAAGAAACTTTTTTCCGAGAAGGTATAATGCTTGCTTGAACCGAACACAAGTTAGAAATTTTAAAACTTTGAGCATGAAGGCAACTTAGCTGGTTAATATGTTCGGTATTGACGATGCGGTCCGAGCTTGATGCGGGACAAGGTTCCATCCCCCAAGCCGGTCCCGAGGTGGCGGAGCAAAGAGCTCGGCACTGTGAAGTGGTGACATAGCATGGTCAATGCAGGACGACAGAGTGATGCTGAAGTCCCTAGCATGGGGTAATGAAGTGTTGACGAAGCCCTCCGTCCAGCCGAGGTGACGTCAAAGGATATAGTCCGGCTGGATCATTTTCCTGTGCACAAAAAATAGTGCAAACCAGAGATAATAGTAAAAAAATTGTTGCATAATAAATAATTTATGCAAAGTGAGTAATAAAAGAAATATGGCCTGGCGCCGAAGTCGATGTCGATGCAGGTCGTCGGCGTAATGCAATGTAGGCGTGGCAAAGCCTGGATTCCCAGGTCGGTCCGAGTTCCGGATGCGGCGTTCGCCGGACTATGTACGGAAACTGACCGAACCATCCTGCGACCGTCGATAATGCGGCCACTATTTGATAGACCTGTGTACATATTATGGACTAACCAGAGTAATAATTCCTTGGAAAAAATTAACCCAAACAAGAAAAAGAAACACTAGGATTAATAGCACCTGGTTTATTTGTTGTAGCAATCCGAAGGAAGGTGATTCCCAAAATTGGGACTCGATCCGCGCACCCATTGCCTGGTCGGCTAGTGACGCCGAAGTGTCCGGAGTAGGTTGATGAAGAGATGGCGAAGCCCCCGGTCCAGCTGAGATGTCGAAGTAGGTCGGCATGATGGACACCAGCTTGAAGAAGCAATAGTGCGCCCCGCCGATGCGCAGGTCGTGACGTGGTCGATGCCGGCTTGATGAAGCGACCGTGCGGCGATGCGGTATGCCCGCCTCCGTGTAATCCGTGGGGCGGCGATGTTGGTGATGATTTATCGCTTTGCGATGCCGGACTCTTGTTCGGCTTGCCAAGATGATGATCCGAAGAAGTTGAGCTTTGCTCAACAAAGTGACGACGATGTCTAAGCGCAGGTCGGCAGCCGTGGAGCAATATTGCCGGACTGGTTTGACACCAAAGATGATGTTGAAGATCATGTTCAAAGATCTTAAAGTTAGTGGGATGTGTTCGGAACAAAACACAATACGCCATACAAAACTTCCTTCAAAAAGGATGTCCAAATCCCGTTCATAAAAAGACGAACTCGGTCGGATTCGTTTTGCGCAGAAAACATATCCGGAAGCGATGCACTAATCGGAAGTTTCCCGGAGTTTGGACGGTCGGATCGAGCTGAATTTTTGGCAGGTGGTAGATAAGGGAATTCCTCAGCAAATCAACAGTTGGATCCTCCAAAGGACATCCGAGCTAGACGCTGGATACCACGCCCTAAACTCATCCGGATTCTCGTCTTGATTCAACAGGGCTCCGGAGATTGCCGGAGATTCCTCCATCGGAACTCGACGAAATTTTTGCAGTGGTAGTCTCCGGCATCGTCGTCCGTACCGTCGATGTCTTCGGAGTCGTAGTCGAGTACGTCGGTTAAATCGTCGACGGTGGCTATGAAGAGGGTGGTGGGTGGACTCTGAATTTCTTCGCCGTCTGCTGTCCCAACCGCCCCGGCCGTAGCTCGCCAGGCTATCCGGATAGCGTGAGATGCTTCAAGGAATTTATGATATCGCCAAGGGCGAAAAGTGCTGAAAGATGTCCGCAGCGGTGAATTCCATGATCGGCGCCCAATCGGATTTGACCGTCGGGCGCAGGAGGTTCGGGTCCGCGGAGTCCGCACCTCGAGTCATGAGCTTTATGCGGGACAAGGTAAGTGTTCGCCTCTATCGCCAGAGAAGTTGCGGCTCCCGAGGCGGTGTCCAGCCATCCGTCCTCGATCCGAAAGTGATCGGCTCGACTATGAGTCGGAGCGGATTCGCGTGCGGCCTTCAAGGTGCTGTCCAATGGCGAAGTTAGGTCATGCCCATCGTGACAGCGGCTGGCACGCCGGGTTGTGGCTCAGATCCATCAAGATCAAGTCCCCGTGGATATCGGCCATGAAGTTTAGGCTTCCAAACCTGACTGACGGCCAGGGGCGAATCTTCGATCTGCTCCAGATGGCCAAGTGAGTTGGCCCGCAGCAAGGCGGTTACCGAATACGAAGATCTGTCCGGGAGAAAAGTCTCACCCAGGACTGCGTCGTTGTTGATGGAAGAGGCCATCAAGCCTATCGGTGACGCATACGCAGGAACTCTCAATGAAAGCACCAATGTCGGTGTCAAAACCGGCGGATCTCGGTAGGGGGTCCCGAACTGTGCGTCTAGGCGGATGGTAACATGAGACAAGGGACACGATGTTTTACCTGTGTTCGGGCCCTCTTGATGGAGGTAAAACCCTACGTCCTGCTCGATTGATATTGATATTGTGGATGTTTACAAGAGTGGATCTACCACGAGATCAAGGAGGCTAAACCCTAGAAGCTAGCCTATGGTATGATTGTAAGGGTTGTTGTACATGTGTCGACTAGCCTGGCCCTGGTTTATATAATGCACCAGAGGCCTAGGATAACAAGAGTCCTAGCCGAATACGCCGGTGGGGGAGGAGTCCTTGTCTTGACCGCCAAGTCTTGTGGATTCTTCCTTGTATGGGCACCTGTCCGGACTGGCCCATGAGTATACGGCCTCGGGGGTCCTCGGCCCAATCTAACCGATTGGGGGACGACGTGGTGAGTACCCCCTAGTCCAGGACACCGTCACACATCTTTATAAAGAAGGAGTAGATGGTGTTATTAGACGTTGTGTACGTGAGCATGAACAGGAACAGATCCTACGCAAATGTCACTCCGAAGCTTATGGAGGACACCACGCTGGAGATAGAACTGAACATAAGGTATTGCAATTTGGTTTTTATTGGCCTACTCTCTTCAAGGATGCCCGTAAGTTTGTTTTGTCTTGTGATGAATGTCAAGGAATTGGTAATATTAGTAGACATCAAGAAATGCCTATGAACTATTCACTTGTTATTGAACCATTTTATGTTTGGGGCTTTGATTATATGGGACCTTTTCCTGCCTCTAATGGATACACTCATATTTTAGTTTCTGTTGATTATGTTACTAAGTGGGTAGAAGCTATTCCAACTAGTAGTGCTGATCATAACACTTCTATTAAAATGCTTAAGGAAGTTATTTTTACGAGGTTTAGAGCCCCTAGATATTTAATGACTGATGGTGGTTCACATTTTATTGATGGTGCTTTCCGTAAAATGCTTGCTAAATATGACGTTAATCATAGAATTGCATCTCCTTATCACCCGCAGTCTAGTGGTCAAGTAGAATTGAGTAATAGAGAGCTCAAATTCATTCTGCAAAAGACTGGTAATAGGTCTAGAAAGAATTGGTCCAAGAAACTTGATGATGCATTATGGGCCTATAGAACTGCATATAAGAATCCTATGGGTATGTCTCCGTATAAAATGGTTAATGGAAAAGCATGTCACTTACCTCTCGAACTAGAACATAAGGCATATTGGGCTATTAAAGAGCTCAACTATGATTTCAAACTTGCCGGTGAGAAGAGGTTATTTGATATTAGCTCACTTGATGAATGGAGAACCCAGGCTTATGAAAATGCCAAGTTGTTTAAAGAAAAAGTTAAAAGATGGCATGACAAAAGGATACAAAAGCGTGAGTTTAATGTAGGTGATTATTTATTGCTATACAACTCTCGTTTAAGATTTTTTGTAGGAAAACTTCTCTCCAAATGGGAAGGTCCCTACGTTATCGAGGAGGTCTACCGTTCCGGTGCCATAAAAATCAACAACTTCGAAGGCACAAATCCGAAGGTGCTAAACGGTCAAAGAATCAAACATTATATCTCAGGTAATCCCATAACTGTTGAAACCAATATTATTGAAACCGTAACCCCGGAGGAATACATAAGGGACACTTTCCAGAACGTTCCAGACTCCGAAAAGGAATAGGTATGTGTTACGGTAAGTAAACCGACTCCAAAACAATTTTTAAAGCAATATTTCTCCGTTTTGGAATATTTAGAAAAATAGAATAATAAGTAGCAGTCCGGGGAGGACACGAGGCCTCCACGAGGGTGGAGGGTGCGCCCTACCCCCTGGGCGCGCCCCCCTACCTCGTGAGCACCTCGTGCGCCCTCCGGACTCTGTTTTCTTGCACGATACGTATTCTGGTTGGTAAAAATTAATTATATATTCTTCCGAAGGTTTTGACGACCGTATCATGCAAATATTCTATGTTTTCGTTTCAAGCTGTCCTACTGCAGGATAGATCAACATGTCGTTTCAAGATTCAGAGAAGGGCAAGCCCGCATCATCGACAACACCTCCACCTTCTTCACCAACAACAAAGCAGACATAATCACATGGGTATGGGCACTCCCCTTGGCAACTGCCAAGCTTGGGGGGAGGTGCTCCGGTATCGTATCACATCACAACTCTTATCTTTACCGTTTTTCTTAGTTCGATCCTATTATTAGTATCTTGATTTAGTAGAATAAAGTCATGGTATATTCTAGTTTTGAAGTTTGCTTTATGATCCTTCTTTGTAATCGAGTCCGTGATCTATATAATAAAGATTAGTGTTGAGTCAAGGGCTTGATTACTTTGCCATGATCTTGGGTGAATAAAATAAAAGACTAAAAAGAAACGAAGAGTTCATATTGATCTTATTGAGAGTAATGACTTCACATAGAAAGAGTATGATGATTAAAAGTTGTTGGGAGTTGGCAAATATAGCTTTGGTCATTGTTGCAATTAATAGGAAGTAATAAGGAGAGAGAGGTTTCACATATAGATATATTATCATTGACATCTTTTATGATTGGGAGCACTCATTAAAATATGACATGCTAAAGAGTTGATGTTGGACAAGGAAGACAACGTAATGAATTATGTTTTTTTATATCTGAGATAAAGTATATTGTCATGGATCTCCTAACATGTTGAGCTTGCCTTTCCCCCTCATGCTAGCCAAATTCTCAGCACCAAGTAGAGATACTACTTGTGCTTCCAAATACCTTTAATTCAGTTTAGCCATGAGAGTCCACCATATCTACCTATGGATTGAGTAAGATCCTTCAAGTAAGTTGTCATCGGTGCAAGCAATAAAAATTGCTCTTTAAATATGCATGACTTATTAGTGCAGAGAAATAAGCTTTGTACGAACTTGTTGTGGACGCAATAAAAGCGACGGACTGCATAATAAAGGTTCACATACAAGGGCAATATAAAGTGACGTTCTTTTGCATTAAGATTTTGTGCATCCAACCATAAAAGCGCATGGCAACCTCTGCTTCCCTCTGCGAAGGGCCTATCTTTTATTATTATCCTCTACCTTATGCAAGAGTCACAGTGATTTTCACCTTTCCTTTTTCATTTTATCCTTTGGCAAGCTCAGCATGTTGGAAAGAACATGATATATATATATATCTAATTGAATGTAAGGGAGCATGAATTATTATCGTTGACATTGCCCTTGAGGTAAAAGGTTGTGGGGCAAAACTACAAGCCCCTATCTTTCTCTGTGTCCGGTTAAAACTCTGTAACCACAAGTATTGCGTGAGTGTTAGCAATTATGAAGGACTAAGTGATAGTTGAGTATGTGGACTTGCTTTTAAGCTCTGACATAGACTCTTTCCGCTGTTATGATAAATTGCAATTGCTTCAATGACTGAGGTTATAATTTGTTGATGCTCAATAAGGTTTCTGATTCATGCTTTGGGTTTGTGAAAGGATCATCACTTGAACATAAGTAATCATATGACAAATCTATATATGTTGCTGTTATGAGAATAATCATGATGCCTTCATGTCCGTATTTTATTTTTATCGACGCCTCTACCTCTAAACATGAGGACATATTTATTGTAATCGACTTTTCGCTTGAGGACAAGCGAGGTATAAGCTTGGGGGAGTTGATATGTCCATTTTGCATCATACTTTTATGTCGATATTTATCGCATTATGGGCTGTTATTTCATGTTATGTCACAATACTTATGGCTATTCTCTCTTATTTTACAAGGTTTGCCATGAAAAGGGGAAATGCCGACAGCTGGAATTCTGGCTGGAAAAGGAGCAAATATTGGAGACCTATTCTGTGCAACTCCAAAAGTCCTGAAACTCCACGGAATATCTTAAAATAAATAAAGAAAAATCGTCGCCAAAGATGAAGGCTAGGGGGCCCACACCCTGCTCACGAGGGTGGGGGCGTGCCCTCCCCCCCTGGGCGCGCCCCCCTATCTCGTGGGCCCCCTGGTCGCTCTCCGACGCCCATCTTCTCCTATATGATCTCTTTCGATGAGAAAAAAATCATAAGCAACCTTTCGGGACGAGACTCTACCGCCACTAGGCGGAACCTTGGCGGAACCAATCTAGGGCTCCGGCCGAGCTGTTTTGCAGGGGACACTTCCCGGGAGGGGGAAATCATCACCATCGTCATCACCATCGCTCCTCTCCTCAGGAGAGGGCAATCTCCATCAACATCTTCACCAGCACCATCTCATCTCCAAACCCTAGTTCATCTCTTGTATCCAATTCTTGTCTCTAAGTCCGGGATTGGTGCTAGTAGGCTGCTAGTAGTGTTGATTACTCCTTGTAGTTGATGCTAGTTGGTTTATTTGGTGGAAGATTATATGTTCAGATCCTTTATGCACATTATTACCCCTCTGATTATGAACATGAATATGCTTTGTGAGTAGTTACGTTTGTTCCTGAGGATAGGGGAGAAGTCTTGCTATTAGTAGTCATGTGAATTTGGTATTCGTTCGATATTTTGATAAGATGTATGTTGTCTAATCTCTAGTGGTGTTATGTGAACGTCGAGTACATAACACTTCACCATTATTTGGGCCTAGAGGAAGGCATTGGTAAGTAATAAGTAGATGATGGGTTGCTAGAGTGATGAGCTTAAACCCTAGTTTATGCGTTGCTTCGTAAGGGGTTGATTTGGATCCATATGTTTCATGCTATGGTTAGGTTTACCTTAATACTTTTGTTGTAGTTGCGGATGCTTGCAATAGAGGTTAATCATAAGTGGGATGTTTGTTCAAGTAAGAACAGCACCCAAGCACCGTCCACCCACATATCAAATTATCAAAGTACCGAACGCGAATCATATGAGCGTGATGAAAACTAGCTTGACGATATTCCCATGTGTCCTCGGAGCGCTTTTCCTATTATAAGAGTTTGTTCCGCTTGTCCTTTGCTACAAAAAGGATTGGGCCACCTTGCTGCACCTTATTTACTTTTGTTACTTGTTGCTCGTTACAATTTATCTTATCACAAAACTATCTGTTACCACTTATTTCAGTACTTGCAGAGAATACCTTGCTGAAAACCGCTTATCATTTCCTTCTGCTCCTCGTTGGGTTTGACACTCTTACTTATTGAAAGGACTACAATAGATCCTCTATACTTGTGGGTCATCACCCGTGTGTTGCACCGAAGAGTGAAATGCATTGATCGGGGAGTTGTTTATTTTGAGAAAGGATGTGGGGGTCATCTCATGTGTAACGGGTATCGATAGGTTTCTTCGGATATTATTTCATCTCTAGAGCTCACAAACATGCGGGTGAAATATACAAAAAAAGTTTCTTTTGCAAACATAAGCGTTCAACTGTTCAACCTGCATCCAAAACTTGTGAAGAAATAACACTTATTGTGCTTTGCAAGAAATGATCTTTAAGAATTAGTATTTGAGTATCGATTGTTATACATGTTGGCTATAGATGACACGGCACTTTCTTAGAGTCAACAGTTGGCTATACTATTAAGTAATATTAACCATGCCCTTATACACCTAGACGGAGGGATTAAATCAGGATGACTTGCAAGGGTGCAGAGGAGATGTAAGAAATGGTTCATCGTAAGTCTATCACCAGTACTGTAGTAAAAATTCATACATGGAAGATTCTAGACTAAACCATAAACGGATACACTTTTATTCATGCGCGATACTCCAATAGATCAAGATCCTGCATGGAAGTCTCCACATGCTTAGAAAGCGGATTACATTGAGCGAAGACTAATGATCAACATTTAACTTGATAATGCGGGTGTCCAGGTGAACCTCCTTGGAGTCCCCGTGCACCATGTCGGCGGGTAAAGGATGCCATGGGTTTTCCAAGTCCACATTGGCGGGATAGTCCCAGCTCCCCAGAGTACAAGTCCGTTCGATGAGGTCGGTGTCACCGCCCACGCGACCCGGAGGGGTAGTAACACTGACCACACACCCGTACATCGGCCTCGTGTCAGTTCCAGCGTCAGCAGCGTCGCCCCTGACGCACATTACATAGACGGGGCGGCGGCCTGCACGGGCCTTGCCGGTGCCCACGATCAAGAGGAAGACGCTGCCGTCCTCCTCCGAGACTAGCAGGCGGCGGTGATCCTCCAGCGACTCCGGCATGGTGAACGGGTAGCACATCTCGTACTTGATGTTCTCCGCCAAGGGCCAGCAGTGACCGTTGCACGCATCCGTGAGGTGATGCACCATGTCTGCCGGCGAGCCACAAAACGGCATCGGGCACTCATAGCAGTGGACAAAGGGCTCCTTGGAGGCATCGACCAGGCCGTCCATGAAACGGGAGTGGCTGTAGGGGACGTTGCGCCAATTGAATATATGAGCACGTTACTACGAGATTTAATCCGAATAAGCACAAAATAAATCATGACGGCTATAACAGAGATGAAACTAATCATGTGGACTAGCATAGTAGTAGGATACAGAGTAGAAACATGAATTCTACCACGATTTTGAATAGGAAGGACAGAAACACATACGGTGCAACGGGAGCAGCACCGTTGGCGTTGAGGTTGTCGCCCATGTCGTTGAGGAAGAGGTTGCTGAGGTCGGGGAAGAAGTCATCGTCGGTGAAGTTGTGGCTGCGAGCAGTCGCGAGAGTGAGCTCCCCAAATTTCAACAGCGCCCGCCGAATGGAGCGCAGGAGGGAGTGGTTGTAGGGGACGTTGCGGCCGCCGAATGGAGCGCAGGAGTAGCACACGAAGCAGTAGATGGTGTCCTTACAAGTACTCCCTAGTCTCTATCTATCTATATATCTACTCTTGTAGAAAACCGAGTTGGTGATGATGGTATGCCTGTCATCTTGTAATATAGACTGTCCGATCTATATCTGACGGATAGAAAGCCAACTATGACAATTTTACAAAAGATACCCGCACCTCTCTCCACATTTATAGATAAGGCCTTGCCTCGTTCATCCTTATCTCACACAACCTCATGCTCCTCCCTATGTCTCTATCTCTACTACTCTTCTTTGTTTTTATAAAAAATCGAATAGTGTTGCGCCGTCCGCTACACGCCAGGCTGAACACGCCTCCTCGCCTCCATCATCACCAACTGACTCTTTTATATGAGTAGGAGTAGAGAAAAAACCGAGTTGGTGATGATGGTGTGCCGTGCAATGCACGGGCATCTTGCAATTTTTTTTTGCATATAAGTCCAAACACCACGTAGACACGGTCTTTGAGGACGGTTCATAGTCGTTCCACGCTTGGGCGTTGAAGTTTGTAACTATTTTAGATTAGAATATACTACACCTCCGGTGCTAGTAGTAGAGCAGAGTCCTACTCTACTACTCTACTCAAGCAAGCCAGGGCATAGTATTGTAGTAGGTACTGTAGGGAGTACCACTATTGTGATCACTCAAGCAAGTTGTCTGGCATCGATATGACCCTACGCTGCTGGTATGTGTCTCGTAAGTCAACCGGCGTGCTGTAGTCATCATCACCTGTCCACTTCCCGCAACACATATTCGCTTCTCCATCTTTGTTCGCACATAATCTCGTCCAATCTTCCATCCCTGCTAAGGCGCCTCCCCCCTCGTCAAAACCCAAGCACTAACAATGGCAGAACCGAGCAGCGTCCGCCGAAAGAGTGGCTAGAATTCGCTCCCCACAAAGGTAATCAAGCTCATTGTTTCGCGCGTGTACAATCTCAGTACCATGTCGCTTGCCGCGGGCTCATCGGGGCTGTACCGTTTACTCAAAGCCATCAGGCCGGAGCTTTTTAAGCCAGCTACTTGCTTGCTGATGCCGCCTGATCTTCAGAAACGGCATGTCACGCAGCATAACGATCGTAGGGTGGCGAGCATCAACCCCCTTGACTGCGATCTGATCCCCGTCAGCCTCAACTAGATTAACGGTATGTACTGGGTCGGCATGAACACGTCTTCGATGGTGCCCGTCGACGGTCGCGGCAGCTGGATGCTTGTGGAGGTCTACACTCGGTGATTGATCCCCCTTCCTTCGATTAACACTGTACTGCTTTGGCACGCGCCCGTAATACTCGGAATCTTACAAAGAGCCAACATGATACCAAGTTTGATTTGCTCAAGGTTGTAATCTGCCAAGTGCCCACAAGATCTGCGAATTATAAAGACTTCAGGCTAATTGCGTTCTTCAACCGCGGTCTCGCCTATCTGACAGGTCACTGCGGTAAGTGGATAAATCTACACGTCCATCGCAGGATCATACCTCCTCCATGGTTCTCCGATGCCATTGAACACAAGGGCTTCATTTACACTGTCGACTCCTTCTATGGCTGGACGTATTGCTGGCCTACTCCAGTCATCGCTACAAACGGTTGTTACAGCAGTATGTTACTTTCCTATGATATCATAATGGCTTGCATATATTACTGTCAACATTTACTGAAAAAATATTCATGCTCATAACATGTTGTTCTTAAGATTGACTAAATCAAGAGCCCTTTTTATTTGACTCCAACTTGATATGATGTTGTAGGCCGCCTGGTTTCCCTACCCTTCCTAATCCCAGAACCTTTCAAAGAAAAGCGGCATGGCAGTTGCAGGTGGTTCCTGGCTCGATAAGACGACGGCGAAAGATTGATGGTCGTTCGCACGTACCGGACGTGTTGTTTCACGGAATACAATCACAGTCACTGCAAGGTCTTTGAGCAGGATCCCAGCTTCTCTGGGCCTTCAGGAATTTTTGACTGGAGGCTGGTAAGTAGCCTTGGTACACGCTCTCTGTTTGTCGGACTGAATTATCCGATTAACCAGGAGATAACCGACGACAAGGATCATGATGGCAGCGCGGTTTCGTTCATCAGGCAAAACTATGTGTACACAGCGTACCATGCGTCTCTGCATGCACCATACCCTGATATGTGCCGCCACGCTCTGCAGCCCAAAGTAGGAGAGAGGGTCGCACGTATCGACTTCGACCGCCGGCTGGAGTTTCCCCCGTCAAGCACCCATCTGGTTCAAGCCGTCAGCCAATCTCCAGAGCTTAATAAATAGTAACGTCTAACTAAGCCAGTTAGTTAGATGCGTACACTTGGAGTAGTAGGATCTTTATTTAGTTTGATGCATACACTTGTTCTTTTTTGGTAGCCCTTTTGTAATGATGGCTGATGTTTAGTTTGGAAGAGAGAGCTGCGTCTTCACTCTTCTGGCCTGCTTACTGCTTCTGCTGCACCCCAGCCCTGGTTGGTGCTGCTGCTGTTTTCAATGTACAATCAGTAGTATATTTCGTCTGTTGGCTGAATAAATGTGTTGTTAGAACGACAGACACAATTTTTTGGAAGTCTTTGCACGGTTCGATCCTTTAGTGCCCCGAACCGTACGTAGCTCATACTATTTTTTGTACGGAACACATTTTCCACTTGTTGATAACATGCAGCCCACTGATGAAGGCCCAATAGAGAAGCCCATAATTAACAGGAAGGGAGGCTCTCACATGAATCCGGCCCAGGTACATGCTCATTGTCCCCTAAACATAAATAAGTAAATAAATAAATAAAGCTAAATGCTCATGCACCAGTTCTTTGGGAAAATAGGTTGCCCAGTATTTCTTTTTTAAGAATACCAAGCTAGGCCTATTTGTTTTCTCCGATTTACTGGGCTGCAAATCTTTCAAGACGAGGAGGGATGCATTCCGGCCTGGCCAAAGAGTATGGTCAGTGTCTGTTAAAAGTAATATCAAAAGGGGTTGAAAATTCCAAAAAAATTATAGCAAATGGGATATTAGTTTCTTTTTTGTTTTTGTTCTTCACTGATATCTTATACGTATTTCATTGGATTTAACATGACATAGTACTAATTTATTTTTAAATTTGTTTTAGTATGGCTATTAATTTTTGGATTAAGAATATTTCGTTCCGCAGCAAAAATTTGCGAATTTTCAAAAATTCCCACATAATTAGTTAATTTTTTTGACCCTGGTACTGACCAGAAAATGGCCAGCAATTCTAAAAATGGAAAACGGGCTGCAATAAGTTCCATATGAATTAGAAAATGAGTAAAAAAATATAAAAATAATACAAATGGGTTGTACACGCCACAGATTTCGAGGCTGACTTGTTTATGCAAGGCTTTGTCAGTGAACACACGATTCTAGCAGCAGTGACTTCAATCTCTGATCTTCCTTCTCCAGCCGCCTAAACTAGCGCCTACGGGACTGCTTGCTCCCTCCTCTTGTGGCCCGCTGTGATGCCGCGCAGGCTTCCCCGGCCCACCCTACTCCCTTCACTAGCCTGGCCGCACGCAATCAACTGCTCTCAAAAAAATATTACGCGAAAAAAATGATTCCTCCCATCGACATCCGGGCGCACCGGTTGGGAGGCTGACTCAGGCCAACTAAGTTGACGACACGCAGGGCTTGTCAACTTACTCAACAACGATTCTAGCGAAGAACTGTTGGATTTGAATCGAACGGTCCTGCTGCTTCTTCAATCGCTGCTCTTCTTGCATCACCGCCCAAACCAGCGCTGGGAGACCGCCTGCTCCTGCCTCCAAGGGCGGTTGTCTTGCCGTTGAGGCCTCATCGCCCCTACTACTCCCACCGCTAGCTGTGCCTCTGCGACGGCAGCCTCACACCGCAGCCGAACCAGTGAACCCTCGTACTCCTCTCCGCGTGGGCATCCACTGCCGCGTCTTCCCCGGCTCCGTGTCGTCCCCTTCCTAGGCCTCGCCGTCGTCCACCGCCTTGGTGCTCTCGGCGCGGCGTGGTCAATGTGGTCAACGACATTCCATCGGAAGAGTACTGTATGTGGAGAGGCTGACAGCTGGGTCCACGGCCACAGCCCAGTTTTTTTGTGATTTGCCAAGTAAGTCGCTTTGTCAGGCCTGTTGGGCTGCAAATCTTTCAAGACGAGGAGAGCTTTCATTCGGCTGGCCGAGAAAATGGCCCATCAGTAATGAGAAATGAGCTGAACATTTTTAAAACACATCAAACCGGCAATTAGTTTCAAATATCTTTTTTTTCATTTCGAGATTTTAAATTACATTAATTTTTATGCGTGGAGAATTTGTTGGATTTTATATGTGAGTCGAAATTTCAGGATTAAAAAACAGTTCGGACCGCACCGAAATATGCAAAATTTCGTATAATTTTTTAAACGTGGCCACAATATGGGTTGTAATGCTAACAAAAAGAATATGAGCTAAAAAACCTTAAGAATGAGCAAATGGGCTGTAAAATATTAGAAATAATGGCAGATGGGTTGTATGCTGTTTTCCACAGATTTGAGGCTTTCCTAAAAAGGTTGGCGACTGGCAAAGGATCGTTGGATGTCCATCCAACGGCCGTCGTCTTCTTCAATCTCAGCTCTTCCTGCTCCAGCCGCTCAAACAAACGCCCGGCGGGACTGCTCGCTCCCTCCTCCATGACGGCCGGGTCTTTGCCGTGCAGCCTCACCGCCCACCGTACTCCCATCGCTGGCCTAGCCATCCCTCTACTCAGCCACACCTGCTGTTATTCTCAAGGCGACGGGCAGACCAAGAAACCCTCGTGCGATCAGACTCTCCTCGGCGTGGGAAACAACTGCCGAGTCTTCCCTTCTGATACGTCTCTGTCGTATCTACTTTTCCAAACACTTTTGCCCTTGTTTTGGACTCTAACTTGTATGATTTGAATGGAACTAACCCGGACTGACGCTGTTTTCAGCAGAATTGCCATGATGTTGTTTTATGCGTAAAACAAAAGTTCTCGGAATGACCAGAAACTCCACGGGATGCCTTATAAAAAATAATAAAAAATCCTCGCCAAAGATGAAGACCAGGGGGCCCACACCCTGTCCACGATGGTGCCCCCCCTCCTGGGCGCGCCCCCTACCTCATGGGCCCCCTGGAGACCCTCCGACGCCAACTCCAACTCCATATATTGGCTTTCGGGGAGAAAAAATCAGAGAAAAGAGATCATCGTGTTTTACGATACGGAGCCGCCGCCAAGCCCTAATCTCTCTCGGGAGGGCTGATCTGGAGTCCGTTCGGGGCTCCGGAGAGGGGGATTCGTCGCCGTCATTATCATCAACCATCCTCCATCACCAATTTCATGATGCTCACCGCCGTGCGTGAGTAATTCCATCGTAGGCTTGCTGGACGGTGATGGGTTGGATGAGATTTATCATGTAATCGAGTTATATTTGTTAGGGTTTGATCCCTAGTATCCACTATGTTCTGAGATTGATGTTGCTATGACTTTGCTATGCTTAATGCTTGTCACTAGGGCCCGAGTGCCATGAATTCAGATCTGAACCTATTATGTTTTCATGAATATATGTGTGTTCTTGATCCTATCTTGCAAGTCTATAGTCACCTATTATGTGTTATGATCCGACAACCCCAAGTGACAATAATCGGATACTTCGGTGATGACCATAGTTTGAGGAGTTCATGTATTCACTATGTGCTAATGCTTTTTTTCGGTTCTCTATTAAAAGGAGGCCTTAATATCCCTTAGTTTCCAATAGGACCCCGCTACCACGGGAGGGTAGGACAAAAGATGTCATGCAAGTTCTTTTCCATAAGCACGTATGACTATTTACGGAATACATGCCTACATTACATTGATGAATGTGAGCTAGTTCTGTGTCACCCTATGTTATGACTGTTACATGACGAACCACATCCGGCATAATTATCCATCACTGATCCGGTGCCCACGAGCTTTCCATATACTGGTTCTCGCTTATTTACTTTTCCGTTGCTACTGTTACAATCACTGCAAAAATACCAAAAAACATTACTTTTGTTGTCTTTACTTTTGTTACCGTTACCACCGCTATCATATTACTTTGCTACTAAACACTTTGCTGCAGATATTAAGTTTCCAGGTGTGGTTGAATTGACTACTCAGCTGCTAACATTGAGAATATTCTTTGCCTCCCCTTGTGTCGAATCAATAAATTTGGGTTGAATACTCTACCCTCGAAAACTATTGTGATCCCCTATACTTGTGGGTTATCGAGACCTTTTTCTAGCGCCGTTGCCGGGGAGCATAGCTCTATTCTTTGAGTCACTTGGGATTTATATCTGCTGGACACTGATACATCTCCAACGTATCTATAATTTTTTATTGCTCCATGCTACTTTATCTATTGTTTTGGACTATAATGGGCTTTATTTTCCACTTTCATATTACTTTTGGGACTAACCTATTAACCGGAGGCCCAGCCCAGAATTGCTGTTTTTTTGCCTTTTCAGTGTTTCGAAGAAACATAATATCAAACGGAGTCCAAACGCAATGAAACCTTCGGAAACTTGATTTTCTCACCGAACGTGATCAGAGGCGGTCACGAGGGTGGGGGGCGCCTCCCCCTAGGGCGGGCCCCCCTGCCTCATGGGCCCGCTGATGCTGCACCGGCGTACTCCTTCCTCCTATATATACTTACGTACCCCCAAACGATCAGAACAGGAGCCAAAAACCTAATTCCACCGCCGCAACTTCCTGTATCCACGAGATCCCATCTTGGGGCCTGTTCCAGAGCTCACGGAGGGGCATCCACCACGGAGGGCTTCTACATCAACACCATAGCCTCTCCGATGAAGTGTGAGTAGTTTACTTCAGACCTTCGGGTCCATAGCTAGTAGCTAGATGGCTTCTTCTCTCTTTTGGATCTCAATACAATGTTCTCCCCTCTCTCGTGGAGATCTATTCGATGTAATCTTCTTTTTGCGGTGTGTTTGTTGAGACCGATGAATTGTGGGTTTATGATCCAGCTTATCTATGAATAATATTTGAATCTTCTCTGAATTCTTTTATGTATGATTGAGTTATCTTTGCAAGTCTCTTCGAATTATCCGTTTGGTTTGGCCAACTAGATTGGTAGTTCTTGCAATGGGAGAACTGCATGGCTTTGGGTTTAATCTTGCGGTGTCCTTACCCAGTGACAGAAAGGGTTGCAAGGCACGTATTGTATTGTTTCCATCGAGGATAACAAGATGGGGTATTTATCATATTGCATGAATTTATTCCTCTACATCATGTCATCTTGCTTAAGGCGTTACTCTGTTTTTAACTTAATACTCTAGATGCATGCTGGATAGCGGTCGATGAGTGGAGTAATAGTAGTAGATGCAGAATCTTTCGATCTACTTGTCTCGGACGTGATGCCTATATACATGATCATACCTAGATATACTTATAACTATATTCAATTCTATCAATTGCTCAACAGTAATTTGTTCACCCACCGTAGAATATTTATGCTCTTGAGAGAAGCCACTGGTGAAACCTATGGCCCCCGGGTCTATTCTCATCATATCAATCTCCATCTCTTTTATACTTGCTTTCTTTTTACTTTGCTTTTTACTTTTCACTTTCCATCTTTATACCAAAAATACCAAAAATATTATCTCTATCAGATCTCACTCTCGTAAGTGACCGTGAAGGGATTGACAACCCCTAATCGCGTTGGTTACGAGTAGCTATCGTTTTGTGCAGGTACGAGGGACTTGTGCGTGGCCTCCTACTAGATTGATACCTTGGTTCTCAAAAACTGAGGGAAATACTTATGCTACTGTGCTGCATCATCCTCTCCTCTTCGGGGAAAACCAAATCAAGCTCAAGACGTAGCAAGAAGGATTTCTGGCGCCGTTGGGAGTCTGTAAAAGTCAACATACCAAGTACCCATCACAATCCCTATCTATCGCATTACATTATTTGCCATTTGCCTCTCGTTTTCCTCTCACCCACTTCACCCTTGCCGTGATATTCGCCCTCTCTTTTCCGTTCGCCTTGGTGTCTTACTTGGCTCGTTTGCTTGTTTGGTTGAAATAGTTGGGTATTTATTCGTAAACAGAGTAGCTAATATCTATGGATCCTCATCCGCTTGCCAATCTTTTTAAGAGATCCAATTATGATGAACCAATTCCTAGTGATTTGGATGCACTAGATTATCTTTGTAAGGTTTTGCCTGAAATCTGTGAAGTGACTCACGATAGATCTTTGCATAAAAAGCATGATTGCGATGATTTTATTATAAATTCTTTTGATGTCAATTGTGCTAATAAGATGCAAAACCCTAAGCTTGGGGATGCTAGTTTTGCTATGTCTACCACTTGTTGCAATGATCATGATTGGGGTGATTCTTCTTATGATCTTGAAAATTTATTTAAGCCCCATGATGAATATGAGATTGATAATATTGTTTGCAATAATATTGAAAGTGGGTTTGGAAAGGTCATGACTTTAGTTAATGATAATCCCACTATTTTGGAAAAGTATCAACTTTGCATGCATGTGGATCGTGTCGAGAATATACTTTGTGATAGCTATTTTGTTGAATTTGCCTATAATCCTACATGTAATTATTATGAGAGAGGAAAATATACTTTGTGATAGCTATTTTGTTGAATTCGCCCTCTCGTTATGTTGAGATTGTTATTGTTCCTTTCCGCTTCCTTGCATATGCTAGTTTTTGCTTGCTACGATAATTTGTTTGCCTATAATATGCCTATGCATAGGAAGTATGTTTGACTTAAGTGTGTTTGTCACATGTTTTATGATGCTCTCTTTGTGCCTCAATTCTTGTCTTTCGTGTGAGCAGCATTGAAATCTCAATGCCTAGCTAAAAAGGCTTTAAAGAAAAGCGCTTGTTGGGAGACAACCCAATATTTTTCCTTGCTGCTTAGTAATAAATAATCCATCTAGCCTCTGTTTAGATGTGGTTTTATCTTTTAATTAGTGTTTGTGCCAAGTTAAACCTATTGGATCTTCTTGGATGATAGTTATTTGATCTTGCTGTAATTTCCAGAAACTTTGTGCTCAGTGCCCGAATTGTTAAAAATCACCAGAACGTGATAAAATACTTATTCCAATTTCTGCTGATCAATAAACAAATTGTCCAGGTCTTATAATTTTGGTAGAATTTGTGATTTCCAGAAGTTTGCGTTAGTTACAGATTACTACAGACTGTTCTGTTTTTGACAGATTCTGTTTTGCGTGTGTTGTTTGCTTATTTTGTTGAATCTATGGCTAGTAAAATAGTTTATGATCCATAGAGAAGTTGGAATACAGTAGGTTTAACACCAATATAAATAAATAATTAGTTCATTACAGTACCTTAAAGTAGTCTTTTGTTTTCTTTCTCTAACGGAGCTCACGAGATTTCTATTGAGTTTTGTGTTGTGAAGTTTTCAAGTTTTGGGTGAATTCTTTTGATGGATTATGGAACAAGGAGTGGCAAGAGCCTAAGCTTGGGGATGCCCATGGAACCCCCAAGGTAATACAAGGACACCAAAAAGTCAAATCTTGGGGATGCCCCGGAAGGCATCCCCTCTTTCGTCCACTTCCATCGGTAATTTACTTGGAGCTATATTTTTATTCACCACATGATATGTGTTTTGCTTGGAGCGTCTTGTATTATTTGCGTCTTTGCTTGTTAGTTTACCACAATCATCCTTGCTGTACACACGTTTTGAGAGAGCCATACATGAATTGGAATTTGATAGACTAATCTATGTGCTTCACTTATATCTTTTGAGCTTGATAGTTTTGCACATAGTGCTTCACTTACACCTTTTTGAGCGTGATAATTTTTGCTCTAGTGCTTCACTTAGATCTTTTAGAGCATGTTGGTGGATTTGTTTTAAAGAAACTTGATCTCTCATGCTTCACTTAGATTATTTTGAGAGTCGTTAATAGCATGGTAATTTGCTTAATGTTAATATACTTGGTATTCAAGATATGTGAAACTTTCTTTTGAGTGCGTTGAATACTAAGATAAGTTTGATGCTTGATAATTGTTTTGAGATTTGAAGATGGTGATATTAGAGTCATGCTAGTTGAGTAGTTGTGAATTGAAAGAATACTTGTGTTGAAGTTTGTGATTCCTGTAGCATGCACGTTTGGTGAACCGTTATGTGATGAACTCGGAGCATGATTTATTTATTGATTGTCTTCCTTATGAGTGGCTGTCGGGGACGAGCGATGGTCTTTTCCTACCAATCTATCCCACTAGGAGCATGCGCGTAATACTTTGCTTTGATAACTTCTAGATTTTTGCAATAAGTATATGAGTTCTTTATGACTAATGTTGAGTCCATGGATTATACGCACTTTTTCCCATCCTTCCACCATTGCTAGCCTCTCTAATACCGCACACCTTTCGCCGGTATCATACACCCACCATATACCTTCCTCAAAAGAACCACCATACCTACCGATCATGGCATTTCCATAGCCATTCCGAGATATATTTCCATGCAACTTTCCATCACTCTGTTTATTATGACACGCTCCATCATTGTCATATTGCTAGCGTGATCATGTAGTTGAGATCGTATTTGTGGCAAAACCACCGTTCATAATTCTTCATACATGTCACTCATGAATCATTGCATTTACCGGTACACCGCCGGAGGCATTCATATAGAGTCATATTTTGTTCTAAGTATCGAGTTGTAATTGTTGAGTTGTAAGAAAAATAAATGTGTGATGATCATCATTATTAGAGCATTGTCCCTAGTGAGGAAAGGATGATGAAGACTATGATTCCCCCACAAGTCGGGATGAGACTCTGGACGAAAAAAAAGGGATTCCAAAAAAAGAGAGAAAAGGCCCAAATAAAAAAAATGAGAGAAAAAGAGAGAAGGGACAATGTTACTATCCTTTTACCGCACTTGTGCTTCAAAGTAGCACCATGATCTTGATGATAGAGAGTCTCTCATTTCATCACTTTCATATACTAGTGGGAATTTTTCATTATAGAACTTGGCTTGTATATTCCAATGATGGGCTTCCTCAAATGCCCTAGGTCTTCGTGAGCAAGCGAGTTGGATGCACACCCACTTAGTTTCTTTTGTTTAGCTTTCATATACTTATAGCTCTAGTGCATCCGTTGCATGGCAATCCCTACTCACTCACATTGATATCTATTGATGGGCATCTCCATAGCCCGTCGATACGCCTAGTTGATGTGAGACTATCTTCCTTCTTTTTGTCTTCTCCACAACCACCGTTCTATTCCACATATAGTGCTATATCCATGGCTCACGCTCATGTATTGCGTGAAGATTGAAAAAGTTTTGAAAATGTTAAAGTATGAAACAATTGCTTGGCTTGTCATCGGGGTTGTGCATGATTTAACTACTTTGTGTGGGGAAGATGGAGCATAGCCAGACTATATGATTTTGTAGGGATAACTTTCTTTGGCCATGTTATTTTGAGAAGACATAATTGCTTAGTTAGTATGCTTGAAGTATTATTATTTTTATGTCAATATGAGCTTTTGTCTTGCAACTTTCGGATCTGAATAATCATACCATGATTAAGAAGATTTACATTGAAATTATGCCAAAGTATCACTCCGCATCAAAAATTCTCTTTTTATCATTTACCTACTCAAGGACAAGCAGGAATTAAGCTTGGGGATGCCTGATACGTCTCCAACGTATCTATAATTTTTGATTGCTCCATGCTACTTTATCTATTGTTTTGGACTATAATGGGCTTTATTTTCCACTTTTATATTACTTTTGGGACTAACCTATTAACCGGAGGCCCAGCCCAGAATTGCTGTTTTTGCCTTTTTCAGTGTTTCGAAGAAACAGAATATCAAACGGAATGAAACCTTCGGAAACGTGATTTTCTCACCGAACGTGATCCAGGAGACTTGGACCCTACAGCAAGGAACATTCGAGGCGTTCACGAGGGTGGGGGGCGCGCACCCTCCTAGGGCGCGCCCCCCTGCCTCGTGGGCCCCCTGACGCTCCACCGACGTACTCCTTCCTCCTATATATACCTACGTACCCCCAAACGATCAGAACAGGAGCCAAAAACCTAATTCCACCGCCGCAACTTCCTGTATCCACGAGATCCCATCTTGGGGCCTGTTCCGGAGCTCTGCCGGAGGGGGCATCCACCACGGAGGGCTTCTACATCAACACCATAGCCTCTCTTATGATGTGTGAGTAGTTTACTTCAGACCTTCGGGTCCATATCTAGTAGCTAGATGGCTTCTTCTCTCTTTTTGGATCTCAATACAATGTTCTCCCCCTCTCTCGTGGAGATCTATTCGATGTAATCTTATTTTTGCGGTGTGTTTGTTGAGACCAATGAATTGTGGGTTTATGATCCAGCTTATCTATGAATAATATTTGAATCTTCTCTGAATTCTTTTATGTATGATTGAGTTATCTTTGCAAGTCTCTTGAATTATCCGCTTGGTTTGGCCAACTAGATTGGTAGTTCTTGCAATGGGAGAAGTGCATGGCTTTGGGTTCAATCTTATGCGGTGTCCTTACCCAAAGGACGGAAAGGGTTGCAAGGCACGTATTGTATTGTTGCCATTGAGGATAACAAGATGGGGTATTTATCATATTGCATGAATTTATTCCTCTACATCATGTCATATTCCTTAAGGCCTTACTCTATTTTTAACTTAATACTCTAGATGCATGCTGGATAGCGGTCGATGAGTGGAGTAATAGTAGTAGATGCAGAATAGTTTCAATCTACTTGTCTCGGACATGATGCCTATATACATGATCATACCTAGATATACTCATAACTAAGCTTAATTCTGTCAATTGCTCAACAGTAATTTGTTCACCCACTGTAGAATATTTATGCTCTTGAGAGAGGCCACTAGTGAAACCTATGGCCCCCGGGTCTATTCTCATCATATCAATCTCCATCACTTTTATACTTGCGTTGTTTTTACTTTGCTTTTTACTTTTCACTTTGCATCTTTATACCAAAAATACCAAAAATATTATCTCTATCAGATCTCACTCTTGTAAGTGACCGTGAAGGGATTGACAACCCCTAAACGCGTTTGTTGCGAGTAGCTATCGTTTTGTGCAGGTACGAGGGACTTGTGAGTGTCCTCCTACTAGATTGATACCTTGGTTCTCAAAAACTGAGGGAAATACTTACGCTACTGTGCTGCATCATCCTCTCCTCTTCGGGGAAAACCAACGCAAGCTCAAGACATAGCAGACACTATGAAGAACTTGAAAGACGCTAAGACAACAATTTATCCCTCAACTACGAGGGGAGGTAAGGAACTGCCATCTAGCTCTGCACTTGATTCACCTTCTGTTATGAGTAAGCTAGCGACACCTAAACCTGCTTCTGCTATTCATTCCGATATGTCGCATGTTATTGATGATGCCACTTCTGCTATGCATGATACTTATGATGAAACTACTTCTATGCTTGATACTACTGTGCCCCTTGGTGAATTTCTAGATGAACAAATTTCTAGGTCTAGAGAAAGAGAAACTATTGAAACTGAATACAATGATGAAAGTGATGATGAGGATATGCCTGCTATTCCTAAGGGTTATCTTTTTGATGCGGAATCTTCTACAACTATTTTTGCCTGCCAGGATAGATATGAACTTAAGAGGCTGCTAGTTAAATGGAGTAAAGAATCTCTTAGTGATAGGATGAGACCTGACCCTGCTTTTGCTACTTCACCTATCTGTGTTCCTGATAAGGATTATGAATTCTCTGTTGATCCTGATATATTTACTTTGGTTGAATCTAATCCTTTTATGGCTATGAATCTGAAACTGTTGTGGCACATCTTACTAAGTTAAATGATATAGCTGCCCTGTTTACTAATGATGAGAGATCGCGCTACTTTTATATACTCAAAATATTTCTGTTCTCATTAAAGGGTGATGCTAAGATATGGTTTAATTCTATTGATCCTGGTTGTGTGCGTAGTCCCCAGGATATGATTTATTACTTCTCGCTAAATATTTCCTGCTCATAAGAAACAAGCTGCTTTGAGGGATATATATAATTTTGTGCAAATTGAAGAAGAGAGTCTCCCACAAGCTTGGGGGAGGCTTCTCAAGTTACTTAATTCTTTACCTGATCATCCTCTTAAGACACCTGAAATACTTGATATCTTTTATAATGGACTAACCGATGCTTCCAGAGATTACCTGGATAGTTGTGTTGGTTCTCTTTTCAGGGAAAGAACACCGGATGAAGCAGGAATTATATTTAATAATATGTTGACAAATGAAAATAATTGGGCACCTCCTGAGCCAACTCCCGAGCCAGCTCCTGAGCCAATTACTGAGCCTATTCCCGAACCAACTCCGAAGAAGAGAGGTGTTATGTTTCTCAGTTCCGAAGATATGCAAGAGGCAAAGAAATCTATGAAAGAAAAAGGTATTAAAGCTGAAGATGTTAAGAATTTACATCCTATTGAAGAAATACATGGTCTTAATCTACCGCCTGTTGAAGAAGTGTATTATCTCAATTCTTTATTCACTGAAGAACCTCCTGATCCTGATATCCCGACACAGGTAGTAAAGGTAAATTCTCTCTATAGATATGATAAAGCTGAAGTCCCTCCTACTAAAATTGCTAGTCAGTGCTTGGATGAGTTTGATAACTTTATGTTTGAGCAAGATGACTTTAATGCTTATTTTGGTAGACAATTAAAATAGAATACCTTTATGATTAAATGCTTGGGTGATTATATGGCTAATATTAGAGGTAAACTTAAGCTTGTTAGCAAACATGCTTCTATGGTTACCACTCAAGTAGAGCAAGTACTTAAAGCTCAGAAAGAAGTGCTTGATGAAATGAACAGTAAGAAAAATGATTATGCTTTTAGAGTGGCTACTAGAACTGGTAGAATCACTCAGGAACCTTTGTATCCTGAAGGCCGCCCTAAGAGAATCGAGCAAGATTCTTAGAGAAATAACATTGATATGCCTAGTTCTTCAAAAAGGAAGAAAAAGAAAAATGATAGGACTTTGCAAACTTCTAGTGAACCTATTGCTGAACCACCTGAGAATCCAAATGATATATCTATGTCTGATGCTGAAACACAATCTGGTAATGAACATGAACCTAGTGAAAATGTTAATGATGATGTTCATGATGATGCTCAACCTAGTAATGATAATGATGTAGAAGTTGACTGTTGTTGATCTTGATAACCCACAATCAAAGAATCAACGTTATGATAAAAGAGACTTCGTTGCTAGGAAACATGGTAAAGAAAGGGAACCATGGGTTTAGAAACCCAAGCCTTTTCCTCTGAAACCATCCAAGAAAAAGGATGATAAGGATTTTGAGCGCTTTGCTGAAATGATTAGACCCATCATTTTGCGTATGCGATTGACTGATATGCTCAAAATGAATCCTTATGCTAAATATATGAAAGATATTGTTACAAATAAAAGAAAGATACCGGAAGCTGAAATTTCCACCATGCTTGCTAATTAGACTTTTAAGGGTGGAATACCAAAGAAACTTGGAGATCCAGGAGTACCTACTATACCATGCTCCATTAAGGGAAATTATGTTAAAACTGCTTTATGTGATCTTGGAGCCCGTGTTAGTGTTATGCCTCTCTCTTTATATCGTAGACTTGACTTGAATAAGTTGACACCTACTGAAATATCTTTGCAAATGGCTGATAAATCAACTACTTTACCTGTCGGTATTTGTGAGGATGTGCCTGTTGTGGTTGCAAACGTTACTATTTTAACGGACTTTGTTATTCTTGATATTCCCGAGGACGATAGTATGTCTATTATTCTTCGAATACCTTTCCTTAACACTGCAGGGGCTGTTATTGATTGCAACAAAGGCAATGTCACTTTTCATATTAATGGTAATGAGCATACGGTACACTTTCCGAGTAAACAACCTCAAGTTCATAGTATCAACTCTATTGGAAAAATTCCATCGATTATATTTGGAGGTTTTGAATTTCCACTCCCTACTGTCAAGAAAAAATATGATATACTTATTATTGGGGATGTCCATATCACCGTTGAGGTAACATAGTGTTATTCGAAATTTCTCTGGTTCCATGTTAATCGGAATGAGTTTGTTAACAAGACTTGATCAACCTTGTTAGTGGATTCCTTTTGATGAGCATGAGATGGATGAAACTAGAAGCACAACCTTCTGTACCCTCTCTATATCTTCTGTTCTTTAGTAGAAATAAAGTAAAATAGTATTTTTCTGTCTGTTTCCTGATTTATCCATGCAATATAAAAATATCCCGAAAATGAAAGTCCTCAGGATGCCATGCCAATTTAATATGATTTTTTCGGGAATATTTGAGGATTTTTAGTGCAAAAATTACCGTGGGGAGCTGCCACTGCCACGAGGGTGGAGGGCGCGCCTACCCTCCCGGGCGCGCCTGCCTCGTGGGCCCATGGTGGCCCTCCTCCACTTATCCCTTCACCCATCTTCTTCCTCTGCCTCACACAAACCCGAAAAACCAACTCAAGCTCGTGTTCCAGCCACTTTTTGCTGTGATTTTCGATCTCCTTGCTCGAAGCACCTCTCGCAAAACTTCTTGGGGAGATTGTTCCTTGGTATGTGACTCTTCCATTGGTCCAATTAGTTTTTGTTCTAGTGCTTTATTCTTTGCAAATTTGTGTTGCATAGGTGACCATGTTCTTGAGCTTGCATGTCAAATTTATATGGTTCCAAGTAGTTCTAATGCTTGATGTATGCTCTAGGCACTTGTATGAGTAGTTGCTATCAGTTTTATTGAAGTTCGTTCACTTTTGTTTGAAGTCACTAAAAATTTCAGAATTTTTTCAGAGAAAACAATATGTTTAGGAAGATGTTCCAAGGTGGTTCTTCAAGGAAGCAAGGTCCCGGGCTTGCAATGCGTGATGCTGACGAGGAACCACCAAGAGACGCTCCTGTGAGGCCCTGTCAATGGCCTTCGGAAAATTTTATGGATCAAGCGGGAACCAAAGAAGAACTTAACGCATATATGTGTAATGCCGGTGTTGAGGACTTTGAGGCTGACAAATGCCCTCAGTATCATGATCTCACAAGTTCATTTGTGGGGAGGTTTGAGTTTTCATCTTCGCGTAATTCTCCTTCAGTCATGTTTGACCTTTATGACAAATCTTATACCATGGACTTAGAGGATTTCACTTTTGCATGCAAACTTCCATCTTCGGGTAGTGTGAGGGATCCCCCTAAATCTGAATATAGAGACTTTCTTGCTAGAATAACTATGGGGGAATCTAGGGATATAACACAAGCCACTATAGGGAGCATTCACTTTCCTGCTATACATTATTTTGCTCTCTTCATAGGTAGATGCATAAATGCTAAGGATGAAGCACGTCACATGTGTTCCCCTGATCTTAGCATTCTCAGGAGTGCTGTGTTAGGAGACCAATCTTATCATATGGGAGCCATTGTAGCACGTAGGTTGCATCATAATAGACATAACGGAGATTTCTTTGGAGGAATTTATGCAACCCGCTTAGATAATTTTCTTGAGATAGACATTCGTGAGGGTGATATGGAGTTACCCCCTACTTATTTGGATTTTGATCCTATGGTTTCCCACCAGTTTGTTGAGAGGACTGAACCACCTCTCCAGTATCGACTAATCTTTAACAAACGACATATTATCCATGTTACTCTTCCTGCTCCTGCCTTCTTCGACTTTCAGACAAAAGGGAGATTTATTATTACCAGAGAGGAGGCAGATGAGTATGAGAGGAGAGCGGAGGCGGCTCAACTCCACGCTGCAGCTCAGGAGGCGATAGCGGATGCATCGCAGTACGACCCCAGCTACACCTACGGGTATCCGCCAGGCTATCTCTGGCAATAGTCCAACTTAGGCCAAAAGCCTAAGCTTGGGGGAGTACGTATTTCTCACCGACATTACATTCATGTTCACACACACTAATTGCTAGATGTCGGTGCTCATACTCTTTCACTGCAATATCCATGCTAGTTTATTTTCTTTTTCCTGCTTTCTTCTTGTGTGTTTAATAAACCTTAAGACAAAACTAAAAAAAATTAGTAGTAGTTTATTTTTTTTTTGACTATGGTAGTAGTTTATTTTTCCTGCTGTAGTAGTACCAATTAAAAAAGAAAACCCAAAAATATTTCCTGTTCTTCTTTTGCTTTTTCGGAGTTTTCCCGTGTAAATAGTTTTTATTTCCTTTCTTTTATTTGGGGGTCAGTAGGAGAAGACTGTGATTAAGTTGTTGAGGTGGCTCTTATATGCATTATTGTTGATTTAACCAAGAGCCGATATTGCCTTGTCTTCTCCTGTTTATTGAATGCTCGCAGATTCCAGCTTAGTCCAAAGCACGTGCACTCTTATTATTATTCACATCGTTCGGTCGTGCAAGTGAAAGGCAATTATGATGATATATGATGGACTGACTAAGATGGGAAAAGCTGGTATGAACTCGACCGCTTTTGTTTTTGTAAATATGATGAGTCCATCGTTCTTGATTCAGCTTATTATGAATAAACATGTTTGCAATGACAATTAGAGATCATAGTTGCTCGTGCCATGCTTGATTAGCTATGATTTATAATGGTTTACCTTGCGTGCCAACATGCTATTGAGATGACTATGATGTGGTATGATGGGGTGGTATCCTCCTTTCAATGATTTAAGTGACTTGACTTGGCACATGTTCACGCATGTAGTTGAAACAAATCAACATAGCCTTCACGATATTTATGTTCATGGTGGATTATATCCTACTCATGCGTGTATTCAATGTTTATTAATTTTAATGCATGTTCATGACTGTTGTCGCACTCTAGTTGGTCGCTTCCCAGTCTTTTGCTAGCCTTCACTTGTACTAAGCGGGAATACTGGTTGTGCATCCAATCCCTTAAACCCCAAAGTTATTCCATATGAGTCCACTATACCTTCATATATGCGGTATCTACCTGCCGTTCCAAGTAAATTTGTATGTGCCAAACTCTAAACCTTCAAATAAACATTCTGTTTTGCATGCTCGAATAGCTCATATATCAACTAGTGTTGCCCTTATCTTCCGTGTTAGGCGGGTTATTCTCAAGAGGAGTGGACTCCGCTCCTCACTCACGAGAAAATGGCTGGCCACCGGGATGCCCAGTCCCATGCTTTATGCAAACTAAATCAAAATAATTGCAAACAAAACTCCCCCTGGGACCCGTTGAATGTTGGAGGCACTCATTGTTTCGAGCAAGCCATGGATTGATGCTTGTGGAGGAGGGGGAGTATAAACTTTACCATTCTGTTTGGGAACCGCCTATAATTTATTTAGCATGGAAGATATCGTCATCTCTTAGTTGTTATGTTGACAATGAAAGTATGCCGCTCAAAATATAATTTATCTCTATTTCAAAACCGAGCTCGCACCTCTACAAATCCCTGCTTCCCTCTGCGAAGGGCCTATCTATTTACTTTTATGTTGAGTCATCACCCTCTTATTAAAAAGCACTAGCTGGAGAGCACAGATGTCATTTGCATTCATTATTGTTAATTTATATCGGGTATGACTATGATTGGATCTCTTTTACCATCAATTACAATGTCTAGTCAGTCCTTGATCTCTGAAGGTGCTCTGCATTTATGTTTTGCGGTCTCAGAAGCGAGATACCATCTTGTTATATCATATTATGATTGTTTTGAGAAAGTGTTGTCATCCGAGATTTATTATTATGGGTTGCTAGCTGATTATGTTATTGATTTGAGTAAACATGAGACCTAGGAGTTATTGCAAATGTGGTTAGTTATGATCTTTTCTTTGAAAACCTGAATCTTTGGCTTGACATAAGTACAACAACAAGAGCAAACAGAGTTAGTAAAAGTTTTTCTTTTTCTCTTTCAGTTTGTAAACTGAATTGCTTGAGGACAAGCAAGGGTTTAAGCTTGGGGGAGTTGATACGTCTCCGTCGTATCTACTTTTCCAAACACTAACGCTATTTT
Organism: Aegilops bicornis; assembly: GCA_021605145.1. Classification (NCBI taxonomy): domain Eukaryota; kingdom Viridiplantae; phylum Streptophyta; class Magnoliopsida; order Poales; family Poaceae; genus Aegilops; species Aegilops bicornis. The sequence goes on from CM038674.1 coordinate 676,119,035, forward strand.
CAGCAGAATTGCCATGATGTTGTTTTATGTGCAGAAAACAAAAGTTCTCGGAATGACCTGAAACTCCACGGGATGCCTTATAAAAAATAATAAAAAATCCTCGCCAAAGATGAAGACCAGGGGGCCCACACCACATCCCACGAGGTGGGGGTGCGCCCCCCCTCCTGGCGCGCCCCCCTCTGGCGCGCCCCCTACCTCTTGGGCCCCCACAGAGACCCTCCGATGCCAACTCCAACTCCATATATTGGCTTTCGGGGAGAAAAAAATCAGAGAGAAGAAATCATCGCATTTTACGATACGGAGCCGTCGCCAAGCCCTAATCTCTCTCGGGAGGGCTGATCTGGAGTCCGTTCGGGGCTCCAGAGAGGCGGATTCGTCGCCGTTGTCATCATCAACCATCCTCCATCACCAATTTCATGATGCTCACCGTCGTGCGTGAGTAATTCCATCGTAGGCTTGCTGGACGGTGATGGGTTGGATGAGATTTATCTTGTAATCGAGTTAGCTTTGTTAGGATTTGATCCCTAGTATCCACTATGTTCTGAGATTGATGTTGCTATGACTTTGCTATGCTTAATGCTTGTCACTAGGGCCCGAGTGCCATGAATTCAGATCTGAACCTATTATCTTTTCATGAATATATGTGTGTTCTTGATCCTATCTTGCAAGTCTATAGTCACCTATTATGTGTTATGATCCGACAACCCCGAAGTGACAATAATTGGGATACTTCTCGATGATGACCATAGTTTGAGGAGTTCATGTATTCACTATGTGCTAATGCTTTGTTCCGGTTCTCTATTAAAAGGAGGCCTTAATATCCCTTAGTTTCCAATAGGACCCCGCTGCCACGGGAGGGTAGGACAAAAGATGTCATGCAAGTTCTTTTCCATAAGCACGTATGACTATTTACGGAATACATGCCTACATTACATTGATGAATTGGAGCTAGTTCTGTGTCACCCTATGTTATGACTGTTACATGACGAACCACATCCGGCATAATTATCCATCACTGATCCGGTGCCTACGAGCTTTCCATATACTGGTTCTCGCTTATTTACTTTTCCGTTGCTACTGTTACAATCACTACAAAAATACCAAAAACATTACTTTTGTTGTCTTTACTTTTGTTACCGTTACCACCACTATCATATTACTTTGCTACTAAACACTTTGCTGCAGATATTAAGTTTCCAGGTGTGGTTGAATTGACAACTCAGCTGCTAATACTTGAGAATATTCTTTGGCTCCCCTTGTGTCGAATCAATAAATTTGGGTTGAATACTCTACCCTCGAAAACTGTTGCGATCCCCTATACTTGTGGGTTATCACCTTCTTCCGTGTCGTTCCCTTCCTAGGCCTCGCCGTCGTCCACCGCCCTGGTGCTCTCTGCGCGGCCTGGTCAACGTGGTCAACGACTGACATGCATCTGAAGTGGACTGTACGTGGAGAGGCCGACAGCTGGGTCCACGGCACAAGGAAATGCCTCCTTATTATGCGCAAAATCCTCCACCTGACGTCAGGGACCCACCGAAAGGGCCTCTGTATTTCGCGAAAAAAACGTTACCGCCGCTGACAGCTCGGACCCACCAGCTATATCTTTGCACGCAAGGAAGTGCCTCTTCATTACGCACAAAAAAAATGAATACTCCCCTTGTTAGCTGGGACCCAGTATAGTGGCAGGCTGACTTGTGGGCCTACTAAGTTGACGAGGACGGAGGGCTTTGTCAACTTAGTCAATATGCACGATTCTCGCTCCAGTGACCGTACGATGTCCATCCAACGGCCGTAGTGCTTCTTCAACCTCTGGTCTTCTTGCTCCAGCCGCCCAAACCAGCACCGGTCGTGCCTCGTGCTCCTGCCTCCCGTGGCCGGCTCCGATCTTGGCGGAGGCCTCACCGCCCCTACTACTCCCACCGCTGGCCAGGCCATCCCTCTACTCACCCACACCCCCTGTTATTCTTCGGCGACGGCAGCCTCACACCACAGCGAACCAGTGAACCCTCGTACTCCTCTATGTGTGGGCATCCACTGTCGCGTCTTCCTCGGCTCCGCGTCGTCCCCTTCCTAGGCCTCGCCGTCGTCCACCGCCCTGGTGCTCTCGGCGCGGCGTGGTCAACATGGTCAAGGAACGGCTTCCATCGGACATGGAATGTACGTGGAGAGGTTGACAGCTGGGTCCACGACGGCCGCAAGGAAGTGCCTCCTTATTACGCGCAAAATAATCATTCCTCCACCTGACAGCAGGGACCCACCGGACGGGCCACCGTGTTTCGTGAAAAAAACGTTTCTCCCCTGACTGCTGGGACCCACCAGCTACACCTTCGCACGCAAGGAAGTGCGTCCGGCAAAAAAAACAAAATGATTCGCCCCCCTGACTGCTGGGACCCACCAGCTACATATTCGCAGGCAAGGAAGTGCCTGACAGTCGGGACCCACCTGGTCGAAGCGTATGTAGCATTGTCATTCTGGTCGCGAACGATATGCATATATATATCTTTGGTCGATGTAGAGGCGCCGCACGTGTCGTAGTAGAGGCGCACACGTAGCATGTACACGCACGTCATGCCGGCCGATGCAAGAAAGAAAATACGGCCATGTATGTGTACATATGGGCGGGGTCTCGAACGCCTACTCACGCATACGTACGGCCAGGGCTCGTGTACATGGCTGGGTCGGAACGGAGAAACAGCGTCGTTGTCGTGTTCATGGGGCGGCAACGGAATGCGTCGTGTTCATCGGGAGGCAACGGAACGCGTGGGAGACAACCGGCTGGGTCGGAACGGAATGCGTGGTCGTGTTCATCGGGAGGGCTTGGACGGAACAGGCGATGGAAACGAGGCATGGCGTACCGCAGAACGGAGGAAACGGCCTCGTGTTTGAAACGGGATCCTGTTCATCGGGAGGGGTCTGGCGTACCACAAAACGGAGGAAACGGACCTCCTACGGTCGAAACGGGGGTCCTGTTGATCGGGAGGGGTGTGGCGTACCGCAAAACGGAGGAAACGGACCTCCTGCGGTCGAAACGGGGGTCCTGTTGATCGGGAGGGGTGTGGCGTACCGCAAAACGGAGGAAACAGACCTCCTACGGTCAAAACGGGGGTCCTGTTGATCGGGAGGGGTGTGGCGTACAAAAGCAGGGAAAGCGGACTTGTGTTGGGCGCTTCTGATCCGAACGGGGGTCCTGTTCATCGGGAGGGGTGTGGTGTACCGCAAAACAGGACTCCACGAGATACTGTTCATCTCCACCGTTGACCTCCTCCAGCCTCCACGGGATACTTTTCATCCACCGTCGACCTCCTCCAGCCTCCACCTGCGACTGTTCATCCACGGGCTCCTGTTCATCCAGCCTCCACTGCGCGCTACTCCACCGGCTACTGTTCAACCACCCCTCCACCGTCTATTGTTCATCCAGCCCTCCACACCACGGGGTCCTGTTCATCTAGAGGCAACGCCACTACTCACTGTTCATCCAACACCCCCCCCCCTCCCCTGCATTGCTCACTGTTCATCCAGAGAGGCAGCATCGATCGGCTTGATTAGCAGCGATGGCGAAGAATCGCTCGATCGGGTTCGATTAACGACCATCGATCGATCGCTCGGGTTCGATAACGCGTAGCCTGCAGTCTGTCGCCGGGTTCGATTAGAGCCCAACGCCTCGCCGGGTTCAGTTAGAGCCAAAGCCTCGCACAAACGCAGCGTCGTAATGAGAGAAAGCAGCAACGCCGCCCCGACCTCCCACCGTAACCGGAACTCCCGAAATTTTCCTCGTCCTCGCTTCTACCACGGTTTTTTCCGTCATGGACGGCCCAAAGAATGTCATGCAGCTGCCTCCGCCCGCCAGGACGAAAGTCCCATTTTCTGTCATTATTTTTTGTCATAGAAGTAGGAGCCCACCACATCTATGATGATACCGGGTTTTGTCACAATTATCGTCATAGAAGTGTCATATGTATGACAGAAAAAAAAATTCGTTCAGCCCAAAATGTCACGGATGTGTCTTTTTTTTGTAGTGTGTTTATACAAAATTGGTTGGTTCTCCTTATGAGTACATTGAATGGTCTATTTAGGTTCCTAAGAACCTTGATTCTAACATCAAAGGACCCATTCAAGAATGGGCACCTAAAACCAAGCATTGATCTTATGTGGAAGTTTGCTTCTGGCGGGGTGTCATGGTTGCTTGATAGTGGAGCGACAAATGATATGACCGGAAGTAAGGACTTGGTGGTGGACGTGCAAGAAAGTTTATCTATGCCCACCCATGTCCAATTTGGTGATGCTTCAATGTCAAAGGTATTGGGTCCTGGCAAGGTTGTCATTTCTCAAGATTTATCTATTGAGAGGGCCATGCTTGTTGAGACCCTTGCATACAGTTTACTTTCCGTTCGTCAACTTGGAATTATGGGTTTTGCTACTTTGTTTGATCTTGATATCGTGGCCCTTTGTGGAGCAAGGCTCCTAAAGTAGACTTTGTTGGGCTTGTCGAGAACAGTCTCTATGTGGTTAACTTTTCGGAGAAACCCACTAAGATCGTGACTTTCCTAATGGCTACAGTTGACGTGGGGTGGCTTTGGCATCGTTGTTTAGCCCACATCAATATGAGATGTTTGCAAAGTCTCCTCAAGGGGTACCATGTCCGTGGACTAACAAACGTTAGTTTCACCAAAGATTGTGCTTGCAGTGCTTGTATCGAAGGAAAGCTACATTAGATGGCTCACCGACCCACGACTATTATATCATCTAGGAGGCCTTTGGAGCTCCTTCACATGGATCTCTTTGGGCCTCAATCTTTTGATATTCTTGGGGGAACAAAGTGCTACTTTGTGATTGTGGATGATTATTCAAGAAACACATGGGTATACTTCTTCAAGAGTAAGTGTGAGACCCAACAAACCATGATTGACTTTGCAAATGAAGCTCGATGTCAACATGATGCAAAGATATTGATCATTAGAAGCGACAACGGCACCGAGTTCTAGAACTACACCTTGGATGAGTTTCTTAGTGATGAGGGGATCAAGCATCAATATTCCGCACCATATACCCCTCAACAAAATGGTGTAGCGGAGAGGAAGAACCAGACGTTGATAGACGTGGCAAGGACCATGATGGCGGAATTCAAATCTCCATACAACTTTTGGGCCGAAGCCATCAATACCGCATGTCATGCATCCAATCAACTCTACATCCGCAAAGGCTTGAACAAGAATCCACGTGAGATACTAACCGGAAACAAGCCCAACCTCAAGTACTTCTGAGTGTTTGGTTGTAGGTATTTCATTGTCAAGAAAGCTGCTCATTTCTCTAAATTCAAAACTAGAGCTCAAGAGGGCATATTTGTTCGTTATGCTACAAACTATCATGCTTACCGTGTTCTCAACAAGTCCAATGGACCGATTGTGGAGTTTGATGAGAGTATTGGCTCCCAAGTGGAGCAAAGTGGTATTTGTGATGTAGGTGATGAAATTCCTCCCCAAGCCATTATAAGAATGGGAGTTAGTCGAATCCTACCCATTGAGGAACCCCTTGTGGCGGAAGGAGAAGGATAATGTTCTATGCAGGTGGAACCATCACCGACACTTGACCCACACGCTTCCGAAGAACAAATTGAAGGCCCTCAACCAAGTGAACAAGATCAAGGACAGGATCAGTGATACGTCTCCAACGTATCTATAATTTTTTATTAGTTCATGCTATTATATTATCAATCTTGGATGCTTTATATGCTATTTTATATCATTTTTTGGGACTAACCTATTAAGCCAGTGCCAACGCCAGTTCCTGTTTTTTTTTGCTTGTTTGTAGATTTTCAGAAAATCAATACAAAACTAAGTCCAAACAAGATGGAACTTTACTGTGATTTTTTTGGACCAGAAGGGACCCTAGTAGGCTCAACAGGTGGCCAGAAGAGCTACGAGAGAGCCATGAGCTCACAGGGCGCACCCTGGGTCTAGGGCGTGCCTCCGGAGCTCATGGGCCCCATGCAACTCCGTTGACCTAATTCCAATCCTATAAATTCACATATATTCCCAAACCAATAGAGCGCCACCCGAAACACTTTCTTCGCCACTGCAAGCTTCTCTTCTTTCGTGATCCCATCTGAAGGCCTTTTCCGGTACTCCGTTGGAGGGGAATCGATCACGAAGGACTTCTACATCATCCTTGCCGCCTTCCGATGATGCGTGAGTAGTTCGCCACAGACCTACGGGTCCATAGCTAGTAGCTAGATGGCTTCTCCTCTTTACTTTATCTTCAATACAATGTTCTCCTCGATCTTCTTGGAGTTCTACCCGATGTAATCTTCTTTTGCGGTGTGTTTATTGGGATACAATGAATTGTGGGTGTATGATCAAATTATTCATTGAAAGTAATTGAGTCTTTTCTACACTTTGTTTTGCATGATTGTTGTAGCTTCATATTCCTCTCTGATCTATCTGTTTGGTTTGGCCAACTAGATTGATTTATATTTAGTGGGAGATGTGCTTTGTGATGGGTTTAATCTCGCGGTGTCCTCACCCAGTGACGAAAGGGTAGGGAGGCATGTATTGTATTGTTGCCATTAAGGGTAAAATTATGGGGTTTCTTCATATCGATTGGGTTTACTTTGTCTACATCATGTCATCTCGTTTAAGGCCTTACTCCATTCTTGTTAACTTAATACACTAGATGCATGCCGGATAGCTTTTGATTGGTGGAGTAAAAGTAGTAGATGCAGGCAGGAGTTCCTCTACTTGTCACGGGCGTGGTGCCTATATACATGATCATTGCCATGAATACCTCATAACTATGCGCTTTTCTATCAGTTGCCCAACAGTAATTTGTTCACCCACCGTATGCTATGTTTCGAGAGAGAATCCTCTAGTGAAAACTATGGCCCTTGGGTCTACTTTTTTCATATTATTAAAACCAAAAATACTTGCCACAATTCTATACTTTTTATTTCACTTCTATTTTATCTATCTATTACTATGAGAATTAATCCTTGCAAATAACAAGTTCAATGGGATTGACAGCCCTCTTGCCCGCGTTGGGTGCAAGTATTTGCTTTTGTATGTGTTGATGTTGACGAAGGGAATTTTCTTGGTTCTCCTATTGGTTGGATAACCTTGGTTCTCACTGAGGGAAATACTTATCTATACTGTACTACTTCACACCTCCTCTTCGGGGAAAATCCCAACGCAGTTTACAAGTAGCAGGAAGAATTTCTGGTGCCGTTGTCGGGGAGACATCATCAAATTCTTGTAAGGTTCCTACATACAAACTATCATCTACTTGATCTAATTTCTATATGCCTCTATTTTCCATCTACATACACTTCTCATAAAAATCAAACAACACAAAAATATTTTACTTTGTTAGTTTGCTTGTTTGGTTTGCTTAAAGTGCTATCAAGTCTAAGTTTGAAAAGTTAGTGATGTTCCCGCCACTAGTGCGGAAACTTTTGATCATAAAGCTATACTTATGGAAAATGAAAATATTAAAAGAAGCTTTGATAAAGTTGGTAAATAAAAGTTAGATAACCTTGTCGATGATGATCCTGGTAAAGAATAACCCACTATTACGCATACTAAAAAACTTCGTATACGTACTAGTAATATTATTGGAAAAGGAATTATTCAGGATTTCCTTACTTGTGCTGGCACATTACCTATGTTGAGAGGATCAATTCTTGCTAAAACTACTAGTCTTGCGGATGCCATATCTTTGATTATAGTTGAATTTGAAAGACAATTCGTGCATATGCATCCTGCTATACAAAGGATAGTTCCAGAATTCTCAAACAATGATGATCCTTAGGTTAAGCGCTTAGCCACAATATTTCTAGCTTATGAATTTGGCCACATAATGAAGGAGGCACGAGAGATATTTTCTTATTATAAAATAAATAGTGGGTGCCCTCCTATAGAAGAAATTTTTTACGACCAAGAGGAGATAAGTAAATTACAATCTACAGATTATGCTGCTTACAATGAAAATCTTAGGAAAAAGGTTCCCCAATCCGTTTTGATTGATAAACTTTCCGAACATAATGATGATTTTGCTGTACAAAATAATGGATTGGTGTGTGTACTTAAGAAAAGGCTAAAGTAATATCTTCATAGGAATATGTATATTGAATAAATTGTCATCACTTACAAAGGGCCAAAGGAGAAACTGACTCCTCCAAAACCTGATCTCACGGATCCTTAGCCTATTAAATTTAGCTCTTTTGATTATTTTTGCTTACCTCTGAGGAAGCTCGCTGCTGAAAGAAGATAGTATGAGATGAATGGATGATCTCGCTTACTTTTATTATGATACTTGAAACAATGCCTTACGCCTAGCTAGGGGCATAAAACAACAACATTTCTTGGGAAGCAACCCAATGGTTATCTGAAATTTTTTATTTTACTTTTTGTTTTGGTGTGATGACACAACTACTGCTACTGTTATGATTGTATTTTTTATGTTTTAATTAGCGTTTTTGCCAAGTAAAGCCTTTGGGATGATTTGGTTGATAGTTGACTTGATTCTGTGAGAAAACAAAAACATTTGCGCCCAGTGCTAGAATTACTATATTTCACTAGAACGTTATAAAATTCGGAAATTATACACATGATTGGTTTACAAATTGCCTACGTTGTCCTAATTTTCATATTTGCTGGAGTTAGAAAAGTATAGTTTTTGTTCAGATCATTACAAATTGTTCTGTTTTAGACAGATTTTGGTTTTTTATTGCATAGTTAGCTTGTTTTAATGATGCTATGTATTATATCAGGAGGTATAAGTCATGGAGAAGTTATAATACAGTAGGTATTATGCATGAATAAAATATTAATAGGTTCATAACAGTACCTAAAGTTTATAATTTGTCTATTATACTAACGGATCTCACAAGGTTTCTGTTGAGTTTTGTGTGTTGCAGTTTTCAAGTTTTGGGTGAGATAACGATGGATAAAGGAATAAGGAGCGGCAAGACCCTAATCATGAGGATGCCCAAGGCACCCCAAGGTAGTATTCATGGGGATACCCCAGTTGGCATCCCCTCTTTCGTCTAGAATCTATTAGTATGTCACTTGAAGCTATATTTTTATTCATCACATGATATGAGTTTTGTTTGGAGCGTCTTGTGCTATGGTTTTCGATTTGGTTGTTTTTTATTTTGCCACAATCATTGTTTGTTGGACACACCTTTTGAGAGGGACACACATTTATCATGATTTTTCATAATACTTTATGTGTTTCACTTATATCTATTGAGCTAGGCAGTTTCTCTAGTGCTTCACTTATATCTTTTTGAGCATGACGGTGGTTATGTTTTATAGAAATAGTTGCACTCTCATGCTTCACTTAAATCTTTTTGAGAGTCTGTAAATATGAAGTGGTAATTTGCACATGTTATAAGACTAGTCCAAGAAGGATAGCTATTCAAGGGGGATATAATAAAAACTTTCATGTAGATCACTAAATATGAAACACATGGTTTAATGATATTGATATCGTAATATGAAAGGATATTGGTTCATGATCATTGCTTAGTATAAATATCGGTATTAAAGCTTGTTATTAACTTCTCATCTAAGTGGTGGACATGGCATGGTGGGGAGGTTTCAGCATTTGTATTTCTGATTGAAATCCTTGAGTGCTGTTATAACCGGATGCACGCGATAGTTAACTCCTACCAACCAATTCCCTAGGGGCATGCGAGTAGTACTTTGCTTCGAGGGCTAATAGGCTTTCACAATAAGTTTGTGAGTTCTTTATGACTAATGTGATTCCATGGATTATATGCACTCCTACCTTTCAACAATTTGCTATTCTCTTCGGTGTCGTGCATTGCCCTTTCTCACCTCGAGAGTTGGTGCCAATTTCACATGTGCATCCAAACCCCGTGATATGATATGATCTATCACACATAAGCCTCCTTATATCTTCCTCAAAACAGCCACCATACCTACCTATTACGACATTTCCATAGCCATTCCGAGATATAGTGCCATGCAACTTCCACCGTTCCGTTTTCATGTCATACGTGTTCATTGTCATATTGCTTCACATGATCATAGAGCTGACATAATATTTGTGGCACAGCCACCGTTCATCATTATTATACATGTTATGCTATATCATCGCACATCCTGGTACACTGCTAGAGGCATTCATATTGAGTCATATTGTTCTAGTTATCGAGTTGTAAGTGAATAAAAGTGTGATGATCAACATTATTAGAGCATTCTCCCTGTAAGGAAAGGATGATGGAGATCATGATTACCCCACAAGTCGGGATGACACTCCGAACGAAAAAAAGAGAGTCCAAAAGAGGCCAAAAAGAGATAAAGAGAGAAGGGGCAATGTTACTATCCTTCTCCACACTTTGGCTTCAGAGTAGCACCATGTCCTTCATATAGAGAGTCTCCTCAGTTGTCGCTTTCATATACTAGTGGGAATCTTTTGTTATAGAACTTGGCTTGTATATTCTGATGATGGGCTTCCTCAAATGCCCGATGTCTTCATGAGCAAGCAAGTTGGATGCACACCCACCTAGTTTCCGTTGAGCTTTCACACTTCTAGCTCCCAGTGCATCCGTTGCATGGAAATCCCTACTCCTCACATCGAAACGATTGATGGGCATCTCCAGAGCCTGTTGATTTGCCGCATCGATGCGAGACTGCCTTCTTTTTTGACTCCCCTTATTAATCTCTATCACCGCATTCTGTTCCACCTATAGTTCTATATACATGGCTCACGCTCATGTATTGCGTGGGGCTGAAAAATGTTGAAGCACGTTAGAAGTATCATCCAGTTGCCTGGTTTGACACCGGCGTGCTCATGATTTATATTTATGCGGTGAAGGCTGAGTCATACCATGTTAAGATGATAAAAGGAGTGGGGACAACATTCGTTAAGGATCGTATATTTTGAAAAAGTAATGATTATGATTCTTATATTCATGTATATTATTATGTTGATATTGTTACTTCATCATTTCTCAATGATTATACCATAAAGAGATTACATGATATACATGTTAGGTAGCATTTCAAATCAAAAGTTCTGTTTTTATCATTTATCTAATCGAGGATGAGTAGGAATTAAGCTTGGGGGTGCTGATATATTTCCAACATATCTATTTTTTTTATTGTTTCATGCTATTAAATTATCAATCTTGGATGCTTTACATGCATTTCTATGCTATTATATATCATTTTTGGGACTAACCTATTAGCCCACTGTCCAGTTTTGGTTCCTATTTTTTTGCTTGTTTTTGGCTTTTAGAAAATCAATACCAAACGAAGTACAAACATGATGAAATTTTACGGTGATTTTTTTTGGGAGGTGGCCAGAAGAGCTACGAGAGAGCCACCAGCTCACATGGCGCGCCCTGGGGGGTAGGATGCCACCCCTGAGTTTGTAGGGCCCACAAAACTCTGTTTAACCTAATTACATGCTTATAAATTCACATATATTCTCAAACCAACAGAGAGCCACCTGAAACACCTTTTGCATCTCCGAAAGCTTCTGTTCTTCCGTGTTCCCATCTGGAGGCATTTTTCGGTACTCTACCGGAGTGGGAATCGATCACAAAGGGCTTCTAGATCATCCTTGCTTCCTTCTGATGATGGTGATTAGTTCACCGCAGACCTACGGGTCCATAGCTAGTCGTTAGATGGCTTCTTCTCTCTCTTTCATCTTCAATACAATGCTCTCCCCAGTCTTCTTGAAGTTCTATTCCATGTAATCTTCTTTTACGGTGTGTTTGTTGGGATCCGATGAATTGTGGGTTTATGATCAGATTATTCATTGAAAGTAGTTGAGTCTTTTCTGAACTTTATTAAGCATGATTGCTATAGCTTTGTATTTCCCTCTGATCTATCCGTTTGGTTTGGCCGACTAGATTGATTTACCTTTAGTGGGAGAGGTGCTTTGCAATGGGTGCAATCTTGCGGTGTCCTCGCCCAGTGTTAGAAGGGGTAGCGAGAACATGTTGTCGGTGTCAAAAACGGCGGATCTCGGGTAGGGGGTCCCGAACTGTGCGTCTAGGCGGATGGTAACAGGAGACAAGGGACACGATGTTTTTACCCAGGTTCGGGCCCTCTCGATGGAGGTAAAACCCTACTCTGCTTGATTAATATTGATGATATGGGTAGTACAAGAGTAGATCTACCATGAGATCAGAGAGGCTAAACCCTAGAAGCTAGCCTATGGTATGATTTTTGTTCGTCCTACGGACTAAAACCCTCCGGTTTATATAGACACCGAAGAGGGTTAGGGTTACACTGAGTCGGTTACAATGGTAGGAGATCTACATATCCGTATCGCCAAGCTTGCCTTCCACGCCAAGGAAAGCTCCATCCGGACACGGGATGAAGTCTTCAATCTTGTATCTTCATAGTCCAGGAGTCCGGCCAAAGGTCATAGTCTGGCCATCCGGACACCCCCTAATCCAGGACTCCCTCAGTAGCCCCCAAACCAGACTTCAATGACGACGAGTCCGGCGCATAGATTGTCTTCGGCATTGCAAGGCGGGTTCTTCTCCAAATCCTGTGTACCTAGTGAATAGTGTCTGGCTTCTCGTAAATATCACGCTCCTCGGCTTCCACGCCCAATAATGGCCATCTTCCACGTGTCGAATGAATGCGAAAAGCCAGGGTATTTTTACATTTACCCCCCTAGCTGCGCAAATGTGTTGGAAATATGCCCTAGAGGCAATAATAAATTAGTTATTATTATATTTCCTTGTTCATGATAATCGTTTATTATCCATGCTATAATTGTATTGATAGGAAACTCAGATACATGTGTGGGTACATAGACAACACCATGTCCCTAGTAAGCCTCTAGTTAACTAGCTCGTTGATCAATAGATGGTTACGGTTTCCTGACCATGGACATTGGATGTCGCTGATAACGGGATCACATCATTGGCAGAATGATGTGATGGACAAGACCCAATCCTAAGCCTAGCAAAAAGATCGTGTAGTTCGTATGCTAAAGCTTTTCTAATGTCAAGTATCTTTTCCTTAGACCATGAGATTGTGCAACTCCCGGATACCGTAGGAATGCTTTGGGTGTACCAAACGTCACAACGTAACTCGGTGGCTATAAAGGTGCATTACAGGTATCTCCGAAAGTGTCTATTGGGTTGGCACGAATCGAGACTGGGATTTGTCACTCCGTGTAAACGGACAGGTATCTCTGGGCCCACTCGGTAGGACATCATCATAATGTGCACAATGTGATCAAGGAGTTGATCACGGGATGATGTGTTACGGAACGAGTAAAGAGACTTGCCGGTAACGAGATTGAACAAGGTATCGGATACCGACGATCGAATCTCGGGCAAGTACAATACCGCTAGACAAAGGGAATTGTATACGGGATCGATTGAGTCCTTGACATCGTGGTTCATCCGATGAGATCATCGTGGAACATGTAGAGCCAACATGGGTATCCAGATCCCGCTGTTGGTTATTGACCGGAGAAGCGTCTCGGTCATGTCACTGTCTCCGAACCCGTAGGGTCTACACATAAGGTTCGGTGGCGCTAGGGTTGTATGAATATGAGTATGCAGCAAACCGAATGTTGTTCAAGTCCGGATGAGATCCCGGACGTCACGAGGAGTTCGGAATGGTCCGGAGGTAAAGATTTATATATAGGAAGTCTTATTTTGGTCGCCGGAAAAGTTTACGCACTTTATCGGTATTGTGCAGGGAGTGCGAAAGGGGTTCGAGGGTCCACGGGGTTCCACCTGCCCGGGGGCACATGGGCTGTGGGGTGCGCCTTGGCCTATATGGGCCAAGGGCACCAGCCCCAAGAGGCCCATGCGCCAAGGAGACTTGGGGAGGAGAGTCCTAAGAGGGAAGGCACCTCCGAGGTGCCTTGGGAGGATGGACTCCTCCCCTCTTGGCCGCACCCTTCCTTGGAGGAAGGGCAAGGCTGCGCCCGCCCCCCCTCTCTTGCACCTATATAAAGGGAGGGGAGGGAGGGGTGGCCGCAGCCTGAAGCCCTTGGCGCCTCCCCTTCCTGCTACACCTCCTCCTCCTCCCGTAGTCGCTTAGCGAAGCCCTGTCGGAGTTCTGCTGCATCCACCACCACGCCGTCGTGCTGCTGGATCATCATCAACCTCTCCTTCCCCCTTGCTGGATCAACAAGGAGGAGACGTCATCCGCTCCGTACGTGTGTTGAACGCGGAGGTGCTGTCCGTTCGGCACTAGGTCATCGGTGATCTGAATCACGGCGGGTACAACTCCATCATCCCCGTTCTATTGAACGCTTCCGCACTTGATCTACAAGTGGTATGTAGATGCAATCACTCTCCCATGACTCGTTGCTTGATGAACTCATAGATGGATCTTGGTGAAACCGTAGGGAAAATTTTAATTTTCTGCAACGTTCCCCAACAGTGGCATCATGAGCTAGGTCTATGCGTAGTTCTCTATTGCACGAGTAGAACACAATTTGTTGTGGGCGTAGATGTTGTCAACTTTCTTGCCGCTACTAGTCTTATCTTGCTTCAGCGGTATTGTGGGATGAAGCGGCCGGACCAACCTTACGTGCGCTTACGTGAGACTGGTTCCACCGACCGACATGCACTAGTTGCATAAGGTGGCTAGCAGGTGTCTGTCTCTCCCACTTTAGTTGGAGCGGATTCGATAAAAATGGTCCTTATGAAGGGTAAATAGAAGTTGACAAATCATGTTGTGGCTTTCACGTAGGTAAGAAAACGTTCTTGCTAGAACCCTATTACAGCCACGTAAAACTTGCAACAACAATTAGAGGACGTCTAACTTGTTTTTGCAGCAAGTGTTTTGTGATATGATATGGCCAAAGTTGTGATGAATGATGAATGATATATGTGATGTATGAGATCATGTTCTTGTAATAGGAATCACGACTTGCATGTCGATGAGTATGACAACCGGCAGGAGCCATAGGAGTTGTTTTTATTTTTTGTATGACCTGCATGTCATTGAAGAGCGCCATGTAAATTACTTTACTTTATTGCTAAACGCGTTAGCCATAGAAGTAGAAGTAGTCGTTGGCGTGACAACTTCATGAAGACACGATGATGGAGATCATGATGATGGAGATCATGGTGTCATGCCGGTGACAAGATGATCATGGAGCCCCGAAGATGAGATCAAAGGAGCTATATGATATTGGCCATATCATGTCACTACTATATAATTGCATGTGATGTTTATTATGTTTATGCATCTTGTTTACTTAGAACGACGGTTGTAAATAAGATGATCCCTCATAACAATTTCAAGAAAGTGTTCTCCCTAACTGTGCACCGTTGCTAAAGTTTGTCGTTTCGAAGCACCACGTGATGATCGGGTGTGATAGATTCTTACGTTCACATACAACGGGTGTAAGCCAGATTTACACACGCAGAACACTTAGGTTAACTTGACGAGCCTAGCATGTAGAGACATGGCCTCGGAACACAAGAGACCGAAAGGTCGAGCATGAGTCGTATAGTAGATACGATCAACATGAAGATGTTCACCGATGATGACTAGTCCGTCTCACGTGATGATCGGACACGGCATAGTTGACTCGGATCATGTAATCACTTAGATGACTTGTAACATCCCAAAATTCTAAATTTTGGAATGTTATATTAAATAAATAACTATGCTTGTTGTTTGATTGTTTGCTTGATTGATTGAGTGAAATTGAGTGGCATTTGAAGTTTCAGAAGATTTTGAATTGATGGAATTTAAATTTGAATTGGCAGTTGAAATTTATTTCAAATCAATGCCTGACAAATACTTGAGAAAAAGTATGAGAGGAGTAAACATGACACTCCAAATATGTCAGAAGAAAATGTTGCCAAAAAGTTTGAATTCAAATCTGATTTTATTTGGGATTTTTAGAAAATGTTTTTTTTCTGGTTTGAGTTTTGCCCCTGGAAAAATGTTCAAATTGTAGGGAATATTCCCCTGATCATTTTGATATATATATGTCCTATATAAAATATATATATATATATATATAATATATTTTCTCTTCTCTCTCTAATTCAAAAAAAAGATAAGGAAAAAAGAAAAACCCCAGGCGCCAGCCCAACCAGCCCGGCCAGCCGAGGCAGCCCACCAGTGGCGCTGACCGACCACGGGCGGCGCAGCCAGCCCGGCCTTGAGCCGACCGACCCAGCGCCGCGCCCGTTTCCCCTTCCCTTCGGTCGCCCGACCCAAACCCCGCCTCCCTCTCTCGCTGACACCCTTCCCCTCGCCCAAGTCACCCGCGCCGCCGCTCGCCGGAAACCCCCGAGATCCCCGGGATCTCATCCCGATTCTCTCCCCGATCCGCCCCCGCCGCCAACACGGCCGCCCCTATAAATTACCCGCCCCCTCGACCCGTTCCCCACCTTTCCCCTCGCCTAACTCCTCCACCTCGCCCGCGATTCCTCGCCGGAACCCGACGCCGCCGCCGCGCCATTGCTCCTGCCCCGCTCGTCTCCGACCCCCCCGAGCTCCACCGACTCCACCCTCGACCTCCCCTCGCTCCGCCGCACCCGCCGGACGTCTCCGCCGTCGCCTCGGACCACCGGAGCCACCGCGCCGTCGTCACCCGAGCCGCCGTCGACCGTCGCCGTCGTCGCCACCGCGGTGAGTCGCCGGAAACCCCCACCACCGTCCGATCTAGGATCTAGGGTCTAGATTAGATCTAGTGAAGGGGTAGGTTTTATTTTAAAAGATTCGGTTTAATTACGGGTTTCTTTCCGGTTTAGTTAGTGGTTAGTTAAACCGGCCGATCGGTTTATTCCCTCGGGCGCGTTTTAGTTATTTGTCGCCCGAGCGTTAGATAGGCCCGTTAGCGCCAGCTTTCTTTTTAGTTAATTTTTTCGTTTCTGTTTTTAACAGAATAGTTTCAGTTTTGTAAAATCCATATCTCTTAGGTTACTTAATATTTTTAGTTGATTCTTTTTTTGTTAGTTTGCAAATTTGTTGAAGTTTTTGTAGAAAATATGTTTGGCCATGTTTAAATTATTAAAAATTGTGTTATTTTAGTTTTAGACAGATTAGTAATTCTGCTACAAATTGAGTTAGGATTATTTTATTTAAGTGGATCTTTTTGTCAGTGCCTTGTTTTGACTTTGCCTAGCAGTAGGAATTTATTTGGATATTTTAGATTTTAAAAAAATAGTTTTAGTCGAAATCATGTGTTTCTTGTTTATTTAACTAGCTACTGTTTTCCTATTGTTCTAGTTAGTAAATTGTTTTTATTTTTACTATGTTATAGTTTATTTTAGATTAGTTTCTGTAGTTTTAGAACGTGAACTTTTATTTACAGAAATATATAATGTTTATTTCTTTTTCTTGTTTTGTTTTAATCATAACTAGCGTTTGAAAATAGTCTTTTAGGTGTTTCTTTTTGCTATTAAAAGTTTATGAAAAATACTTTCTGTTAAAATTAGTTGTTTTATATTTTATTTTCTGTTTATTTATTATGTTGGTATTTTCTTTGTTGTTAAATTTTACTTAGGACAAAGCTATTTTGGGTTATGTCTTAGAGTTTTCTTTAGTAGCTTTGTTGTGTGGTTTTCCTTTGTTTTTATTTGGTGTCCCTTGATTTGCATTTTTATTTGTTGGTTTTATTATGAGTGTTAGAATTATTTGGTACGATGTTTGCTTATATGAATGCTATGTTTGACTATATAGATTTACATCGGAGTGACGAATAGTTTTATCAAGTTTTCGAGAGCGTTTATATCTTCATCAACATACCAGGTAAGTTCACTTTGACCATGCTTTCATACCTATGTTTTATTGCATTTAATGGCATCTTTGCAACCACCCTCCAGTAGTGATATTGAATCCTTGTAGTTGAGTAGTATGCATGAGGTAGGAACCCATCACCCTGTTACCAAGCCGGGGCGTTATTTATTTTAATGCTACGCTATAGTAGACGGGTTGGTATGAGTGCTCGGGAGTGGTGTGAAGAAGGAGGACTCTCGTCAATGGCGACAACTCCATGATGGCATCTGCAAGGACTGCATTTTCAAGGCCTCAAGACTTCAAGACTCGAGACAAGAATTCAATACACACTACTGGGTGAAGGATGGTTGACGGTCACCCTGGAGAATCCAGTGGTTGGCCGGGATGCATGGAGAAGCGCCATGACATCTTGCGGAAAGCTTCACCCAGACTCAAAGAGACGGAAGAATACTTCATGCCCGGAAGCTTACCTGCAACCGCAAGTCACTATGGGCTCTGGCTTGGTTGACCTTAGTTGTGACTCTGGCTGGGACGGTGCTAGCAGATGTACAACTACGGTAGGATTGGATGAGCACCGGACAGTGGTCAGAGGAACTCTTCGGAAGACCATGTTTCGGTCATCTTGTTCTCAAACACCCTAAAGTGCGAGAACGTAAAGAGAGGGATCGAATCTTGTGGGTAAAGTGTACAAACCTCTGCAGAGGGTTAAAACCTAATCGATTAGCCGTGTCCCCGGTTACGGACAATTTGAGCCTCTGGACTTGGATCTATCTCGGAACTCTCAACACCGGACTGATAACTTAATTGTGGGCAACTTATGATGATTTGGGCTATGAGACATCGGTTGGCGGAACCATGTCATGATAGAAAACTCCATAGTACAGACTCCAGTTATTCCTTTGATGTAGGGGAAATAAATCAGCTTTTGCGCAAACAAAACTCAGACACAGAGCCACAAAGCCATATAGCATATAGTATAGTTTTATCATCTGTTTTCTCATGTTGTGATCTTGCCGGTACATTCAATGTAATCGACCTACACGGCTGCAACGTATCATGTTGCGAGATACTTTCTTCCGACGAGTAAGAGTACGATACAGGTTACGGTCTACACTCAACCTGCCGATGGCGTTGATGGGACTCCACACCCGACTATTTGTTTCATTTGTGACTTATGAGGTATATATATCAGTTTTACGTTATTTATACATGTGATTGCACTTTGATATATACATTGATGTCTTGTGTGTGCCAAGCATACTGATCCGAGGATGCACAGACACACGAGACTTGACCGTCTGAGGTCGGGTCGCTCTGAATATGGTATCGAGCACATGTTGACTCAGAGGCGTGACCCTAGAAACCGGAAAGCCCTAGGACAGGAAATTTCTAAAACTTTATTAAAAAAGACTCTTACTTCTCATCTTTTCTGATTTTATCAAATAGACACTCGACCTCAAATAGTTAGAATATACACCTTTCCTTTTGACCACACGGAAGATCAATCAAGTCACTCCAAGAATTAAAGATATCGGACGGTGATGACCCCTTCAAAGTAACCAGGATTTCACCATGCATTAGAAGAGTTGAAACTGCAACAATTGAAGACTCTGAAGACTTGAGGAATTTGAAGTTCATGAAGAATTATTTGACCTTTAGAGACCAAACCCCTGTTATACACCTACGTTAGATGCGACGATTTGTGAGCTGTCATTTGTTTGATGTTTTCCGATAGCCACAAAGTAAAACCCGTTTCTTCAAAAACTATTGTTTGTATTGTGTGTATATCCCTCCCCACCTCTCTCATAGCTCATCCCAAAACTTTTGGACCCCATAGATGATGAATGAAGAAGGACTGGTATTCTCTGGACCGATGACTCAGTTGGAGTCTGAGCTATGGATTCAAAACATGGAGGATCACTTCGAGAAGAAAATGATTGCAAGGAAGTATGAGGTTCAATATGCTCTTCAGTATTCTACCGAGAGTGCTGCAACCCGGTGGAAAATGCATCAAGCCATACAAGGATGCAACGGAGCAAAAACTTGGGAGGAATTCAAGAAGACTCTCTTGAGGTCCCGTCTTACCCGGAAGCACTACGATAACCCGAAGAAGAAACCTTGTGCATACAAGATTTGCGGAGAAATAGGACACAACCAGGATGAACACAAGGATGGATGCCCTCATTGCGAGGAGAATCACCCAGCTGAAGAATGCCCGACTGGGCAGGTTACTTGTTTCCTGTGTGAAGGAGTTACTCATTTCGGCTCGATTGCCAAATTTACCCCAAGGTACAGGAAATTACCAAGCAGCGAGAAAGAAGCCCTTAGGAAATGTTTGGAAGAATCCATGATGGAGGAAGTCATTGAAGACCCGATGGTGAAGGCCTAAACAGATTTTTTCGCCCAAGTCCGCTATTCATGTGGGGAAGAAGGACATTTTTCGATTGTATTGCGAAGGAATGCAAAGAGGATCTCAGAGATTTCCGACAGCAAGTGAAGTTTGACCCTCAGAAATAGAAGCTCTGGTCATCACGGAGAAATCTAGGAAGAGAAAGCGAAGACATCCCAGAACAACCTAATTTCTGCAGAGAAGGACCTGAGTCACATCACTTGTTACAGTGCAAGGATTTAGGTCATTACGCTAGTAAATGTCCGAGAAAGAAGCCTATAACCCAAGGAGCCTACATAATCACAAAGAAGCCCGAGACATGTCGGAAGTCATTTGTTTTGCTGCAAGGAAGTGGGACATTTTGCTAGAGAATGTTCAGATCGGATGAAGGCTGGAGCTAAGTAGTTGAGATTTTGATATGGATAATAAGAGTGGTAGAAAGCAGTTTTATTTTCATAAGTTCGATGAGTTGAGTTATGTAATGAGTGCTCAGAGATTGTAATGAATTCATGAAATCAATAAAGTTAATGTGTCATGATTTCATCGTGGATTATTTTTTTAGTTGTTACTCTGTGAACAAAGATTTTTACCATTTTCGAGGATATGAGAAATATGGTCTATGGATGGATTTGTGAATTTCATTTTAAGGGTGGTAGTACCCTGTTAAGAAGACTAGACTAATGGATAAGAAAATATATATTCCACGGACTGTAGTTCGAAAGAAAAGAAAAAGTTGGAGTTTTGCTTTTGATATGATGGTATGAAGAAACAAAGTACTACTGGATTTAAAGGAGGTGTAATATGGAACAAGAGAGTTACTCCAAGGATGAGTTAAAGCTGCACTAGTGTTGAAGTGGGCCATAACCCACACGCCCAGGATTTTGAAAAGGAACAGATGTAACCTTGATGAAGGAAGAAATTTGGAAGAATCGGTGATTCGAAGATATCGCTTCGTAGGAGGTTACGCAAAAACCTGAGAGTGGTGAAGTAACGATAGATGTTCAGTTCAGCTTGCAGAATCAATGGAATTATCCGAACTAAGTTCGTTGAGAAAAGAAATTCTGCAATGCTTGTGAGAATGCCCGAGTGTTAGAAATACGAGATTCGCTAAACCTTATACAGGGTAATGATCTGCGTGCGGAATGGATTGATCACCATACCGACTTACTCGTATCATTCGCTCTTGCTATTTGGAATGGTAAAACTGAGAGACTTACCCATAGTAGAGTGACGACGATGTCAAAGCCTTGTTTTAACCCTAGAATGGTAGGACGGTTGATCCATGTGCAGGCAACCGTTGCCAATCGTAGGATATACGGTGAGATTTAGCCGAGACCCATTTCCTGTAGAAGAAACCATACATGGTTAACCGCCACGAGATTTTCGATAGTTGTTTAGTATTGGCGACACACCTATCAGATCTGAAGACCCAATCTCGGAAGAACCTCACCAGGATTAAAGGACACGTGTTTGAGGCAAAGTTTGTGACCCTACCGGAAGAGCCTCAATGAAGGAGTTATTCCAGAGAGTATGAGAAGACCCACACCGTCAACCCAAAGGGACGGATTACATGAGTTCAATTAGAAACATAACCGTGCTTTTAAGTGTGGTAGCACACTAGACCATACCGATCAATGGATTTGCTAGAAGACCCCCCAAACCCTAACCTTTTCTTGCTAGCCTCTTCGAATCTCGAGGACGAGATTCATTTTAAGTGTGGTAGATTTGTAACATCCCAAAATTCTAAATTTTGGAATGTTATATTAAATAAATAACTATGCTTGTTGTTTGATTGTTTGTTTGATTGATTGAGTGAAATTGAGTGGCATTTGAAGTTTCAGAAGATTTTGAGTTGATGGAATTTGAATTTGAATTGGCAGTTGAAATTTATTTCAAATCAATGCCTGACAAATACTTGAGAAAAAGTATGAGAGGAGTAAACATGACACTCCAAATATGTCAGAAGAAAATGTTGCCAAAAAGTTTGAATTCAAATCTGATTTTATTTGGGATTTTTAGAAAATGTTTTTTTTAAGGTTTGAGTTTTGCCCCTGGAAAAATGTTCAAATTGTAGGGAATATTCCCCTGATCATTATATATATGTCCTATATAAAATATATATATTTAATATATTTTCTCTTCTCTCTCTAATTCAAAAAAAAAGGAAAAAAAAATCCCAGGCGCCCGAATAGCCCGGCCAGCCAGTAGAGGCAGCCCACCAGTGGTGGCGCAGCCCGACCACGGGCGGCAGCCGGCCAGCCGAGCCGACCGACCCAGCGCGCCCGTTTCCCCTTCCCTTCGGTCGCTCGACCCAAACCCCGCCTCCCTCTCTCGCTGACACCTTCCCTCGCCCAAGTCACCCAGCGCCGCCGCTTGAAACCCCGAGATCCCCGGGATCTCATCCCGATTCTCTCCCCGATCCGCCCCCTCCTCCAAGTCGGCCGCCCCTATAAATACCCCGCCCCCTTGACCCGTTCCCCACCTTTCCCCTCGCCTAACTCCTCCACCTCGCCCGCGATTCCTCGCCGGAACCCGACGCCGCCGCGCCGCCATTGCTCCTGCCCCGCTCGTCTCTGACCCCCCCGAGCTCCACCGACTCCACCACCGACCTCCCCTCACTCCGCCGCACCCGCCGGACGTCTCCGCCGTCGCCCGGACCACTGAACCACAGCGCCGTCGTCACCCGAGCCGCCGTCGACCGTCAGCTGTCGTCGCCACCGCGGTGAGTCGCCGGAAACCCCCACCACCGTCCGATCTAGGATCTAGGGTCTAGATTAGATCTAGTGAAGGGGTAGGTTTTATTTTAAAAGATCCGGTTTAATTACGGTTTTCTTTCCGGTTTAGTTAGTGGTTAGTTAAACCGGCCGATCGGTTTATTCCCTCGGGCGCGTTTTAGTTATTTGTCGCCCGAGCGTTAGATAGGCCCGTTAGCGCCAGCTTTCTTTATAGTTAATTTTTTCGTTTCTGTTTTTAACAGAATAGTTTCAGTTTTGTAAAATCCATATCTCTTAGGTTACTTAATATTTTTAGTTGATTCTTTTTTTGTTAGTTTGCAAATTTGTTGAAGTTTCTGTAGAAAATATGTTTGGCCATGTTTAAATTATTAACAATTGTTTTATTTTAGTTTTAGACAGATTAGTAATTCTGCTATAAATTGAGTTAGGATTATTTTATTTAAGTGGATCTTTTTGTCACTGCCTTGTTTTGACTTTGCCTAGCAGTAGGAATTTATTTGGATATTTTAGATTTAAAAAAAATAGTTTTAGTCGAAATCATGTGTTTCTTGTTTATTTAACTAGCTACTGTTTTCCTATTGTTCTAGTTAGTAAATTATTTTTATTTTTACTATGTTATAGTTTATTTTAGATTAGTTTCTGTAGTTTTAGAACGTGAACTTTTATTTACAGAAATATATAATGTTTATTTCTTTTTCTTGTTTTGTTTTAATCATAACTAGCGTTTGAAAATAGTCTTTTAGGTGTTTCTTTTTGCTATTAAAAGTCTATGAAAAATACTTTCTGTTAAAATTAGTTGTTTTATATTTTATTTTCTGTTTATTTATTATGTTGGTATTTTCTTTGTTGTTAAATTTTACTTAGGACAAAGATATTTTGGGTTATGTCTTAGAGTTTTCTTTAGTAGTTTTGTTGTGTGGTTTTCCTTTGTTTTTATTTGGTGTCCCTTGATTTGCATTTTTATTTGTTGGTTTTATTATGAGTGTTAGAATTATTTGCTAGGATGTTTGCTTATATGAATGCTATGTTTGACTATATAGATTTACATCGGAGTGACGAATAGTTTTATCAAGTTTTCGAGGCGTTTATATCTTCATCAACATACCGAGCAAGTTCACTTTGACCATGCTTTCATACCTATGTTTTATTGCATTTAGTGGCATCTTTGCAACCACCCTCCAGTAGTGATGTTGAATCCTTGTAGTTGAGTAGTATGCATGAGGTAGGAACCCATCACCCTGTTACCAAGCCGGGGCGTTATTTATTTTAATGCTACGCTATAGTAGACGGGGTTGGTATGAGTGCTCGGGAGTGGTGTGAAGAAGGAGGACTCTACGTCAATGGCGACAACTCCATGATGGCATCTGCAAGGACTGCATTTTCAAGGCCTCAAGACTTCAAGACTCGAGACAAGAATTCAATACACACTACTGGGTGAAGGATGGTTGACGGGCACCCTGGAGAATCCGATTGGTTGGCCGGGATGCATGGAGAAGCGCCATGACATCTTGCGGAAAGCTTCACCCAGACTCAAAGAGACGGAAGAATACTTCATGCCCGGAAGCTTACCTGTGCAACCACAAGTCACTATGGGCTCTGGCTTGGTTGACCTTAGTTGTGACTCTGGCTGGGACGGTGCTAGCAGATGTACAACTACGGTAGGATTGGATGAGCACCGGACAGTGGTCAGAGGAACTCTTCGAAGACCATGTTTGGTCATCTTGTTCTCAAACACCCTGAAGTGCGAGCGTAAAAAGAGGGATCGAATCTTGCGGGTAAAGTGTACAAACCTCTGCAGAGGGTTAAAACCTAATCGATTAGCCGTGTCCCTGGTTACGGACAATTTGAGCCTCTGGACTTGGATCTATCTCGGAACTCTCAACACCGGACTGATAACTTAATTGTGGGCAACTTATGATGATTTGGGCTATGAGACATCGGTTGGCGGAACCATGTCATGATAGAAAACTCCATAGTACAGACTCGATTATTCCTTTGATGTAGGGAAATAAATCAGCTTTTGCATAAACAAAACTCAGAACCACGAGCCACAAAGCCATATAGCATATAGTATAGTTTTATCATCTGTTTTCTCATGTTGTGATCTTGCGGTACATTCAATGTCTTGACCTACACGGCTGCAACGTATCATGTTGCGTATACTTTCTTCCAAGCGAGTAAGAGTACGATACAGGTTACGGTCTACACTCAACCTGCCGATGGCGTTGATGGGACTCCACACCCGACTATTTGTTTCCGCTGTGACTTATGAGGTATATATATCAGTTTTACGTTATTTATACATGTGATTGCACTTTGATATATACATTGATGTACTGTGTGTGCCAGCATACTAATCCAGGGATGGCACAGACACACAGAGACTTGACCGTCTGAGGTCGGGTCGCTACATGACTAGAGGGATGTCTATCTAAGTGGGAGTTCATGAGATGAACTTAATTATCCTGAACATAGTCAAAAGATCTTTGCAAATTATGTCGTAAGCTCGCGCTTTAGTTCTACTGTTTAGATATGTTCCTAGAGAAAATATAGTTGAAAGTTGATAGTAGCAATTATGCGGTCGAGAAAGCTTATGTCCTTAATGCACCGCTCGGTGTGTGAACCCCAAACGTCGTTTGTGGATGTTACGAACATCGGACATACACGTTTTGATAACTACGTGATAGTTCGGTTAAGCGGTTTAGAGTTGAGGCACCAAAGACGCGTTTTCTAAATGTCGCGGAACATATGAGATGTTTCGAGGGCTGAAATTGGGATTTCAGGCTCGTGCCCACGTCAAGAGGTATAAGACCTCGGACGATTTTCTTAGCCTGCAAACTAAGGGAGAAAAGCTCAATCGTTGAGCTTGTGCTCAGATTGTCTGAGTGCAACAATCACTTGAATCGAGTGGGAGTTGATCTTCCGGATGAGATAGTGATGTTTCTCCAAAGTCATTGCCACCAAGCTGCTAGAGCTTCGTGATGAACTATAACATGTCAGGGATAGATATGATGATCCTTGAGGTATTCACGATATTTGACACATGAAAGTAGAAATCAAGAAGGAGCATCAATTGTTGATGGTTGGTGAAACCACTAGTTTCAAGAAGGGCAAGGGCAAGAAGGGACACTTCATGAAACGGCAAATCAGTTGTTGCTCCAAAGTGAAGAAACCCAAGGTTGAACCCAAACCCGAGACTAAGTGCTTCGTAATAAGGGGAACAGCCACCGAGCAGAATTACCCTAGATACTTGGTAGATAAGAAGGCTGGCAAGGTCGATAAAAGTATATTGGATATACATTATGTTAATGTGTACTTTACTAGTACTCCTAGTAGCACCAGGGTATTAGATACCGGTTCGGTTGCTAAGTGTTAGTAACTCGAAATAAAAGCTACGGAATAAACGGAGACTAGCTAAAGGTGAGCTGACGATACGTGTTGGAAGTGTTTCCAAGGTTGATATGATCAAGCATCGCGCTCCCTCTACCATCGAGGTTGGTGTTAAACCTAAATAATTGCTATTTGGTGTTTGCGTTGAGCATAGACATGATTGGATTATGTGCATACTTGTCTGATTTATTCATTAAGGAGAATAATGGTTACTCTGTTAATTTGAATAATACCTTCAATGGTCTAGCACCTAAAAGGAATGGTTTATTGAATCTCGATCGTAGTGATACACATTTTCATGCCAAAAGATATAAGATAGTAATGATAGTACCACGTACTTGTGGCACCGCCATGTAGGTCATATTGGTATAAAGCATGAAGAAGCTCCATGTTGATGGATCTTTGGACTCACTCGTTTTGAAAAGTTTGAGACATGCAAACCATGTCTATTGGTGTATACGCATGAAGAAACTCCATGTAGATGGATCGTTTGGACTCACTTGATTTTGAATCACTTGAGATATGCAAATCATACCACATGGGCAAGATGACCTGAAAAGCCTCGGTTTCAGAGGATGGAACAAGGTAGCAACCTGTTGGAAGTAACACATTTTGATGTGTGCAGTCCAATGAGTGCCGAGGCATGCGATGAATATCGTTATGTTCGACTTCACAGATGATTCGAGTAGATGTTGAGTATATTTACTTGATGAAACACAAAGTCTGAATTATTGAATGGTTCAAGTAATTTTAGAGTGAAGTTAAAGATCATTGTGACAAGAGGATAAAATGTCTATGATATGATCATAGAGATGAGTATCTGAGTTACGAGCTTTGGCACGCAATTAAGACACTGTGGAAATTGTTTCACAATTAATACCGCCTGGAACATCATAGTGTGATGGTGTGTCCGAACATCATAGTTGCACCCTATTGGATATGGTGCGTACCATGATGTCTCTTAACGAATTACCACTATCGTTCATGGGTTAGGCATTAGAGACAACCGCACTCACTTTAATAGGGCACCTTGTAATTCCGTTGAGACGACACCGTTTGAACTATGGTTTGGAGAAACCTAAGTTGTCGTTTCTTAAAGGTTTGGGGCTGCGACGCTTATGTGAAAAAGTTTCAGGTTGATAAGCCCGAACCCAAAGCGGATAAGATGCATCTTCATAGGACACGCAAAACGGTTGGGTATACCTCCTAATTCAGATCCGAAAGCAATAGGGATTGTTTCTAGAAACGGGTCCTTTCTTGAGGAAAAGTTTCTCTCGAAAGAATTGAGTGGGAGGATGGTGGAGACTTGATGAGGTTATTGAACCATCACTTCAACCAGTGTGTAGCAGGGCACAGGAAGTTCCTGTGGCACCTACATCAATTGAAGTAGAAGCTTATGATAGTGATCATGAAGCTTCGGATCAAGTCACTACCGAACCTCGTAGGACGACAAGGACGCGTACTGCTTCGGAGTGGTACGGTGATCCTGTCTTGAATGTCATGTTGCTAGACAACAATGAACCTACGAGCTATGGAGAAGCAATGGTGGGCCCATATTTCAACAAATGGTTATAAGCCATGAAATCCGAGATAGGATCCATGTATCAGAACAAAGCATGGACTTTGGTGGACTTGCCCATTGATCGGCAAGCCATTGAGATAAATGGATCTTTAAGAAGAAGACGGACGTGGACGGTAATGTCACCGTCTATGAAGCTCGACTTGTGGCAAAGAGTTTTTCACAAGTTCAAGGAGTTGACTACGATGAGATTTTCTCATCCGTAGCGATGCTTACGTCCGTCGGAATCATGTTAGCATTAGCTGCATTTATGAAATCTGGTAGATGGATGTCAAAACGAGTTTCCTTACTAGTTTTGTAAGGAAAGGTTGTATGTGATACAATCAGAAAGTTTTTGTCGATCCTAAGGATGCTAAAAGGTATCTTTGGCTCCAATGATCCTTCTAAGGACTGGGGTAAGCATCTCGGAGTTGAATATACGCTTTGATCAAATGATCAAAGATTTTGGGTTTATACAAAGATTGTGAGAAACTTGTATTTCCAAAGAAGTGAGTGGGAGCACTATAGAATTTCGATGAGTATATGTCGTTGACATATTGATGATCGTAAATGATGTAGAATTTTCAGTAAAGCATATAGGGTTATTTGAAAAGTGTTTTTCAAGTGAAAACCTGGATTAAGCTCTTTGAAACATTGAGCATCAAGATCTATGAGGATAGATCAAAACCGCTTAATGGTACTTTCAAATGAGCATATACCTTGACATGATCTTGAAGGTGTTAAAGATGGATCAGTCAAAGAAGGAGTTCTTGCCTGAGATGTAAGGTTTGAAGTTAAGACTTAAAGCTCGACCACGGCAGAAAAGAGAGAAAGGACGAAGGTCGTCCCCTATGCTTTAGACGTAGGCTCTATAGTATGCTATGCTGTGTACCGCACCGGAAGTGTGCCTTGCCATGAGTCAGACAATGGGTACAAGAATGATCCAGGAATGGGGATCATTTTACAGCGGTCAAAATTGTCCTTGGAGTAAATAAGGACATGTTTCTCGATTATGGAGGTGATGAAGAGTTCGGCGTAAAGGGTTACGTTGATGCAAGCTTTAACACCTATCTGAGTGACTTTGAGTAGCAAACCGGATACGTATAGTTGAGCAACCATTTGGAATAGCTTCAAGTGGAGCGTGGAAGCAGCATTTACAATATGACATAGAGAATTGCAAAGTACATACGGATTTGAATACTGCAGACCCGTTGACTAAAAGTTATCTCACAAGGAAAACATGATCAAACCCCAGAACACATTGAGTCTTAATCACATGGTGATGTGAACTAGTTTAGCGACACTAGTAAACTCTCTGGATGTTGGTCACATGGCGATGTGACCTATCAGTGTTAATCACATGGCGATGTGAACTAGATTATTGACTCTAGTGCAAGTGGGAGACTGTTGGAAATATGCCCTAGAGGCAATAATAAATTAGTTATTATTATATTTCCTTGTTCATGATAATCGCTTATTATCCATGCTATAATTGTATTGATAGGAAACTCAGATACATGTGTGGGTACATAGACAACACCATGTCCCTAGTAAGCCTCTAGTTAACTAGCTCGTTGATCAATAGATGGTTACGGTTTCCTGACCATGGACATTGGATGTCGTTGATAACGGTATCACATCATTGGCAGAATGATGTGATGGACAAGACCCAATCCTAAGCCTAGCACAAAGATCGTGTAGTTCGTATGCTAAAGCTTTTCTAATGTCAAGTATCTTTTCCTTAGACCATGAGATTGTGCAACTCCCGGATACCGTAGGAATGCTTTGGGCGTACCAAACTTCACAACGTAACTGGGTGGCTATAAAGGTGCATTACAGGTATCTCCGAAAGTGTCTGTTGGGTTGGCACGAATCAAGACTGGGATTTGTCACTCCGTGTCAACGGAGAGGTATCTCTGGGCCCACTCGGTAGGACATCATCATAATGTGCACAATGTGATCAAGGAGTTGATCACGGGATGATGTGTTACGGAACGAGTAAAGAGACTTGCGATAGCGAGATTGAACAAGGTATCGGATACCGACGATCGAATCTCGGTCAAGTACAATACCGCTAGACAAAGGGAATTGTATACGGGATCGATTGAGTCCTTGACATCGTGGTTCATCCGATGAGATCATCGTGGAACATGTGGGAGCCAACATGGGTATCCAGATCCCGTTGTTGGTTATTGACGGGAGAACGTCTCGGTCATGTTCCGCTCTCCCGAACCCGTAGGGTCTACACTTAAGGTTCGGTGGCGCTTAGGGTTGTATGAATATGAGTATGCAGCAAACCGAATGTTGTTCGGAGTCCCGGATGAGATCCCGGACGTCACGAGGAGTTCCGGAGGTAAAGATTTATATATAGGAAGTCTTATTTTGGTCGCCGGAAAAGTTTCGCACTTTATCGGTATTGTACCGGGAGTGCCGAAAGGGGTCCGGGGGTCCACCGGGGGGGTCCACCTGCCCCGGGGGGCCACATGGGCTGTGGGGGGTGCGCCTTGGCCTATATGGGCCAAGGGCACCAGCCCCAAGAGGCCCATGCGCCAAGGAGACTTGGGGAGGGGAGAGTCCTAAGAGGGGAAGGCACCTCCGAGGTGCCTTGGGGAGGATGGACTCCTCCCCTCTTGCCGCACCCCTTCCTTGGAGGAAGGGGCAGGCTGCGCCCTCCCCCTCTCTTGCACCTATATAAAGGGAGGGAGGGAGGGTGGCCGCACCCTGAAGCCCTTGGCGCCCCCTTCCTGCTACACCTCCTCCTCCTCCCGTAGTCGCTTAGCGAAGCCCTGCCGGAGTTCTGCTGCATCCACCACCACGCCGTCGTGCTGCTGGATCATCATCAACCTCTCCTTCCCCCTTGCGGGATCAAGAAGGAGGAGACGTCATCCGCTCCGTACGTGTGTTGAATGCGGAGGTGCTGTCCGTTCGGCACTAGGTCATCGGTGATCTGAATCACGGCGAGTACGACTCCATCATCCCCGTTCTATTGAACGCTTCCGCACGCGATCTACAAGTGGTATGTAGATGCAATCACTCTCCCATGACTCGTTGCTAGATGAACTCATAGATGGATCTTGGTGAAACCGTAGGAAAAATTTTAATTTTCTGCAACGTTCCCCAACAAAATGGGCCGCCTATAAAAGAGACGAGGATCTAGATCTGAATCACACCACCCTCCCTTCATGAGCATTCATCGGAGCGTATCTGACAAAAATCCATTCCATCATGGACAGTCGACGCGGCTCCTCCTCTCGCGCCCCCAGCCCTCGGCCTGGAGATTGGGGGAGGTGCTCCGTCCCGTATAGCGAGCTAGTGATGCTCCAAACCAAGGGATTTCTTCCCCCGGCCTTCATGGTTCCGGTTCGAGCCGGACTCGCCACTTATAAGGGCGGAAAGCAAGCGGAGAGCGTCCCCAATCCCTCCAAAGGAGAGCGGGTATGCCTTATCCCTTATCTGATGAGGGGGCTCGGATTTCCAATTCATTCGTTTCTCCTGGGGCTCCTGGAGTTCTACGGCCTCCAGTTGCACAACCTTACGCCTGCCTCCATTTTGCATATTGCGGGCTTCGTAGCCCTTTGCGAGCTGTTTTTGGGCATCGAGGCTCATTTTGCACTGTGGAAGAGGTTGTTCTGCCTCGTACCCCGTTCTCAGGAGGGGTCGATATATCAACTGGGCGGAGCCGAACTATGGCGCATCGCCGGGACCGGATATCTATCCGGAACCCCAAAGAAGGCGTCCGAAGACTGGCCTTCGGAATGGTTTTATATAGAAGATGTCCCCCTGCCGGACCCTGTTTGGATCGGCCTCCCAGAGTTCAACAATGCTCCCTTGAAGAAACGCCTAAGCTGGCGTCCACGGAGCCCTCAGAGGGAAAATGACAGGGACGTCCTTTACCTGATGAGCCGAATAAGGTTGTTGGCTCATTCCGGACTGACCATGATCGGGGTCATGGCCACATGTATTATGCGGGGGGTGCGGCCGCTCCAGTATAGAGGCCACCCCATGTGGGATTTCAACGGGGAGGATGATGCCACCCGTCATGGCCGTAAGGGGCCGGGATCGGTCGCCGATCTGATGAAGATCTTGTCCGCATTGTACAAGGGAGAAGAGGAGGAATTTCTTCGCGTCAATCCACAGGACGGATTTTCTATGAATAATCCCCCAAGCTGGGTAAGCGGACATTTATTTTTGCCCGTCCGATCCATATTCCCATAGTCAAGTATCTCATTTTGTGATTTCGACACAGGAACTGCGCCGGGACGTAAAGGATATAAGCAGCCCGCCTCCACAACCCGAGGATCCGGAACGGTTCCTCGATCCAGCCTCCCAAGAGGATCCGGACATGTCGGTGGAGCTGATTGATGGGGTATTTCACCAGCTAAGCATCGATAATGCCTTGGTCGCCATTACGGCCGATTACCCCGGAATACTTCCAGCCTCACAGGTAACTGAGACCGAAGTCCCAATACTCTGATGTTGACCCGTCCGTGCTTATTTTTGATCACCGTATACCGATGGTGTTTCGCAGGGGGTGCCCTTGAGGCGGAAGGCCGAGCCCGCGGCGGCTAGCCAACAAGGGGCAGCACGGCCCAGCAGGCTAAAAAGAAGTGCGGTCCGGATCGAAACGCCGGTGCAACGGTATGGCGTGTCACCTTATTCCCAGGTTTGATTCCCGGAAGGCATACTAACGCTCATGCTCCCTTCAGGAAAAAGAGCATTCGTCGGACTACATCCGGAGAGGTTGCAAATCGAGCCTCCGCCAGCCAGGCTCCAAAGCCAGGCCCAGAGGCGGAGGCGAACACGAAGCGTGCGTCGGATGCTCCTCCGACAGAGGATACCGACAGATTGTCCGCCACCAACTCCGAGGTGGAGAGTGCCATGAATCACAGGCGCCGCTGGACAGTTCTTCGTGACACATGTTTCTCCCAAGAGGCATTGAATGCCTTCAATTTGGGAGATGCGCACCTCCGTGCCGCTCAAGATGGTCTAGCCAGAGCCACGGAGCAGTATGTAAAAGACATACGGGTGAGAAAATTTGATGATTATATATGCCAAGAGCCCCGAGACTGGAAATAGTTAGAATAACTGATTTAAGGATCATTTGTTATGCAGGATCTTCTGAGAAAGAATACCCGACTGTCCCAGAGCTTGAAGAGTGCAAGGCCCAACTTGAGGCCGCACTAGCCGCCATGTGGGAAGCCAAAGAGACCCCTCCGTAATATATTCTTCAAAAGATAAGTAGTTTGTGAAGTGCGGCGTGTGTATAAGTCTGACAATAACATTGCAGATGGCGCCGGGATAGATCCGGACAAGCAACAGCTCTTGCGCCGGTTAAAGGCCGGCGAGAATGTGCTTACAAGGGTGAGGCAAGAGAAAAATAATCTCCAAGATGCCAACACCCAGCTGGGTGAGGAACTAAAGGATGTTCGTGCCCAGCTGTCTGACTCCGTTAAGGAGAATCGGCGGCTTCGACGCGGCATTTTTAGTAAGTGCTTGAACGAACTTTGAAAAAGAGTTCGGCGAGGAAGTCGACTAACAGAGTTATGTCAGAGGTATGCTCACAGGTCGTCCTGCAGAGGAAATGCCGGTTCTACGGGTGACCTTCTTCCCGAGCTATTGCAACTGCACGAACGAGTTCGACAGGTGATGAAAGGCGTCGCCCAGGCCTTGTGGCCATCTATCTCCCTGCCCGAGGGCCTTGGAGAGCTTGCAGTGAGGCTTCAAGGAGCACGGCGGCGCTTCCGATTATGGAAGATATCGACCTGCCGTCAAGGCGCCAGGGAGGCCCGGGCCATGGTGAAGATGCGGTACACGAAGGCTGACCCAAACCACATGGCCGAGGTCGGACCTGTGGGGCCCGATGGGAAGGAGATCCCTGTGAGCTTAGTGTACGGCCAAGTAGAATTGGCCGCAAATTATTCCCAACAGGACTGTAAACTAGACAGCCTATTAGATGGCATTGAAGAGGAATACAATCAGTCAAGGTGACTATGTAATTTTAGATGACATGTAAAATGCCTTCTAGCCGGATTGTAGATCATTTGTCATAGCGGACCTTTTCGCTTCAACCTCGGGACCCAATAGTCCGGAGTGTGTCCGAATACCCTCGCGGTTATATAAAACCGGGGCATGCGTGGAGACCAGGCGTAGGGGTCATTAGTGCTTTATCAGACAAGTGCCCAACTAGTTATGTTATATTACATGGTTAGTAAGAAACATCTTCCAGGGAGAATAGTTCCGTTAGGGGTTCCTTTCCACAGGAGGCATGCCCTAAAGTACATGTTCGACTTCAAAAAAGCAGAAAAACATCTGGGGCAGATAAATAAATAGGTAAGAAATCGTCTTTTAGTTCACCGACCGAATATTCCCTTAAGAACGCTTAGCTTTCGGCTTCACCCAGTCACGAGGTACACGTAAGGCTGACCAGGTAACAATCGCAGAGGTGCTCCCTTTACCACCTAGCCAAACAATCGGGAATGTAGGGGTAAGCACAGGAGCCAGGCAACCCAGCTTGGCCAAAACTTAAGTCATATCGATGCATATAATGGCGAATAAAAGGTACATGCGGAAGTGTGACACATGTTTTGGGCATGAAGCCCGTATAAATAAGCTTCTGTTAAAGAAGCCCCCAAGTATAATGAGCGCGGATAGCGCGTCAAGTGTGTGCGAACAATGTGCAAACGAGCCTTCAAAGGCTGTAAAAGAAAGGAGAGAGAAGGAGAGAAATATAAGACAGCTATTGTGTAAAATATAGACGGAGGGAGGAGAAGTACTCAGAATCCGGTGCTAGGCGTAGAATCTTTGGAGACGGGCTGCGTTCCATGGGTTCGGCTCGAGTCGGTTATCCGATGCATTTCGCAGACGGTACGCTCCGCCGGTCAGGACTTGGTCGATGATGAAGGGACATTCCCATTTGGGCTTGAGTTTGTCCTTTATCTTGTCCGGCAGGCGTAGAACTAATTCGCCAATATTGTAAGTTTTGGCCCGTACTTCTCTGCTTTGATATCTTCGAGCCTGCTGTTGATAGAATGCGGAACGAGCTTTTGCCACGTCACGCTCCTCCTCCAAGGCGTCCAAACTGTCCTGCCGATCGAGCTCGGCTTCTCTTTCTTCGTACATGCGCGCACGAGGTGAGTCATGAATTATGTCGCAGGGCAGAACTGCCTCTGCGCCGTATACCATAAAGAATGGTGTGAATCCGGTAGTGCGATTCGGCGTGGTCGGCAGACCCTAGAGTACGGAGTCGAGCTCCTCTACCCAGTGCGTGTTAGATTCCTTGAGGGACCGCACTAGTCTGGATTTAATGCCGCTCATGATTAGACCATTTCTTCGCTCGACTTGACCGTTAGTTTGAGGGTGATAGACTGAAGCGTAGTCGAGCTTGATGCCCATGTTTTTGCACCAGAGTTTGACCTCGTCGGCCGTGAAGTTCGTGTCGTTATCAGTCATGATGCTATGGGGGACGCCGTAACGGTGTACGACCCCGGATATGAAGTCTATCACCGGTCCGGATTCGGCCGTCTTAACAGGCTTGGCCTCTATCCATTTGGTGAATTTATCCACCATGACCAATAGGTATTTTTGCTTGTGGGTTCCTCCTTTAAGGGGTCCAACCATGTCAAGCCCCCAGACCGCGAACGGCCAGGTGATGGGTATGGTTTTGAGGGCGGTGGGCTTTGATTAGCAAAGAGTTGGCAACCGATGCATCGTTGGACTAAGTCCTGAGCATCTGCCAGGGCCGTCGGCCAGTAAAATCCTGTACGGAAGGCCTTGCCTACAAGGGCCCGGGCTGCGGCGTGGTGCCCACCGAGTCCGGCATGAATTTCAGCCAGAAGATTTCGCCCTTCCTCTTCGGAGATACACCTTTGAAGGACTCCGGTTGTGCTTTTCTTATAAAGCTCTCCCTCAGGGACCTTATAGGCTTTAGATCGCCGCACTATGCAGCGGGCCTCGTTTTGGTCCTCGAGAAGTTCCTGCCTAGTTAGGTAGGCTAGTAATGGTTCTGTCCACGGGGCAATGACTGCCATTATTACGTGGGTTGAAGATGTTACTTCGTTGGCAGAACCATCGATTGTGTCAGAATGTTCAGTGTCGGGCAGTGCGGTTGGGTCCGGGTTGTTATTTCCGGATTCCCCCTCCCATAGTATGGATGGCTTGAACAGCCTCTCTAGGAAGATGTTGGGAGGGACGGCATCGCGCTTTGCGCCAATGCGTGCCAATACGTCTGCTGCCTGGTTATTATCCCGGGCTATATGGTGAAATTCGAGCCCTTCGAACCGAGCTGACATTTTTAGGACGACGTTGCGATAAGCTGCCATTTTTGGATCCTTGGCATCAAAGTCTCCATTTATTTGGGATATCGCGAGGTTCGAATCCCCGCGCACCTCTAGGCGTTGAATGCCCATGGAGACTGCCATCCGGAGACCATGTAGAAGGGCCTCGTATTCAGCTGCGTTGTTGGAGTCCGTATACATTATCTGGAGTACATATTGAATCAGATCTCCGGTTGGGGACGCGTCGAGCAGCGCCAGCCCCCAGGCCAGCCAACATCTTTGAGCCGTCGAAGTGCATAATCCAGTTGGAATAAGCGCTGTACTCTTTAGGGAGTTCGGCTTCAGTCCATTCGGCGACGAAGTCGGCCAAAACTTGCGACTTAATAGCTCGCCGTGGCTTATAGGTTATGTCGAACGGGAGGAGCTCAATGGCCCATTTGGCAATCCGGCCCGTCGCGTCACGGTTGTTTATAATGTCATTAAGAGGTACTTTGAGGCTACCGTTATCGGACACTCTTGAATGTAGTGTCGCAGCTTCCGGATGCCATGAACACCACGTCACGCTATCTTTTGATAATGCGGATACCGTGACTTGCATGGAGTTAGGACGGTGGACACGTAGTAAACTGGTTTTGAAGGGGAACTTGTGTCCGTCCGTTTCTCGTTCGACAACGAGCACCGCGCTTACAACTTGATGAGTTGCCGCGATATATAATAGCATTGGTTCGCCCATGTTGGGCGTGGCCAGGACCGGATTTGTTGCCAATATGGCTTTTATTTCTTTGAGTCTGGCCGTGGCGGCATCCGTCCACTCGAAGTGTTCGGTGCACCGGAGGAGGCGATAAAGGGGTAATGCCTTTTCTCCCAAACGGTAGATAAAGCGGCTTAGAGCCGCCACGCATCCAATCAATTTTTGTATTTGCTTGAGGTCCTTTGGGATATCCAATTGTGACAGAGCTCGGATCTTCGCTAGGTTTGCTTCAATTCCTCTACCGGATACAATGAAGCCCAAGAGCTTTCCGGCTGGTACGCCGAAAACACATTTTTCCGGGTTGAGCTTGATGTCATATGTTCGGAGATTATCGAATGTGAGCCTCAAGTCGTCTACTAGAGTTTCGACATGCTTGGTTTTAACGACCACATCGTCTACGTATGCCTCCACTGTTTTGCCGATCTGGTTTGCCAGACATGTCCGAATCATGCGCTGATATGTTGCGCCGGCGTTCTTGAGCCCGAAGGGCATTGTGTTGAAGCAGAATGGGCCATATGGAGTGATGAATGGCGTTGCGGCTTGGTCGGGCTCTGCCATCTTAATTTGGTGGTAGCCGGAGTATGCGTCGAGGAAGCACAATGAGTCGTATCCTGCGGTAGCGTTGATAATTTGATCGATGCGTGGAAGGGGGAAGGGATCCTTTGGGCAAGCCTTGTTAAGGTCCTTAAAATCGACGCATAGGCACCAGGATTTGTCCTTCTTTGGTACCATCACCAGGTTTGCTAGCCAGTCCGGATGTTTTATATCTCTGATGAATCCGGCCTCCAATAGTTTGGCTAGCTCCTCTCCCATGGCCTGTCTCTTGGGTTTGGAGAAACGCCGAAGAGCTTGTTTGACTGGCTTGAATCCTTTTAGGATGTTTAGGCTGTGCTCGGCCAGTCAGCATGGGATTCCTGGCATGTCTGAAGGGTGCCAGGCAAAAATGTCCCAATTTTCGCGGAGGAATTCTCGTAGTGCGGCGTCTACATCGGGGTTTAATTGCGCCAGATGGAGGCTGTTTTTGTAGGGTCCGTTGGATGGACTTGGAATTTGAATATTTCGTCCGCGGTTTAAAGGAGGTGGACTTGGATCTCTTATTGAGTATCACATCGTCCTATTAACCGTAGAGCGCAGCGCAGTTGAGTTCCTCGGCCGCTAGGGCTTTGGATAGTTCCTCAAGGGCCGGTCACGGCTGTCTTATTTTCGGTAGAAAAGTGCTATGTCTGGGTCACTAGCAAGAGTGATGATTCCGTTGGGCCCGGGCATTTTGAGCTTCATGTACCCGTAATGGGGTATAGCTTGAAAAATTGTGAATGCCTCTCGCCCTAGTAGAGCGTGGTATCCGCTGCTGAACGGGGCCACTTGTAACGTGACCTCCTCGGACCTGTAATTATCTGGCGTGCCGAACACCACATCCAGTGTGATTTTTCCTGTGCAGCATGCTTCCCGACTGGGGATTATTCCTCAATGCGGCTCCAGTCTATTTCCATTTTTCGGAGGGTTTCCTCGTAAATGAGGTTCAATCCACTACCGCCGTCCATGAGTACCTTGGTAAGGCGAAAGCCGTCCACTATTGGACTGAGGACCAATGCGGCTGGTGCTCGGGCTGTTCGGAATTTAGGTTCGTCACTGGCATTAAAGGTAATAGCCGTGTCACTCCATGGGTTTATTGTTGCTACTTGGTAGACTTCGCAAGGTTGCGGAGTGTTCGTTTCGCATATTATTTGATGCGAAAGTCTCAAGACTATTAATACCGTACTGGTATCCCTGGGCTGGTGCTCTGGAGCTAGAAGCTCTTCGCCACTTTTGGCCACCTGCCGTAGTATCCAACAGGCTCTAAGGCTATGAGTTGGAGTGGCGCCCTCTGTACTATGAATTTTGCAGGGTCCATTGAGCCAACCCTCCAGTACGGTTCCATGCCCTATAGAGGGTTTTTGTTTTTTGGTATTTAACCCAGGTGCCTGACGATGATGCACCCTTTTATTTCGGACTGGGGTTGTATTCAGGGATCGGATTGTCCCAAAATTTGATTTCGGTTTTCCAGGCGCTTTCCATCGTGACAAGATTTTCGTACTATGGACGCCAAGTCATGAAGCGTGTAATTTCACGACGACTTACGGCGTTTAGGATTCCCTTGTCCGTGCAATTATTGCAGAAGAATGAAATTGCGTCCTCCTCGCGGCAATCCTTTATCCTGTTCATGACCAGGAGGAATCTGGCCCAATAATGGTGTACTGTTTCTGCGGGCTCTTGCCGGATTTGGGATAGATCGCTTATCTTTGGGTGGGCGGGTGGAATTAAATTCGGGACCCCGTCCGATCTAAGAGTCAGGGGCCAAGAAGTTTCCGAACTTGGAAGCTTGGGTTCTTGGACGTTGTCTGATGAATCTAGCCCGCTGCCTGACTTTAAGTTCAGGGCTTGAGTGGCGTCCTCCCCTCCGCGGGAATCCAGCATGGAGGGGTCAGGAATCCGGACATAGCTAGTCCTTATGATAGAAGAAGGGTCACCGTGTTGTTCCTCTACCACAGCAACGTGGTGGGTAACCTGGGGAGAGTTGATCTCTCTCAGATCGGTTTTAGGCCCAATCTGATCGTGATGCATGGCGACTCCTGTATGCGGCGATGCGATCCAAGAGCTCGTTTAAGGAAGAGAGCTCCATCGGATCTAACTGCTCGGCGAGTTCCGAGTTCACGTGAAGATTGCTTTCGATGAGCCGAGAAGTCATCGTCGGCGCGGCGGCCGAAGAGGCAGTCATAAGAAAAACGCCTAGCCGGAGAGTTTGGCCGATGGCCAAAGCTCCTTTAGCAACAGTGCCGTCTTTAAAGACGGGATGAGGCATCCTTCCTGATGGCGACGGCACAGAGGAACTCTCAATGAAAGCACCAATGTCGGTGTCAAAACCGGCGGATCTCGGGTAGGGGTCCCGAACTGTGCGTCTAGGCGAATGGTAACAGGAGACAAGGGACACGATGTTTTTACCCAGGTTCGGGCCCTCTCGATGGAGGTAAAACCCTACTCACTGCTTGATTAATATTGATGATATGGGTAGTACAAGAGTAGACCTACCACGAGATCAGAGAGGCTAAACCCTAGAAGCTAGCCTATGGTATGATTGTTGTTCGTCCTACGGACTAAAACCCTCCGGTTTATATAGACACCAAAGAGGGTTAGGGTTACACAGAGTCAGTTACAATGGTAGGAGATCTACATATCCGTATCGCCAAGCTTGCCTTCCACACCAAGGAAAGTTCCATCCGGACACGGGACGAAGTCTTCAATCTTGTATCTTCATAGTCCAGGAGTCCGGCCAAAGGTCATAGTCCGGCCATCCGGACACCCCCTAATCCAGGACTCCCTCACATGTATTGTATTGTTGCTAGTAAGGGTAAAATTACGGGGTTTATTCATATTGATTGGATTTACTTTCTCAACATCATGTCATCTTCCTTAAGGCGTTACTCTGTTTGTCATGAACTTCATACCATAGATGTATGCTGGATAGCGGTCGACTGGTGGAGTAATAGTAGTAGATGTAGGCAGGAGTTGGTCTACTTGTCACAGATGTGATGCCTATATACTTGATCATTGCCATGAATGCGTCATAACTATGCACTTCGCTATCCATTGCCCAACAGTAATTTGTTTACCCACCGTACGCTAGGTGTTCGAGAGAGAAGCCTTTAGTTAAAACTGTGGCCCTCGGGTCTAATTTTATCATTCTATTAAAACCAAAAATACTTGCCGCAATTTTATACTTTTTATTTTACTTATTTTTATCTATCTATTACCATCAGAATTAATTCTTGCAAATAACGAGTTCAAGGGGGTTGACATCCCTCTTTCCTGTGTTGGGTGCAAGTATTTTCTTTTGTGTGTGTAGGTGATGTCAAAGGGAATTTGCTTGGTTCCCCTATTGGTTCGATAACCGTGGTTCTCACTGAGGGAAATACTTATCTCTACTGTACTGCTTCACCCCCTCTTCTTCGGGGGAAATCCCAATGCAGTTTACAAGTAGCAATCAACCTCATGATGATGGTGATACACTAAGTGATGCCCAAGATCATGTTCATGACTATGAGAAAACTCAAGATGAAGTGCAAACTCAAGATAAAGATCAAGCTCAAAACGACTCTCAAGATGATCAATTCGAAGCTCCTCAAATTTCTCTTGAAGAGCAATTGGAGCTTCGTGCCACCAAGATCGTTCCCACACTAGAAAAGTCAACCGCACGCTATCGAGAACATCATTGGAAGTCTAAGAAAGGGGGTAACTACTCATAAACAATTAATAAACTTTTGTGAGCATCATGCGTTTGTTTCTTGTGTTGAACCCCAAAAGTTCTATGATGCGCTAAAGGATCCGGATTGGCTAGAGGCCATGCATGAAGAACTCAACAATTTCAAGTGCAACAAAGTGTCGCAATTGGTGTAAAGGTCAAAGCAGAACCATAATGTCATTCGGACCGAATAGATCTTGAAGAACAAGCAAGATGCACATGGTATCGTCATTCGCAACAAGGCGAGATTGGTGGCTCAAGGTTACTCCCAAGTCGAAGGAGTCGACTAGGGTGAAACTTTCGCTCCCGTTATTTGTCTTGGATCTATTGGCATGTTGTTTCCATATGCATCTTATCATGGTTTCAAGTTGCAACAAATAGATGTGAAGAGTGCATTTCTTAATGGTCCTCTTAATGAGTAGGTGTATGTCAAACAACCTCCGGGTTCGTGGATCCCAAGTTCCCCAATCATGTATATAAACTTGATAAGGCACTCTATGGCCTTAAACAAGCCCCACGTACGTGGTATGATCACCTTGCCGAGTTGTTGCAAGATCGTGGGTTTGAAATTGGGAAATCGATGGTTAAAAGGGATTTGTTCATATGCCAACTATATGTTGATGATATTATCTTTTGTTCTCCTAACAAAAGCTTTCAATGATGAGTTTGCCACAGTCATGACTGAGAAGTTTGAGCTGTCTATGATGGAGAGTTGAATTTCGTTCTCGAGTTCAAAGTCAAGCAAAGAAGAGAAGGAACCTGCATCAACCAAGCCAAATGTACCTAAGAGATTCTGGTTGGATATGATGATGCCAAGTCGGCCAAGACTCCAATGCCAACCAAGTGCCAACTTGACATTGATCCCAATGGTAAATCAGTGGATCAAAAGGAATATCGCTCCATGATTGGAATGTGTGCACGGTTTCAAGCCGCACCTAAGGAGAGCTACTTTGTGGCAGTCAAGCGAATATCTCAGTATTTGGCTCATACCCCAAACTTTGCTTATGTTACCCCAATGGAGAAAGCTTTGGTCTCATAGGATAATTGGACTTGGATTGGGCGGGAGACCATGTGGATAGGAATTCTGTAGGATCGAAAGTATGTCTAGAGGGGGGTGATTAGACTACTTGACCAAATAAAAATCTAGCCTTTTCCCAATTTTAAGTCTTGGCGGATTTTAGCAACTTATCACAAGTCAAGCAATCAACCTACACATGCAAATCTAAGAGTATAGCAGCGGAATGTAAATCATTGCATATGAAGGTAAAGGGGAGGAGTTTGGAGGGAGCGAACGCAATGTAGACACGGAGATTTTTGGCGTGGTTCCGATAGGTGGTGCTATCGTACATCCACGTCGATGGAGACTTCAACCCACGAAGGGTAACGGCTGCGCGAGTCCACGGAGGGCTCCGACCACGAAGGTTCCACGAAGAAGCAACCTTTTCTATCCCACCATGGCCATCGCCCATGAAGGACTTATCTCACTTGGGTAGATCTTCACGAAGTAGGCGATCTTCTTTCCCTTACAAACTCCTTGGTTCAACTCCACAATCTTGATGGAGGCTTCCAAGTGAGACCTAACCAATCTAGGAGACACCACCCTCCAAAAGGTAATAGATGGTGTGTTGATGATGAACTCCTTTCTCTTGTGCTTCAAATGATAGTCTCCCCAACACTCAACTCTCTCTCACAGATTTGGATTTTGTGGAAAGATGATTTGAGTGGAAAGCAACTTGGGGAAGGCTAGAAATCAAGATTCTTGTGGTTGGAATGGAATATCTTGGTCTCAACACATGAGTAGATGGTACTCTCTCAGAAAATGAATGGTGGAAGTGTAACACATTATGATAGCTCTCTCCACGAATGAAGAGTGGGTGGAGGGGTATATATAGCCTCCACAAAAAATCTAGCCATTACACA
Source organism: Aegilops bicornis (assembly GCA_021605145.1). Taxonomy (NCBI): domain Eukaryota; kingdom Viridiplantae; phylum Streptophyta; class Magnoliopsida; order Poales; family Poaceae; genus Aegilops; species Aegilops bicornis. The sequence goes on from CM038674.1 coordinate 676,162,038, forward strand.
CAATTTACCAAACTCGGTGGGACCGAATCGAGAAACTCGGTCAGACCGATATGGTTCAAAATGTGAACATTAGAGTTTTCGGTGGTACCGACATGTCAACTCGCTGGGACCGACTTCATTAGGGTTAGGGCATAACTAATCTCTGTGAGACCGATCACATGAACTCGGTGAGACCGATTCCTGTAATAGGCAAACAAAGAGTTGGTCAGGCAAACTCGGTGGGACCGATTCGCTCATCTCGGTGAGACAAAATGTTACGAAAATGAAACAGAGAGTTTGCATTGTGAACTCGGTGGGACCGATCGCTCATTTCGGTGAGACCAAAATGTTACGAAGGGAAACAGAGAGTTTGCAATCCCATTTCAGTGAGATGGAGATCCCTATCGGTGAGACCGAACTGATTAGGATTTCTGGCTATGGCTATGTCAAATGAACTCGGTGGCGTCGGATATATCAAATTGGTGGGGCCGAGTTTGACTTTAGGTTTGGGACATATGTGGAAATGAGAAAGTGGTTGAGGACTTTGGAGCATATGACTAAGCATTTTGAGCAAGCAAGTCATTAAGCAACACCTCATCCCCTTTTAATAGTATTGGCTTTTAATAGTATTAAGCAACACCTCAATGTGATCTTGGATCTCTAAAATAAAAATGTATTCTTGAGCTTGAGCCAATATGTGTCCTTAGCATTTTGAGGGGTCCACATCTCCAGTCCATGCCCTGTCAATCATTGAAATTTCTGAAATAATCATCTTGAAAGAGTATTAGTTCAATGAGCTATATGTTGTTAGGAATTACCAAAACCACCCAGGGGTAGTTGCACTTTCAATCTCCCCCTTTTTGGTAATAGATGACAACATATAGATCAAAGCTTCGACAAATGATAATAAGAATGAAGTATATCGTCGCTTTGAGAAGTATGTGATAAGCAAGAGCTCCCCTAAACTTGTGCGTTATTTAAAATTTGCTTTAGCATGCAAATGAAAAATCGATTCGGATCATGGGTTACTCTTCCATGTCACATACATCTTGGTGGAGCGCTCAAAATGATAGAATGTGAAATATGCACTCATCACCAAGGCAAAGTTAATTACCATACATGCGTCGGCGTTCTGGGAACGGGGGTCCCCAAACTTGCGTGCCTGCGGCCTGCGGCGTGGCTCAAAGGAGGCCCGGGACAGCCCATCTTCATCAACACAAGCTCAAGACCCTCGCGAGGGGCCAAGCCTCGCGGGGCGGACGACCAGGAGCTTCCTCAGGCACGGCCTCGTCGAGGCTGGCTCATGAGGAGGCGGAGAGTTCAAGGCAGGGTACCTCGCGAGGTGCCCATGACGCATAGCCATGAAGACCAAGGGTGCCCGATCGAGGCGCCCGGCCTACATGGCGTCCTCCTTTCCCCTTTGGTGCAAAGGGAGCAAGCGCAGCGAGAGCATCAAGCAAAGGCACCCGTTTGGTGCAACAAGACCAAGACCAGCCCCAACGGGCTGGAAGGGAGTCATCGTGGAGCCCAAGCAGCCGTCATCACGAGCCTTTGGCGGCGAGGACCAACTTTAGTCAGGATAAGTGTACCCGCTGTTCCCCTTCAAAATGGCCAATTGTTGACGCCCTTCCCGCTCAATATTTGGGAAGAGGCCCAGGGCCTTCGTCTATATAAGTAGAGCTAGCCACCATAGTAGAGGGGGATCTGGCATTTGGAATCCATAGAGAGAGATAGAGACCCGATCCTCAAGCTAGAGCGACGAAACACCACCTAGCAGTTCATCACACCCACCAAGAACAAACCCTCGTGAGGCTGTTCTTCCCTGTACTGTTCTTCATCAGCCCAAGAGGCAATCCACCACACCACAAACTAGAGTAGGGTATTACACCGCAATGGCGGCCCGAACTAGTATAAATCGCGCGTCTTTTGTGCTGTTCTTTTTAGTAGTTTAGGTCCCTGTGATTCGGCGAGGTACGAGACGGTGGAGGGTTGGATCTCCGCGCGCACCCCAGAGTTCGAACCTTAAGGGTTTGCCGGAACCCGAAATCCGATATTTGGCGCGCCAGGTAGAGTGCGCGGAATCTGCCTTCGTCGCCTCGTTCTTCCCCGACTACCGCAACCATGTTCGGCGCTTTCGTCGGGCCCGCGCCCGGCGCCGAGCCGCTTCGCTTCCCATGTCGCCCAGACGGCTCCCGTCGGGCGTCCATGTCGTTCCCGTCACCTGCCGTCAACGCCGCCACCGCCCAGCGAAACGAGCAGCAAGCGTCGTCAGCACCCGTCCATGAGGCGGGGACGGCCGCACCGCCACGCCTTCGCTCACCCCGCTGGTTCTTTCGCCACGCGCTTCGCAGCGCCATGGAGGCCTGAGCTGCACTCATCGCAGCTAACGAGCTCATGCGCTACCGCCCAGTCGACGACGTCCACGAAGAATGGCTCGACCGAATCGCCGAGCTCGTCCGCGCTGCAGGAGGCGACCCCGCGCCGTCCGTCTCGCTGCACCGCACCCGCCTTGCTGGGCGATGAAACTCGAGGCGCCTCGATCGCCTCCTCCTCAAGACGGCGCCCAGCCCCAAAGCGCGCGGTCCTGGCGGAACCCGTTCCGCCAGGCGCCGACGCGGCAAGAGCAGAGCTGCCAAGAAGTTCCTCGCCCGCAAGAAGCTGCCCGAGCGCTCCCCGCTCCAGCACGTCAAGACCCTGCGCTGCCCCCAGCCGCGGCGCAGGGAGGCCCACAAGACCAAGCCCTCTGTCGTCCGAGGCCCCCCGCGGCCACGGCGGGCTGCCGCGCCTTCACCTCCGAGCTGCGCAGCGTCGCGTGGCCCGCCAAGTTCAAGCCAGACCTGCCTCCACGCTACGACGGCACGGCTGACCCTACGGAGTTCCTCCAGCTCTACAAGCTGGGCATCGAGGCTGCCAACGGGGATGAAAAGGTCATGGCGAACTGGTTTCCCATGGCGCTCAAGGACGGGCCCTTTTGGCTCCTGAACCTGGCCCCAGGCACGATCTCTTCCTGGGCCGAAATGCGTACCCGCTTCATCGCTAACTTCCAGGGTACTCGCGACCGGCCACCCGCCGTGAGTGACATGCGCCGAATCAAGCAGCAGCCAGGGGAAACCCTGCAAAAGTACATCCAGCGCTTCAACAACGCGCGCCTCAAGATCCCTAGGGTAACGGAGGAGGCCATCATCTCTGCCTTCTCCGACGGGCGCGGCGCGACGTCAAGATGAAGGAGGAGCTGGCGATGCATGAAGATCTGTGCACCTCCACAGGTTGTTCAACTTGGCGACTAAGTGCGCCAGGGCTGAGGAGGGGCGCCTCTCCCTCCTCGAGCTGCCTGCCGCGGATCCCGAAGAGAAGAAATCCAAGGCCAAGGACGTGAAGCGCAAGGGGGCTGCCGTGCTCGCAGCCGAGCCAGACACCAAGCGAGGCAGAGATCAGCCCGATTCCTCCAAGGGCAGCCGGTACTGCGTGTACCACGACCTCCACACCCACAACACCAATGAATGTCAAGAGCTCCGGGCCGTCTTGAAGGAAGGGTCGGCAGACGCCCCAGCGGCGACTGGGCTACGGCCGAGGAGGAGGAAGGAACGCAGGACACTGGGAAGACCACGGCCAGCGCCAAGGGTGGCGCGACCAACCTCGCGAGGACCGCTGGCAAGACCCACCTCGCGAGGGGGGCTGGAGGGATCAGCCTCGCGAGGATCGCCCGCAGGGGAACGCAGGCCTCCCTCCGCTGCCGCCGCCGCCAAGGAGAATTGAAGACCGTCATCGGGGCCGAGGGGCTGGGGGCTTCCGGGGAAGCGCGTGCGATCGCTGCATCCTGGGTGGAGCTCAAGCCCCAGCCTCTCAGCGTATCTTCAAGCAGTTCGCCCGCGAAGTGAATGCAGTCCTCCCCAAGCTCGAGGCCACACGCCCTCTCAGGTGGTCGGCGTGCGCCATCACGTTCAGCTCAGCGGATCAGCTCAAGTGCGCAGCCACAGCCGGGGTTCTCCCGATGCTTTGCTCCCCAATCATCAGCAACGTGCTGGTCACCAAGACCCTCATCACCGACAACGGTTCGCAGTTCACCAGTAACCTTTTTAAAACGTACTGCGCTAACCTTGGGACGCAGATATGTTACGCTTCGGTGGCGCACCCCCGTAGCAATGGACAGGCCGAGCGAGCCAATGCAGAGGTCCTGAGAGGCCTCAAGACCAGGACGTTCAAGAAGAAACTGGAAGCCTGCGGCAGAGGCTGGTACGACGAGCTTCCGTCTGTGTTGTGGTCCATCCGCACAACCGCAACCAAGCCAACTGGAGAGACCCCCTTCTTCCTGGTCTACGGAGCCGAAGCGGTCCTCCCTCACGAGGTCAAGCGTCGATCCGCGCGGGTCCTGGCGTTCGATGAAACGTTGCAGGACGCCATGCGGGGGACGGCCCTTGTGCTGGGGGAGGAGCGCCGTCGAGAAGCTGCGCTGCGAGCGGCGAGGCCTGGCTCCATGCGCTTGGAGACTCAAGAGGGAGTACCTATACAGAACGCGTGGAACATCCAGCACCTCCGGAGGTTTTACCCCTAAAAGGCCCTGAGCCTGTGAAGAAGGCGAATGCCTGTGAAGTTCATCTTTTTGGAAAAGGCCCTGAGCCTGTGAAGAAGGCGAATGCGTGTGAAGTTCATCTTTTTAGAAAAGGCCCTGAGATTGCGAAGAAGGCGAATGCCTGTGAAGTTCATCTTTTTGGAAAAGGCCCTGAGCCTGTGAAGAAGGCGAATGCCTGTGAAGTTCATCTTCTTGGAAAAGGCCATGAGCCTGTGAAGAAGGCGAATGCCTGTGAAGTTCATCTTTTTGGAAAAGGCCCTGAGCCTGTGAAGAAGGCGAATGCCTGTGAAGTTCATCTTTTTGGAAAAGGCCCTGAGCCTATGAAGAAGGCGAATGCCTGTGAAGTTCATCTTTTTGGAAAAGGCCCTGAGCCTGTGAAGAAGGCGAATGCCTGTGAAGTTCATCTTTTTGGAAAAGGCCCGGAGCCTATGAAGAAGGCAAATGCCTGTGAAGCTCACCTCCTGGGAAAAGGCCCAGAGCCTGTGAAGAAGGCGAACGCCTGTGAAGCTGTCGCGTTTTGGAAAGGCCTGAAGCCTGTGAAGAGGGCAAACACCCGTGAAGCTTGCTTCCCAGAAGAAAGGCCCGGAGCCTGTGAAGAAAGCGAACGCCTGTGAAGCTCGCCGCCCGTGACACTCTCACGTAATAATGAGTTGGGGCTGTACACGCGCCGGAGTCTCAGGAGTGCCGGCCTCAGGCCCTGGGGCTCCCTCCCATGCCCAGTGGCAGCACTTAGCTCCGTGCTGGTGAGAAGACGTCGAAGACTAGACTAGGTGCCGGACGCAGCTTTTTCATTTGCTTTCTGCACTTGACTGGTTATTCCCATTTGAAGTTTTTATCGAAACTATCGCCCCTTTCTGGTCCGTGGTTCTTCGATCTTTTTCACCCTCCTGCCTCGATTTCTCTTGCGCGGGGACTCGTGAGGCGGAAGCCTCGGGAGCCCCCGCGAGCGTTCCTACCCCTATCGCTCAAGTTTTCACGGCCCTGGTCCACAGCTGGAGCGCCCCTCCTGACCATGCCTCACGGGCAGCACAACGCGAACACGGGGCCAGTGTCGGTCGCCCCCGCGGCCATGGCCGGGTTTCACTTGTGAATGGGCGCACGGCAGAAGGGAACAGTATCAGGATAACGAAAGCAGTACAATAATTAACGGCGTTGCCCTAAACGAGCCCCCACGGGGCCACACATTGTTCCCTTTTTACGCAGGAGAAAAGGAAGGAAAAGGACAGAAGCAGGTGAAGCACGCCCCGTGCCGGCTCTCTTGGAAGGCCCGATCCACCTCCGGAGCTCAGTCGGACTCCATCTCGCGCTTCATCGGGGCGTGGCGGCGAGCGGACCCGCTGCCACCCCCAAGCGGTAGCGTGGCGGGGCTGGCGCGGCGCTGCTGGAAGAATCGCCACCCGAAGAAGAGCTGGTGAAGCGTGAGGAGTCGCGGGCATCGCCAGCCGCCCGCGCGCTGCCCTCTCCTCCCGCGCCAGGGCTGAGTCCTCGGCTGCGGTCGTCGTCCTCAGGGCAGCACCCCATGCGGCGACCGTCTTCCCTGAACACCCTCACGTAGAGGGTGGCGTCGCCATCATACTTGAAGTGCAGGGAGCACCGGCGGCGGAGACCACGCGCGCGAGCGAACGTCTGCCAGCCGCGGGCCAGGAACAGGTTCCCTGCAGCAGAGACCTCCAGAGAAGCCCACGAAGCCCGGCTGCAGCAGCCATCCGCCTGGAGCCAGAGGCCACTCAGGGCGCCATCTGGGAGCTCACCCAGGAGGAAGCACGGGAGCTGAAGCCGGACGCCGGACGGCTCCTCCGCCCTCACCATGAACTCCGGCAGCGCTTCAGCAGCATGAAGGCGCGGCCTCGGGGGACGCGCGGTTGGGCACGCCCTCCGACCATGGCCAGCCGCTCGTCACCAAGCTGAGAGCCTCCCCCACGACCGCGGGGGACCGCCGTGGAGGCCACGGGGTGCTTGCGAGGGTGACCTCGACCACGCTTAGGCGGAGGAGAGGAAGATTCGACCTGGCGGCCCTTCCCCTTCTCTGCGGCCGAGAACTTCCTTGGTGAAGCCATGGAGAAGAAGGAGAGACAAGAAAGGATAGACTGGAAGGGCGCGCACCGTTCCGTACTTATTGCTGGCGAAGGCCAACCGTCGGCCTCCACGATCACCGGTAATCATGACCAACTCCGCATGCAGGGACTTGTCGAATCTGGGAGGTTACCGAGGCATCGTTGGGGAGCAGTGCGCACACGTCCAATCAACCGCCACGCGTCGCCCAAGGCCGCAGGCTGTTAGGGCCCGTGACGCTTCGCACTTGCCCTTTCGCCTCTCTGCTCGGCCAAGTTCGGGCGCGCCGTGGGCCCAGGGGCTACTGTCGGCGTTCTGGGAACGGGGGTCCCCAGACTTGCCTGCCTGCGGCCTGCGGCGTGGCTCAAAGGAGGCCCAGGACAGCCCATCTTCATCAACACGAGCTCAAGACCCTCGCGAGGGGCCAAGCATCGCGGGGCGGACGACCAGGAGCTTCCTCAGGCACGGCCTCGTCAGGCTGGCTCATGAGGAGGCGGAGAGTTCAAGGCAGGGTACCTCGTGAGGTGCCCATGACGCAAGCCATGACGACCAAGGACGCCCGGGCTGGGCGCCAGCCAGCAGCGTCCTCCTTTCCCCTTTGGTGCAAAGGGAGCAAGCGCAGCGAGAGCATCAAGCAAAGGCACCCGTTTGGTGCAACAAGACCAAGACCAGCCCCAACGGCTGGAAGGGAGTCATCGTGGAGCCCAAGCAGGCGTCGGCACGAGCCTTTGGCGGCGAGGACCAACTTTAGTCAGGATAAGTGTACCCGCTGTTCCCCTTCAAAATGGCCAATTGTTGGCGCCCTTCCCGCTCAATATTTGGGAAGAGGCCCAGGGCCTTCGTCTATATAAGTAGAGCTAGCCACCATAGTAGAGGGGGATCTGGCATTTGGAATCCAGAGAGAGAGATAGAGACCCGATCCTCAAGCTAGAGTGACGGAACACCACCTAGCAGTTCATCACACCCACCAAGAACAGACCCTCGCGAGGCTGTTCTTCCCTGTACTGTTCTTCATCAGCCCAAGAGGCAATCCACCACACCACAAACTAGAGTAGGGTATTACACCGCAATGGTGGCCCGAACTAGTATAAATCGCGCATCTCTTGTGCTGTTCTTTTTAGTAGTTTAGGTCCCTGCGATTCGGCAAGGTACGAAAGGTGGAGGGTTGGATCTCCGCGCGCACCCCAGAGTTCGAACCTTAAGGGTCTGCCGGAACCCGAAATCCGACAACATGAGAGATAAATAATTGCATCATTCAAGCACAAGCATTATGATATGATCAAACACATGATCATACAAGTATCTCACACACATAAACATAGAGTATCATCCCAGCAAGCACACAAATAAGTATCAACCAAGAAGCAAAAGAGATAGCAAAAAGAAGCAAGATCTCTCTCTCTCTCTCTCTCTCTCTCTCTCTCTCTCTCTCTCTCTCTCTCTCTCTCTCGAAGCCTATGATCTATACATTTTCTCCCCCTTTGGCAACAAGTTACCAAAAAGCTCGAAAATGCATAGTGCTATGCGTCACTCTAGGCTTGATCTTCGGGAGGTTGCGTTGAGAGTACTCCAAGTACAAATGCATCTGTAGAAGTTGTTGGAGTTGGTGGAGTGGCAACCGGAGGTGTTACTGATGTTGTGGCTGCAGGTGCTGATGTAGTAGCTCTTGTGTCTCTCATTGGCACTGCTGCAAACCTTCATGCCCTAGGCAGTCTCTTAAAGGCATCTGTGGTAGCTTTACCTTTCCTCTCCTCAGCTTCTTCTTGGAGCTGCTAAACAGCTGTCTGCATCTTTGTCACCTTCAAGTCAAGATCATTGAACTTAGTCTCAATGGTCCTCTCCAGGCTCTCTTGATTCTGAGTCAAGGTGGCCAATCCTTTCTCAATCCTCACTTGAATAAGATATCCAAGTTGATCTTGCTTTGACTTGAGGAAAATTTGTGAAGCCTCTTCAGCACTTGGCATCTTTGCTGCTTTCTCAGCTTTTTCTTTTTCCCTCTTCTATTGAGCCTCTACTGATGTGGGATCTTCAACATTCATGACAACTGTGTTGTCCTCAAAGTCAGGCCTCAAGGGAAGATGTTCCTTGTCCAATAAGTATGTGCATGTGCCCATCTTGGAGTTGATGAGCATCTGGATTTGTGGAGCATACCCACATGATCTCTTCTAATCTGTAGCTGTCCTCTTGATTGTCTCAACAATCAGACTCACCACTTTGAACTTTTGGGGCACATCAAATAGCTGCAGCAAGTTTATGCAGTGGCATCTGATCATCCTATGATCTACTGATTTGGGCAACAGGGTGTGCCTCAAGATGGTGTTGATAGTGGCCAATCCAGACAACAGATAATAAACAGAGCCCAACTTGTGATTCTCCAAGGCTTTGTCAGGAATCTCCTTATACATGTTAGCCATGGAGTTGTGATGCTTCTTCTTCTTGGCATAAACATCTATGTCATCTTCATGCTCTGCAGGGGCATTGATCAGTTTGGCCCACTCACCAACTGTTGATTGGTACCTTGTACCTTCAGACATCTAGACAATTCTGCCAACAGGGTAGAAATATGTTGTGGAGTAGAATTGCATGGTGAGTTCATCATTCCACTTGGTCAGCTTTTGACCCACAAATTTGTCTACCCCACATAGTCTGAAACTTTCATGCACTCCTAGAAAGTGGTCTTCATTGTTGTCAATGTACTTCCAGTCTACCCACTTCATATCATAGACAATTGGCTTCTTATCAAGCAGAATGGTCTCATAGAAGTCCTGCTGCTCCTTGGCGTGAAACCTGTAGTCCACAGCAGTCCTTCTCCTCACAGCATATTGATCAGATTGTCTCCATAATCTGAGACCTGCATCCTTTCTGATGTTCATGTTTTCAGCCACTGGATGGGTGCCATCATGGTCAGGGATCGTGGGCTTTAACTTTCTAAGCAGTTGGGCTTCATCTTCTTCTTCAATCTCAGGCACTGGGGCCTTGTTCTTCTCAGCAGCTGGAATATTCCTTGTGCTCCTCGGTGCGGTCTTAGGGGCTGGGGCAGAAGCTTTGGGGGCAGTCTTGGGCTTAGAAGGGGCACCGCCAGACTTGATGGCATCCCCCATCAGCTTTGGAGCTTTAGATGCTGGTGCAGCATCCTCTTCTTCTTCCTCTTCATTCTCAGCTGGATCTTTCATCATAGATGATCTGCCAATGACTTTGCCCATAGTTTTCTTGACCCTTTCTTCCTCTTCTTGCCTTCACCAGCCTCTTTTGGTTCAAGAGTGAACTCAATTGTTTCCTGAGTTGAGGCTCTGGCTTTTGACATGGGCACTCTCTTTGCAGGAGCCTTCTTGTTCAAACTAGGCTTAGTAGATGCATTTGTGCCAAATTCTTTCTTGATAACCTTTTTCTTCTTGGAGTTGACCTCTTCCTCAGCAGCTACATAGTCTTTATCTCCAGACTCAGAATTTCTCTTCCTCCTCTGCCTAGTAGCAGCCTTAGGCAGGTTTCTAGGAGTACTTCTACTTCTTTCATCATAACTGCCAGAGGGACTAGTGCCCTCACTCAGATTCACTTGCTCTTCTGACTTATTCTGGCTATCACTCTCATCAGACATTCTGGCACTGCAAGCTGACGGCTGACCTTGTGAATAGTTATAGATGAGGTAGAGTGGATGAGCATCACAAGGTGCAAAGGTTTTGCAAAACAAGTGATTCTAAAACTTAGTTTTAGTTTTCCATAGAAAGCATTTCGGAGCTACCGATTTGTTAAACTCGGTGACACCGAAGAAATTTTGGAGTCTAAACTAGTGAAATCGGTCAGACTGAGACACAGTTCAGTGACTCCGAGATTGCTAGGGTTTCACTGAGAGTTTAACTCGGCCGCATCGATTTGCAATTTTCGGTGAGATCGGAAAGTGCAAGTGCAATGGCCTAAGCCAAATTGGTGGGACCGATTCCACAACTCGGTCGGTCCGAGATGAGTTCAACGGAAACCAAACCCTAAATTTTCGAATAAAATCTAATCTAAAGGATGTTGTTGCTGGAAAGGATGATCTCATACGTGGCAAGAAACATGGCATTTGCTTTGTGCAAAGAATCGGAGGATAGAATTGCACAAAGATTTCAACTTATACCCTAGTTCAGCGATGAGCTCGCTACGGCGGCAACAACGGTGTAGATTTGCGTTGACGGCGACGGAGACCAGCAGCGGGCGGTCGCTAGCGACGAGAGGACGATCCGGAGACCCCGAGTCGGCAAAGCAGGACACGCGCGGGCGATGAGGTTTTGGAGAAATGTCCAAAATTTGACCCGTCGATATATATATCCTGACCGTGTCAGTGTGACCGAGTGGAACAACTCGGTGGCACCGAGATGCAGAATCGCAAGCGGTTACTGCAACTTGGTGTGACTGAAAAGTTCTAATCGGTTGCACCGAGATTGAAAACCTAGATCAACTCAGTGAACTCGTGTGACCGAAAAGGATGAATCGGTCAGACCGAAATACACAGAGAGGTTTTGGAAGTTTAAGTCTATGACGAATCGGTGACTCCGAGTGCTCCTCACCCAGAGGGTTCGAATCTGACTTGATCAAACTTTGTGATGTAGCATGAATAGAGTTTGAGACGAGAAAAGCATAGATAGCTAGAGGAGGTTCTTAGGCATTCTTGTGCATCCATTTGGCAAAAGAAAAAGAGCCAAACAATCAAATCAACAAATGGATGTCCTCGAATGAGAAAAATATGCAATCAACATGCTCACACGATAAAATGGCAAATGAAATATGTGACAAAGCATGCACAAACACTCTAGCATCTACCAAGCAATTGGCGATGACTAGTTCATCTATATATGAGTATATTGACTTAGGAGTCAAATGAGAACACTTGATCATAGGTCATACTCATCGTTTAAGCACAAGTAGGGTTACCACTTTTACATAAAGCATTGTTGTGTTCACACCATTAGAGTTGCTTTAGTTCAATATTTAGAGTAAAGCTGCCCCTAGATGTGATATCCCCCCTAAGAGGGATGCACTAGCCTTGGGTTTTGTCGATGATGACTTCATGTAGTTGAAGATGTGGATGCTCAATGTTGATGTAGATCATTCGGAGCAATCCATTGGAGTGATTTGCACTTTCAATACCTACACGGGTTAGTCCCACAAGGAACAAACAAGGATATACATAGACATAGAGTGAAGTTCACAAAAGATGATGTCCATGAATGCATTAGGTTACCTTGTCCCTTGTCTTACCAACAAGAGGGTTTGTGACTCCTTGAACTAGTGCAAGATGTGGAAATTGTTTGCACTTGTCCTTGCCAAAATGATATGAGTGAAGTATGTTGGCAGATTTACCCTCAAGAACTCTCTAATTCTTCTTCTTCGGGATCCACATCAACTTGATGGTAATCCTTGGAGTTGTAGTCGTACTTGATGAATAAGAACTTGATGTAGTCTTGGGAACCCACTTGACCAAGGCCTTGGGAGCTTCTTCAAATGCATCAATCTCCTCTTGAAGCTTGTCCTTGCCTTTTTGCTTCTGGTCTTGTGGTGGAAGATCATCTTGAGCTTGTGTCCCCTTGAAAGAAGTAGGATCATACTTCTCTTGTTGAGAAACAAACTTCTTCTTAGGGTATTGATCTTCTTCCCACTCAACTCCATTGGCATTGAACTTTTGTTCAACACCAACACCTTGATTCTTCCGATGCCTTCCTTGCTTGCGTACAATTTCCTCAAATTGCTTACTTCCGGCAAGGCTCTTGTAAACACCTTTCTCTATAATTCCCTTCAATAAGCTATTTTCTTGCTCAAGCATAACTTGGCTAAGAGAATCATTAGTGGAATCAAGAGAACTACTAGAAGCAACAACATTGGATTTAACATGGTTATTGTTACTACTAGAAGAAGAATCTTTCTTACTCTTGTTGCTAGATTTTACTTGTGGCATGTAAGTAGACAAGAGTAAATGCTTGGCAATGTAAGAAGAACTTTTCTTACGAAGATCATCATTGATTTCCATTAAGAACCCATGCTCTTGCTCAAGGTTGAGCTTTTCAAAGCGTAGCTTCTAATGAGTCTTTAAAAGCTCTCGATGATCTTCTAAGGTAGTTTCATGAGCTAACTTAAGAGTGTTTAGTTCTTTAGTTAGACGCTCAATCTCCTTCTTAACATCGTCATTCGGTTTATATTGATTAGCATGATTAATAGCAAGTTCATCATAGTTTTCATCACTAGAGTTCTTAATAAGTAGATCATCATCAACTAGCAAATCATCTTCATCACTATTGAAATCAACAGACTCGGGGTGTGATACCTTTGGGAATTTAGCCATGAAGCATCTTCCAATTCCTTCATTTGGTGAGTCAAATATGTCGTAGGAGTTGGTTGACACAAGTGCTAGACCGGCAACACCTTCATCTTGAGTATATTAGGAGTCGGAGTGATAACTTCTCTTGGAGTGATGGTAAGATTCGGAGTCGGGTACCCATTAACCAACATGAGCTTGATGTCTTTGTTTTGTATAGCTCCTTGATGACTTGTCCTTCCTTTCCGAATCCTTGCTTCTGCGAGAGGTTCTTCGTTCATAACGATCATCCTCCTTATCTCTCTTGGAGGTGATTCTTCTCTTCTACTTCTCCCTTTAGGTGAGTCTTCTCTTCTTTTGTAGGGAGCCGTACACTCATTGGAGTAGTGTCCGGGTCTTCCACAATGGTAGCAATTACGCTCACGACTAGAAGATCTTTTGTCATTGTAGGACCTTGACTTGGAACTTCTTTCCTTGCTTCTACTCTTGTAGAACTTGTTGAAGTTCTTCACCATTAGGCTCAATTACTCATTGAAGGCTTGTTTCTCACTTCATGATGCAGGAGCATCACATGAGGCTTTGTAAGCACGACTAGACTTGTTGTGAAGCTCTTCCAATGACTTCCGTTGGCTTGAGATCTTTGTAATTGGGCATCATTTGGATCAATGTGCACACAGTATCATATTTTCCATCCAAGGCTCTTAGGATCTTCTTGATGATAAATGTGTCGGTCATCTCTTCACTTCCTAAGCCGGCAATCTCATTTGTGATGAGAGCAAGCCTACAGTACATTTGAGCGACACCTTCACCATCCTTCATTTTGAACTTGTCAAGCAGACTTTGAAGCACATCCAATTTGGATTCCTTGACGGAGTCGGTACCTTCATGCATATCAATCAAAGTATCCCAAATTTCCTTTGCATTCTCAAGACGGCTGATTTTGTTGAATTCTTCGGGGCACAGTCCGTTGAAGAGGATATCGCAAGCTTGAGCATTGTATTGCAGCATCTTCAACTCTTCCGCGGTAGCTTCATGGTTAGGTTCTCTCCCATCAAAGAATTCACCTTGCAAGCCAATACACACAATAGCCCAAACGACGGGGTTATGTCCAAGAATATGCATTTTCATCTTATGCTTCCAACTAGCAAAATTAGTACAATTAAAGTAAGGACCTCTACGGTGGTAATTTCCCTCGCGAGACGCCATACTCTCCTAGGTTGTGAAACCAAGGCTATGATCACCAAAGCTATGGAAATCAAGGCAAATGGAGACCAAAGCTCTGATACCACTTGTAGGATCGAAAGTATGTCTAGAAGGGGGGTGATTAGACTACTTGACCAAATAAAAATATAGCCTTTTCCCAATTTTAAGTCTTGGCAGATTTTAGCAACTTATCACAAGTCAAGCAATCAACCTAAACATGCAAATATAAGAGTATAGCAGCGGAATGTAAATGATTGCATATGAAGGTAAAGGGGAGGAGTTTGGAGGGAGCAAACGCAATGTAGACACGGAGATTTTTGGCGTGGTTCCGATAGGTGGTGCTATCGTACATCCACGTTGATGGAGACTTCAACCCACGAAGGGTAACGACTGCGCGAGTCCACGGAGGGCTCCACCCACGAAGGGTCCACGAAGAAGCAACCTTGTCTATCCCACCATGGTCATCGCCCACGAAGGACTTGCCTCACTTGGGTAGATCTTCACGAAGTAGGCGATCTCCTTGCCCTTACAAACTCCTTGGTTCAACTCCACAATCTTGACGGAGGCTCCCAAGTGACACCTAACCAATCTAGATGGTGTGTTGATGATGAACTCCTTGCTCTTGTGCCTCAAAGGATAGTCTCCCCAACACTCAACTCTCTCACACAGATTTGGATTTGGTGGAAGATGATTTGAGTGGAAAGCAACTTGGGGAAGGCTAGAGATCAAGATTCTCGTGGTTAGAATGGAATATCTTGGTCTCAACACATGAGTATGTGGTTCTCTCTCAGAAAATGAATGGTGGAAGTGTAGGCACGTTCTGATAGCTCTCTCCATGAATGAAGAGAGGTTGGAGGGGTATATATAGCCTCCGCACAAAATCTAGCCATTACACACAATTCACCAAGCTCTGTGGGACCGAATCGAGAAACTCGGTCAGACCAATATGGTTCAAAATGTGAACCTTAGAGTTTTCGGTGGGACCGACATGTCAACTCGCTGGGACCGATTTCATTAGGGTTAGGGCATAACGTAATCTCGGTGACACCGATCACATGAACCCGGTGAGACCGATTCATGTAATAGGCAAAAAGAGAGTTTGTCGGGCAAACTCGGTGGGACTGATTCGCTCATCTCGGTGAGACTGAAAAGTTATGAAAAGGAAACACAGGGTTTGCATTGCGAACTCGGTGGGACCGATCGCTCATTTCAATGAGACCGAAATGTTTTGAAGGGAAACAGAGAGTTTGGAATCCCATCTTGGTGAGACCGAGATCCCTATCGGTGAGACCGAACTGATTAGGGTTTCTGGCTATGGCTATGTCGAATGAACTCGGTGGCGCCGGATATATCAAATCGATGGGGCCGAGTTTGACTTTAGGTTTGGGACATATGTGGAAATGAGAAAGTGGTTGAGGGCTTTGGAGCATATCACTAAGCATTTTGAGCAAGCAATTCATTAGGCAACACCTCATCCCCTTTTAATATTATTGGCTTTTCCTATGGACTCAATGTGATATTGGATCACTAAAATAAAAATGCAGAGTCTTGAACTTGAGCCAATATGTGTGCTTAGCATTTTGAGGGGTCCACATCTCTAGTCCATGCCATGCCAATCATTGAACTTCCTCAAATAATCATCTTGAAAGAGTATTAGTTCAATGAGCTATATGTTGTTAGGAATTACCAAAACCACCCAGGGATAGTTGCACTTTCAAAGTCCACTTCCGGAGTGTGCCAATTCCTTGGTCCCTCTTTGGTGAGTTGGTCCTCAAACAAGCACAACCGTGTAACTCTCTCCACCACCGAGGCCGAGTACATTGCCGCCGCAAGTTGTTGTGCACAATTTCTATGGACGAGGCGAACTTTAAAGGATTAGTGTCACTTGTGACAAAGTGCCTCTTCTATATGACAACGAAAGTGCAATCAAGATCGCCTACAACTCCATGCAACATAGCAAGACTTAGCACATTGATATTCATCATCACTTCATCTGGGATCACATCGAGCGTCGGGATATTGATCTTATCTTTGTAGGGACTCAAGAGCAACTTGTATATATATATATATATATATATATATATATATATATATATATATATATATATATATATATATATTCACGAAGCCATTGGATGAAGCAAGATCGCCAGTTAAGGCATGAGTAAAATATCATTGATTTGAGCTATGTGGCTCGAGATAATGCACATTGATACGTCCATTTTGCATCATGTTTTCCTACTTTTATTTATATTGTTTTTATGTATAATAATGCTTTTGGAGTATTTCTAATGCCTTTTCTCTCATAATATGCAAGGTACACACAAAGAGGGAGAATACCGGCAGCTGGAATTCTGGACCTGAAAAAGTTGCGTCAGGCTACCTATTCTACAACTTCCAATGAGCTGAAACTTCACGAAGATTTTTTGTGGAATATATAAGAAATATTGGAGCCAATAAGTACCAAAGGGGGCCCACCAAGTGGGCATAACCCACCTGGGTGTGCCAGGAGGCCTAGGCGCGCCCTTGTGGGTTGTGCCCTCCTCGGCCCACGTCCGGTGCCCCTCTTCCGGTATATAAGTCATTTTGACCTATAAGGAGAGGACTTTCAGAAAAAAGCGTCGCCGTCTCGAGGGGGAACTTGGGCAGGAGCACTTTTTCCCTCCGGCGGAGCGATTCCGCCGGGGGAACTTCCCTCCCGGAGGGGGGAATCATCGTCATCATCATCACCAACAACTCTCCCATCTTGGGGAGGGCAATCTCCATCAACATCTTCAACAACACCGTCTCCTCTCAAACCTTAGTTCATCTCTTGTGTTCAGTCTTTGTACCGGAACTATAGATTGGTACTTGTGGGTGACTAGTAGTGTTGATTACATCTTGTAGTTGATTACTATATGGTTTATTTGGTGGAAGACTATATGTTCAGATCCATTATGCTATTTAATACCCCTCTGATCTTGAGCATGATTATCATTTGTGAGTAGTTACTTTTGTTCTTGAGGTCACGGGAGAAATCTTGTTGCAAGTAATCATGTGAACTTGATATGTGTTCAATATTTTGATGGTATGTATGTTGTGATTCCCTTAGTGGTGTCATGTGAACATCGACTACATGACACTTCACCATATTTGGGCCTAAGGGAATGCATTGTGGAGTACTTATTAGATGATGGGTTGCGAGAGTGACAGAAGCTTAAACCCTAGTTTATGCGTCATTCCGTAAGGGACTGATTTGGATACAAAAGATTAATGCTATGGTTAGAATTTATTCTTAATACTTTCCTCGTAGTTGCGGATGCTTGCGAGGGGTTTAATCATAAGTAGAAGGTTTGTTCAAGTAAGAACAGCACCTAAGCACCGGTCCATCCACATATCAAATTATCAAAGTAGCGAACACACAAATCAAACCAACATGATGAAATTGACTAGATGAAATTCCCGTGTACCCTCAAGAATGCTTTGCTTACTATAAGAGACCGTTTTGGCATGTCCTTTGCCTCAAAAGGATTGGGCTACCTTTCTGCACTTTTGTTACCGTTGCCGTTACTTGCTCGTTACAAATTATCTTGCTATCAAACTACTCGTTACTTATAATTTCAGTGCTTGCAGAGAATACCTTGTTGAAAACTACTTGTCATTTTCTTCTGCTCCTTATTGGGTTCGGCACTCTTACTTATCGAAAGGACTTCGATTGATCCACCCTATACTTGTGGGTCATCACACATCCCACCGCACTCATTATTTTATCTTGTTCTAGATGTAGGCATGGACATAGGGGAGTGATGTTCCTTTCATGAAATCACACTCTTCTTATTATGCATACATAGAATCAATCTTTCACATTCGCCATTTTTTATGGTACTTATGCTTCAAAGATGAGTTTTGGTCTTGACCCAAGGTTAAAATCTTCACGTTACCAAACCATTCGACTCGAACAAAGGTGGCATTGGCCACCAACCCTCCCTTCTGGAGGGTTTTGGTTCTTTTTGGATCTTATTTGCCTTTTCTAGTTTGCTAGGTCCTAGGTGGTTGTCCACTCTAGGTATTGGTCTTTTTCGTTTGCTTGTTGCAATATTGGACTGTACATCACCATATTCTAGTGTCGTGATTCCATCCCAAGCCATCTCATCTCTTAGACCATGTTTTTCCAAGTGCACACAAGTTTTGTCCTTGATAATGGGTCTGTGACCAGGCGGTATAATCGGTACCCAAGGCGGTTTTACCACCCTACACTCCGACTGTAGTGTCCAGGCGGTACAACCGTAGGCTCGAGCAGTTCTACCGCTCGGTCTCAGCTTTTTTATCCTTTCGGTACTACCGCTTGGCTCCGAACGGTACTACCGCTCCCTCTCTCAGGTGGCAGAAGTACTCCCTGTAGCTCCGGGGCAGTACCAGGAAGCGGTACAACCGCCGCATGGTCTAGGCTGCTATAGAAGAGTGCGGGCCAAAGGGGTTTCTTTTTTCCCTTCGTGCCCATATTCTTTTTCAACCCTAGCCAGTGGTCACCATCCCAATTGCCCTCCGGATCCCTTGCCTCCCCATCAGATCCGCTCCATGGAGGCCTCCTCCTCCCCGATCGCCTCCCATGGACGTCGGTAATGACTCGTTTCACCTCGGTTTTATCTTCAATCTTTGAAATCTCCATTTTTATGGCATTACTTGGTGTTTCTAATTTTGGGTCAGACTTTAGTGTGGAGGAGATCATACTATATCTTTCTATGCTTGTGAACAATTAGAATGTACAATGTTGTGTCTTTTATTCTCGATTTCCGTTGTGCTTGTACTCTCGTGTGTGGAATCGTGGTTAGCCCACTGTACAACCTCTCTTTCAGAGTGGTGCAACAGCTACAGGCGGTTCTACCGGTTGCTGATCCAATACTACCGCTCCAAGCGGTACTATCGGCTGCAGCACCGGTACAACCAGAAATCTTGTATCTTTTACACACTGTTGTACTTTCTCCCGGTTGTATCTAGCATTATTCCTCTATACTTGTGTGCATTCCTCTCATCTATTCTAGTTATCTTGTGTGCTTCCAGTGTCCGTGTGTGCAAGTGGCTCTGGTTCTTGCTCTGCTGCTCGTCAGAAGACCAGAAAGAGTGTATGGAGATGCAAGCGTCCATCTGATAGTGAGGTCAAGTCAGAGATGGTAATTCCCACCAAGCCCAGTCGTTGTGAGAAGTCAACTGCAGCCAAGCAACGCATTGCTCTTCCAATGCACAAGTGGCCTCACGAGGATTGGGAAAGATTCCGCAAAGTCAATCCATACGACTCTTGTTCATGCTAGATGGACCACTCCTCAATTACAAAATGAGATGTAGATGAGGATGCTGCATGAAGTGTTTGAACACAACAAGAACTACTTCACTAAGCAGTGGACAGTTTACCTTGAACATTGGAGGAACAACATAGATTACTTTGGTAGGGCTCTAGCACATTGCAAGAAATTTGACTTGGACAAGCTTATGGAGATCAACGGTGCTTCGATCTGCAGCATGTCCATCAGTTTTATGCTACCATCCACTTTGGTACGATGAGGCTCGCACTTTGACTTTCATGTCCAGGACAGGCTCTTTCAGTCGCCTTGGAGATCTTTGTGCCATTATCTAGGCTATGAGGACACTGGACTTACTGGGAATGGGGGCATCCGTCCTCACAACCATGCGGAGCCCATGAAGAATGAGAAGCTTGCACCCTTGCACATCCGCGGTCATGGCAAGACTGGTGGATCCAAGAATCTTTAAAAGGTCTATGACATTATGCATCACGTATTCCGCAATGTACTTCTGCCCAAGGTTGGGAACCAGGATGAGATATATGGATACCTTCAGGATCTAATGGTAGCTATGAAGACCAAGGCTGGCACTCGTATTACCTTTGATGTGTCCAAGTGGTTGTGGGAGGAGATGCACAACATGTTCATCGATAGGAAGGTGCATATATATGCTCCCTTCGTGATGGGCTTTTTGTACTCCGTGTGGGAGGTTCGCAGGCCAGGAGAGCCCCTTACTGCTCCAGATAACCTCATAATGCATGAGGTCAAGCAATTTAGAAAGAAGAACCATGCTCACCCTTGCTTCCCTGCTGATAGCCCAGAGGATGTTTATGCCACTCGAGCGACAGTGACTTTGAGATGGAGATCGGGGCCAAGCCCTCTTGGGTCAGCAAGCTCACGACAAAGGTCAAGAAGACCTTCTGTATGCAGACCCACATTTAGAAGAACCTCTATGAAGCTCATGTGAATGAGAAGTTGGCTCACCGTAGACAGGTTGAAATGATGAGGCACCTAAACATGCAGGTTGATAATGGGACAAAGAATAGCATCACTCCAGAGGAGAGGTGGAACTATGAGAACAAGTGGACTGATGAGGAGGACTCCGATGTGGCCCTGTATGCTCCCCTGCCGCTTCTACTACTGATGATGGTGATGATATCATGGAGGAAGGAGAGGGCTCTGCTGGAGATGACCCCACTGACGACGAGGAGACCGAGCAGTCAGAGGAGGACTACTGAGCTCTGGGGCGTTAGCATCACTCTTTCCCTTTTTGGTGTCTTGATGCCAAAGGGGGAGAGAGTTCTATTAGGTCTCAGGATTTGCATGGGTTTGCTTATTTGCTTTGGTTGTCAGTTGAACTCTTTGCTTTGGTTTGGTTTGTGAACTTGGCATGGAGACTTTCTGTGTGATGTGAGACATGCGTTCCCGCGTTATCTGTCTAGTTATCTTGTCTCTTATGTTGTGTAGAGCAATGCTTTATCGTTGCCCTTTACTTTTTGCTCTACTTTATATCATTGCAAATGCATGCTCATTGTACATTTACTTCTTTTCCAACCTTTTCTTGGTCTATAAAATATAGGGGGAGCATTAGTCCTAGGGTGAGCACTTTGCATTCCAAAGGCAAAGTCAAATTAGTGCTCACACCTAGGGGGGCCGTCTATATTTTCTACAAAAAATTGCAAATCGTGTATTGTCATCAACCACCAAAAAGGGGGAGATTGCTAGGGCATTTCCCACTTTGAGTGTTTTGGTATTGATGACAATGCATTTTTGCGGACTATTCGTGTGCCTAAGATACATGGGATTACTTCATGTGGCACAAGATGGTTAGGCATTCCCTCCAGACAGAAAAGATCGAAGACAAAGTTTCAGGCGCTTTTATTTCTCTGGTCGTAGGAAATCCGTACTATTAAGAGGGAATCCACATCGGAAGGTACTGGGTGAATCAAAGCACATACACACTCATATTGCACCCACATATATCCTTCTGTTCGAGGAGAGAGCACCTCAAATTCTACCTAGTGCAGTTTTACCACACCAGCAGTTGTACCGCTGGTGGGAGCGGTTGTAACCATCGGGATAGTGTTTCTGGAACAACCACCGCACCAGGGGTGATATCCTAAAGTTTGCGAGCTCCAGGTGCTCACCAAGCGGTTGCATCGCTGTTTGCACAACGGTTGTACCGGTGGTCCTTCCCAATCACCAGGATACCCACACGGCAGTTGTACCGGGGCCAGTACCACCTCAACTACCGGTCAGGGGTCAGTCCCTTCGGGTGTTGGAGCCGGTAGTAGCCGGTGGTGGCCCAATAGTTCTCGGATGGCCATGGCGGACCGGTACTACCGGTGTCTGCAGCGGTTGTACCGATCAAGACTTAGCCACCACCAGCACTTGTTCCTGGCGGTTGTACCGGGCTTGATACCGTCCCAGCCACTCGTCAGTGGTGGCTCCCTTCTGGTTTAGTGGAGGTAGTAGACAGTGGTTGGCCGGTAGTTCCCGGGTGGCTTCGGCTAACCGGTGCGACCCCCGGTTGTACCGCTCGGTGCCATAACACGGGGTAACTTGTGAAATGCGGTACTACCGGTGGTTGCACCGGTTGTAACGATTGGAGTTGGGGGTGACTACAAATGGGACTGGTTCTTCCACCTGCAACCTACCTCTTGCCTCTCTCTCTCTCTCTCTCTCTCTCTCTCTCTCTCTCTCTCCCCCCCCTCCATTAATCCCCTTTGAGCTTTCTTGCCCGATCTCCTTCTCTAGCCAACCAAACTTGTTGATTTGCTAGGGGTTGAGGGAGGAGACCTAGATCTGCACTTCCACCAAAGGAAATTTGAATCCCTTCTTGTGTGGATTTTGTTACCCTTGGGTGTTTGGGGACCCTAAACGGAAGAGGTCATCTCGGAGCCACATTCCATTGTGGTGAAGGTTCGTGGTGTTGTTGGGAGCCTCCAATTAAGTTCTGGAGAGAGCCTCGACCTTGCTTTTAAAGGCTCGGTTGCCGCCTTCAACGGAACCACTAGTGGAATCATGTCATCTTGCATTGTGCGAGGGCGCGAGGAGAATACGGTGTCCTTAGTGGCTTCTTGGGGAGCATTGTGCCTCCACACCGCTCCAACGAAGATGTACCTCCCCCTAAAGGGAGGGAACTTCGGTAGCACATCCTCGTCTCCATCGACTCGACTTGTGTTTATTTCTATCCTTTACTTTGAGCAAGTTATATTGTGTTTGTATCTTTTGCTTACTTGTGAGCTCGTTCGTGTGCTTGTCATATAGGTTTTCCACCTAGTTGCATATCTAGACAACCTATTTTATTGTCAAGCCTAATTTGATTAAAAAGCTAAAATCGGCAGTTGCATATTCAACCCCCCCTCTAGTCAACCATATCAATCCATTCACAATGCAACTGTAAAAAACTTCTCCCTGTTCTGAAGTAACTCATGTTGGTTGCCAACTGAATCCTATTTATGTATTCAGGTAAGTCATGTTTTTATCAGGGTGTTGACCTTACATTGTGTTGTATGCTTGTGTAGATGGCTTGTAAGATTAAACAATTCTCTTATGGTTCTGGAGGGCATGGCATTTCCTCTGGTTCAGTAGGTGATGCCAGTCCATATGAAACTCCCAAGTTAGTCGTGGCGCGTAGGCGTTCCAGGTCGTCCAGGAAGGCAACCACCTTCACACAACCTCAGTCAAAGGCAATGAAGGACAACAAGAAGATGAAAGGAGATGTGTGTCGTGATGTTTTTTCTCCGTGCCCGACACTGAAGATTATCTAGCACAAAAGCAAGCGGAAATGCAAGCATTCCGTCAGGCGGTGGGTTCCTCCTGAGAACAAGAGAACGGGTCTGTTCTCCGGCACAACCCCAGGCCAATTACGAAGTTTGTGGTCAGGCTCGATGATGTAGACTTAGCTTACCCAAATCTTTGCATACCGGGTCATTTTGCGAAACATCTGAAAGATTGCGAAACCAAGGGGGGTTTCCCCTTCTTTGGGCTTCTAGAATAAGCTGGCAGCTTATTCTAGAAGCACAACCAAATTTTATTTTTTCAAAGCCTACTATTTCCTCGTTGTATATACACCCAGAAATTGGAAAAATATAAAAGGTTCATTTTTTAGAATAATTTTCAGTTTGTTTTGCACTAGTATGTAATTTTCCGCCAACCAAAACCGAGCATTGACTTCATGGCGAAAAACAAAAAAAATTGGTCAAAATAGTGTGATTGTGTCTTGTGTATAGCAATATTTTTTGTTTTTTTACCTAGAAGTCAAGCTGGGCTTTGGTTGACAAAATTTGCATACTAGTGCGAAAGAAAGTCGCGTTTATTTCAAAAAATACTTCTGAACTTTTTTTGAATTTTTATGTTTTTTTTCCAATTTCTGGGTGCATATACAACCAGGAACCAAACGTCCCCCCCCCCCCCCCCCCCCGCCCCCAAAAAAAAGCCACCAAATAAACTGGCTCTAGATCGATTTTCTAGCGAAGTGAGAATGTTGGTTTTGATACTGTCATGCGAGACTCATGACCCGACCCGACCCGTTCGTTACAAGCGGGGTTCACTTTGAGTAAGAAAAACATTAGAGCTCTCCTAGGCATTTACTCCTTGCATGGTAGAAAACACATCTAACTTGAATGCCACCGACAATATATGGCTACATCTAGCTTACTCGACGAAATATGACCAAGTCTAAACGCACACAGAGATGGCAGTGTATGCGTGCCAACGTAGAATCGCTACATCGGCAGGATGTAGCGTGGAGGTTGCTCCAAGTCCGGACGATGCGTGGCGCGCCGCGACGGTTCCGGCGGGGATGCGACACGACAGTCGTGGAGGACCCGATTCACTTGCCTTACTTTTGTCAGTTGGGGAGGGGTTGCGATGGGCCCCACCTCCTTGAGGCAAGCGGATAGGAAGCTCTTGGTTAATCATTTTTTGGCAGTACTCCTACTACGCTTTTCTTTCTCCAACAAGATCACATCGGGGCTGCCACAACTTGTAAGCACACAGTCAAAAGGCATAATTAAGTACACAAATTCTATGGATCGTATAACACCACCAGCCAGGAGCTAGCTAATATACTTTTTTTTCTAGCATCATTTAGTACACAGATAAGTGTTATCCTTCTTCAGTAAAAGGATCCCCAAACAGGCGAGGTAGATGCATCACTCACCCTGTGCGTTCGGTTTATTCGGTTTACATGGTTCGGTTTATATGGTTTTTCGGTTTGTATGGTATTAATACTTCGGTAAATACGGTATGAAAATAAAATACGGTTCGGTTTTGGTATATACCAAATTATTTCGGTATGGTTTCGGTATATACCATAAAAACCAAAGTTGACGCGAATTTGAAAATGACGTATAATAATTTGCAAATTTATGACTCAAAACACATACTATTTTACACAAATAGTATATGACTACATATATAAGTATATATGAATGCTTTGATTCATGTGTTGATGGTTATGGACGTGCTTAGCATTTTAAAACGATTAAAATGATTATGTTACAAGAAAATTTACGTGCTTAGTAGTGAATTTAACTCATGTACAAGAAAAATGAGAACTTTTATGGTTGTTCATCTAAAAAAATATAAATTTATTTTTTCCTTCGGTTTATTCGGTTAACCGTTCGGTTTTTCGGTATATACCATAAAAACCAAAGTTCAAATCGGTATGAAAAGTTCATACCATACCGAAACCAAAAACCATAAAATCGGTTCGATTTGGTTTATTTTCGGTATGGTTTTTCGGTTCGGTTTTCAAATACACAGAGTGATGCCTACTGATCAAACCACAACCAATTTGCAGACGCGTCGTGACAAACGGACGAACGACCAGAGTTCAGTTCTGGCAGTAGCGTGCGTGATTGCAGATGGAACGCTCCCACCCACCAGATGCCCGTTCGTCGTGTTCCATGCATAGCGGCAGAGGCTTTTGTGGTTAACCCGACCACTCACCAGGTGTCAGGCCGATGGAGTGGGGACAGAGAGATACTCTGCCGCCCGCAGTTGAGTACGTACGCTCCCACGCAGAAGATGCTGCATGGCTGCCTGGCTCCTACCGTATGATCCGTTGTAGGCCACTCTTCTTTCTTTCTTTCTTTCTTTTCTTCTTTTCTTCTTTCGCGAACCGAGCAGACTCTTTTTGCTCAAAGGCTGACACGATTGGACATGAGATTCATCGAGAGCTTGGCGTTGGTCCTTCGTCGTCTTGACTGTGCACGGATCATCAGACCATGCCTCACCAATTGGATGGATGGATGAGCTTGGTGCATGGATCACAATTACTGCCCAAGTAGATGAGTAACTAGTGCAAGAACAATATAACTAAGAGCAAAGAATAACCAACAGATCGAACTGGAAAATGAGATACACAACTGGGTCATGGATCATGTTCTCATTTAAACAACAAAATAAATCAAGCAGAGAACACTTGAACTCTGCTTCTTTATTGAAGACAGCCGTGAAGTGACTTCTGGGAGGAACGTCTACAACTCTACTCGCCTCAACAAACCTACTAAGAGCATCTTCAGCCGTTAAGCCCTCTAGAAGGCATTTTTTTCGCCTCCTGGGGGCTGCTGGCGAAAATTTTGGCATGGGGGTGAAAAAATTTCCACTCGTTGCACCCCTAGGCTGCGTTCCCAGGCCGCGCACTCCTGTGGCCGCGCTCGCTCGCCCGTCCGCGCCAGCTCGCTCGCCCGTCCGCTCGTCTCTGCCCATGAACCGGCCGACGACTCGCACAACCTCGCCGCTGGTCTCCGACCACGGGTCCTCGAGAAGAAGCCGTGCTCGTTGTCGATTTAACACGGCGAGCTCCACGTTGTTCCCCACGGCCTTCATCCGCTCCACGCATCGGACCTGGTTGTCTTTGAGCATGTCGTCGCCGCCCACGACGGCAGCACGCTGCCACGCCCCGGCTCAAAGACGCGCTGCCCGCGAGCCTAGCTCGACTGCGTTACGCCTCGGAGGTGAACGCCCGGCATGATGAGGGCGCATTCGCTCACGGGTCGAAGCCCGCCAACCAACTGCGGCGCTGGCGTTGGCACCGGCGGAGTCGCCGGACACGAAGAGCTTGCCCGGGTCGGCGCCGGAGTCGGCGAGCCAGGCTTGGACGTCCTCGTCAGACCCAGATCCGTTGGGCCCGGGGGTCGTGCTGGCGAGGCGGTCGCGGAGCCAGGCGAGGGCGGCAGCGGCACCCTCATGTGCTGCCGGGAGCCGGTGCTGGGGCGCGAGGCGGCAGCCGAAGGAGAGCACGAGGGCGGGGAGCTCGTGGGCGAAGCGGAGGCAGCAGGCGCACACCGCGGCCACGGGCATGGACCCCTCCTCGACGAGCTTCGACGCGAGCGCGAGCGCAAGCATCCGGAGAGCTTCGGGCGGCCGGAGCACGGCGCCTCGGTTGAGGCGGCCGTGCCAGGCGGCGGGGAGGGAGAGAGAGAGGAGAGAGCTGGCCCACAAAACGTGTGCGTGGAGGGAGAGAGAGAGAGGAGGGAGCACGTGGGTGAGGAAAAGTGAGGGGACAAGGGAGGCGCTGGCCCACAAAACGGCTAAATTAGGCCCCCAGGAGCCCCCCGTAGGGGTGCGCTGGGTGTGGCATGAGGCCGCCGGCGCTATTTTTTGCGTTTGCCGGTGAAGAATGAGGACTTGGGGGGCTGATCGGGGCGTTTTTTGCCCGCCGGCGCCTAAAAATGGCTTGGGGGCGTCTTGGGGGCCTTAGTGGAGATGCTCTAACATATTGGAAACCTGAATCAACAACATTAAATAGACAATGCTCCCTATGTTACCTTGAAAACAATCTTATAATTTGGGACGGAAGGACTAGTATTTTAGTGTACCAAAATGGCAATATTGAATCAATACGCAAATACATCGTCGTTTACATGCTCCACTGAAATGGAATATCTCTTTGAAGCACCTCAACCTTAATATTGTCGTTCATCGATGTCCCAATCCAAACAGAACACTAAGAGCAGATAGTTCAGACCCCACGTGACACAATGTATATTCTCTTTGTAAAATAGTACTCCCTCCGTCCGGAAATATTTGTCATAGAAATGAATACAAATAGGTGTATCTAGAACTAAAATACATCTAGATATATCCAATCTTTGGACAAGTATTTCCGGACGGAGAGAGTAGCATGAATAACAACTGCTAGTTAGTCCTCTATTTTGACTTCAGATTATCAGATTGCTAATTGTCAAGTTTGTTTCGTGCCACCATTCAAGAAAGGGAAACAAAATAATAAACGAAGAGATGTTGTTTTCTTCAACTTTGTTGAGGCAAAACAAATATCTAGGAAAACATGGAAATGACAAGAAATTCCACATGCTCGTTGCACGATAATGGCCAGCAGAGGCGGTCGTGTGGCCGTAGGAACTACAAGGTGACTCAACACAGAAGATGCATAGATCACAAATGCAATGCTTATTTGTTTCATGACTTCCAATAACCTACAATTCATGAAGTACTAAAAGCAACACTTACATGCTGTTTTTCGCAAAAAAAAACACTTACATGATGTTGTACTTCCGAAAATCTGGTATAAAATACACACAGGAAGGTAACTGATTCAAATAAAATCAACATCTAACAATATATATGTACTCCCTTTGTAAACTAAGAGCATCTCCAGCAGTTTGCCGCCCAGGAGGCATTTTTTCAGCCGCTTGAGGCTAGGCCCGCGATTTTTTTGGCCTTGGGGGGGGGGGGGGGGACATTCCCAATCATGCACCCAATGGGTAGTCATTTTTTCCGACTCCATTTTGGCTTTTCATTTCGACGAACAGCCTGTGGGCACTCCAGGCGCCAAGCTCCTCCGCCTCCCGGCCCGGCCGAGCTCCTCCGCCAGGTGCCAAGCTCCGTCCGCCTCATGGCGCTGCAGGTGACCTCGGGAGCACGCTCGTGACCGCTCGCCCGCTTCCCGTGCACGCTCGCACGCAGCTTCCCATGCCCGCTCGCGCACAACTTCCCGTGCCCGCCGCTCGCCCGCAGCTTCTCGTGCCCGCGAGCGCTTCGCCGGCCCACCACATCCTCTCCCTCGCCCGGAGCTCCGTCCCGGACGCGAGCGGCGAGTGCGAGCTCCGTCCACGGCGCCTCCCCGTGCAGCTCGGCGTGCAGAGTCCTATCCCATGCATGCGGCTCGGTGTGTGTGCGTAGGGTAGGCGGAAGGAAAGAGAAAAGAGAGGAGAGGGGAGAGGAGAGAGAGAGGGATGGGTGGCTGACATGGGCCAATTGGATTGGTTAAAAATAGCGTCGGTGCCCCCGGATTCCCCCCGGTGGGCTGGGTGTGAGCTGGGTTTGCCAGCTATATTTTTTAGCTAATCCGGCGAAAAGTAAGATCCTGGGGGCACAGCTGAGGCATTTTTGTGTCGCCGGCGTTAAAAAATTGGTCCTGGGGGGCTTCCTGGGGAGACGGGCGAGCATCTCCGATAGAAGATGCAAATTTGGAGATGTAAAACAAGAGATGTAAAAGTTTACATCTCCAAAAAGTGCTTTTGGCATCTCCAAAACAATGTCAACTCCAACAGATGATGTAGATTGAAGGTGTAAAAATCAATTCCCATAGATGATGCAAATCGAGATGAAAATCTAAAAACTTCCAACTACTACTTCATTTCAACATAGTTCATAAAATTCATACATAGTTCGAACATAGAAAACATAAATAAATGACTAGCACAACTAATCCAAATTACTCGTCGTCCGAGGGAATCCAATACTCCTCGTCGTCGTCATCCGGGAGCCGCGAGAACTCCTCGTCCTCCTCCTCCGAGGACTCAATGGGGATCACCGTCGAGGGGTCGGCCTCATCCTCCTTCTTCACCTCCGTATTCTTCTTCTGCTCAACACCGTGCTTCCAGAAGAACTCCTGCTCGGCCTGGACTTACTCTGGATGCTCCTGCGCAAACCTCGCCATCGCCGCCTCGTCGTTGTCGCCGGGGATGACGACAATGGCCGACCTCTTTTTCGTCTTCTTCGACGGAATCTCCTCCATCTGAATGCCCTGCGTCACAAGTATCTCCGCATCTGCCCGGGTCTCGATCTCCGGGAAGTTGAGGTCAGACTTTGGTCTTTCGGCACGACACACCACCACGTCGTAGGCACGCGCGACCTCGTGGACGGTGGGGTAGGTGCCGAGCCAGAAGTAGCGGCCGGCGTCGGAGTACTCCACCCCGGAGTTCCGGGGCGGCTTAACCCACACACCGAAGAACCCGGTGCTGCTCTTTGGGATCTTCTTCCGCAACAGGGCGGCGGCGGGGTGACGGCAGTCTATTCAGTGGATGCGTGGAGGGGCCGATTGGGATGTAGGTGGCGGCCGTGGTGGATGCGACCAGGCGGGGTTGTGGGGCATCGGCGGCGCTAGATGCGGGCGGGTGGAGGACGGGGTGGGGCTGGAGGTGGTGGCGGCGGCGGAAGCGAGCGGGGCTGCAGGCGACGGTGACGGTGGCGGTGGATGCGGGCGAGGCCGTGGTGCGGGCGGGGCGGTGATGGATGCAGGTGGATTGGAAATGTGCGGGTGGCGCGGCGACGGTGGCGTGCGGTTGCAGATTCGCGGCGTTCGACGGTCCAAAGGCGGTGTAATCGCTGGCAGAGGTGCAGGAGGGGGTGGATCTGGCGGGGTGGGCGGATGGGTGGGTGGCGACAGTGCGGCGGGCGACGAAAGGAAGAAGAAGAGGTAGGAGGAAGTGAAATGAACAGCAGTTGATGGGTTGGCGAGCTGTTGCATTTTTACATCTCCATATGGTGAACGTGCAAATTTGCAACTTGTAGTGTTGTATTTTACATCTCCAGCAGCCGGAGATGTAATTTTATTGCATCTATATCATCTGTTGGAGAGCTGATTTTGGACTTCGGAGATGCAAAAGTACGGTATTTTTGCATCTACATCTTCTATTGGAGATGCTCTAATGTATTATCTTTTAGATCACTAAAGTAATATGTATTTTATCGAAAATCCTTTTCTGACCCAGGCTCATCTGCACTTGCGTCGAAGAAAAAAATCAAAACAAATGTTAAGAAAATTCATTAAAAAATCCTTTTTTTTTCATGGTAGACAATTTGCTGCGTGAGGTGCTCCCCAATTTTCAAATCATTTTCACATCTAAGTAGCTCTCGGCAAAAACGAAAAATTTGGGGTGTGTAAAAAAGTTTACTGTTCATGTACTGTTTTAACCTGATTTGTCTTTTTTGTTGAGAGCTACTCAAATGTCCAAATAAACTAAAAATTAGAGCGGACCACGTGCAATAAATTGTCTACCATGGGAAATTTTTCGGAATTTTTATGTTTTTTCCTGACCGGGTGCAGATGAGTGTGGGCACCGAATCGTTGCACGTACTATACACCTAACAATATATATGTACTCCCTCTGTGTATTTCGTACCAGGTTTTTGTATGTACAACAGTATGTAACCATTGCTTTTAAATCACTAAATAGTAATCTAAAAGACCTTATATTAGTTTACAAAGGGAGTACTAAGTAATTGTAGTCTAATATGATACACGCTCATAAACAATTTGGTTAACATCATCTCTCTTCTCCGTGTAGATATATTTATATCATAAATTAGATTCACGAAAAGTTGTAGATGTGCCTTTTTCTACAGAAGTTTGATTTTGTTATAGAACCATCACATTTTTTTGCGGGTTTAAAATAAGTTTTATTCCAAAGTAACAGGCTTATAGTCCGCTAATACACGATTATGAATGAACGGGAGTGGCCGTTGCAACCAACAAGCGGTCCTAGGAGCCGTTCGGGCATAATTAGCAAGACAATGTGAGACCATGTACTGTGATCTCATAATCTTCACTGGTTTAAACTCTCTCTGCAGGATGTAGTTCTTGATCTCCCACACCAATTGACCATTAGGTGATTTATCAAGTGAGGCATCAGTCATAGAAGAAAGGGCCACCATCGAGTCTGATTATACTAAGACCGGAAGGTTAGACCATTCAGCCATAGACATTCCTATCTCAATAGCTTGAATTTCCGCCTCGAGAGCATTGTTACAGTAGAACAATAGTTGACATGATGAAAAAATGATAGAGCCCAAGTTATCCCGTAGGATCATGCCTGCTCCTGCCTAGCCCTCTTCCACTGAATAAGAACCATCCACTGACAAGGCAAGCCAGCCAGGTGGTGGTGGCTGCCATGGTGTATCCAACAACATTGCCTTGATTGGTACTGGCTGTAATGCACCCTCCGGAGGCGATTTCCCTCTGATCATTTTCTCTGTGGTGAGATTGGTTGCATTGCGTACAGAACTAAGATAGCTACACAGGAATGTCTTAGATGTTTCAGCCCGAGGGATTTCTATACCATGCGATAATTCATTCCACAAGTACCATATCCTCCATAGTAGTATGATGATCATAACCAGCACCTCACTAGTATGTTGACCCAATAAAGTAAACAACCATTCATCCCCCGTGTGCACAACTTGCTCCTTTTTAGGTATGGACCAAACCTCTTCCATAGTATCCAAAGAGTGGCCGCCACATTGTCACATGTGACTAGAGCATGGAACGAGTCCTCATCATACTTACCACAGATAGTACAAGTCGCCCTGTGAGCCAAGTGTCGGTTATGATTGCTCACTGCGGTAGCTAGTGCCCCTGATACGGCCTTCAATGCTACTGTACGCAAACGATGAGGCACGGCCGCCTGCCAGATCAAGTTCCACACTCGTCGGTTGTCGTCTGGGTTGGAAGTAGAGGCTGTCGGCGCAAAGAGAGTATCATGTTCCTCCATAGCGAGTCTGTAGGCACTACACATGGAGAAGCACCCTTTCGGGTCAGGATGCCATGCAATAAAATCCTCCTGGTGCCTTGGTGATGTCCAGATATGTCGTATTGCCTCCACATCAACAGGAAAAAAAAGTAAACTCAACAAATCTGCCCTCCAAACACCATTGCCATCAAGAAAGTCTGACACTCTGTTCAGTCTACAATTCCGCTTAGGGGTAATGGGAAGGAACAGAGTTCCTCAGGGAATCCACGGGTCCCTCCATGTCGAATAGACCTTCCATTACCAGCCCTCAAATAAGACCTTTCTTCTGCAACACCTGGTCGAGCTCATTGCCTTTCCAAACTATAGAAGAACATATTATATGCACAATGTTGGCTATAGTTTTCATAACATGCACATGTGAGGCTAGCATAACGGGGGAACACTAACAAACGTGTGCTATTGTCAATAAGAGAACCATGACGACTCGTATATGATAATGTCACCGGGCCCAAATTATTCCGAGCTAACAAACAGTGTTACAATAGTAAAAAGGTTTAACCAATCTATTACATGAGGCATGAATGAGCATGAACCGGAAAGGAGGTCAGTGGTCCAGAGAATGGCATGGCATTCTTTCCTTAGTGTGCCTCTTTCGTGTTAAGCATCCCCCAATAACCAATGCCTTAGTGTATCATTTGGAGCAACATATATTGGAAATATTCCCTATAGGCAATATTATTGTATTATTTATTTCCATGTTTATAATTAAGAGTTTGTATTCTATGTTATAACTGCTATGATCCTGGAATATGTGATTAAGTGGAAAACTCATAAGCACGTGTGCAATGATAAACGATAAAACCTGATCCCTAGTCTCTCCTCTGGGACTAGCTCAAGTGTTGTATGTTTAGCATGTTTTCCGGATCTTGGGATATCGTTAAGTGTAATGATAGTCCCAAAACAACATTGAGAGTATGACATTAGAAGAACAATCATATTGAATTGCCCAACTTATTTGTTATACTTTGAGATATTGTCGTCACAAATCAATCGATATAACATAGAGAGTTAATGTATGCTTTAATTCCTTAGACCATGGGAGTATCGTAGCCACTTCTTACCGTACAATGGAATTTGGGGTTGCTCAAACATTATCTGTAACTAGGTGATCATAACGACAACTTGCAGGTTCATTGGAAAGTTTGACAAGGGGCTAGACAACCAGGAATATCATACTTGCCATGAGAGGAACACACCCTATTGCTGTTCCGTTGAGGCGGGCTTTTCCAGTCGGCCTCCTCTGGCAGCGGCCGAGGCTAGAGAGGTGGAGGAGGGGTGTGGGTGTTGTCTAGGTTCGCCTCCGCCGACCCCCTCCCCCCCACCCCCCGCGCGCGCGAAGAGCGATGCACACCCTTTAATCAACTATATTCTAGGTATGCTCATAGTGATGGGTAAGGCTGAGGAACTATCGAATTGTTCGGGTATAGCATCGGTGAAGGGCTGGCGTACTATCGGTTGACCTACTTCAAGCAAAGACAAGACACCCTATGAAGAAGTGGTCTAGATTATGCACCATATGCTGGGGGTAGGAACACAAGAGTACAACATGTCCTGATCAAGGGGACGTCCATAAGGCTCCAAGGAAATTGCCGAAGTGTTCAAAGTGTGGAGTGCTCAATCACTGGAAGAATTTGTGTGGCAAACCTATTGATCTATTTGAGTCATACTTCCTTTAGACCTGCTCTATCCTTTTTTTGTTGGGGGTAAAAACTTGTATTGCTCATAAGGTATGGTAAAATCAAGGTCGCATAGATGTGCAACACCGAGGTACAACACCAAGCCATACGAGAGTACGACTATGTAATCTACCATAGTTTGCCATGAAGTGGCTTACAAAATTTTGACTACGTCGTACGTGAGTAATACAAGTTTTTCGTTCTACGAACTTCGACTCAATCTCTTGGATCAACAAGAGAAATCTTTATCTATCTGGTTTCTCATTTTTTTCAGCATATTGATGGCCTTTAAACAATCAGTCTCAATATGTATCGGCAAATTGGTCCATTGCAAGGCAAGCAAAATTCCTTCTGTTAGCACACACAACTCGGCTTCAAGGGCATCATTACACGAAGTAGCTGGTGGCATGCAAAGAATACATTATTACCTGCAGTGTCTTGCAGCACCATAGCAATCAACAACAAGAACGAAAAATCCATCAGTGTTGAGCTTTATTAAAACCCTGAATCGGCGACACTCGTTTCAGTGCAAAATCTCCTTTAGCGGCAATCAGATCATGAAGAATTGGTGGTTCTTAGTCCAACACAAACTTGCCTTAACTAAATCATGCTCTTGCTTTGTTTGTAAACTCATAATGGTGGATACATAGCTACATAAAAATCTCTTGGACACGTCTATAGGAGGAGCAGGTTTTGCATGTGTCACTTCATTGCCTACATACCACATGCACCAAAGCAACATGAAAAAATTCAATCTTTGTACCTCTATGACCTCACATGAATATGGAAGATCAATTCAGGTCCGGTATGTGTCACATTTGCTATATCCATAGTTGACCAACACTGAAACATTTCCCGCTAAAGTGAGACAACCATGGGGCATCTAATAAGTGTGTGGAATGCATCTTGTTTCTCCCTGTGACAAACTAGACAAAAATCACAGATCTCAAGGTGTCGATTCTTCTTCAAGGCATTGCTTGGTAGTGAGTTCGTTGCGAGTCTCCAGATGAAAACTTTGACTTTTGGTGGCGCAAGACCAGACCATACTAGCTTCCACCATGATCGATCTCCAACATGATTCAAGCTAGAATCTTTAGAATTTCATGAGCATCGAGGGGCATATGTTGATGTATTGGGTTCTAGTTCCATCACCATTCTATAGCAAGTAGCTAAGAGACCTAGTGTAATCAACATCTTTCTTTCCACGATAAAACCATGTGAGAGTTAAACGTGGTATCCGATTGTTTTTTCATATTTTTATCTTGGTTCCATTGCCACCTCGCCAGGTTAGGCCCTTCTTTTAAGCAACTGGGGACCATAATCAATACCTTGCCCGGTGAATGAGCGGTTCGAAGTGGAAAACGTGTCCTCTAGTTTCCTGTTAGGGTAGTATTTTGCCTTCAATACCCTAGCACACAAACCATCGACAAAGCAATCAACCTCCATGCTTAACGAGCAATGAGGGCCAAATTAAAGATCCTGAAGTCTCAAAAGCCAATTCCACCCATACTGTTGGGTTTCAGGAGATGATCCCAAGCTTTCCAATGGGTCTTCTGTTTTCCTTTCTCGGAACTCCATCAGTAATTTCTTATTAGTTGATTCAGTTCATCACATAAACCTAGAGGCAACTTAAAAACACTCATATGGTATGTAGGCAAAGATTGGGCAACATATTTGAAAGCACTTCTTTAACAACTTGAGATGGACAGCCCCAAGGTACCATTATTTTTGTCAACTTCTCTTGATAATTTTGGGACTTTCCCTTCGTCATACGACCATCCGGTGTCGAATCTCTCAAATAACGCTCTTCAAAGTTTACATTTACCACCTAATTTCCCTCGCCTCATCTTGTCATTTGCTGGACATGCTGACTCAAACAAGATGGAACATTTATTTGCATTCAATAATTGACCTGTGACTGATTCATAGCCCGCAAGGATTCTCTTTACCAAGGTTGCTTCTTCATGGTTTGCTTTATAGAAAAACACATCTGCGCACCCTTAAAGAGCATATGTGAGATCCCAAGAGCACGTCTGCACACCCTTAAAGGACTGACATGTCCACCAAATACTTTCCCGTTTCAAACAAAGGAGAAAGGCCATCAACAACAAATAGAAATAGATATGGAGAAAGTGGATCACCTTGCTGCAATCCTCATGACGGTGCAAATGAATGGTTAGTCCCATTAAGTTTCACATAGATGACGCATGTCACAATCGACTTAACTCACCTGTGAGCGAAACCATTCATTTGCATCACCTTCTTAAGGTAATTCCAATCGACCCTATTGTAAGCTTGTGACATATCAAGTTCATAGGCACACAAGATTTTTGTTGGGTCATTTTCCTGCTTGATATGGTGAATGCATTCAAAGGACAACTATGCATTACCAGTGATAAATGCACTCTGAGTTTCAGAGATTATACAATTAACCAGAGGCCTCAATCTATTCACCAAGCATTTTGCAAGAACCTTATATATTACATTGCAGAGGCTAATGGGGTGGAAGCCGGTCAATTTTACGGGGGGTTTGGTTTTTGGAACATAACAATAACCGTATCACTGCAATTTTTAAGCATAAAACCAGTAGCAAAGAACTCTTTTACCACAACAATTACCTCGGCTTTCACCGTTGCCCAGTTTCTTTGGAAAAAACAACATGCTAGAAACCATCCGGTTCCAGGGCCTTCAAAGGACCAATCTGAAATAGGGCATCGGCAATCTCTTCTTCGCCATGTACTCAGAACATAGTTTTTGATTTTCATCATCACCGACCATATCATGAAATAAATTAAGGACCAGTTCACCTGCAATAAACTGTCCACCATGAATAACTCCTCGAAGTAAGCCGTGGCAGCTGCAGCGTACTCTTGGGATCCGTATGCGCATTGCCATGGGTACCAACTAGTTTTTTTGTTTTGTTTTTACGAACTCTCCAAACAGCTTTGGACTGGAAATATTTAATGTTACTGTGGCCCTCCATCAACCAAGCAATTCTAGAACGCTGCATCCGCGTCATCATCGGCCTTGCTTTATCCGATATAGCTGGAATGTTGCTTAATTCAGTTTATTCACATTTTAGTTTGTGATTTCATTCAAGGACATCGGGTCATTGTTGTAATGACTACTTGGGGCATAAGGAGATATTTTGTTCAAATTGTCAGAACAATTAGTTGATGCACTTTTGATGCTTTGTTTTAAATTTTGCTGCACTTGCTTGGTTGTTGGGACGTGGACTTTGAAAGTATGCTTTTTGTAGGCTGTTCTGGCAACAATGATCTGTCCCGGGAATAGAGGTCCATTGCATCATGTGGGCCTTGAATTACAAATTTCATCCGCACATTTATTTTTTTGCTAATCAATGAATTTGATAGATCTCCTACTACCAAAAAAAAAATATTTTTTTGCTAGGTTGAGTAGCACGATCAGTTCTCCTAGTCGCTGCTGGGTCGGAGACGGTCATGCTCCGCGGTATAGACGTGGTTCAGTTTGGCATTAGTTCTTTTTGACTTTCCGTGGCCACAAGTATGCCCATTGCAACTGGCCACCTACTGCCTAGTGCCCATTGCAACTGGGCATCTGCTGCCTAGTGATTAGACAAGACAAACTGCTGAGCCCGTCGTGTACAAGCGTGCTGACATGTCCGTCATGCCGCACAGGTTGACAACCAAGCACACCTGTTCTACATCTACCCACTAGACTACTGTTGACTGCATTACCCGAGAACTTTTTTGAGAGTGGACTGGTAAAAAGATTGCATCTCTGAATGCAAAGATCGTTCCCCGGGGAATAAGGGACGGTGTGGAATGGGCAGACGCGTGCAGTGTCACGATTTCTTCTCCAATTCCATTTTTGCGACAAACAGTCTACAAAGAGATTGACTAACTTCAATTCTCTAGCTGTTTTGCGTGCAGCGTTTCATTTAAGAACTTGTTAATCGTGGCATGATTGCATGCGCGGCGTAACCTATGCACTGCTGTTTGTTGGCTTCGAACAAATTACTGGTATCAAAGAACCTGGGTATAATTCGGAAATAATTAGCAAGTCAGTGCGCTCTTGCATGCTGTGTAAAAGAGAAATGGCAGACACGAAATGGGAAACACTTTTCCTCTACCGTCTGATATGTCTAATCCATCAGACTGGTCGAGAATAGTTGATTAATTCACCATCCAATGCTTGATACCTTCTCATTCCGCCCACAAATCCAGCCTAACCAAACCCACATCAACCCGTTAATCCTTCTTATCTTATTCCGACATCCAAATACCTCAAATCTGGACTCTTAAATCCATGCCCGTCGATTATACACGTCAATGTCGCACGTAAATAACAATACCATTTTGAGCAGGCGTGTCATGGCTTCACCTTCCCCCGTGCCGCTCCCGCGAGCGGCCCGGGCGGAACCCTAGACCGCCGCCGCCGCTCCCCTTTCTCGCCTTCCTTCTCCCTCGCCACCGTCAAGGGACGCCGCCGGGCAAAGCCCGCGTGTGCGTCGGCGGCGGCGGGGCTCCCCTCGCGAGGCTCTGGCGACGCAGGACGGCCGGCCCTCGCGGCGGCGCTTGGCTCGGCTGCAGGTCGGGCCCGAAGAATCTGGCGAGCTCCTCTGCTTCGTGGCGCTGCGGCGCTGGCGGCGGCATGGTCTGCACGGGGCGGCGGGCGCGCGGGCTCTTCCTCATCCCGATCTGATGGCGCCGCGGTGGCGCTGGCGCTCGGGTGTGCGGCAGCGTCCGCGAGGGTGGTCGACGCGCGTCTTCCTCCCCGATCTGATGGCTCCATGTTGGCGCCAGTGCTCGGGCGGCGGTTGACTTCGGCAAGCGGTGGCGCGCTGGGCTCTCGGCAACGCTTGGCGTGTCTGCGGCGGCGGTCCCTGTCTTGTGATCGGCGGCTCCGTCTCTGACCCGGACGGTGCGGGGGATGACGGCGGCCCGACGTGGCTGGCGATCTGGATGCGGTGGTGCCGGCGGCTCGCTGATCTGCCGGTACTCCAGGGCTGCCTGGGGGTGCTGGTGGTGACGGCGGCCCGTGCATGAGAGTTGGATCCCTTCGAACTGATATGGGTGAAAACTTGCCTTCGGCTCCTGCTAAGGCCGGCGGTGGCGGCGATATCTACGTCGTTCCCTTCTTGAAGGCATCGGATGATCGGATAACGGCGGTGCTCTGGTGTCTTTCCTCCCTTGGGGGCGTCATTCTTAGAGATACACACGTGATCGAGGGACCAGAGGACAGATTCTTTGCTGGAGCAGTGCTTCAACCTACACACTAATGGCGACGGATCTTGACGGCGTGGCGCAGTGCAGATTCGGAGTTCGCTGTGGGAGGATGGACTCGCGCAGGAGGACGATGCTGTCGGGCGTCGTGGTGGCTTCGATGGCAGAGAGACGTGGCATGGTATATGCAACAGTACAGCTCTGAAGATGGATTGGTGGCAGGTGGTCGCGGCGGCCTCATACCCGGCAGGCGTCCTGGTTGAGGAGTGCGCCGGACTGATAGGTGCCCCATACCCGACAGGCGTCCTAGTTGGGACCTCAGGTCTTAGATGTTTAGGTTTGGCTGTGATGTCTGTTTGGTATTAGGCCCAGACTATCTGCGCCCCTTTATCAATTGGATAGGTGTAGCGACAGTTGTTGCTTAGACGGCGGCTTTAGTCTTGCTGTTGTATGGCTTTGTAAGGTCTTGTGAAAATAATTAATAAAGTGGCCGTATGCATCGCCCAGATGCAGAGGCCGGAGTCATCCTCCTTTTCTAAAAAAAATGTAAATAACAAATGTTAGTATCAAAAATACATAGCTCTCACATAAAATTTATTTGAAGTGCACAATTCAACCATTAGCTTTTTGGTTTTCATTGTGGATCCACATATGCTCCACAAGATCATTGAGTAGCTACACATACACGCCTGCGCTCCATAAGGCATTGCAAAGAAAGCATGCCGAATCCATAAGTCATGTGATGTCATCGCTTCTAGTATGATGGTGGCCTTTTTGGTGTGACCTTGATACATTCCCCGCAAATCTTTGGGGCGGTTCTACCATTGCCAACGCAACGAACCTTGATCCAAGCATTTCTGCAGACCCTCTGGCCTCTCCAGTATCCAACAATATTTTTGTGTCCTGCACACTTAGTTCTCTCAGTTACTCTGCTCCAAACACCAGCACATGCCGCGGGCAAACTTGACACTAGTCTTCAGGCATGTGCGCTCTCCCTCATCTTGGCCATCTCATCAACGACATCTGCGACAGTACCTAGTGCAAGCACCCTCAGAGCAGACGTGTACTGCTTAGCAGAGAAAGGAAGTTGGTTGAGCTTGAAGTAGTCATCGCGGCCTTCACTCCCTTCACAATGCGCAAAAGCAACGGTTTCCGCATGCGAAAACAGCGACGAAACCATGGGTCATCCGAGAAAGTGGGATTCAGAGCAAAGTAGTCCTTCTGCAGTAGCCATGCTCCAACACCCTATCCCGATTGAGCCCTGGAAGTTGAGAATATGCTCCACCTGTCGTCCCATTTCCTCTTGCATGCTCATGAGCAAGATCATGTCCACTTTTCCGTCCGAGTCCGAGATCGAGAAATCATCTTGAATCATTTGATCAAGCTTCGTCGGTCCATACTCGTCAGCCGACGAAGCATCGTAATTCATCATTTTCCCTAATAAAATCACAAAAAATCAGGTCAGACAATGTGTCGAACACATAGAGCGCAAGGCTGAGCCAGAGAGTTGCTAGACGTACTGCGGTGTCGTCCGGGCCGGCAGT
The DNA here is from genome assembly GCA_021605145.1 of Aegilops bicornis. Lineage (NCBI taxonomy): Eukaryota > Viridiplantae > Streptophyta > Magnoliopsida > Poales > Poaceae > Aegilops > Aegilops bicornis. The sequence continues at coordinate 676,202,619 of CM038674.1, forward strand.
CACGTCCCCGGCGGCGAGGACGGAAGAGAGGACTGTTGTGCTTGTGCTAGCTGCGCAGAGGCTAGGAAGAGATGTGGAGCGCGCGCGGCGGCGGACCAACGAGACGGACATCACGAAGGTGGAAGAAGAGAGGAGAGAGCAAATGAATTCAATAGGTCGAGGGGGTAGATTTGGTGCACTTTAAGGTAGGGTCAAGCTGTCGGGTCCAACGTGACGGGTGCACCCGGGCGTCCCCATATTTGGGCTGAATATGAGGGGTGCCGGTCAACCCGGGTGTTTGAGGCCCTTTTAAGACGCCCGTATGGGTCGCATTTTCGTGACTGGTCAGCTCGGGTATTTTAGCCCAGTTTAAGACGCCTATTCGGGTTGTATTCTCGTGACCGATCACTGACAGGTACCGGCCCGTCTGTCCGAGCGTTTGAGACGGGTTAGGGGCCCCTGTTGTAGATGCTCTAAAAATAGACTTGAGCTTGAGTTTTGGGTAGGGCATTTTGGAGGCCAAGCTCCATGGAGGCCTCTATTTAAAAAATTTAAAATTTAAAATTTTCAGTTTTAAAAATTCTAAAAAAAAACACACAAGTATGCTAGGATGTGAAGTGTATGTGTGTAAAACTTTAGGATGGAATACCTTGAATTACGAGCTGCACAAAAAATAGCAAAATCATGGACTTTGAGGGTGAACAGTACATTTGCTAAAAAACCTCAGATTTGTCTTTCTGTGTAGCTGTTATTTTAACCAAAAATTGCACACATGTCCAAGTATAAGTGTATTTTCTGCAGAATTTTTAAAACTGAAAAGTTTGAATTTTGAAGATTTTAAATGAAGGTCTCCGTTTGGCATTTTCGTTAAGTTTTCTCCTACTACGCCACAAACAACGGCAGCAGTCCGTGAAGAGTACTAGTACTCCGCTGTGCCTCTGCCTCCTGGGCCGGAGCAGGGCATTGGTTGCTTGGTTGGCGCAGGCTGCGCCAGCCGTCCGTGGCGAGTACTAGTACTACGCTGCTATGGAGGAGACACCCAAGATGGAGCCGTGCTTGGTCCCATTTGTTTTGTTTTTGGCTGACGCCCGAGATTCACCTCTGACCAACATAGCTGAGTGAACCCCATCCATGGATGGATCGACCGGACCCCATATGTCTTGGCAGATGAAGCCGCATGAATCAGAGGACCTCGACCACTTGCATACTGAAAATGCATCTCATTTCAACTCCAACGCACGATCTCATTCTGTCCACGCTTGTCCGTTTAGCCCAAAATGAATGAATGCCTCAGCCCAACGCACGGCCGCATCCGCATTTTATGTCCGTTTGACGTCCGGCTCGCCTCATTTTCGGCCTGCTTTGTGTCCACAGGGACGCCGAATGGGCGGGCACGCGCTTGCTCCTCGCCTACCTCGGGGGCACGTGGTAGCCGTCCATCTACCTCCACCACCCAAAATTAATGCGCACGTGCGGCAGGTCCCGGCTGTCATTCACATAGGCGGAGAGTCGTCGTCCTTCTTAATGTAGAAGCCTTTGACCGGCCACTCCACAACTTCCACTTCCTGGTTGGCCTGCCTCCTCGAGCCCCGACACGAGCAAACCCTAGCCACCGCCGTTGCACCCCATTCGCCCACCACCCCATCGGCGCCATGGGCTAGTATTGGATCAACAAGGGGAAGCACGACCATGAGGTTGGCTCCTCCTCTGGCCGACGCCACTCCACAACTCCCACCGGATCTACTGGCGGACTCCGGGTACGCCATAGATTCGCCATTATGGGATACGTGACTCCGCGACGAGCACGATCAGCGGCGGCAATCTTTTGTGCCGGTCGTCCTCCTAGGCCGCGCCTCCCGCGTCCTCCTCGTGTTGACAGCCCTCCCCAAACGCGGGGTCGTAGGCATGTGCGGGGCTTCACGCCGACGCCTTCTCCGTCCCCGTCCCCGCCACCGCCCATGACCGAGGAGGAGGAGGCCCGCCTCATGAGGCGTTTCATGGAGGACTCCTTGAACACCTACGACGAGCGGCAATGGGATGCCCTGGAAACCGCGTTAGCCCTGTCGGCGGTCGGCGACGTGGCCATCCCGAAGATGGACGTCAACGTCAACGAGGAGGTGCCGGAGGACAAGGTGGAGGAGGCGCTCATCGCCGCATGGAACCCTCGTCTGGTGGGCCAGCAGTGGAACTAGTCGTGCACGGTGCCGGAGATGGCTGACTTAGTGGGTGTCGGCCCATGGTCAGCCACGCTGCCGCGGTTACCAAAGCATGAGAAGGAGCCACGGGAGGAGGTGGTGCAAGCGCCGCCCGCGCACCCGGTCTGGCAGGGGCCGCTAACCCACCTTTGGCAGCCACCATCCTACGTCGACCTCACAAGCGAGGACGACGAGTAAGACAACGACAGCCACCGGCAACGGGCCTTTACCTAATTTTTATGTTTTTAAATTTTAGTTTAACTAAGACCTGCGTTGAACTTTGGTACTACGGGCTTATGAACGTTTATGTTTATATTTATATTTTCATATTATCTGCAAGGTTTTTTTGGGGGGCAAAAAAAATCAAAGTCTATGACCCCGGACGGTTTGAGACGAGGCGTGTCGGTTGGGCGCATCAATGGCCGCACGACCGCAAGCGGACGACCATGTCCGTTTTTCTGTCCCAAACAAGCGAAAAGCGGACGAACCGAACGTTCGTTTGAGGTCGTGCCTTGAAGTTGGCCTCAAGAAATGCGTATATTTACCACCATTCTCATTAGCCTGTTCGGAGAGTAAAGAAGCCCACAACTGGTCTGTACAAGCAACAAGGTATGTGTTGTGTTGTGTTGGCATTCATATAGTGATTATTTACCCGTTGTCAAATTTAACCAACCGGACTATCTAGCTGTGTTGGCATGCAACAAGGAATGTGCATCCGGTTCAACATGGTTGCGATCCCCCCAAGACAAAGACCCACCCCCTCTTGCATGCTGGTTTGTTCAGTGCACGCGCCGCGCCCACCGGAGGGACCGACAGACAACAGCGTCAACCTCTGTCACTCTTTCTCTGCTCCTGTATCTATCTGACTTTCATGCACAGAGAACCGCACCCAGTCTGCAAGTTGGTTTGGTCCAACACCTCCATCCTCCAAACAGGCTGTCTGACCCAGTCCGGCTGCGAGGCCAGACCACCTTTCTGCCCGGCGCCACGAGATCGGCATCGGTCCGTGCGCCCTCCGGCAGCGTGCATGGCAGTGACGGGATGGCGCCGGCCAGGGCGCAACTGTTAGCCGCGCACGTTTGTTCCTTGCCAGCTTCTATGCTACTGTACATGCAAGTAATTTTCCGCGTGCATGAGCCTACGATTTGGGAAGTGTTTAGAAACGGCGCACCGGCCGAACCGTTCCGCCGGTCCCGTGCGGGCCATTCGATCGAAGTGAGCGAAGCGCATCGCACGCCTCGCGCTTCTCCCGATCCCCTTCTTCCTCCTTCAGATCCCGCCGCCCGCTAGCCCCAACCCCGCGCAGGTCACCTCCATCCTTTAGATCCCCTTCTTTCCCGCTGGCCACCCTCCCCCCTCGGTTGCAGGTTCCTTCCGCGCCCGGCGAGCCGGAGTTGGAAGTCGCCATGGAATATACTGTCTGCGAGCTGCTGTTCGTACTCCCCTGTGCTAGAACCGTCGACCGGAGATGCTTCAACCACGGCAGCGCGAGCGCGCGACCTCCTCCCCCACCGCTGCAACCATCTGCTTCCAGACGAACTTTGGAAGCATTTTTTTTTCTCCTCCACCGATGTTGCAACCGACGACCAAAAAAGCTACAACCGTTCAATTCGAGAGCTTCAACTAGCGGTATATCAAGCTTCAGCCGGACACCATGCACTGAAAAAAGCTACAACCGTTCATACGAAAAGCTTCAACCATAGTTTGAAAAGCTGCAAACGACGGAATAGAGAAGTTTCATCGGACCACTATGAAACAAAAATCCACACCCGTCATTTTTTTGAGAAAGCTTCAACCGTTGAATTGAAAAGCTTCAACCGGTTTTATAAAAAGCTTCAACCATAGTTTGAAAAGCTGCAAACGACGGAATAGAGAAGTTTCATCGGACCACTATGAAACAAAAATCCACACCCGTCATTTTTTGAGAAAGCTTCAACCGTTGAATTGAAAAGCTTCAACCGGTTTTATAAAAAGCTTCAACTAGCTTTATAGGACGCTTCAACCCGTGAGTACACAAGAAAAAAGTTGCAACCGTTGACGTGAAAAGCTTCAACCATATTTTTAAAAAGCTTCAACCCGGCGACAAAAAGAAGGACTGGCACCTCACCATTGATGCAATGGCTTTCACGGCGGAGCTGCAGCGGCGACGAACTCGAGGGGCCGGCGGTGAACTACTGGCGGCTTCGCACAGAGATGCGGCCATCGGCGGTGAGCGGCGTTGCTACAAGCTGGACGGGGCGGCACTCCTTCGTCGAAGCTGCGACCTTTGCCGGCAGGAGCTGCATGCGGCGGAGCTGGCGAGAGCCACGGCGGACCGGGGGCGGGCCAGGCGGGCGACGGTGACGCTGGAGAGGAGCCGGCGGCCTGGAGGACGCGCAGGCCCGAGGGCGGCGCTCGCGCTGCTGCGGAAGGAAAGAAGGGGATAGGAGGAAGACAACGGCCCCAGATCGGACGACTAGGGCTCGCGCATCGGACGGTTGGTGCTGGACCGGCCCAACAGTTGGGCCGGCGCACCGGCGCAGATCAGCGCCCCTACGATTTTGGGTGTGCGGGTCTTGCCATGATTAGCGGGTCAATTTTGACGTGGAGATAATCGTCGGAGGACGCCGTAATTAATGGATCGAACCTCGTTTCTCTTGCTGTTTGTGTTATCTGTTCCACAGAATAAAGGGAAAGGAAAACTAAGAGTGAATTGCACGTACAGTCCCTGTACTCGCTGGTTTGGTCCAGAACGGTCCTGGAACTTGCGCGTTGCCTCGTTACGATCCTGCTACTTGCGAAACTGGTCCATCGACGGTCCTGCAGCAGGCCCACGTGCGCAAACGACTACATGTCCTGCCACATCAGCATAGGCCGACGCGGGACGATTCAGTTTTTGCAAAGGGGGCCCTTGTTTTCAGTCGAGTCGTGCACCCGTCGAGGTAGGCAGAGGCAACGACGAACAGCGGCGACGGTTGATTGAGATCGGTGGCGATCGGCAACGCGATAGCGAGCATTGAGGGAGAGAGAAGGAGGCGATCGGCGATGGCTGCGAGGACATAGCCACCGTGAGTCGTCATCGTCGGCGATGGCTCCGGTCCGGCGGCACAACAAGGGTCCTGTACCCAAATATGGTGAGTTCGTTTCCGGCTCATACCTCTCCTCTGGCTGTTGTTAGTAGGGAAATATTGTTTATTGATTTAGAGCCTTTCCACTGTACTGATCGTCAATTTATTTCAAGTTAGTACTGATTTGGTTAGGGTTTGGATGCAGCCGTAGGGTTTTTGAACGGATGAACTGAAAAAAAAATGTTTTTCCTTTGTTTGACAGCACACAAAACTGATCACTTCACTAATGAGTTCGTTCATGGTGGATTTTTCATGGGGATAGGAGGCAATAGGTCCTATGTTAATGGAAGGAAGGTTTGTTATGATTATTGCGAGGCTGCCGTGACATGTATGGCCATGTTTGATGAGTTAATTGAGACATTGGGTTATGAAAGGAAAGGAAGTATTAACACATTCTTGTTGATGCATGGTATGCAAATCAATGAAGATGGTCTTCGATTGTTATCAAAGGACAGCGACACAACGTGCATCAGGGCAATGGTTAGAGAGGGACATAGGTTTCTCATGTTTTAACTTGAGCATGGGGATAACACTACCACAGAAACATGGGATACTGTTATTGCAAACCCCACCCCTCAATTGCGTGATGGTATCAGGCCTATGAATTGCAAATGTAAAGCGGGAGCATGAGAGTGTTTTGGAGCTGAGCAATGTGCCATACAGTTATGTTGATGAGGGTACAAAAGAAGGGACAAGTACATGCAGAGTGAGAGGAAAAACAAAGAAAGAAGATGATGCGGGCAGTGATGATGAATCATCTGACTCCGATTATGCTCCATCATTAGTAGATAGTGACTATGATCTAGAGGATGGTGATGGTGATTTGTTCATTCACAGGAAGCAGAATGGTGCGGAGAGGAATGGAAAGGGAAAGGAAAAGAAGTTGTAGAAGATGACATTTCTGAAGATGATAGACTGGACCTTCCAGATTCAGATGAAGAAGACATGAAATTTAATTTCAAATACTTTACAGAGGCAGATATGAATGAGGCAAAGTTCCATTTGGGTCAAGTGTTTTAATCTATTGATCAGTTGAGGAAAGCAATTAGAGAGTACAGCTGCAAAGAGAGGTTGACCATAACATTTCCGAAGAATGACAATGACTTGGAGCTAAATGCAATGATGGATGTCCCAGGTATTTGTATGCATCATATGACAACAGGACACGATCAATTATGATCAAGACATTCATAGATGAACACACCTGTTGCAAGAAGTGGCAAGTAAAAGCTTTTACTGCCAGATATATAGCTCACAGGTATGTGGAGAAGATCAGAGCAGATGAGAAAATGACACTAAAGGGCTTAGGGTCACTAGTGCAACAGGAATGGAACATGAAAGTCAAGAGGGGAAAACTTGGTACAGCTAGGAAAATTGCACACAACATAATATATGGAGATGACATTGCACAATACAATAAGTTGTGGGACTATGGGCATGAGTTGAGGAGATCTAATCCAGGCATCACTTTCTTTGTTGAGCTTGCCGATGATGGTCAATTTAGGAAATGTTACTTCTCATTTGATGCATGCAAGAGGGGTTTTTTGTCATCTTGTAGGCCAATTATCTTTCTTGATGGAACCCATTTGAAGACCAAATTTGGAGGCATTCTCTTGACAGCTATTGGAATGGACCCCAATGATTGCATCTCCAATAGCTTTTGGTGCCGTCGAAGTTGAGAATACCAAAAGTTGGAGATGGTTTTTAACTGCTTTGAAAGAAGACTTAGGCATTGTGAACACCTCTCGATGGAGCATTATGTCAGACAAGCAAAAAGTAAGATCATATGTCTCATGTATTTTATTAATGCTCACATGCATTTTATTGTTCTAATCAATTCTACATGCTTACATAGTTTTATTGTCATAATAAATTCGCATGCTTACATTGCTTTATCTCAACCGGGATTAATTAGGGCTGTTAAGGAACTATTTAGTGACTCGGAGCATAGATTTTGTGTTAGGCATTTATGGCAGAATTTCACAAAAAACTTCAAAGGTGAAATCTTGAAGAACCAACTGTGGAGATGTGCAAGAAGTACTACAAAAGGTCAATTTAGGGCCAACATGGATCAGATGCTTATTTTAAATAAAGAAGCTCATGATTGGTTGGATGAGTTAGATCCAAAAACATGGGTTAGAGCTTATCAAAATGGATTCCCTATGTGTGATGTGCTATTGAACAATAATTGTGAGGTGTTCAACAAGTACATCTTAGAAGCAAGAGAAATGCCCTTCCTAAGCATGGTGTAGACAATAAAGGTGCAGATAATGGCAAGAATTTATTCGAAGAAGGAAGAAGCAGGCAAGTGGCATGGCAAGATATGTCCAAAATTAGGAAAAGACTTGAGAGGCATTTGGAAGCTGCTAAAACATGAACTGCTAACCCTATAGGAATTGGGATATTACTAGTTAATGATAGAGGTGCTGATTTTGAAGTGTAAATCATTTCGAGGACTTGCAGCTGCAGGAGATGGGATTTGACTGGAATTCCATGTTGTCATGGAGTGGCTGCTTGTAGGCATGAAAAAATACCTCCAGAAGAAATGGTGCACTCATGCTACTCCATTGAGACATATTTGAAAGCATATGAGCATATTATCATGCCATGCAGAGATGTGGCTGAGTGGCAGAGGATGTATGGCAGAGAAATACTTCCTCCACCAATTCTGAAAAAGAAGGGAAGAAGAAAGAAAAATGGGAGGCAACAACCAGAAGAGAAAGAAGGCAGGGCAGGGATAAAAATGGGTAGAGGAGGGGCTATTATCCATTGCAGCTATTGTGGTGCTGCAGGCCACAATATTGGAGGATGCATTGATTTCAAGCTTGGTTTGGGACCAAAGAAAAAGGGCAAGATAGTTAGAGCCGAGCCACCAGTTTCCCCTGATTCAGAAAATGAGGATCCTGTCCTAACACAGGTAATATCTCTAATAGCATGTGTCACTTCCCATATATTTAGTTAATTGCGTGTGCCATTTCCCAATGTATTTAATTAATAGCAAGTGTCATTATTAATATAGGAGCAAAATATGCACACCATGGGTTTGAGTCAACCAGAACATACTAAATATGAAGCAGAGGTCATTTCTACATTGATTGATGAGGTTTGTTTGTATATGCTTTCTTAGTGACATTTCCAAAATATTTATCTATGCCACATGCATAACTAAAATCCAATATTTAACATTGCAGACGCAGTCACGCCAGAGACAAAAATGTGCAGCTAACTACTTTATCAGAAAATGCCTTCATTCAAGGAAATGTCCAAATGCAACCCCTTGTGCAGGAGACAACTGCCACAATCCATGGAAATGTTCATAGGAAGAGAGAGGTTTTAGCTCTGGCCAAATTGAAGGCAGCTGCCGAGAGAAGGGAGGTTGCGGATCAAGCCAAATTTGATGCAGCAATGGCAAAGCTTAGAGAAGAAGAGAACAAATTAATGCTAGCAGCTCAATGGAGAAAGCAAGAGATGGAAGAAAAGAGGCAAGGTGCTGAAGAGAGGAAAAATGCAATACTTGAGGAGAGAAAGTTAGCAGCCGAGGCAAGAAAAAGAGATCCTGAAGAAAAAAAAGGAAAGCTCAAGAGGAGAAATTTGCACTTGCCGAGGCAAAAAGGTTAGCTATGCAGGCCAAAAAGAGAGAAGCACTAGAGGCAAAGCAAAAGAGGTCGAAAAAAAAAGAATTCAAGAAGAGAAGAAGAGAGAGGCAGAGCAAGCATATGAAAGGGAGGAAATGAATTTCATGTTCATGCAACAAGAGGAGCAGGAAAGGCAGCAGAGATGGAAAGAATATCAGCAGCAAGAGGAGAAAGCAAAGCAAAAGGCCTTGGAGGAGCAGATGCAAGCAAAAGAAAAAACATGTGAGACTGAGGTAAATAGGGTTCAAACTACTCCAGTAATGCAAGAGGAGGTTAATATGCCTCAATCATCTACAACAAGGAAAGCCTTTGAGGAGAAAAAAAAAGCTAGATGATATGGCAGCAATGAGGTTAAGAGCTGATGAGGAGAGGTATAGGGCATGGCTGCAAAAATAGAAGGAAACGGAGCAAGCAAATGGTCAACAAGGCACTTCCAACAAAAGAAGTCTTCCAAGTCAGCAAAACACTCAATTTAAGATGCGAAGAAAAGTTAGAATGTTTGATTATTTCAAGTAGTAGTCTAGTTCATGTGATGTGCCAAATTCAGGTTCTTACGGACTATTATGTAGTTGAAACCATGTTTATTTTTCCAGATATGTTCATGACCATGAACTGATCATGTACTATTCATGATCATCTTATGTTCATGATCATGGTGCCCAGGATGTAATGATCATCTTATTTTGGAGGATATTTGCAAAACTATGACATGTCGTTTCCTGAGATTTTCAAATTTCCTATGATATTTTGTGTCCTCAGATTTGCATATTCCCTATGATATGTTCATACATTGCCCAGTTTCTATTAACATTGCATCTTCATATATCTAAATCATTTAGAAAATGCAGTGCAACACCAAATGCTACAGCACATAACCATATAATGCCTGCACTGTTCATATACATGTACTGTTCATGCTCATACATTGCCCAGGTTCTATGAATATTGCAACTTCATGTCTAAATTATGTTACATCACAGTACCAATTCCAGGAGAAAATACACATCATACATGACCAAATGGCACCTGACCAAATGGCAAAGATCTAATATAGCCCACCTCACAACACAGTATATCACATCAGAATTTTTGTTCAAATTTCAAAGCTCATGCCAGAACAAGCACATATCACAACTATGAAATTACCAAAATATTACACACACCGCAGATCATCTAACTTAACTAACAACATTTCAAACAAGATGGTTACAAACATCCCAATGCCATTACACAAGCCAAAGTACTAAAATTCAGTACTGTCCAGACTTGACACGCCTCCAACAACTCCCGCCTTCTCGTCAGCGACGCCGGAGCAGGCGGCGACCGTCCTCCTTGCCAGCATTCCAACCTTTGGCAGAGGCACCACTACCTTGAGCACCTTTCGGCCGATGCACGAGTCACGTAGCAAAGCATTGACCTGCAATTCCCACCTGTCGGAGGGCAGCTCGATGTCAATCAGCTTGCTGTGAAGCTCCTTTAGCACGCCCATGTCGAAGTCCCGCTCACGCGCACCGTTACAGAGGACTTCATTGCACGTGCGGCTCGGCTCCGGCCGGAGACATGGTGGCTCTCCGCGGCGCCACACCTGCTGCGGGAAACCCTCCCGTGCACGCCGATGGTGGACGGTCGAATCGGGGGCGCGGGCCACTGCTCGGATAGCTTTACCTCCGCCTGCACAGGAAGCGGCGCTCGTGCTCTAGCCGGGGCGGGTCACGGCTGAGACAGCTTCGCCTCCGCCCGCATAAGAAGGAAGCAGCGCTCCTGATCCAGTCGGCCCGGGCTGGGACAACACCGCCTCGGCCTGAAGGACTCTTGCCGGGGCCAGAAACGGAGCTACCAGAGGTCTCGCGCTGTCGCCGCCGCCGGCGGCGGTGGTTCTAGGGTTAGCGATTTGGGATCGAATGGGGGGATTTCCTCATTTCTCGCCGGGCGATTTGATTTTTTGCCACTCTTTAGTTTGAACTTTGACAATTTGCCACTAGTTAGATTGTAATTCATCTGATGACACTTATTACTTTGTATTTTGATATTTTGCCACTTTTCAACACAAAAACAATCTATGGACATAATAGACAAACTAAGTAGACAAAATAGAGGACCATTGTACCCCTGGACCCAAACAAAGCACATCCTTAGTCATTCCCGTCCAAAATACAGCCGCCGCTGCTGTACGTGCTGCTCGCCGGCCGCCGCTGTACTTGCTGCTCTCTCTTCCTCGCCGTTGCTCTCATGCTCCTCCTGCTGCCTTCGCCCTCTGCTCCCTGCGCCCCCTCCTTCCCTTGTTCAAACTCCTGCTGCTTCATGCTGCCCCACTGCTCCCTACGCCCCCTCCTTCCCCTGTTCAAACTCCATGAGCTCCATTATATATCTCCATAAGCTCAAAGTTGAAATGCAGAACGCCATTGAACCAATGATCCAAATTGCATGAAACTTTCTCAGATTAGTCACATAGATATGAATGATTTACTGTAATTTTTAGAATTTTTTCTGACAACTTTTAAATATCGGTCAAAATGTGGTCAAACTAGTCAAGCTCAAAGTTGAAATGCATTTTGCCGTTCAACCAATGATCAAAATTGCATGAAACTTTCCCAGATTAGTCGTACATATATGATTAAATTTTTGTAATTTTAGAAATTTTTCTGGGTGGTTCAAAAAAATGTTCAAGTTTTGGGCAGCATTTTGGCTCAATTTGGACAGCATTTTACCCGTTAATTCACTTCTGAAGATATGTATGCACAAAACAGAAAAATTCAAACATATATTTGGACATATTCATACACCATGACACAATATCAAGACAATATATTCTTACTGCCATGTTTTTTAACCAAAAGCACAAGGCCATAGTAACTGTCCATGTTACAACCAAAAGCATAAAGAAATAGTAGCTCCCATGCTGCCATGTTACATCCAAAGTGAAGGATGCTAAGTCTGTCATATTACAACCAAAAGTATAGAGAAGATCAAGCACATCACTAGTACTTCCTTCTCTTCGGGGTCAACTTTCTAGCTTTTGAGCTTGAGGCCATGTCGTATGCTATCATGGTGAACTCCATGGTAGGGGTAGGTTTCTGCGACGCCTCATTAGCCAATGCCATGGCCAACATCCTTCTTGTCACTGGATTGGGACTTCCTCGGAGACTCTGTGGCGTAGTGATCATGTGCCTTGTTGGAGTGATGGCCACATCAAGTTGTGGTGCTGCATGTGTTGCCTCATCAGCCAACGCCGAAGCCAACATGCTGCATGTATAGAGAAATGTAATAAGTGCAAGTTAAAATCGAAATGTAATAAGCCAACATTGCTATAGTATGTGGATGTGTTACCTTCTTGTCACTGGATTGGGACTGCCTTGAAGACTTTGTGGCATAGTGATCATGTGTTTTCGATCTCCCTTTTAATTCCATATTGTCTGATATCCCCAAATGTCGATCTCCCTTTTAAATCCATATTGTCTGATAGCCATCCTAAAATCTTTCATTGAAGGAAACAAAGCACCAAGATACATCTGCGGGTTCTCTTTGTCATATGCAATCTCCTCATCTGGTGGCACACTATCATCCACGGGAATGGCAGCCTCAATGAAAAGCTGACAGTCCTCCTCATCGGTCATGTAAACTTCCTCACTAGGTGGAGAAGGTGGTGGCTCAGGGACCGCCTCATCGTTGATATCAAGAAGATCGCACATATTCTCTTGGGTTATGGGAATGTCGACATCGTTAATACCAAGAGGATCACACATATTGTCTTCTTCAGTTATGTGAGGAGCTATCTCAATCAAGCTCCAATCTATGAGTGGTTCTTCCTGATTAACCACGGAGGACTCACATCTCTCAGTACTATAAACCACATCAAAAACAGTTTGAGATTGCATTGTGGCTGGGTGGTCAACATCATCCGGTGAAAACTCCACATCATCAGGAAAAACTCTATATTGACTACCCATTGTCTGTGCCATCTCGAAAGCTGACAAGTTTGAATTGTCAACAACCACAGAGGAGCTAGCACTGCATTCTACAGATTTGTTAGTTGTCTTTTTTTGGAGCAGCTGGCTTTTTTGGAGCAGCTGGCTTTTTTGGAGCAGCTGGCTGTTTGGGGGTAGCTGGCTTTTTGGGAGCGCGCGGCTGTTTGGGAGCAGCTGGCTGTTTTGGAGCCCTCTTTGCATTGGGTGCCTCCAATGTAACAACTTCAGCTAACAGAAATGATTTCTTGGCCTCAAAGTCCCAATGATTGCCAATAAAGTGGGAATTCAGTTGCTGACTATTAAGTACAAGATCAACTGTGCTCCCGATGGTGTCTGATGCAAACAACCGCACCTCCTGGCCTATCCCCATTTTGATATGTTCTGCCACAACTTCATTGAAGCTAACCAATGACATACCAGAAATGTTGAAATCAAACACAACATCATGCTTGCCAACAACTTGCTCGCTTCCATCATCAAGCTTGTAGACATAACGAGCTACTCTAATAGTTAATGTGAACACCAACGGCGGTGGAGGCGGCCTACTCGACAATGACCAATAACGAACAATATACGATGGAGTTAGGATCTATTCGCTAACATGCATTAAGATGAGCACCAAAAAGAAGCTACTTTGCTTTCTCACCTCAACTCCGGAACAAATAAAAGAGGAAAGTCGAAGCCATCTGCAACAACGTGCTCACCCGTCTTCGGTTCAGCCATCTCCAACACCTAGCTCATCTGCAACAACAAGCAAGCAAATAATCATGAGGCTCCAGCAGCAAGCAAGCAATGTATTATACATTTTTAAATGTCTAAACCCATCAATGATTACAGCTAAACCTGAAACTTAGCCAGATCATGCTAAAGCTGCACCATGAAACTCGGTACTAGTGCAGAAACAAAAACATCAATGTAAGATCTTTAATCCTATAATTATATCATTTAGAGTCTTCCCACACCAGCCAACACTGATGCAGTAAATGAGGATAATATGGATCTCCACGAGCAACAACTGCTCCCCGGCGGCCCGTCACGCACGGCCAAGTGCAGCAGCAGTGGCGGCGCGCACGGGCACGCGAGCGACGGGGACGCATGGGCAAGCGGTGGCCGGAGCGGCGGCACACAGGAAGGTGGTTGCCGGCGGCGGAGCAAAATGCAAGGTGCGACGGAGCAAAACGCGAGGGGCGGCGGCGGCGACTAGTCACCCTAACCCTATGTGGCCGGCGAGAGGAGAGGGAGAGAGGGAGGGATCGGGAGAGAGAGACTCACCTCCTGGCCGGGATGTAGCCGCCGCCGTCGAGTACCACCAGGGCTGCCGCCGTTGACGACCAATGGCGGCGAGTCAGGTCCAGTAGCCGCCGCCGTCTCACGAGAGAAGGGGATGAGAACGAGGCGAAACGACGACCGACGGCGATTCTTGGTCAATCGATTGGCAAGGGTGTTTTGGTCTTTGTTTGCAGGATCCACTTGCCGTGAGGGCAAATTAGCAAAGTGCCGTAAAGGGTGTCATCGGATCAATTACAAAGTAATGGAGGGCAAATCATCAAACTACAAAATAAGCGGTGGCAAATAATCAAATTCCCCTTTCTTGCCCGGGTTAGAGAAACTGAATCAGCCAGCGTCGGCTGTCTTGATGTGGCGGGACATGTAGTCGTGTACGTACATGGGCCTGCCACAGGACCGTCGATGGACCAGTTTCGCAAGTAGCGTGATCGTAACTAGGCAACCCACAAGGTTTTCTCGTGCGAGCAGCCACGATCACCATCCTCATCATCGCCGCGTGCAACCTGTGTTTTTATGGGCTTATTCATCGGGATCTGCGCTGTTGCTGCTCGTCGTCGGAGGTTTTTGACGCGTGAGGTTAACCGATGGAACTGAATACTTAAGATTCTCGACGAAACTGAATATTGAAGATTCCGGACGAAACTGAATACTAAAGATTCTCGATTTAAACTGAAATGCGGCGAGCTTAACACTTACAACCGTGCTCCTATAATGCTCGGTGGCGACGTATGCGTGTGAAGCTCATCACCGATGCTCTGCATTACTCCTGTGCATTACTCATCAGCCGGTGCGAGCTTAACAGAAGTACCATAATTGGGGCACTACAAGCAGATTGATATCAAGACTGATAATTTTCACAGGTCAGTACCAACTTTGGGGCGAGGCATTACAAAAAAGGCTAAAAGCGGTGTTTATACGTATTGACGGTGAAACTGACTGGTTGGGCTCACCCGTCAGGTGCCACGCTGTCCAACCGGCGCGTGCCCGCGCAAGGATTGGGGTGGTCCGGCTCGAACCTGTTTTGTCTTGATCGCTCTTAGGCACGGTTGGTCGGTCCAAGCCACCCCCCGCTCCATTCTTCCTCTTCCTCGCCGCCGCCTGCGTCCCCGCCCGCCGGCCGCAACACCACACCGCCGCAGCCATGGTTTTCAAGGACGAAAGCAGCAAGGACAACTCGAGTCTCTCGTACATGCACTCCTCCTCCACCGACGGGCTTAACGAGGTGAGATCATTGGAGCTAGGGTTAGGTTTTGAGAATTTGGGGAATTTTGTGTTTAGTTGGATTTTGATTTGGGGATATGCTTTCCTCCTTGTCTGCACATGATGTTAACTTTGATTTGCTTGTGCAGGTCCCTTTTTTCACTTGAGGACCCAGATTACAAGGGCCTTGAGCTAGATCTGATGGTGTTCTGTGAGAGGCACGGTAAGGCATCAGAGAGGTTTGTTGCATTTGAAGGAGCAAACAGTGGGAGAAGGTTCTTATCATGTGCAAAGCTGGCATGTTTCTTGCATATTTGATTATGTAGAGGATTGTGTCCTAGACAGTGGCAGAGGCTTATTTGCTAAGTGTGATTCTATACTGTCTATGGTCAAATTGTTAGTGATATATGCCTTAGTAGTTGAATGGTAGTGCCCATTGTAGGATACATTGTAGTAATGTTCAATATTAAGTTGAATGGAGTGTTATTTTGCTAAATATATGATCCTGTTGTGTGCGCATGCTCTTGCTTTATATTGGCGGGAAAATTCCATGTTGCTTAGTACTCACATTAGCTACTCCCATTAGCTAATGCGTTACTCCCATTAACTAACTGTTTCTTAGTACTCCCATTAGCTAATATGTTAGTGCAATGCATATGCTCTTGTAGTTATATTGTACTATCACTTTGGAGTTCACATGCTAATGTAGTGTATTTAGCTAGGCTGTGAACTAACTGTTGCATGTGTTATTACTAAATGTGGTACTGATGTTATATATTTTGATGAATTGTACTAATTGTGGCTTTAAACTCACTGTTGAAATTGGTAAAGTTCTACATTAGACTAATTGTTGCCTTTGTTATTTTTCCAAGAAGGTCAAAATTGTGGGTTTGTTGAAGTTGTGGGCAATGTATGAAGATAGCAAGAGTTCTTGGGTGAATTATAATCTTGAAAGTGCTCTACTTACTCACCATCTGACAGAAGAGAAAAACAATCTGGAGACCAACTATGACATGGTTCAAGATGCGCATGAACTTATGAATTTCCAAGAGGATAGGCACCTAGATTTCAGCTATGTGCAGGCTAAGATGGACACTACACAGGAAAGGAGAGCTGAAGTTGTGTCTGATATGAAGGCAGAGATGGCAAAGAAAGATTCAGATCACCAGAAGGTTCGTGAGAAGTATCAACTCCTAGTGAACCCGACAAGAGCTCAAGCCACCATCATCCAGAACTTGAAGTTGAAGCACATGAAAGAGAAGGAAGTGCTAACTGAAGCTAGGATTAAATTGGAGTTTCAAAATGCAGAGCTCAAAAAGTTCGAGGAGAAGCTCACCCATGAAAAGCTAGACCTGAAGCCTCAGGTTGCTGATCTACTAAAGGGAAAGGAAAGGCTTGGTGAACAGAGGGTCCAGTTAAAGCTTCATCTTGCTGAGCTCATTAAGGGAGAGGACAAGCGGAAGTAGAAGATCAAGGGGATCCAGGCCATGTTAGAGGAATGAATAAGATGTTCATGAAGATCACTCTGGGCATTCCTGACCTTTTGGGAAGTATGGTTGTGTAGTGACCTAGTTAACTATGCTTGTGTAGTGTATGGTTGTACTAATTGTGAACTCTGGCTATGCATGTATATAATATTTATGTTGTCCATCCTTTGTTAGCAAAGGATAAATGTCAGCATTTGAACTCCACTATGTATTTGTGAACCATGGCTCTGTATGTCATAATGCACTAAGTAATTTGTGACCTACCATGCTTTGGAACTAATTGCACCCTAACTTGCTACGATTTGTGAGTTGGGAGCTATTATTTGTGAGTTGTGAGCAATGCTGGATTATAGTTTGTTGATCTCCACAAAGTTTTTTGTATTATTATTTATGAGTTGTTAGCTAATTGCACCCTCACTACTAGTTTTAGGTGGTTTCATCGACCCCGAGCCACCCAAACCCCTAAGTGGTGTGTCTTGGTGGTTCTGTCGACCTCGAACCACCCTAAAACCTAAACGCTAGTTTTGGTGGTTCTGTCGATGTCGAGCCACCCTAAACCCTAAATGATAGTTTTGGGTGGTTCCGTCGACCCCGAGCCGCCTTAAACCCTAAATGATAGTTTTGGGAATTCGACAAAGGTAAAGAGTCAGGTATAAAACTTGAGTTTGATTATGTTAAATCTTTTATGGAAACTGATGCTTTTCATAAGTTTAGTACTAAATATGGACTTACTGAAAGGACTACGATTGATCCCCTATACTTGTGGGTCATCACTGGCGTACAACTACGCGGGCAGGGAGATGTTCAACATCATCAACGAGGGAGGCGGAGAAGGAGATTGCTATGAGGACGGGTAGGTGGATGACTCTGAGCCCATCCAGGCCGACTCATACTCCGATGTATACTGCACAACTTTATTCTTGTAGACTCGACTGGGTCTCCAAGCGCAAAGTTTTGTAGGACAAGAACAAATTTCCCTCAAGTGGCTGACCTAAAGTTTATCAATCTGTGGGAGCTGTAGGATGAAGATGGTCTCTCAAACAACCCTGCAATCAAATACAAGAAATCACTTGTGTCCCCAACACACCCAATACAATGGTAAATTATACAGGTGCACTAGTTCGGCGAAGAGATGGTGATACAAGTGTAGTATGGATAGTAGATATAAGTTTTTGTAATATGAAATAATAAAACAACAACGTAGCAAGCAACAAAAGTGAGCACAAATGGTATTTCAATGTTAGAAACAAGGACTAGGGTTCATATTTTTTTACTGGTGCAATATCTCAAAAGTGCTAACATAATTGAATCATATAACAATCCCTCAACGTGTGACAAGGAATCACTTCAAATTTTCTATCGGAGAAAGTTGGATGAACACGTGTATCAACCCCTATGCCTAAATTACCCCAATGTCACCACGGGAATCCGCAAGTTGATTACCAAAACATATATCAAGCAACTCATTAGAATACCCCATTGTCATCACGAGTATCCACATGCAAGACATACATCAAGTGATCTCAAATCCAATATTCAATCCAACATAGCAAAACCTCAAAGAGCAAGACTCAATTCATCACAACAAAGACAGAGAGGGAAGAACACCATATGATTCCACTAGCTTAACAAAGCTCATGGTACATCAAGATCATGCCGAATCAAGAACACGAGAGAGAGAGAGAGAGAGAGAGAGAGAGAGAGAGATCAAACACATAGCTACTGGTACATACCGTCAGCACCGAGGGTGGAATACTCCCTCCTCGTCATGGAGACAGCTAGGATTATGAAGATGGCCTTTGGTGATGATTTCCCCCTTTGACAAGGTGCCATAAAAGGCCTACAGATGGGATCTCTTCGAAACAGAGGCTTGTGGTGGCGGAGTCACTGTTCTAGGTTTATTTCTGAGGGTTTCTCTATTTATAAGAATTTTCAGCGTTGATTTCACGCCGAAAGGAGTTATGAGAGGCCCACAAGGCAACAACCCCCTCCATACCCCCCATGGCGTGTCGTGTTGCCTTGTCATCGCCTCGTGGGTCTTCTGGTCCTCCCATGAAGCTTCGGGGTCTCTTATGTTTCAAAAAAATTGTCAAAAAGCTTCATCGCGTTTGGACTTTGTTTGGTATGGATTTTTTGGAAAAACTAAAAACAAGCAGAAAACAGTAACTCGCACTAGGCACTAGGTTAATATGTTAGTCCATGAAAATCATATAAAAGTGCACCAAAACCATATGAAATTATTGCGAACATGACATGAATACTAAATAAATTATATATACGTTGGAGACGTACCGTACTCCCAATTGGGAGCGCGGTACACCTAGTCTAGCATGTTCACCCAGCCGGGCTACACCCAGGATGACACGTTCACCCCGTAGAGCACGTACACACAATAGTAGGATTGGGCCGACGGATAGTAGGAGAAGGAGGACGGCGAGGACGATGACCCAGATGATTTCGGTGGCGGTTCAAAGAAGGTTAGAGGAGAAAACTTCAACACGCGGGAGGACGAGTTTTTGTGCATGGTTGGCCACTATCCTCAATCCAATCCATGGCACTGAGCAAAAGGATACAACTTTTTGGGCCAACATTCACAATTGGTTCCATGAATACAAGCATTTCGCACCCTACTCCGATGTCGTCATCCATAACCGTGAATCAAAGTCCCTCAATCATCAATGGTACACCATCCAGGATGCCGTGTTCAAGTATTTCTTCCACTTGAGGCAACTCATCGCACAATGGCCTAGTGGTGCGCAAATCACGAGCAAGTAAGTTGTTATACGTGTACATCATTTTGCCAGTTATGCTTAGTTTTGTAGCTGAATATGCATTTTTGTGTAGATCATTTATAACTGAATATGCATTGTTTTGTAGATCAACTGTAGCAGGATATGCATTGTTTCGTAGATCATTTGTATCCGGATATGCATTGTTGTGTATATCATTTATAGCCAAATATGTTTTGTTGTGTGGATCATTTGTAGTCGGATAGTCGTTGTTTTGTAGATCACTTGTAGATGGATACGCATTGTTTTGTAGATCTTTTGTAGCCGATATGCACTGTTGTGTAGATCATTTATAGCTGGATATGCGTAGTTTTGTAGCCAGATATGTTTGCACAATTTTGGAGCCGAATTTGCAAAGTTTTGTAGGCGAATATACATTGTTGACAATGTATTTTGTAGCCTTCTTGTGCGTGTAGTCTGTTCAAGAAGTTGGATAAGAAAAACTTCACCGTCATAGATGAATTGCATTCAGCATAGCTGACCGCCTTTTCTTGGACATAAGCAGCTGCTGCACTGTAGTTCATAGGTGTGTACTCGCTTGCTGGAACACATATAGGAGCAGCAATTGAACAGAATTCCCAAGTCTGAGCACCGGCATAACTAAGTACTAATAACTAGCTGACGTGCCAAGATTAATTTTTTTCGAGAGTACGCAAATTGCGTACCTTAGCTTTATAGAAGAGAGAAAATAATGTACAAGAGTGTTACAATCTTAGCCACCAGTCACAAGCCGACTGAGGCCATGGTGAACTCCAACTCCACACAGTATGATAACTCCTCACACAATGTTGTCAACTTCCCACCCACCCGCTATCGCCCACATGCGCAGCTCATCAACAATCCTAGATACTAACTCAGAGGCAGAAATAGATGGAGTCGCCGGATGGAAGACTCGAGCATTTCGTTGCTTCCATAATTGCCAACACACCAAAATCATCAGGCTATCAAAAGCTTTACGGGCCTCCTTGCGAATGAGCTTACGGGTGCTACCCCACCAAGATTCCAAGTTATCATTCGCCACTGGCGCTAGGGTTGGCGCAACCCTAACGCTGGGTAAGATCATGTGCCATACCTGTCGTGAATAGACGCACTGGATGGTTAGATGTTCCACATTGTCTTCCTCCTGGTCACATAGATAACAAGGGGAGGGGTCATCTGTTGGGGAACGTTGCAGAAAATTAAAATTTTTCCTATGGTTTCACCAAGATCCATCTATGAGTTCATTAAGCAACGAGTCATGGGAGAGTGATTGCATCTAGATACCACTTGTAGATCGCGTGCGGAAGCGTTCAATGGAGCAGGGGATGATGGAGTCGCACTACCGTGATTCAGATCACCGATGACCTAGTGCTGAGCGGACAGCACCTCCGCGTTCAACACACGTGCGGAGGCGGATGACGTCTCCTCCTTCTTGATCCAGCAAGGGGAAGGAGAGGTTGATGATGATCCAGCAGCACGACGGGCGTGGTGGTGGATGCAGCAGAACTCCGGCAGGCTTCGCTAAGCAACCACGGGAGGAGGAGGAGGTGTTGCAGGAGGAGGAGGCGCCCGGGGCTTATAGGTGCGGCCACCCTCCCTCCCTCCCTTTATATAGGTGCAAGAGAGGGGAGGGCGCAGCCTTGCCCCTTCCTCCAAGGAAGGGGTGCGGTTAAGAGGGGAGGAGTCCATCCTCCCCAAGGCACCTCGGAGGTGCCTTCCCCCTTTAGGACTCTCCCCTTTTTCTTATATCTTGGCGCATGGGCCTCTTGGGGCTGGTGCCCTTGGCCCATATAGGCCAAGGCGCACCCCCTACAGCCCATGTGGCCCCCGGGGCAGGTGGACCCCCCGGTGGACCCCCGGACCCCTTTCGGCACTCCCGGTACAATACCAATAACACGCGAAACTTTTCCGGCGACCAAAATAAGACTTCCTATATATAAATCTTTACCTCCGGACCATTCCGGAACTCCTCGTGACGTCCGGGATCTCATCCGGGACTCCGAACAACATTCGGTTTGCTGCATACTCATATTCATACAACCCAAGCGTCACCGAACCTTATGTGTGTAGACCCTACGGGTTCAGAGACATCTGAGACATGACCGAGACGGCTCTCGGGCAATAACCAACAGCGGGATCTGGATACCCATGTTGGCTCCCACATGCTCCTCGATGATATCATCGGATGAACCACGATGTCGAGGATTCAATCAACCCCGTATACTATTCCCTTTGTCAATCGGTATTTTACTTGCCCGAGATTCGATCGTCGGTATCCCAATACCTCGTTCAATCTCGTTATGGCAAGTCACTTTACTCGCACCGTAATGCATGATCCCGTGACCAAACACTTGGTCACTTTGAGCTCATTATGATGATGCACTACCGAGTGGGCCTAGTGATTCCTCTCCGTCATACGGAGTGACAAATCCAGTCTCGACCCGTGTCAACCTAATGTACACTTTCGGAGATACCGTAATGCACCTTTATAGTCACCCGATTCGTTGTGATGTTTGGTACACCCAAAGCACTCCTACGGTATCCGGGAGTTACACGATCTCATGGTCTAAGGAAGAGATACTTGACATTGGAAAAGCTCTAGCAAAACGAACTACACGATCTTGTGCTATGCTTAGGATTGGGTCTTGTCCATCACATCATTCTCCTAATGATGTGATCCCGTTATCAATGACATCCAATGTCCATAGTCAGGAAACCATGACTATTTGTTGATCAACGAGCTAGTCAACTAAAGGCTCACTAGGGACATATTGTGGTCTATGTATTCACACGTGTATTACGATTTCCGGATAATACAATTATAGCATGAATAAAAGACAATTATCATGAACAAGGAAATATAATAATAATACTTTATTATTGCCTCTAGGGCATATTTCCAACAGTCTCCCACTTGCACTAGAGTCAATAATCTAGTTACATTGTGATGAATCGAACACCCATAGAGTTACGGTGTTGATCATGTTTTGCTTTCATGGAAGAGGTTTAGTCAACGGATCTGCGACATTCAGATCTGTATGTACTTTGCAAATTTCTATGTCCCCATCTTGAACATTTTCACGAATGGAGTTGAAGCGACGCTTGATGTGCCTGGTCTTCTTGTGAAACCTGGGCTCCTTGGCAAGTGCAATAGCTCCAGTGTTGTCACAGAAGAGTTTGATCGGTTCCGACGCATTGGGTATGACTCCTAGGTCGGTGATGAACTCCTTCACCCAAATTGCTTCATGTGCTGCCTCCGAGGCTGCCATGTACTCCGCTTCACATGTAGATCCCGCCACGACGCTTCGCTTGCAGCTGCACCAGCTATCGCTCCACCATTTAATATATACACGTTTCCGGTTTGTTACTTTGAGTCATACAGATCTGTGTCGAAGCTAGCATCGTCATAACCCTTTACGTCGAGCTCTTCGTCACGTCTATAAACGAAACATGTCCTTTGTCCTTTTCGTGTACTTCAGGATATTCTTGACCGCTGTCCGGTGTTCCTTGCGGGATTACTTTGGTACCTTCCTACCAAACTTACGGCAAGGTTTACATCAGGTCCGTACACAGCATGGATTACATAATAGAACCTATGGCGAGGCATAGGGATGACACTCATCTCTTCTTTATCTTTTGCCGTGGTCGGGCATTGAGCCGAGCTCAATTTCACACCTTGCAAAACAGGCAAGAACCCTTTCTTGGACTGATCCATTTTGAACTTCTTCAAAATCTTATCAAGGTATGTGCTTTGTGAAAGACCTATGAGGCGTCTCGATCTATCCCTACAGATTTTGATGCCTAATATGTAAGCAGCTTCTCCAACGTCCTTCATTGAAAAACTCTTATTCAAGTAGGCCTTAATGCTGTCCAAGAGTTCTATATCATTTCCCATCAAAAGTATGTCATCTACATATAATATGAGAAATGCTACAGAGCTCCCACTCACTTTCTTGTAAACGCAGGCTTCTCCATAAGTCTGCATAAACCCAAACGCTTTGGTCATCTCATCAAAGCGAATGTTCCAACTCCGAGATGCTTGCACCAGCCCATAAATGGATCGCTGGAGCTTGCATACCTTGTTAGCATTCTTAGGATCGACAAAACCTTCCGGCTGCATCATATACAGCTCTTCCTTAAGGTAACCGTTAAGGAATGCCGTTTTGACGTCCATCTGCCATATCTCATAATCATAGTATGCGGCAATTGCCAACATGATTCGGACGGACTTAAGCTTCGCTACGGGAGAGAAAGTCTCATCGTAGTCAATCCCTTGAACTTGTCGATAACCCTTAGCGACAAGTCGAGCTTTATAGATGGTAACATTACCATCCGCGTCCGTCTTCTTCTTAAAGTCCATTTGTTTTATATCGCTCGCCGATCATCGGGCAAGTCATCAAAGTCCATACTTTGTTTTCATACATGGATCCTATCTCGGATTGCATGGCTTCAAGCCATTTGTTGGAATCCGGGCCCGCCATCGCTTCTTCATAGTTCGCAGGTTCACCGTTGTCTAACAACATGATTTCCAGGACAGGGTTGCCATACCACTCTGGTGTGGAAGGTGTCCTTGTGGACCTACGAAGTTCAGTAGCAACTTGATCCGAAGTACCTTGATCATCATCATTAATTTCCTCTCCAGTAGGTGTAGGCACCACAGGAACATTTTCCTGAGCTGCACTACTTTCCGGTTCAAGAGGTAATACTTCATCGAGTTCTACTTTCCTCCCACTTACTCCTTTCGGGAGAAACTCTATTTCCAGAAAGGATCCGTTCTTGGCAACAAAGATCTTGCCTTCGGATCTAAGGTAGAAGGTATACCCAATGGTTTCCTTAGGGTATCCTATAAAGACGCATTTTTCCGACTTGGGTTCGAGCTTTTCAGGTTGAAGTTTCTAGACATAAGCATCGCATCCCCAAACTTTTAGAAACGACAGCTTAGGTTTCTTCCCAAACCATAATTCATACGTTGTCGTCTCAACGGATTTAGACGGTGCCCTATTTAAAGTGAATGTAGCTGTCTCTAGAGCGTATCCCCAAAATGATGGCGGTAAATCAGTAAGAGACATCATAGATCGCACCATATCCAATAGAGTGCGATTACGATGTTCGGGCACACCGTTACGCTGAGGTGTTCCAGGCGGCGTGAGTTGTGAAACGATTCCACATTTCCTTAAGTGTGTACCAAATTCGTGACTTAAATATTCTCCTCCATGATCTGATCGCAAGAATTTTATCTTTCGGTCACGTTGATTCTCTACTTCATTCTGAAATTCCTTGAACTTTTCAAAGGTCTCGGACTTGTGTTTCATCAAGTAGACATACCCATATCTACTCAAGTCATCGGTGAGAGTGAGAACATAACGATATCCTCCATGAGCCTCAACACTCATTGGACCGCACACATCGGTATGTATGATTTCCAATAAGTTGGTTGCTCGCTCCATTGTTCCGAGAACGGAGTCTTGGTCATCTTGCCCATGAGGCATGGTTCGCATGTGTCAAATGATTCATAATCGAGAGACTCTAAAAGTCCATCGGCATGGAGCTTCTTCATGCGCTTGACACCAATGTGACCAAAGGCGGCGGTGCCACAAGTATGTGGGACTATCGTTATCAACTTTACATCTTTTGGTATTCACACTATGAACATGTGTAACATTACGTTCGAGATTCATTAAGAATAAACCATTGACCATCGGAGCATGACCATCAAACATTTCTCTCATATAAATAGAACAACCATTTTTCTCGGATTTAAATGAGTAGCCATCTCGTATTAAACGAGATCCTGATACAATGTTCATGCTCAAACTTGGCTCTAAATAACAATTATTGAGGTTTAAAACTAATCCCGTAGGTAAATGTAGAGGTAGCGTGCCGACGGCGATCACATCGACCTTGGAACCATTCCCGACGTGCATCGTCACCTCATCCTTCGCCAGTCTCCGTTTATTCTACAGCTCCTGCTGTGAGTTACATATATGAGCAACGGCGCCGGTATCAAATACCCAGGAGTTACTACGAGTACTGGTAAGGTACACATCAATTACATGTATATCAAATATACCTTTAGTGTTGCCGGCCTTCTTGTTCGCTAAGTATTTGGGGCAGTTCCGCTTCGGTGACCCTTCCCTTTGCAATAAAAGCACTCAGTCTCGTGCTTGGGTCCATTCTTTGACTTCTTCCCGGCAAGCTGGCTTACCGGGCGGCAACATCCTTGCCGTCCTTCTTGAAGTTCTTCTTACCCTTGCCCTTTTTGAACTTAGTGGTTTTATTGACCATCAACACTTGATGTTCTTTCTTGATTTCAACCTCTGCTGACTTCAGCATTGAGAATACTTCAGGAATGGTCTTCACCATCCCATGCATATTGTAGTTCATCACAAAGCTCTTGTAGCTTGGTGGGAGCGACTGAAGGATTCTGTCAATGACCGCCTCGTCAGGAAGTTAATGTCCAGGGGACAAAGGCGGTTGTGCAACCTGTACATTTTGAGTATGTGCTCCTTGTAACTGTTTTCCTCCATCTTACAACTATAGAACTTGTCGGAGACTTCATATCTCTCGACCCGGGCATGATCTTGGAAAACCATTTTCAGCTCCTCGAACATCTCATATGCTCCGTGTTGCTCAAAACGCTTTTGGAGCCCCTGTTCTAAGCTGTAAAGCATGCCGCATCGAACGAGGGAGTAATCATCAAGACGAGACTGCCAAGCATTCATAATGTCTTGGTTACGTGGGATGGGTGCATCACCTAGCGGTGCTTCTAGGACATATTGTTTCTTGGCTGCTATGAGGATGATCCTCGTGTTCGGACCCAGTTCGAATAGTTGCTGCCATCGTCTTTCAGCTTGGTTTTCTCTAGGAACGTTGAAGTTCATGGTGACATGAGCGTTGGCCATTTGATCTACAAGACATTTTGCAAAGATTTTAGACTAATGTTCATGATAATTAAGTTCATCTAATCAAATTATTTAATGAACTCCCACTCAGATTTGACATCCCTCTAGTCATCTAAGTGTTACATGATCCGAGTCGACTAGGCCGTGTCCGATCATCACGTGAGACGGACTAGTCATCGTCGGTGAACATCTCCATGTTGATCGTATGTTCCATACGACTCATGTTCGACCTTTCGGTCTCTTGTGTTCCGAGGCCATGTCTGTACATGCTAGGCTCGTCAAGTTAACCCTAAGTGTTTATGCATGTGTAAAACTGTCTTACACCCGTTGTATGTGAACGTATGGATCTATCACACCCGATCATCACGTGGTGCTTCGAAACGACGAACTTTAGCAACGGTGCACAGTTAGGGAGAACACTTTCTTGAAATTATTATAAGGGATCATCTTATTTACTACCGTCGTTCTAAGTAAACAAGATGCATAAAACATAATAAACATCACATGCAATTATATAAAGTAGTGACATGATATGGCCAATATCATATAGCTCCTTTGATCTTCATCTTCGGGGCTCCATGATCATCTTGTCACCGGCATGACACCATGATCTCCATCATCATGATCTCCATCATCGTGTTTCCATGAAGTTGCTCGCCAACTATTACACGTTTAGCAATAAAGTAAAGTAATTTACATGGCGTTGAATCAATGACTCGCAGGTCATACAATAATTAAGACAACTCCTATGGCTCCTGCCGGTTGTCATACTCATCGACATGCAAGTCGTGATTCCTATTACAAGAACATGATCTCATACATCACAATATATCATTCATCATTCATCACAACTTCTGGCCATATCACATCACATGACAATTGCTGCAAAAACAAGTTAGGCGTCCTCTAATTGTTGTTGCATCTTTTACGTGGCTGCAATTGGGTTCTAGCAAGAACGTTTTCTTACCTACGAATAACCACAACGTGATTTTTTCAACTTCTATTTACCCTTCATAAGGACCCTTTTCATCTAATCCGCTCCAACTAAAGTAGGAGAGACAGACACCCGCTAGCCACCTTATGCAACTAGTGCATGTCGATTCGGTGGAACCTGTCTCACGTAAGCGTACGTGTAAGGTCGGTCCGGGGCGCTTCATCCCACAATACCGCTGAAGCAAGAAAAGACTAGTAGCGGCAAGCAAGTTGACAAGATCTACGCCCACAACAAAATTGTGTTCTACTCGTGCAATAGAGAACTACGCATAGACCAAGCTCATGATGCCACTGTTGGGGAACGTTGCAGAAAATTAAAAATTTTCCTACGGTTTCACCAAGATCCATCTATGAGTTGACCTAGCAACGAGTCATGGGAGAGTGATTGCATCTACATACCACTTGTAGATCGCGTGCGGAAGCGTTCAATGGAACGGGGATGATGGAGTCGTACACGCCGTGATTCAGATCACCGATGACCTAGTGCTGAACGGACAGCACCTCCGCGTTCAACACACGTACGGAGCGGATGACGTCTCCTCCTTCTTGATCCAGCAAGGGGGAAGGAGAGGTTGATGATGATCCAGCAGCACGACGGCGTGGTAGTGGATGCAGCAGAACTCCGGCAGGGCTTCGCTAAGCAATTACGGGAGGAGGAGGAGGTGTTGCAGGGAGGAGGGAGGCGCCAGGGCTTATAGGTGCGGCCACCCCTCCCCTCCCTTTATATAGGTGCAAGAGAGGGGGGGAGGGCGCAGCCTTGCCCCTTCCTCCAAGGAAGGGGTGCGGCCAAGAGGGGGGAGGAGTCCATCCTCCCCAAGGCACCTCGGAGGTGCCTTCCCCCTTTAGGACTCTCCCCCTTTTCTTATATCTTGGCGCATGGGCCTCTTGGGGCTGGTGCCCTTGGCCCATATAGGCCAAGGCGCACCCCCTACAGCCCATGTGGCCCCCCCGGGGCAGGTGGACCCCCCCCCCCCCCGGTGGACCCCCGGACCCCTTTCGGTACTCCCGGTACAATACCGATAACGCGCGAAACTTTTCCGGTGACCAAAATAAGACTTCCTATATATAAATCTTTACCTCCGGACCATTCCGGAACTCCTCGTGATGTCCGGGATCTCATCCGGACTCGAACAACATTCGGTTTGCTGCATACTCATATTCATACAACCCTAAGCGTCCACGGAACCTTAAGTGTGTAGACCCTACGGGTTCGGAGACATCTGCGACATGACCGAGACGGCTCTCGGGCAATAACCAACAGCGGGATCTGGATACCCATGTTGGCTCCCACATGCTCCTCGATGATATCATCGGATGAACCACAATGTCGAGGATTCAATCAACCCCGTATACTATTCCCTTTGTCATTTGGTATTTTACTTGCCCGAGATTCGATCGTCGGTATCCCAATACCTCGTTCAATCTCGTTGCCGGCAAGTCACTTTACTCGTACCGGAATGCATGATCCCGTGACCAAACACTTGGTCACTTTGAGCTCATTATGATGATGCACTACCGAGTGGGCCCAGTGATACCTCTCCGTCATACGGAGTGACAAATCCCAGTCTCGATCCGTGTCAACCCAATGACACTTTTGGAGATACACCGTAATGCACCTTTATAGTCACCCGATTACGTTGTGATGTTTGGTACACCCAAAGCACTCCTATGGTATCCGGGAGTTACACGATCTCATGGTCTAAGGAAGAGATACTTGACATTGGAAAAGCTCTAGCAAAAAGCGAACTACGATCTTGTGCTATGCTTAGGATTGTCTTGTCCATCACATCATTCTCCTAATGATGTGATCCCGTTATCAATGACATCCAATGTCCATAGTCAGGAAACCATGACTATCTGTTGATCAACGAGCTAGTCAACTAGAGGCTCACTAGGGACATATTGTGGTCTATGTATTCACACGTGTATTACGATTTCTGGATAATACAATTATAGCATGAATAAAAGACAATTATCATGAACAAGGAAATATAATAATAATACTTTATTATTGCCTCTAGGGCATATTTCCAACATCATCCTGTAACCCATGTCGTAGCCTCCGGTCAGATGTCCATATCCTATGTTGTATCGCGAGCCACAAGAAGATTTTGCAAGTGAGGGGTGCCCGGCATTTCCAAATCCAACGCGCGTAGGCCACACTGATTCCACCTTTGAATAGCATTTGATAAGCTGAGGCCGAGGTGTAAACTTGCTTGGAGTTCCAGGGCCATATCGCCTAGTCCCTTTGAGTAGGAACAAGATGTGTTGTAATGGCAATCTCCCAGAGCATGATTAACTGAACTAAATCGTCGGTGGTAAGCTCTCCTGAGATGTCCGGGGTCCAGCGGTGGTTCATCAGTCCATCATACACCGTCTGCTTGTTCACCGTCTGAGTGCGAACCTTGCTCCATATTCCCGGAGCAATCTCCTTAGCAGTTCCACCATCCATCCATCTATCCTTCCAAAACAACACCTTGTTTCCATCACCAAGTTTCCAGTGCACTAGGCTGTCAAAAGCCCTCTGAACCTGAGGATCGCTCGCCATCGGTAGCCCATGCCAAGGTCGGTTAGAGTTAGTACGTCTGAGCCACTCCCAACGCAATCTTAAAGCCAGACCTTGACGGTATAAATCAAGCAGCCCAAGGCCACCTAGGTCTTTAGGCCTGCAAACTCTTTGCCAAGCCACAAGGCAATTTCCTCCATGAATCACTTCCGACCCTTCCCAAAGAATGCTTTGCACCGTTTATTGACTAGCTCAATTGCCCATTTAGGGGCATCCGCTATGAGAAGATGGTGAGTGGGGCGCGCTATTACTACGTCATGCACCAGCACTAACCTCCCTGCTCTAGTGATCAGCCCTTTTTGCCAGCCTGGCATGGAGTTAAGCACATTGTCCACAATCGGCTGTCACTCCGAGTGCGTCAACTGCCAAATGGATAGCTGCAGCCCCAAGTACTTGCAGGGAAAAGACTCCATGCTCCAGGGCATGGCACCCGCGACCAGCTCCTTGTCACCATCCTCATCTCTAATCATGATGGCCGTGGACTTAGAGTTATTTATGTTCAGGCCCGAAGCGATCCCGAATATGTGCAAAGCCTCCTTGACAAATCTAAGATCCGGAATGGTTGGTCTAACAAATAATACCATATCATCCGCATAGATGGAGAGTCTTTGCATGGGGGTGCAGCCCGGCATCTTGCTCAAAACTCCACACTCCTGTGCTCTCGTGATTAGGGATGTGAGGACCTCCATGGCAATAACAAAAAGCAACGGCGAGACCGGGTCTCCTTGCCGAAGCCCTTGAGCATGAGAGAATTTTTGCCCCGCATGTCCATTAACCACCACGCGTGAGCTGGCCGTAGAAAGCAAGGTCACAATCCATGACATCCAAGTGTCCGAAAACCCCTTGGCACGAAGAACCTCGAATAAAAATGGCCAAGATAAGGTGTTGAACGCTCGCGAGATATCCAACTTGAGTAAGACACCTTTTGCTTTCCGGTGATGCAGGGATCTAGCCACCTGTCTTACGAGCAAGAAATTGTCGTGTAGATTCCTCCCCTTGATGAATGCTGATTGGTTGGCTTGGACGAGCTCATTCATGCGTGGCCGCAACCGATTTGCGAGTAACTTGGAACCGATCTTGGGCAAGCTATGAACCAAACTGATGGGACGGAAATCTCCCACACGACATGCACCGGCCTTCTTAGGGATAAGAGTGATCAGGGCTTGGTTTAGTCTTCCAAAGCCGTGGCCATTACCAAGAAAAAGATGGTGGATGGTGGCAAGCAAGTCTCCTTTGATAGTGTCATGGTTTTGTCATGGAAGATGTCCTCATGAAAGGACTTAGTCGTGGAGCCATCGCTACGGGTTAGCTTGAAGGGGTTAAAGCGGACACAAGGACGCAAGAGAGTTTATACTAGTTCGGCCCCTTCGATGAAGGTAAAAGCCTATGTCTAGTTGTGATGGAATTGATTGGGTTTTGATGACTAGGGAGCAAACAAGCTTCGCCTAAGTCTCGAGTTGTTGTCTGTCGTCCCTGAACCGCCGTCGGGTCGTCCCCTTATATACATGGGTGGCGCCCGTCGGTTCACAGAGTACCGACGCCGGTTCTAGATGTATCCGGCTCGGTCTCTACTATTCCTAACTTACAAAATAGGTTACATACTGACGCCAGTTTACGGCTACAGGCCTTTAACCGGCTATGGGCCTTGAGCCCTCATCTGCCTACTTGGGCTTTAACATACTCAAGTACTGATGAAGTTAACCCGGCTGTCTGGCGGTTTACACCGATAGTAATATCCCCAACATTAGGCCCCAGTTGATTTGAACAGGTTCATGTCAATCCTTTAGCAAAAACTTCATCTTGAGCATCTTTGTGTAGTCCGTGAACCGCCATGATGTCATCTTCTCTCGGTCGTCAGAAACCGGCGTGACGTCATTCGTCATAAAAGCTATCCACGATACCTTTTTGTTTAATAGATCTGCGACAATCGAGGCGACAACCGTTTCCAAACTCATGGCCCCTTGATTTTCGCTACCGACACATGTCCCTTGCTTTATAAATAAGACCGAAGGGTCATTTCTTTTTCCCCTTCGTGCCCTTCTGCTTCGTCTTCCTCGCGTCGCCCTGCTTCGGAGCTCCGCCGCCGCCGTCGACTTCTGCACCAACCTTGGCGGCTGCATCACCCTGAATACACCAGAACATCGCGTCGATGTTCCATTTCTTCCTCGGCTCTGGTAAGTCTTCTATCTTTTTCATCATAGATCTGTTCTAGGGTTTCCATGTTCTTCAGCATTCATCACTTGCTTCCTGTTCATCTGATAAACTTTAGACGAGTCTGTGAATCTTTGTTCTGCGTAGCGGTAGTTTTTATCATCCGTTTTCACTTGCGCATCTCAAGACCATAGATCTCTCTGTATCCTTGCTCATTGATTCAGCATCTGCTCCCCTTTGGACCTTGAATATTTATCTCTTTTTCAGAACATGTTCCAGATCCAAAAGTGTGATGTAATTTTGTGAAACCTATATTCGCACACCTACTCATCCGCAATCTTGACTCTTCAATATTTTAGACCAGGCGGTTTAACTTTGTAGGAAAATTGGTAACTCGGTATATACCATTAGTCCCCTTGTTGAACCGCCAGGATTCCCTAGCTAAGTATTGCCACTTTGCAGAACTCCGGTTTATAAATAACTGCTTCCGGTTTAGCAATGAATGCATCAATGTATATCCTTCCAACATATTCTTGAACCGGTATTACTGCTTTGCAGATTGCACCATGGCCAAGCAAGTGTATGAGTGCAACTGGGTCCCTTCTCGAGTGACCGAGACTCAACTGAATAACCTAGTCCAAACCGGTGCTTTAGGAAAAAAAGATGTCGTTCACTGGCGGGTCCCTGGCCCGGAATGTCCTCCAGAACCCAAAGATGGAGAGGTTGTTGTTTTTGCTGACCATCTAGCCCGGGGCTTCAGTCCGCCCGGTTCAAAGTTTTATCGGGATGTCTTGGCCAACTTCCAACTACGCCCACAAGATATTGGCCCCAACTCCGTAACCAACATCTGTCACTTTCAAGTGCTCTGTGAGGTGTTCTTTCAAGAGGAGCCCATATTTGAATTATTCAGAGATTGCTTCCATCTGAACCGCCGCACCGAATTTACTGACGGTCCCAATACCGAGTTAGGTGGTATGGCGATTCAAAAGAGGAAAGAGGTCACTTACCGTCACGCCGAACTGCACAGCCATCCCAAAGAGTGGAATTCAACATGATTTTACTGCAAAGATACCTCTCCTGATGGAGAAAATCCCTTGCCGGGTTACCGTCCGGAGCGGCTAAGCAACACACATCCCTTCCTCGTAGATCGATCGCTAAGGAGAGAAGCAAATATGCTCCTCAATTATCCAAGCTCAGGGCCTTCATGGCTAACGGGTTGACAGGAGGTTACCTTGCTCGCTGCTGGATATCTTGGAGTATATTGCCCTTAAGCCTGCGCTCCGGTTTGATGTGCAAATACACAGGAGATGCAAAAGACCCTCTACGGCATATTGAGATCCAGCTGACAGATGACGAGGTTACTGAGGCTGTGAAGAAGATATTAAATGAACCGGAAGCTGCCTGCTCTCAAACCGGCCTGCCTCCTTTTTGTACCACTAACAAACCGCCAGCCGTAAGACTCATATCTTATGCTTTCATGAAATATGATTATGTTTAAGTACCCTTTGTTGACTTTAACATCTTTCAAACAGGGTGATGATCCATTTTGGAGCAAGAAGCCTCCACAAGAGAAACCGGAGAAAACAACCCGGCCCAAGACCAGAGTTGTGAAGAAACCGCCAATAGAAAGAGAACCACCGCATCCTCCGATCCACCAAATTTGGCGATGATGTAGGTAATCCGGACCTTGAGGTAGAGCTTGACTCACTTGGTTTATTTTTCACACGCCTTATTGATAATGATTATTCTCGTGGATGACGCTGAAGTCACCAATACCGATGTTGTAGAGGTAATCGCTCTTTCTTCCGATTCAAACCCTTTACCTTCACTAAAAATCCGTCGGGCAAACCGGAAAGTTAAATTTTCTCATCCTCTTGCTTATTTGGACCGAAACTTTCTTATGAAGACACAACAACATGAAGTTCGCCGCACAACCCGGCACAGCGGCCAGGTAGTTACCTCCGCCGGTTTACCGAACAGTCCGGTTCGGAAACGCCGTTCGGAGGTCTCTAACTGTTTCGTCAATGCTTATCCTAAAGCGGGTTGTTTTCGTCAACCTCGTAATCCATCTGACTCCGATTATCAGGGCACTCCTCATTCTTCTTCCCATGAAGTCGTCACCACCCAGCTCCCACCACTCAAAAGCAGTGCTTGGGTGAGCCATATTCTGATAATGTTGTTTGATATATCACTTTCAATATTCACTGGACTGATCCGTCTTTTTTCCTTTCGTACAAGCCTAGGCCAAGCAAGAAAACTCGTGCGACAAAGCGGCGAAGAAGACGACGCCTCTGAACAGGTCAAAATACCAGATCCGTAAGAACACATCCACGATGTCTTTGAACGACCCACCATCGAAAGATCATGATATTCCTGCTGAAGAGGCACATGTTGATACCACAGGCCCTTTTAATCAGCCCACAAGTCCTGTCCGGACTGGCAAAACAACGAGCCCAGCAAAGCATACTGATAAACCGGCGACCCCAGTGCGGACGGTGAAGCCAAAGATGATGATGTTGTTATTACTGGCGTTGGTCGGTCCGAGCCAGGTAATCCTGTCGCTTTATCTAAGCACACTGCCAAAGATGAATTTGCTGCATTTGGCAAAGGCAAATGGAATGCCGATTTGGCCACTTATGCCGCTCTGAACACCCAAGATCTTCATTCCGGCTACCTGAATCGGCTATATACCAGCCGTGATTATGAAGCCGGTCTGGTAAATATGATGAAGGACAAATATGAGGTAAATTCCATGACTCTCTCGCTTGTATATTTCAATCATCAACTCCAATAGCCCCCAAGTGACGGTTTTAAGATATCAACTTAAACCGACTTCCCAATGTGATCTTGAACGCAGCCGGTTCAACTTAATGCAGTTAAACCGGGCCTTTATATAGTAAAATTCCCGTGTCACTGAAGGACAGAGCAAATAGGCATTAGCCCCCAAGTGCCAAGTTGAATACTTGTATTGAGCTTGGGACTTATATAGAAATTGTATGATGAAAAGCAAATATGCATTAGCCCCCAAGTACCGAGGGCATAACTTGTTATGTGGTTGGTACTTTTTCTGCACCGTAATCTTTATCAAATGATTATCTGTATGTAGGCTGATCTAAGCAAGAAAGAAAGTCAAATCGCCGATCTGCAAGAAAATATGAAGTCCCAGCTAACTGAAACCTCCAATGCAAAAAATGAATTAACCAGCGCTTTAAGCGTCATGGAAAAGCTTAAAGAAGGTTTCAACAAGGAGCGGGCGGATTGGGCCACTGAAAAAGCCGCTTTAACTCAACGGGCAGAGAAGGCTGAGGCTGCACTCAAACCGGTGGTGGATGAATTGACCAGTGTGAAACGGCAAGTGCATGCCATGACCGCTGCTGTCTTTGGTAGGCCTTCTTGATTTTTGAAGTAATGAGGCCTTCTCATGTACTTGCCGGTTTACTAACCCTTTGAATGATATAGGGACACGTATTGGCCACTTGGGATCAGATGTGCGGAAGAAATTGAAAGTCGCCTATATATTGATAGAACAACTGTATACTGGTGCGCAACGGATCATCTGTACTGGTTCTCACAACAACCCGGCGCCGACTTTAATCCAGGACACTATTAAAAGGTTGTCAATGCTTCCTGCCCGGGTTGAAGAGTTAAAGAAATCTGCTGCTAGAACCGGTGCTATAAACGCCTTAATCCGGGCAAAAGCATGGGTGCCGGATTTTGATCCTGTTGAAGCGGCCCAGGGCTTCCCAAGCTTG
The DNA here is from genome assembly GCA_021605145.1 of Aegilops bicornis. NCBI lineage: Eukaryota > Viridiplantae > Streptophyta > Magnoliopsida > Poales > Poaceae > Aegilops > Aegilops bicornis. The sequence goes on from CM038674.1 coordinate 676,238,606, forward strand.
AAGGAAGACGAGAAAGAATTCAACGAAGAAGATCTCCGAGCTATAAACCGGGAAGTGCGCCCTCTAGCTTGTCAATTGGTTGAAGAGGCAGATTTGTCTCACTATCAAGCCCAATACGATGGTCAAAACAAACGAGTGGCTGCACCAATTCTTGAAGCGGAGAACCTTATACCTCCAATCCGTAAGCATACTTACGCTCCTGGCATTGAACCGTCGTTGCTGATCAATGATGAAGCTGTATTTCAAGCATTAATGGGAATCGACTGGACAACTGTTGATTTCCAGCCGCTGGGTAGGGAAGCAGAAGTTGAAGCGACGCAGGATGATCCGCAACCATCAGGCCAAGCTGGCGACCAAGCATGAACCGGAAGCCAGTTTACATTACTGCTTCTGTATGTTACGCAGAAAAACAATTATCTTATCTGGGCACCGTGTTGCCTTGTAATGGACTAGCTGCCAAACTTGGTGTTGATATGCCTTCGTGCATACTTATTGCAACTTATGCTTCCGTTGAATCATCAATCTTAAACTGTTGTCTGCAGCCAAAAATCTTAAAACGCCGCTGTGGTTGTATCACCAGGCGGGTCATAATATCTATGTATATGAAATCAAAGATAATATCTTAGATTTAAACATATGATCAAATATGGGAATATATGATACCTGCCATCGTAGGGCATGAAGTTGGCTGTGCCAATCTTGAAACGGAGTTCTAAGAAACCCACTCTGCTGGAGGAGAAAACAGCTCCTGTGAATATAAGGTCGGTTTTACCTGGTAAACCGTTCCGGGTTACGATGAACATCGGTGTTACTCCATAATAGGATGTTATCAAAAATCAAACCGGGCAAGAGTCTCCGGATTAAGAGTGGACCGTGTTCCGTCAATTGACAGACGAACCGGTTTAATAATTGTCGGTTTAAAACACAACAAGAGAAATATGCAAAAAGAGAAATGAATTCCAAGCAAAGACAAAGATAGAATTATTTGCAAAAAGAGGCTGTTGAGCCGATCAAGTGGCATTATAATGGTCGGACATGACCAAGCCCCCGATAGGCGTAGCTATGGTTCAAGTCAGCCAGGTCCCCAAATGATGCAGTGGCATTACGCCGATCAAGAGGTGTAGCGATGGTTCGGGTTCGACCAAAGCCCCAAGTGATTCTGTGGCCTTAGGCCGATCAAGAGGCATGACTGTTTCAGACGTGACCAAGTCCCCAAGTGATTCTGTGGCTTTCGCCTATCAAAAGGTGTTGCATTGGTTCGGACACGACCAAGCCCCCAAGTGATATGATATAAAGCTTTTTGAAAAGCAAACTCAAGGGGTAAACCGGAGGCCGCTTTAAGATAAAAACTCCGTGTAACCACACATGATGTAAAAATAACAGAGACCCCGCTTTAGCTAAGGCTCCGGTTTATTGTATTGATCATAATATATACATTGTCATAATATGTACATAAGTAGAGCCTATGGCTCAAGTATAGGAAGGCCGAAGATGAGCTATGTTCCACGGCCTGTTGGTCTCCTCCTCTGATGTACGTCAGTCTTTATGCTCTCAAATATCGATCGGATAGTATGACCCGTTGTGTAGATTCTTGCTTACTACGAAAGGTCCCTCCCAAGGTAGGGATAGCTTATGCATATCAGTCTGGTCTTGGATGAGCCGGAGCACCAAATCTCCTTCTTGAAAGGTTCTGGTTCTAACTCGGCGACTGTGATAGCGACGAAGATCCTGCTGGTAAATCGCCGAACGGGCAGCTGCGATGTCACGCACCTCGTCCAACAGGTCCAAAGCATCTTGCCGTGATATCTCGTTGTCCGCTTCAACATAAGGTGCTACACGAGGTGAATCATGATGGATATCACTGGGGAGAACCGCCTCCGCTCCGTAGACCATGAAGAACGGTGTGTATCCTGTCGATCTGTTGGGTGTAGTATTGATGCTCCATAATACAGATGGTAACTCCTCAACCCAACAACCCGGCGTCCGCTGCAAAGGAACTATAAGCCGAGGTTTGATACCTCGTAAGATCTCTTGGTTAGCCCTCTCTGCTTGTCCATTGGACTGTGGGTGAGCCACTGATGAAACGTCAAGCCGGATGTGCTCACGTTCACAGAACTCCTTCATTGCACCCTTGGACAGGTTGGTACCATTATCAGTAATGATGCTGTGTGGAAAGCCAAACCAGAAAATCACCTTTTTGATGAATTGAACCGTCGTGGCTGCATCACACTTGCTAACGGGCTCCGCTTCCACCCACTTTGTAAACTTGTCAACCACCACCAAAAGGTGGGTCTTCTTGTCCTTGGACCTTTTGAAAGGCCCAACCATATCCAACCCCCAAGTCACAAACGGCCAAGTAATTGGAATCATCCTCAATTCTTAAGCCGGCACATGAGCGTGTCTTGAGAACTTCTGACAGCCATCACATCGCCTAACCAGGTCCTCCGCATCAGCATGAGAAGTCAACCAATAGAAGCCGTGATGAAACACTTTAGCCACCAGAGATTTTGAACCGGCGTGGTGACCACAATCCCCTTCGTGGATTTCACGCAAAATTTCACAGCCTTCCTCAAGAGACACACAGCGTTGAAACTCCCCTGACACACTGCAATGATGCAACTCGCCTCTGCCTGGCCAGAGTCTCATCCTCTGGTAACTGCTACGTCTTGGGCTTGCGTTGGTTTTCCCCGAAGAGGAGAGGATGATGCAGCACAGTAGCGTAAGTATTTCCCTCAGTTTTTGAGAACCAAGGTATCAATCCAGTAGGAGGTCACGCGCAAGTCCCTCGTACCTGCACAAAATGATAGCTACTCGCAACCAACGCGATTAGGGGTTGTCAATCCCTTCGGTCACTTACGAGAGTGAGATCTGATAGAGATAATATTTTTGGTATTTTTGGTATAAAGATGCAAAGTAGAAAGTAAAGGGAAAGCAAATAAATAAAGTGATGGAGATTGATATGATGAGAATAGACCCGGGGGCCATAGGTTTCACTAGTGGCTTTTCTCAAGAGCATAAGTATTCTACGGTGGGTGAACAAATTACTGTTGAGCAATTGACAAAATTGAGCGTAGTTATGAGGTTATCTAGGTATGATCATGTATATAGGCATCACGTCCGTGACAAGTAGATCGAAACGATTCTGCATCTACTACTATTACTCCACTCATTGACCGCTATCCAACATGCATCTAGAGTATTAAGTTAAAAACAGAGTAATGCCTTAAGCAAGATGACATGATGTAGAGGAATAAATTCATGCACTATGATAAATACCCCATCTTGTTATCCTCGATGGCAACAATACAATACGTGCCTTGCAACCCTTTACATCCTTTGGGTAAGGACACCACAAGATTGAACCCAAAGCCATGCACTTCTCCCATTGCAAGAACTACCAATCTAGTTGGCCAAACCAAACGGATAATTCGAAGAGACTTGCAAAGATAACTCAATCACACATAAAAGAATTCAGAGAAGAATCAAATATTATTCATAGATAAGCTGGATCATAAACCCACAATTCATCGGTCTCAACAAACACACCGCAAAAAGAAGATTACATCGAATAGATCTCAACGAGAGTGGGGGAGAACATTGTATTGAGATCCAAAAGAGAGAAGAAGCCATCTAGCTACTAGCTATGGACCCAAGGTCTGAAGTAAACTACTCACATTTCATCGGAGAGGCTATGGTGTTGATGTAGAAGCCCTCCGTGGTGGATGCCCTTCCCATGGAGCTCCTAACAGGCCCCAAGATGGGATCTCGTGGATACAGGAAGTTGCGGCGGTGGAATTTGGTTTTTGGCTCCGTCTCTGGTCTATTGGGGGTACGTATGTATATATAGGAGGAAGGGGTACGTCGGTGGAGCGTCAGGGGGCCCACGATGTAGGGGGCGCGCCCAGGGGGGCGCCCTCCACCCTCGTGACCGCCTCTGGCACTTCTTGGAGTAGGGTCCAAGTCTCCTGGGTCACGTTCGGTGAGAAGATCACGTTCCTGAAGGTTTCATTCCGTTTGGACTCCGTTTGATATTCTGTTTCTTCGAAATACTGAAATAGGCAAAAAAACCAGCAATTCTGGGCTGGGCATCCGGTTAATAGGTTAGTCCCAAAAATAATATAAAAGGGGAAAATAAAGCCCAATATAGTCCAAAACAGTAGATAAAGTAGCATGGAGCAATCAAAAATTATAGATACGTTGGAGACGTATCAGTAACTCGCCCCGGTTCATGTACGCAAGATAAGGAACCGTCCAATCCGGAATAACATGAAGAACCGCCACCAATTGAGCCTCCGGATCAGGAATAGCCAAATCCTCTTCACCAGGGAGCTTGACAGACGGGTTATGCAGAACATCCAAGAAGACGTTAGGCGGGACCGGTTTACGTTGAGAGCCCAACCGGCTTAAAGCGTCTGCCGCTTCGTTCTTCCGTCTGTCCACATGATCCACCTGATATCCTTTGAAGTGACCAGCAACAATATCCACCTCACGATGATATGCTGCCATGAGCAGATCCTTGGAATCCCAAGTGCCAGATACTTGTTGGGCCACCAGGTCCGAGTCACCGAAGCACTTAACTCGGCTGAGATTCATCTCCTTAGCCATCCGGAGATCATGGAGTAAAGCTTTGTACTCAGCTGCATTGTTAGTACAAGGTAACATTAAGCGGAGAACGTAACCGAACTTATCACCTCGTGGGGAAGTTAACACGACTCCAGCCCCCGAGCCCTCCAATTGCCTGGACCCATCAAAATGAATAGTCCAATAGGTGTGATCCGGCTTTTCTTCAGGTGCTTGTAGTTCCGTCCAATCATTGATGAAATCTACAAGTGCTTGAGATTTGACCGCCGTCCGAGGCACGTATTTCAGTCCGTGTGGCCCAAGCTCTATAGCCCACTTGGCAATCCGGCCAGTTGCCTCCCTGTTGAATTATATCTCCCAAAGGAGCAGAGCTGACCACTGTGATGGGATGTCCTCGAAGTACTACTTAAGCTTCCGGCTTGCCATGAAAAATCCATACACCAGCTTCTGCCAATGCGGGTACCTTTGCTTGGAATCAATAAGCACCTCACTAATATAGTAAACCGGACGCTGAACCAGATACTCCTTGCCCGCCTCTTTGCGCTCCACCACAATAGCCACGCTGATTGCACGAGCATTAGCTGCTACATATAGTAGTAGTGGTTCCTTGTCAATCAAGCGGCAAGAACAGCGGATTATTAGCTGCCGCTTTAAATCCTCAAACGCTTTATCGGCTGAACTCTAGACGAATTGATCTGTTTTCTTCAGCATCTGATACAAAGGGATCGCCTTCTCACCGAGGCGGCTGATAAACCGGCTCAACGCGGCAACCCGGCCTGCCAAGCGTTGAACGTCATTGATACACTTTGGTTTAGCCAGGGAGGTGATAGCTATGATCTTTTCCGGATTAGCCTCAATTCCCCTGTTGGATACTAGAAAACTCAATAACTTGCCTGCCGGTACACCAAAAACTCACTTGGCCGGGTTGAGCATCATCTTGTATGTCCGCAGGTTATCAAAGGTTTCCTTCAAATCGTCAACCAGAGTCTCCTTCTCCCTTGACTTAACCACAATATCATCCACATAGGCATGTACATTACGGCCAATGTGCTTATGAAGGCAATTCTGTACACACCGTTGATAAGTTGCCTGGGCACTCTTGAGCCCAAAGGGCATAGATACATAGCGTATATTCAAGGAGTTATGAACGCCGTCTTCTCCTGGTCCTTAACTGCCATCTTGATCTGATGATAACCAGAATATGCATCCAGAAAACTCAAACGCCCACAAACCCGCAGTAGCATCAATAATCTGATCAATGCGGGGGAGGGCAAAATGATCTACCGGACAAGCCTTGTTAAGATCTGTGTAATCCACACATGTGCCAAAGCCGCTTTTTCTTAAGGACCAAAGCACCGGATTAGCCAGCCATTCAGATGGAAAACTTCGACAATAAAGCCAGCCGCTAAGAGCCTGGCCACCTCCTCTCCAATAGCTTTGCGCCTTTCTTTGTTAAACCGGCGGAGAAACTGCTTCACCGGTTTATACTTAGGATCGACATTAAGAGTGTGCTCAGTGAGTTCCCTCGGTACACCTGGCATGTCAGAAGGCTTCCATGCAAAAATGTTCCGATTCTCACGGATGAACTCGATGAGCGCGCTTTCCTATTTTGGATCCAATTGGTACTGATACTGAACTGCTTGGACGAATCGCCAGGTACGAAGTCAACAAGCTTAGTCTCAGCTGCCGATTTGAACTTTAGGGCCGGATCATGCTCTGTAGTTGGCTTCTTCAACGGAGTCATGTCCGCCGGATCAACATTATCCTTGTAGTATTTCAACTCTTCCGTGGCACAAACCGACTCTGCATAGGCCGCATCGCCTTCTTCACACTCCAAAGCAATCTTGCGACTTCCATTAACAGTTATTGTTCCCTTGTGACCCGGCATCTTGAGCTGCAAGTAAATATAATAGGGTCGTGCCATAAATTTGGCATAAGCTAGCCGCCCAAATAGGGCGTGATATGGGCTCCGGATCTTCACCACCTCAAAAGTCAATGTCTCTGACCTGGAATCATGATCGTCTCCAAAGGCCACTTCCAGAGCTATCTTGCCAACAGGATATGCTGACTTACCAGGTACCACACCATGGAATACCGTATTGGACGGTTTAAGATTCTTATCTGTTAGCCCCATACAGCGGAAGGTCTCATAGTATAGGATATTAATACTGTTCCCTCCATCCATCAGCACCTTGGTGAATTTATAACCTCCCACCTGAGGTGCCACCACCAACGCTAGCTGACCCGGATTGTCAACCCCGGGGGGTGATCCTCTCTGCTCCATATGATTGGTTGTTTAGACGAGCGTAAATAACGAGGCACGGCCGGTTCAACAGAATTTACCGCTCGCTTGTGAAGCTTCCAGTCTCGCTTATCCAAGCTAGTGGTGAATACATGATATTTCCCGCTATTCAACTGCTTTGGATTGCTCTGATAACCCGACTACTGCTACTGCTAGTTGTAACCACCCTGGCTATTCTGATTATTTTGATTGTTATGTCCACCCTGATTACCATTGAAGCCTAAACCGGAATTTCCTCCACCGTGACCCGGCCCATGGAATCCGGATCCTGAGCCACCACCTGATCCATGATCATATCGGAAAGCATTAGAATTCTTGAACTCCTGCATAATGTAGCAATCCTTCCAAAGGTGGTTGGCTGGCATCTCCTTCTTCCCGTGCTTTGGACAGGGCTGGTTTAACAGATAGGTCAGGCGGTCCGGGTTAGGAATTGGAGCTCCACCGCGATTCGACGGTTTACCCTTTCGTCGCTGGCCCTTGTCCTGCGCGCTAGTATTAGCCACGAAGTCCACACTGCTATCCGCTTTGCGTTTGCCCCCGTTTCCATGACCTGCCGTGTTGTTTTGCTCCCCCTTGGGGTTGCTGCTCTTCTTTCCCTTCCCTGTCTTGTCATCATCAGACTCGGGATCCTTGGTACTATCAGAATCAGCATACTTCACTAACGCAGTCATGAGGGTCCCCATATCGTTACAATGGCGCTTCATCTGTCCCAATTTCAACTTCAGAGGCTTAAACCGGCAGTTGCTTTCCAAGGTTATAACCGCGGAATCGGCGTTGATACGGTCTGATGAGTGCAAAATTTCCGAGACTCGGCGCACACTCTCCTTCCTTGGCTGCTTACATGTATCCTCAATTGGCTGCTTACAGCTAAGTCCACTATCGACATGGGCTGCTTACATGTATCCTTGAAATTCTGGATAAGCCGGGCTCGCAACTGGGCCCATAACTGATAGAATTGGCCGGTAAGCTGTTTAACCAAATACGGGTTGTCCCTTCAAGCATCATGGTGAAATACTTCACACACGCCGCCTCATCCACGTCAAGCATCTCCATGGCCATCTCATAGCTCTCCACCCATGTTTCTGGAGACAAATCGGCAGTGTAATTTGGCACCTTGCGCGGGCCCTTGAAATCCTTGGGCAGGCGCACATTGCGTAAAGCGGGGACAAGACAAGGCACTCCCAAAGAACTAGAAGTAACCCCTGGCTCGACCGAGGGGGTTGGACGAACCGGCGTAAGCTGACGAGCCTCATGCTGCGCTGCTAACTCGGCATCCCTGCGCGCCCGGGCCCGGTCCACCACTTCCTGAGCATCACCTGTCGGGTTATTGCCATGGGGCGCTTCATGGTTCCGTCCATTACTGGATACGGCCAGTTCATCCATACGCCTGCTGTAACTCCGGCTCGGACAGGGGGTGGAATGAATTCGGTCACGACTGTATGAATATTCTTCCTGTTGAATCAAGGCTGTTCGAGAAAGCTCCTTAACCCGGCGCGTCTCTACCGCCTGCGGAGAATCACCTTCAATCGGGATGGCCTCTAGTCGTGAAGCGGCGGCAACAAGATTGTCCATCGGATTGGAATAATGACCCGGAGGTGTCGGGACAGGCTGAGGCACAACATTGTTCTGTCGAGGCGGCTCCATCAGGCGAGGCTGAACCGGCGCGCCCGACCCAGGTGCCTCCGCCCGATTTATCACCGGCGGGTTACTAGTTCCTGCTCCTGGGGTGTTAAAGAGATTTCTGGCGTCGAAAACCGGAGGCAAACGAGACCGGTGCTTCCTCTTCAGGACTTCATGCGACGCTGTTACGGTCCAAAGATAAGCCTATAGGCCTGCGCATCCAAAGCGGCCCGCTCTGCGACCATTCTGTCGTTCTCGGCTGCTAGGTCGGCCTTGGCCTGAGTGATCTGTTCCCTCACCTTTGCAATTTCCGCGTTGTGGGCGTCCTGATCCGCCGGGTTAGCCTCCGCCATAAGCACAGCCAACGCATCAAACAGATCAGATAAAACTTGAGCCGGCGGGTGCACAGGGCCTCCTGCCCCGGCCGCCGCCGCCGCCGCTGACCCGGAGATCATTGCTGCTGCGGTCGAAGAGTGGATCGCCGCCTGTGTACCGGCCATGAATATTCCAACCCGGTTGGGCAGATCAGAGGGGTCCGGAATACTGTCACCATCGGAACAGCCCCCAATCCGGTCGTCTTGTAATTGATACAATGATTCCGTTTCTCCGGTTGAGGACTCATCGCCGGAATAAACGACGGTCTCGCTACCAGATTCCGATCCATCCTCATATTCCCCTCCGTGGATGACTCCCACGAAGGCACGCTTCACGGCCGGTTTAACCTGGGCAGACCGCGCACGCTGAGCCGTTTCGATGAGGTCGGTGCAGATGTCCGGCTCAGGGCCCGGTTCACCGATCTTGCCGATGAAGACGTGTATGCCACCAAAGGGGACCCGGTACCCGTACTCAATCGAGCCGGCCTCGGGGCCTCATCCTGCATCGTCGATGTAGAGCTTGCCACGATGACTCTTGGTCATCCGGCCCACAGCGTAGCCCTTGAGTCCTTCGAAGTTGCCCTCCAAGAACTTTAAACCATCGTGCGATTGCCCCACGGTGGACGCCAACTGTCGTGGTTTTGTCACGGCAGATGTCCTCATGAAAGGACTTAGTCATGGAGCCATCGCTACGGGTTATCTTGAAGGGGTTAAAGCGGACACAAGGACGCAAGAGAGTTTATACTAGTTCGGCCCCTTCGATGAAGGTAAAAGCCTACGTCTAGTTGTGATGGAATTGATTGGGTTTCGATGACTAGGGAGCAAACAAGCTTCGCCTAAGTCTCGAGTTGTTGTCTGTCGTCCCTGAACCGCCGCCGGGTCGTCCCCTTATATACATGGGTGGCGCCCGTCGGTTCACAGAGTCCCGACGCCGGTTCATAGATGTATCCGGCTCGGTCTCTACTATTCCTAACTTACAATACAAGTTACATACTGACGCCGGTTTACGGCTACAGGCCTTGAACCGGCTATGGGCCTTGAGCCCTCATCTGCCTACTTGGGCTTTAACATACTCAACTACTGACGAAGTTAACCCGGCCTGTCCTGGCCGGTTTACACCCAGTAGTAATATCCCCAACAGATAGTGCTCCAAGCCTTCTGAAAAAAGAGGCCAATAAACCCGTCCAGGCCCGGCGCGCGATCCGCAGGCATGTCCTTGATCGTGGCCCAAACCTCCTCCTCCATGAAGTACACGTCTTGATCCAGCAAGTCCACCGGCTGGATCCCTAGAAAATCTAGATCAATGGTGTTCTCGTGCCCTCTTGCCGAGCCTAGCAAGTGTTTGTAAGTTTGGAAAAAGATTTCCTCCTTGCCGTGCTGGTCCGTGATAAGGTTGCCATCATGCATGATCGCCGGTATAAATTTTTTTGTCTTCCTGCCATTTGCCATGAGGTGAAAGAGCTTGGTACTAGCATCTTCTTCCTGAAGCCAACGAAGTCGTGAGCTTTGCCTCGCGATAGTGCGTTTGAGAGAGGCAAGGCCGAGCGCGACGAGCTTGAGCGTTCGACGCAGCCAAATCTCCCCAGCCGATAGCAAGCGTCGTTCCTGAGCCACGTCAAGCCGGAAGATTATCCAATTGACCATCGCGATCTGCAACTTGACGTTTCCAACCTTCCTTTGTCCCCACGCAGTTAAATACCGAGCCGCGTTTCTAAGCAGAGCATCGAGTCTTTTGAAAGGATCAAGAATATTAGGGTCACACACCCAAGCCTCCTTGACCGCATCGTCAAAACCCTCCAGTCTAGTCAAGAACACCTCGAATCTGAAACGTTGTTGCGGGTGTATATTCTCATTCAAAGCAAGATGCAAAGGGCAGTGATCCGATGCCGAAGTTGACATCGCTTGGAGCAGGCAGTCCGGATAGTCAATCTCCCAATCCACCGAAACAAGCGCCTTGTCTATTTTAGTGAGGGTAGGAATAACTTCCCTTTCATTACTCCAAGTAAATGCACGTCCATGCATGTAGAGCTCCTTAAGCCCATTGCCATCCACAAATTGGCGAAATTTGCACATCATTCTCCTGTCCAGATGTGAGTTACTTTTGTCCAAGGCTTGGAGTATCATGTTAAAGTCCCCAATCACCATCCAAGCACCCGAGCACAATTCTCTTCTAGCAGCAAGCTCCTCAAGGAACAGCATCTTGTCATTGTCCTCTTGAGGTCCATACACCGTAGTTAGCCACCAAGGTGTACCGTCGACGGGGGTCACATACCCAGTTACACAATGCGTATCCCGAACGCAGTCCGTAATGCTCACCAACACCGAGTTCCAAGCTAAAAGAATCCCACCCCTCGTATCCGAGGCCGGTAAGTAGAAAAAACCATCGTACGACGGGCCAAGACATTGCATAATCGTAAAAGTATCGATACAAGCTAGCTTAGTCTTCTGAATACAAAACATAGCCGGGAGCGTGGAGTCCGCAAATTCACGCAACGCCTTCTTCTTCGCCGGGCTGTTCAAGCGACGCACATTCCAGCACACCAACTCCAGTTTGATCGACAACATGATGTCGACACATGCACCAACGCTCGCCAACTAGGCAAGCAATGCTACCTTCGGGGCAGCCTCCTGGCCAAGGTCAAAAGTAATGGCCTTGCCAAAAATCGCGGCAATTGCACGTAACTGTGGTTCCTGTATGGGAGAATCGAACATCTGCCTGAGCTGTGCACCGTACCACTCGTTCTGCGACAGTGAACGCGCCACGGAAGTCCAAAGCAACGGCCGATGAGACGGTTCTTCTTAAAGCGCTAGGCATCACGCCAGAGGGCTTGGCGGTTACCGACGTGCCAAGATTAATACTAACCAACAAACGGTGTGTGTTTGGTGGACGCGAGAAACTCGGCTAGGGTGCGCGGCTCCATCTGCACGGCGCTGACAAGAGGTGCGACGGCGTCACTTCAGGACCCGCGCGCTCGTCAGCAGCGACTGACTGACTGGTACCAGCAACGGCCGTCCGCTCCGAACCACTCCGATCGACGCTGCGAACTGTCTGTCACTCTACGGCGTCCGCGTCTACCCAGCTGGCACGACGAGCGCCACCCCACTGGCGCGCCCCTTTGCTTTCGCTTTCTGACCGCCATCACCAATGCCGAGGGAGATCAACATGAGCTCCACGACATGGAAGCCCGTCTCCCTCGGTCGGTATCTTGGTCGCGTCCATACACCAGGCCGTGAGCCGGAAGACACACAAGGCCGAACGCATTTTGTCAGTGTGTAGATCCTCTCGCTCTGACGGGGACAAAGCTTCTCCGTAAGAGCAAGCCTCCAGAGTTGCTGTTGCTGGGTGGGTAATTCCTTCAAAAACAACAGCAGAAGCTCCCCGAGAGGCACCCCTCTCGTCCCGGCCGATTACTCCAACAACTCTGGTGCTTGAGTTTTTACCTTACATGCCAACATTGGGAGCGCCATCATCCTTCCCCGACCATTGGCTCCTCCTGCATCCACGAGCCCCCTGTCCTGTCATGGTGCAGTCTACGGATGGGCTCTGACGCAGGTCTGCTCAGCTTGCTCGCTGCCGGCCCTGAAACGATGGCGCCATGCGGTCTGGCCCTTGCTGTGGGTGCAGTTGCCGTTTTGTTGAAAGAAGGCCCCTGCCACGGAGCTCCACGCCCTGCTCCTTTCCTCTTCCACAAGCAAGCAGCACGGTAGACAACGTCCACCACAGCATGCACGGCTTGTCTCCCCATGCAGCCACGCAGGCGGTCCTCAAGGCTGTTGATAGCCACGCAGTAGTCACCATATCGACGCCGCGCCCGCTTCTCTTTTCCAAGGGGATCGATGGGTCGCCTGTTTTTTTTTTTTGTTAGGTTGAATACTTTTATTTTTGGAGTCTGTTCATGTTCCTGTGGACGGTAGCTTCTTTTTTTTAGGGAAACATGCTTTATTTATTCATCGAGAGTCCTAAGGACATGTATTACAGCAGTGTCGTGAGGGTTAATGAGCCACAAGTAGCGGGGACCTCCTATGTGACCCGCTCTATGGCACACACACGGAGCCCCGACCGGGCCTGCCCATTTAGGCGTTGTGGCGATGTAAAATTATAGTGAAAAATATGAACGAGGAAGGAATCGAACTCATTACCTCCAGCTCGGGAGGCATTCTCACTCTGGCGAGTCCTACTGACATTCAATAAGCACGAACTAGTAAACAATGTATAGACAGAGATCCGATCTTTTTCAGAGTTCTCGATCATTCCCTTGGAAAATATGAACAAAGTTATAAAAATTTGAGCAATGTTTGAAAGCGTGAATAGAATTTTGAATATTGAACAAATTTTGAACACTTATCGAAACATGTGAACAAATTTTGAAATCCAAACACAAATTTAAAAACATGAACAATTTTTAAAAACCGTGAAGAAAAATTGGAAAATGTGAACATATTTCGAAATTCAGAACATTTTCCGAATTTTTTTATAAAATTTTGAAAACAGGGACTTTTTTTGAACTCTTTAACATTTTTTTTAAACCCGGCCATTTTATATATTCCAAAAGATTTTCAGAAAACACAAATATTTTTTTAATTTGAGAACGAAATTTGAAAAAGGGAACATATTTCGAAGTGTTGAACATATTATAGAAAAGTCGAACAAATTCTGAAAAAATTGGAGTTTCATTAAAGCCAAACATTTATTTCTAAAGGAAAAAAAGAAAAACATGAATAACTTTATAAAACGCAAAACATTTTTTGAAACATGAACATTTTCTTAAATGGGAACAAAATTAGAAAACCTGAACAAATTCTGAAACTTATGAACAAAATTTGAAATTCTAAATATTTTTTTGAAACGTGAACAAATTTTCAAAAACATGATTTTTTTTAACTTCTAAACATTCTCTGAATTTTGAAAATTTAATAATTTATGGAACAAAATTCGAAATTCCAAACAAATTTTGAAAAGCACGAATATATTTTGAGAATGTGAACAGATTTTGAAATTGTTGATTGTTTTTATTATGTTGCAGAATTTCTGAAATTTGTAATTTTTTCTAAGAAAAGAAACAAGAAAAGAGGGGAAAGAAACAGAAAAAGGAAAATAAAAACCATAATTGGAAAAACAGAAAAAGAAATTGTTTAGGACCCTTCTGGAAGGTTCCCATACCGGAACAGGTTTTATCTTTGAAAGAAGTATAGAAACCACCTTAAAATCCACTCCAATAGAGCCATATCCCCCTCAACTCGATTTTGGTCTTATTTAGACCCTGAAATTGGTAAAACCAGCTTAATAACCCCCTGAGTGGTTTCAACTCACACTAATTCCGGTTCTGAGCCACGTCATAAGCGGTTTCGAGTTTCATGATGATGACTCGACTTTGATCAATGCTAGCTCAGCTTTGACCCGAGACCCTGCTCTCATCTTGACATTGAGATGGTTTATGTTCCGAGGTTTTTAGCATTGAGATGTCTGGTGGCGGTTGAGTCACGTCATCAGGATCTCACTGGTGCGTTGTGCTGGTGGGCGCAGATAATGCTCTCCTCTGTCCCGAGCGCACTCTCAAGCACCTTGGCGAAGGCACTTCTCATGGAGCAACGAATGTACTACAGAATAATCAAGGCAGTCGCCAACACATTCCTGATCCATATCCGTCGCCATACCGATTGGCGCGTGTTTGGCGACGATCTTGCTGCTGGTGAGCTCCAAAGACCGAGTGCACGCCATCGCGGTGGCGTCCATGCCGCCCTTCCCATGCCACTCAATTTAGTGAAGCGGTCGAGAACACGCGCACGTACACGGGGGTTATTTTGCGTTGGCGCCGGCATCGAACGCCACCTCCGTGAGCACCCCGAAAGCCACGCCAGCGATGTCCGGCTCGACCTGCTCGGTGGCGATGTATTGCTGGAAGACAGCTTGGTGGAAAAGTGTGACATAGTGGTTCCTGAGTCATTTTTCCTCCTCTAGTTGCTACTCTAACAACAAAGTCATTCATATTATTATTCATTTCACTAAGCAATTCTCTTTGATATTTAGCAACTTGTTCTAGCTGGGTTTGAACCATAGGGGCATGTTTACTACACCTCTAACATCATTAGTGATTCTAAATAACAAGTCACTCAAGCGAGCAATCATATCAGAGTTGTAATTCAGTTGTTTCATAACATTTGCATTGAAGTGATCTTGTTTCCTAATGTAGTTATCAAATTCATAAAGGCATTGACTAGGATGTTAATTGTAAGGGATGTCACTTTCATCAAACTTTAATAAAGAATTTACCTCTACCACCGGTGGTGGTGATGTGTCAAGTCCATGTATTTCTTCAATAGGTGGTAAATTCTTAACATCTTCAGTTTTAATACCTTTTTCCTTCATACATTTGTTTACCTCTTACATATCTTCAGGACTGAGAAATAAGATACCCCACTTCTTCGGAGTGGGTTTAGGCGGTGGTTTAGGAAGAATCCAATCATCATAATTCTTCAATATATTATTCAATGATTCCTCAACTTTTTCAATAGTTCGTTCCCTGAAAACAGAACCAGCACAATTATATAGGAAGTCCCTAGAAGCATCGGTTAGTCCATTATGGAAGATATCAAGTATTTCATTTTTCTTAAGAGGATGATCAGGCAAAGCATTAAGCAATTGGAGAAGCCTCCACCAAGCTTGTAAGAGACTCTCTTCTTTAGTTTGCGCAATGTTAAATATTTCCTGTAAGGCACCTTGTTTCTTATGAGCAGGAAAATATTTTTTAAAGAAGTAATAAATCTGTTGGGGAACGTAGTAATATCAAAAAAAATCCTATGCACACGCAAGATCATGGTGGTGCATAGCAACGAGAGGGGAGAGTGTTGTCCACATACCCTCATAGACCGAAAGCGGAAGCATTAGCACAACGCGGGTGATGTAGTCGTACGTCTTCACCATCCGACCGATCCAAGTACCGAACGTACGACACCTCCGAGTTCAGCACACGTTCAGCTCGATGACGTCCCACGAACTCCGATCCAGCAGAGCTTTGTGGGAGAGTTCCGTCAGCACGATGGCGTGATGACGGTGATGATGTTTCTACCGACGCAGGGCTTCGCCTAAACACTGCTATGATATGATCGAGGTGGATTATGGTGGAGGGGGCACCGCACACGGCTAAGAGATCAATGATCAATTGTTGTGTCTAGAGGTGCCCCCCTGCCCCCGTATATAAAGGAAGAAGGGGGGAGGCCGGCTGGCCGTTTGGGGCGCGCCAAGGAGGGGGGAGTCCTCCTCCTAGTAGGAGTAGGACTCCCCTTTCCTAGTACAACTAGGAAGAGGGAAGGGGGAAGGAAAGAGAGGGAAAGAGGAGAAGGAAAAGGGGGGTGCGCCCCCCTCCCGTAGTCCAATTCGGACCTCTCATGGGAGGGGGCGCGCCACCTCCTGGGCTGCTGCCCTCTCTCTCCCCTAAAGCCCACTAAGGCCCAATACTCCCCCGGGGGGTTCCGGTAACCCCTCCGGCACTCTGGTTTTCTCCGAAACTACCCGAAACACTTCCGGTGTACCAATATAGTCGTCCAATATATCGATCTTTACGTCTTGACCATTTCGAGACTCCTCGTCATGTCCGTGATCATATCCGGGACTCCGAACTATCTTCGGTACATCAAAACACAAAAACTCATAATGCCGATCACCACCAAACTTTAAGCGTGCGGACCCTACGGGTTTGAGAACTATGTAGACATGACAGAGACACGTCTCCGATCAATAACCAATAGCGGAACCTGGATGCTCATATTGGCTCCTACATATTCTACGAAAATCTTTCTCGGCCGAACCGCATAACAACATACGTTGTTCCCTTTGTCATCGATATGTTACTTGCCCGAGATTCGATCGTCGGTATCTCAATACGTAGTTCAATCTCGTTACCGGAAAGTCTCTTTACTCGTTCCGTAATGCATCATCCCGCAACTAACTCATTAGTCACATTGCTTGCAAGGCTTATAGTGATGTGCATTACCGAGAGGGCCCAGAGATACCTCTCCGACAATCGGAGTGACAAATCCTAATCTCGAAATACGCCAACTCAACAAATACCTTCGGGGACACTTGTAGAGCATCTTTATAATCACCCATTTATGTTGTGACGTTTGGTAGCAC
This sequence comes from Aegilops bicornis, assembly GCA_021605145.1. Classification (NCBI taxonomy): domain Eukaryota; kingdom Viridiplantae; phylum Streptophyta; class Magnoliopsida; order Poales; family Poaceae; genus Aegilops; species Aegilops bicornis. The sequence goes on from CM038674.1 coordinate 676,255,614, forward strand.
ACAAAGTGTTCCTCCGGTAAACGGGAGTTGCATATTCTCATAGTAACATGTATAAGTCATGAAGAAAGCAATAGCAACATACTAAATGATCAAGTGCTAAGCTAACGGAATGGGTCAAGTCAATCACATCATTCTCTAATGATGTGATCCCGTTAATCAAATGACAACTCATGTCTATGGCTAGGAAACTTAACCATCTTTGATTCAACGAGCTAGTCAAGTAGAGGCATACTAGTGACACTATGTTTGTCTATGTATTCACACATGTATTATGTTTCCGGTTAATAAAATTATAGCATGAATAATAAACATTTATCATGAAATAAGAAAATAAATAATAACTTTATTATTGCCTCTAGGGCATATTTCCTTCAGTCTCCCACTTGCACTAGAGTCAATAATCTAGTTCACATCGCCATGTGATTTAACACCAATATTCACATCTGTATGTGATTTATACCCATAGTTCACATCGTCATGTGATCAACACCCAAAGGATTTACTAGAGTCAATAATCTAGTTCACATCGCTATGTGATTAACACCCAAAGAATACTAAGGTATGATCATGTTTTGCTCGTGAGAGAAGTTTAGTCAACGGGTCTGTCACATTCAGAGCCGTATGTATTTTCCAAATATTCTATGGCTGCAATGCTCTGCACGGAGCTACTCTAGCTAATTTCTCCCACTTTCAATATGTATCCAGATTGAGACTTAGAGTCATCTGGATCGGTGTAAAAGCTTGCACCGATGTAACTCTTTACGACGGGCTCTTTTATCACCTCCATAATCGAGAAATATTTCTTTAGTCCTCACTAAGGATATTCTTGACCACTGTCCAGTGATCTACTCTTAGATCAAAATTGTACTCACTTGCCAAACTCAGAGCAAGGTATACAATAGGTCTGGTACACATCATAGCGTACTTTATAGAACCTATGACGAAGGCATAGGGAATGACTTTTCATTCTCTTTCTATTTTCTGCCATAGTCGGGTTTTGAGTCTTACTCAACTTCACACCTTGCAACACAGGCTAGAACTCCTTCTTTGACTGTTCCATTTTGAATTACTTCAAAATCTTATCAAGGTATGTACTAATTGAAAAATCTTATCAAGCGTCTTGATCTATCTCTATAGATCTTGATGCTCAATGTGTAAGCAGCTTCACCGAGGTCTTTCATTGAAAAACTTTTATTCAAGTATCCTTTTATGCTATCCAGAAATTCTATATCATTTCCAATCAACAATATGTCGTCCACATATAATATCAGAAATGCTATAGAGCTCCCACTCACCTTCTTGTAAATACAGGGTTCTCCAAAAGTCTGTATAAAACCATATGCTTTGATCACACTATCAAAGCGTTTATTCCAACTCCGAGATGCTTACACCAGTCCATAGATGGATCGCTGGAGCTTGCACATTTTGTTAGCACCTTTCGGATTGACAAAACCTTCTGGTTGCATCATATACAACTCTTCTTTAATAAATACATTAACGTATGCAGTTTTGACATCCATTTGCCAAATTTCATAAAATGTGGCAATTGCTAACATGATTCAGATAGACTTAAGCATCGCTAAGAGTGAGAAAATCTCATCGTAGTCAACACCTTGAACTTTGTCGAAAAACTTTTTGCAACAAGTCGAGCTTTGTAGATAGTAACACTACTATCAGCGTCTGTCTTCCTCTTGAAGATCCATTTATTTTCTATGGCTTGCCGATCATCGGGCAAGTCCACCAAAGTCCACACTTTTATCTCATACATGGATCCCATCTCAGTTTTCATGGCCTTCAAGCCATTTCGCGGAATCTAGGCTCATCATCGCTTCCTCATAGTTCGTAGGTTTGTCATGGTCAAGTAACATGACTTCTAGAACAAGATTACCATACCACTCTGGTGCGGACCTTACTCTGGCTTACCTACGAGGTTCGGTAGTAACTTGATCTGAAGTTTCATGATCAATATCATTAGTTTCCTCACTAATTGGTGTAGGCCTCACAGGAACCGATTTCTGTGATGAACTACTTTCCAATAAGGGAGCAGCTACAGTTACCTCATCAAGTTTTACTTTCCTCCCACTCACTTCTTTCGAGAAAAACTCCTTCTCTGGAAAGTATCCATTTTTAGCAACGAATATCTTGCCTTTAGGATCTGTGATAGAAGGTGTACCCAACAGTTTCCTTTGGGTATACTATGAAGACATATTTCTTCAATTTGGGTTTGAGCTTATCAGGATGAAACTTTTTCACATAAGCATCGCAACCTCAAACTTTAAGAAACGACAACTTTGGTTTCTTGCCAAACCACAGTTAATATGGTGTCGTCTCAACGGATTTAGATGGTGCCCTATTTAACGTGAATGCAGCTGTCTCTAGTACATAACCCCAAAATAATAGTGGTAAATCGGTAAGAGACATCATAGATCGCACCATATCTAATAAAGTGTGGTTACGATGTTCGGACACACCATTACGCTGTGGTGTTCCGTGGCACGAGTTTGTGAAACTATTCGACACTGTTTTAATTGAAGACCAAACTCAGAACTCAAATATTCTCCTCCACGATCAGATTGTAGAAACTTTATTTTCTTGTTACGATGATTCTCCACTTCACTCTGAAAATCTTTGAACTTTTCAAATGTTTCAGACTTGTGTTTCATTAAGTAGATATACTCATATATGCTCAAATTATCTATGAAGGTCAGAAAATAACGATACCCGCCACGAGCATCAACACTCATTGGACCGCATACATCAGTATGTATTATTTCCAACAAGTCAGTAGCTCGTTCCATTGTTCCGGAGAATGGAGTTTTAGTCATCTTGCCCAAAAGGCACAGTTCGCAAACATAAAATGATTCATAACCAAGTGATTCCAAAAATCCATCTTTATGGAGTTTCTTCAGGCGCTTTACACCGATATGACCCAAACAGCAGTGCCACAATTAAGTTGCACTATCATTATTAACTTTGCATCTTTTGGCTTCAATATTATGAATATGTGTATCACTACGATCGAGATCCAACAAACTATTTTCATTGGTTGTATGACCATCGAAAGTTTTTATTCATGTCAACAGAACAGCAATTATTCTCTGGCTCTAAATGAATAACCATATTGCAATAAACATGATCAAATCATATTCATGCTCAACGCAAATGCCAAATAACATTTATTTAGGTTTAACATTAATCTCGAAAATATAGGGAGTGTGCGATGATGATCATATCAATCTCCGAACCACTTCCAACACACATCGCCACTTCACCCTCAACTAGTCTATGTTTATTCTGTAACTCCTGTTTTGAGTTACTAATCTTAGCAACCTAACAAGTATCAAATACCCAGGGGTTACTATAAACACTACTAAGGCTCACATCAATAACCTGTATATCAAATATACCCTTGTTCACTTTGTCATCCTTCTTATCTACCAAATATTCAGGGCATTTCCGCTTCCATTGACCATTTCCTTTCCAGTATAAGCACTCAGTTTCAGGCTTTGGTCCAGCTTTGGGATTCTTCACGGGAGTGAAAACTTGCTTGTCATTCTACTTGAAGGTCCCCTTCTTTCCCTTTGCCCTTTTCTTAAAACTAGTGGTCTTGTCAATCATCAACACTTGATGCTCTTTCTTGATTTCTACCTTCGTCGATTTTAGCATCACGAAGAGCTCATGAATCATTTTTGTCATCCCTTGCATACTATAGTTCATCACGAAGTTCCAGTAACTTGGTGATGGTGACTAGAGAACTTTGTCAATCACTATCTTATCTGGAAGATTAACTCCCAACTGATTCAAGCGATTGTAGTACCCAGACAATCTGAGCACATGCTCACCGCTTGAGCTATTCTCCTCCATCTTTTAGCTATAAAACTTGTTGGAGACTTCATATCTCTCAACTCAGGTATTTTCTTGAAATATTAACTTCAACTCCTGGAACATCTCATATGGTCCATGACGTTCAAAACGTCTTTGAAGTCCCGATTCTAAGCCGTTAAGCATGGTGCACTAAACTATCAAGTAGTCATCATATTCAGCTAGCCAAACGTTCATAACGTCTGCATCTGCTCCTGCAATAGGTATGTCACCTAGCGGTGCATCAAGGACATAATTCTTCTGTGTAGCAATGAGGATAAACCTCCGATCACGAACCCAGTCCACATCATTGCTACTATCATTTTCAACTTAGTTTTCTCTAGTAACACATATAAAACATAGGGAAGCAACAGCGCAAGCTATTGATCTACAACATTATTTGCAAAATACTATCAGGACTAAGTTCATGATAAATTTAAAGTTCAATTAATCATATTACTTAAGAACTCCCACTTAGATAGACATGCCTCTAATCATCTAAATGATCACGTGATCCAAATCAATTAAACCATGTCCGATCATCACGTGAGATGGAGTAGTTTTCAATGGTGAACATCACTATGTTGATCATATCTACTATATGATTCACGCTCGACCTTTCGGTCTCCAGTGTTCCAAGGCCATGCATATCTGCATATGCTAGGCTCGTCAAGTTTAACCCGAGTATTCTGCGTGTGCAAAACTGGCTTGCACCCGTTGTAGATGAACGTAGAGCTTATCACACCCGATCATCACGTGGTGTCTCTAAGACGAACTTTGGCAACAAAGTGCATACTCAGGAGAACACTTTTACCTTGAAATTTAGTGAGAGATCATCTTATAATGCTACCGTCAATCAAAGCAAAATAAGATGCATAAAGGATAAACAATCACATGCAATCAATATAAGTGATATGATATGGCCATCATCATCTTGTGCTTGTGATCTCCATCTCCGAAGCACCGTCATGATCACCATCGTCACCGGCGCGGCACCTTGATCTCCATCGTACCATCGTTGTCGTCTCGCCAACTATTGCTTCTATGACTATCGGTACCGCTTAGTGATAAAGTAAAGCAATTACAGGGAGATTGCATTGCATACAATAAAGCGACAACCATATGGCTCCTGCCAGTTGCCGATAACTCTGTTACAAAACATGATCATCTCATACAATAAAATTTAGCATCATATCTTGATCATATCACATCACAACATGCCATGCAAGAACAAGTTAGACGTCCTCTATTTTGTTGTTGTAAGTTTTACGTGGCTGCTATGGGCTGAGCAAGAACCGTTCTTATCTACGCATCAAAACCACAACGATAGTTCGTCAAGTTAGTGTTGTTTTAACCTTCTCAAGGACCGGGCATAGCCACACTCGGTTCAACTAAAGTTGGAGAAACTGTCACCTGCCAGCCACCTATGTGCAAAGCACGTCGGTAGAACCAGTCTCGCGTAAGCGTACGCATAATGTCGGTCCGGGCCGCTTCATCCAACAATACCGCCGAACCAAAGTATGACATGCTGGTAAGCAGTATGACTTGTATCGCCCACAACTCACTTATGTTCTACTCGTGCATATAACATCTACGCATAAAACCTGGCTCGGATGCCACTGTTGGGGAACGTAGTAATTTCAAAAAAATTCCTACGCACACGCAAGATCATGGTGATGCATAGCACCGAGAGGGGAGGGTGTTGTCCACGTACCCTCGTAGACCGAAAGCGATGCGTTAGCACAACGCGGTTGATGTAGTCGTACGTCTTCACGATCCGACTGATCCAAGTATCGAGCGTACGGCACCTCCGAGTTCAGCACACGTTCAGCTCGATGACGTCCCACGAACTCCGATCCAGCAGAGCTTTGCGGGAGAGTTTCGTCAGCACGACGGCATGATGACGGTGTTGATGATGCTACCGACACAGGGCTTCTCCTAAGCACCGCTATGATATTACCGAGGTGGGATATGGTTGAGGGGGGCACCGCACACGCCTAAGAGATCAATGATCAATTGTTGTGTCTAGAGGTGCCCCCTGCCCCCGTATATAAAGGAGCAAGGGGGGAGGGTGGCTGGCCCTTTGGGGCGCGCCAAGGAGGGGGGAGTCCTCCTCCTAGTAGGAGTAGGACTCCCCTTTCCTAGTCCAACTAGGAAGAGGGAAGGGGGAAGAAAAGAGAGGGAAAGAGGAGAAGGAAAAGGGGGGTGCGCCCCCCTCCCGTAGCCCAATTCGGGCCTCTCATGGGAGGGGGCGCGCCACCTCCTGGGCTGCTGCCCTCTCTCTCCCCTAAAGCCCACTAAGGCCCAATACTCCCTCGGGGGGTTCCGGTAACCCCTCCGGCACTCCGGTTTTCTCCGAAACTACCCGGAACACTTCCGGTGTCCGAATATAGTCGTCTAATATATCGATCTTTACGTCTTGACCATTTCGAGACTACTCTTCATGTCCATGATCATATCCGGGACTCCGAACTATCTTCGGTACATCAAAACACAAAAACTCATAATGCCGATCGTCAACAAACTTTAAGCGTGCGGACCCTACGGGTTCGAGAACTATGTAGACATGACCGAGACACGTCTCCGGTCAATAACCAATAGCGGAACCTGGATGCTCATATTGGCTCCTACATATTCTACGAAGATCTTTATCGGTCAAACCGCATAACAACATACGTTGTTCCCTTTGTCATCGGTATGTTACTTGCCCAAGATCCAATCGTCAGTATCTCAATACCTAGTTCAATCTCGCTACCGGCAAGTCTCTTTACTTGTTCCGTAATGCATCATCCCGCAACTAACTCATTAGTCACATTGCTTGCAAGGCTTATAGTAATGTGCATTACCGAGAGGGCCCAGAGATACCTCTCAGACAATCGGAGTGACAAATCCTAATCTCGAAATACGCCAACTCAACAAGTACCTTCGGAGACACCTGTAGAGCACCTTTATAATCACCCAGTTACATTGTGACATTTGGTAGCACACAAAGTGTTCCTCCGGTAAACGGGAGTTGCATAATCTCATAGTCATAGGAACATGTATAAGTCATGAAAAAAGCAATAGCAACATACTAAACGATCAAGTGTTAAGCTAACGAAATGGGTCAAGTCAATCACATCATTCTCTAATGATGTGATCCCGTTAATCAAATGACAACTCATGTCTATGGCTAGGAAACTTAACCATCTTTGATTCAACGAGCTAGTCAAGTAGAGGCATACTAATGACACTATGTTTGTCTATGTATTCACACATGTATTATGTTTCCGGTTAATACAATTCTAGCATGAATAATAAACATTTATCATGAAATAAGGAAATAAATAATAACTTTATTATTGCCTCTAGGACATATTTCCTTCAAAATCTTATGTTCGGGACTACGCACACAATCAGAAGCAAGAGTATTGTACCATATCCTAGCATCACCCTTTAATGAAAACCGTAATAATTTGAGGATATAATAACAACGAAATTTCTCATCATGAGCAAATAGGGTGGCTATATCGTTTAATTTAGTAAGGTGTGCCACAACCGTTTCAGTTTCATAGCCATGGAAAAGATGAGATTCAACCATAGTAATTAACTCTGGGTCGAGAATTCATAATCCTTATCAGCAACAACGATAGGTGAAGTAGCAAACTTAGGATCACATTTCATTCTAGAATTCAATTTTTTTCTTTCAGTTTGCATAGTAATTTCTTAAGATCATTTCTGCCATTGCAAGCAAGAAAGTCTCTAGCCATCTCCTTATTCATAACATAACCTTCAGGTATCTAAGGCATTTCAAACCTTGGAGAGCTAGGTCTAATAGGTGTCTCAAGATTTTCAGTTTCAAGAACTTCATCCGTTTCAGTAATTTCATCAGTTTCAGCATTCTCAATATATTTAGCTCTAGCAAGTTGTTCATCCATCAATTCACCTAGTGGCACATTATCGTCAAGCAAGGTACTAGCATCAACATAGGCGCACGAGCGGACGCAGCACAAAAGACGGTGTTCCATACGACAATCACCGGGAGGGACAACAATGTTGGAATGTAATGTTTGAACTTTTTTAAATTTGAACTAGTGACGCATTTGGCTATTCGAACATCTGTACTCTATGTATTATGCGGCTGTTTGAACGTTTGGACTTTATGTATGCGGCTATTTGAATATGCCAACTTAAAAAAAGCCGGATGTATGCAGACAGCGTTGGATGGTGGCCATCCGCATACACGAGAAAATTTGCAAGTAGCCGTCGGAGATGACCTTAACAAGAAAGTTAATTGAAGTAGCTAGGATACCTTGTCGGCGCGTAGGTTCGACTCCATCAGCGAAGGTGGTGGATAAAATCGGGGAGAGTAGCCCACGGCTCGCTCACCTGTCCCCCTCCCCCCACTAGTCTTCCTCTTGTGCTCAAAAAGAAAAACTAGTCTTCCTGCTTAGAGTGAGTGAGCGATCAACGCATCCAACGGCGCACGCGGCCGCTCAAATAGCTACAATTGTGCATGCGCTAGTTAGCATTATACTATTGTTTAGTTATAGAAACAAAATTAGGTGGACCCTACTTGTGGGCCGGGTAAAGACTAGATTGGATAATCGCCCGGGTCGGCTGTTGGATGGCGCGAGACAACCGCTCGATCTCCGCATGCGTCCGTCGTTTGGAACATTGAGCGTGTTGCGCTAAAATCTCTCCAAACCGAGCTTTGTTGCGCATCTGTTTAAAATGTCATCCGCGTCGGCGCAACTGTTTCCATGATCGAGCTTGTTGCGCTCGGGCCTTTGCAACACGAGCCTTGTTGCGCTCCCGTTGAATTTTGACGTGCCATTGCAACATGTTGGTCGCATAGGTTTGCAACAAGTCCATGTTACAAACTGGGATGGTCGGAGTGATGGGAGTGTCAGGGGAGGGATGGATGTTGCAGGTGTCCTGAGCCTGGACAGACCGATAGAGAGTTTCTCGTTTCAAAGCAATTTGGTCTAGAGGGGTAAGAGCATCTAGAGCCAGACCTCGCAAATCCGGCCTCTTAAACGACCGCGAACGCGTCCGGACGAGTCCGGAGGCACCGACCGGGTAGCCATCAAATAATGTAATCCACATCCGGACACCGCAATTAACATATCTCAAATCCATACAAAGTCATGCAACTACGTCAGTGCACACACATCATCCGGTTACTCCATCACTACTAACTAAACATGCCATCGGACTGCCAAAATTTGGCATGTTTGGCTATGGTGGAGTTCATGCACGGCCGCCCTTGCCCTTCCCCGCGCCCTTGTCGTCTTTCTCACGGATGTACCGGTCGAAGACGCAGTACGGATCGAGCCAGAGGTGTCGTCCTTGCCGTAGAAGCCCTCCTTCTCCTCCTTCAGTGGCAATCTGGCCATGGCACGGACCACACGATTATGCTTTCGGGCAAGTGCGCGCGTGTTCTTTCGCTGTTGTTTCTTCACAATGCGGGCGCGGATGGTTTCCTCCTCCGCGGTCGCCCGCGCCGCCGTATCAGCCGCCTCCGCCGCTGCCATTTCCGTCGCGATGCGGGTCTCGGCGGCCCTTATCCTCTCCTTCTCACGGCGGGCCGCCCGTTCCCGGTGGGACTCATAGTCTGCCCCACCGGTGATGGAAAAGGAGAGGTGTTTCGACTGCCGGGACCGCGAGGATCCAACACCAAAGGACCCGAGCGCCCGGTGACCCGAGGCTATGGCGTCGCGGCAGACGGATCCGTCCGTCAGGCGGGCGCCGTCCTCCTGGGAGCGGCGGAGTGCAATGCGGACTGCCATAGCCTCTGCGAACAAGCACGGGATGACATCCCAGTCGACAGATCCGGAGTGGTCGGAGTCCGATCCGCTGCCTGCCATGCCGAAAAAGGCTGGAACTCGCCGGAGGTGATCTTGGGTGACGGAGGGGAGTGGCTAGGGTTTGCTCCGGCGAGCGGATGGGGACGAATATATGTGGGGTCCGATGGACCAGCATGTGTCGGGTCCGACGTGGCGGGCGTGCCCGGGCGCCCCATATCCGCCCCATAATTGGGTTGGATATGAGGGGTGCCGGTCAACCCGAGTATTTGAGGTCCATTGAGGCATTCGTCTGAGTCGAAAAAACGTGACCGGTCAGTGACTTGGCGGCCGCCCGGGTGTTTGAGACACCCGGCTAAAAGTTTTGAAAGATCAGCTTATGGGTGTTCAATTTTTTTTTTGAAGAAAAAAAAACGTTGCAAACCTGTCTCGGTTACCGCACGTTGATACGAGGTGACTGTTGGTAAACCAAAGAAAATGTGACGAGGTGTACATCTTCGCCTCGGTGGCAGTTGGATCGTTGGATCGTGGATAACTGGTTGCAACGAACACGTGGTCGTGTCAATGTATTCTTCTGTCTCTAACGCACCAAAGAAAAAGAAGAAAAAAAGCTACTACCTAGGTCCGAGTCCTAGAGTCCATCGACGAGTTGGTGTAGTTGGATACGTTGTCGGCACGGGCACGTAGGTTCGAGTCGGAGAGTCCATCCACGCAGATTATATATAGTACTCCGTTATAGAGTACGTCTATATAGACAGGGACGGGACTAGCCTTAGATCAAGGAAGTTGAGAAGAAGGAAGATCACGCCTACCCTACGTACGGGACAAGAACAAGTTGAGAAACATGTTGGCGGCCGTGTTTCGGCGTGTGCTGCAGCGCGGGATCCTCGCCACCAGCCGCCGCGTGGCCACGGCGCCACCAGCGTCAGCTCCTCCTCCTCGTCCTCGTTTCTTCTCCACCACCCACGCTCCTCAGGTCCGCATCCTTCGTCTTTCTTTTGCCTTGTCGAGGAAGAGACATCCCTTTTAATTTTGTTGATCCATTGCATTGCAGGGTCATGGGCCACCGGTCCAACCGATGGGTGTCGGTCCTCAAGTCAACACGACGACGAGTGTAGGCAAGCCGTCGCACGGCGAGGTTGTAAGGCGATACATGGGGTTCCACTCCAAGTTTTTCGGAGGGGTCATACTCTATTTAGTCGGAGCCGACATTGCTTTCGCCGTTGATGAAGATAGGAGGGAACAACTTAAGAAGAAAGCAATGGATGGATCCACCATGGACACGTCTGCTTCCTCCTGCCCCTAGTAGTATATATATGGAGTAGAGTTAGGGGACTTTCTCTAAACACCTAGTTTTTCAATTAATCAAGTTGAGGTTTTGATTTAACCAGAGACACATTGACACTGTTGTATTAATTACCGGCTTTAAGTCAGACATATTATACTCTTACAATAAAGACAAACATTCTAGTGACATTGTCGAAATTAACATGATTTTCTGCATTGGCATTGTCACCACCAGTTATAAGTCAAGTGTATGCACCAACTTAGCACTCCCTCTGTCATATTTGAACTGCAAAAAACGTCTTATATTCTAAGACAGATGGAGTATTTTTCATGTAGGCAAAACAACACACTATGGGGTCGAACACCCAGGTTTGAACAAGCCATGTGCTTTGGCTCGATCCAAGAAAGCATAGTACATTGACTGAATTTGCGTTAAAAGGAAATCTGGTTATACACGATCTCCAGGACTTGGCGCACACCCCAGACATGGTCGCGGTGCCAAGGAGGACTCGGACCACGCGGTCGAACCAGGGTGCTCGGCGGCAGAAACTCTGGGACGACGCCGATGATGGGCGAAGGAATTGCTCGAACATTTTGCAAAACAAGTTGGCATGGGTGGTTTAAAGCCTTGCAAGTTTATTGATGAATTTAGTCCAACCGTGGAGAGTTATAAAGGGATCGGCTATTCACATTGTGAAAGTCTTCCTGGTAAGGAATTCCTTTAGTTAAATTGCTGTAGGTGTGTATGCATTCTTTAATCTGTTCATGTTCTGACTAGGACCTATTCATCCTTATTCGAAGAAAGAGATTGGAGCAGTGCTCATTTCTTCCAAAGCGTTGTTTTATGCAAATTGAAATAGCAAAAGTCAAATTTTGTTTCCCTGTTAACAACTTCTCGCATCCCATCCTCACTATTGCCTCCTTCGCTTTCATACCAGTAATGTGGTTAGTAACAATCCTTTGAGCTTTAGCCATCTGTGCAATTAGCGCAGATTCAAAGATGTTCCATGTAATTGAGATTTTTTTTACTGTGTTGGGGTTTCTCGTTGTCGTTGCTTTAAGGTTTCAGTATAATCAGTGTCCCTTTTAAGATTGCATCTTCACCTTCACACCAGTAATGTGGTTAGTAAAAATCCTTTGAGCTTTAGCCAATTGGGCTATTGTTGCAGATTCAAAGTTGTTCCATGTAACTGAGATTTTTTTGACTGTGTTGGAGTTTGTCGTTGCTTTAAGGTTTTCGTATAATCAATGTTCCTTTTAAGACTGAGATATGTAGTCGGCCAATATGGTACTGCAGTGCTCAGACTGGTACTATTCACATGCTTCTATTGATGGCACGGTACATTGTTGGAAATTAGAGAGGAGTTATTTTTCGACAAAGAGTAATATCAAGATGATATCAAGTACGCCGGGCCTCTGCAACAACTCAATGCCCCGAGCAACTCGAGGCATCAAGGATGCACACAGCCCAAAAAAGACAAAAACAAAAATAAGAAAAGAAAAAACAAAGATCTAGGGCACGCCGTAACCAACAACGATACCAAGCACTACCGTGACAACACACGGGCTGCGAGTAGGTTCTTCAAAAGCAACGTCTTCAAGAAGACAAGGACACACAAGTGTCACCGTTGCCGGATTCAGTCAAATACTAAATCATGAGTTTTCACCCTGAGAGAAGAACTGAGCAACATCATGCAATGCCTTCAACAAGGTAACGATATCGAAATACCGCCATTGCCAGGTATGACCGGCGAAGGACACACCATGGGTTTTCACCCTGAAACTCCAGTCCCGGTACTGAAGTAGCACCACCAAACGCAACCATGAAGTGTTGTTGCAACCGCTGGACCACCCCCTTCATTCCTTCAATCCTTGACAATGCCGAACACAGACACATGCCTACATGCGTCGTGTTCTAGACCACTCGGCAACGAATATGCATAATCTTCGTGCACAAGGACCATGGAACTGTTAGAGTTATATCCAGTGATGTCTTTTGGCCTTTTGCATTCTAGCCTTTTGGCATCCTCTTGTAGCCTTTTAGCATCCTCATGTATGTGAATATATGTTGGCATTGGCCTCCTAATATAAAAGTTGCTATTCTCAACATGGTATTAGAGCTCTGGGTGTTTTTTCCGCACACGCAATTCGTGCTGCTCCCGATCCAATCTCCACAGGAACTTCCCATCCAAGCTAGCTAGTTGATCCAGCCGCTGGCTAGTTGTTGCCCTCCCGTGGAATCCACTGTGAATCGATTTGGTCTCAATCGATTTGGCCCTCGCGTGGAATCCGCTGGCTAATATTGGATCCGATTGGACTTGGTCTCAATCGAACCAGCCGCTGCTCGCTCGTCCTCTTCCAAGGTCGCTGCCGGCCATGGGCCTCGTCTGCGCAGCTGCTGCTTCCTGCGGCTGACGGCCTCCGGCCTCGTCCGCGCTGCTGCTGCCTTCTGCGGCGCCACCGGCCGCCGGCCTCGTCCATGCTGCTGCTGCCTTCTGTGGCGCTACCGGTCGCCGCCCCGTCTGCGCCATACTGCCGCTTCGCCCGTCCTCCGCGGCGCCGCTGTCTTCCGCGGCTGCCTGCGGGGCGCTCGCGTGGTTACGTCAGTGGATGCTGCCGTTTCTGGTCCGGGTGTGTCTAATCGATTTGGTCCTAGTTCAGCTCGCTTTTTGTCTGATTGATCTGCTGCTGGTTCTGGCCGATCTCACCTTGGCTAGTTGAGTCTCAGTGACAGAAAAGGAGCACCATGTCTTTGGCGTCATCTGGATATGTTGCCATCCCGCGCTGCCCGGTGATATTCGATGGGGCTAACTATGCTGAGTTCGTTGCCTTTATGTGTATTTACATGCGTGGCATTCGTCTGTGGGGTGTTCTTTCCGGTGAGGTCCCCTGTCCTCCGCGCCCAGTGCCTCCTGTGGCTCCTACCCCACCGCCGACGCCACCGACTATTGACGCAGATGCTTCTGATGCTGATAGGGCTGCAGCCACGGTTGCTGCTGATGATGCAGCTGCCGCTTATGACCAAGAGGTCTTGGATTATTCAAATGTTCTTCCTGTTTATCGTGACGATCTGGTTGCTTACACTCAGTGGTGTGATGATGATGCTCGTGCTGCGACTGTTCTCACTTCCAGTGTTTTGCCTCAGTTGCTTTCGAGTTTATAGGCCTCGATCTTGTCTTGGAGATGTGGACTCATCTTTGTCGCTTATCAGCCCTCCGGTGATGCTCTCTACTTGTCTGTGGTCCGTCAGAGCATGCTCTTCAAAGAGGAGACTCCACTATTGATGAGTTCTACACTCGAGTTCTCGCTTATCCGCGCCAGCTTGACTCCCTTCGCACTACTGTTTGTGGCACTTGCCCGTGTTGCCAGACTGTGAGGTCAGACTTGGAGTTTCAGCGCGTCTATGAGTTCTTGTCACGGCTTCGTGGGGAGTTTGAGCCTCGACGTGCTCAGTTGTTTGCTCGTGGCCGTGTTCCTATTTCTGAGGTGCTTTCTGAGCTTCGTGCTGAGGAGACTCGCCTTCGTGGTGTTGGTTTGCTTCAGGTTCCCTCTATGCTCGGTGCTCGAGCTGCTACTCCACCAGTGTCTTCTCGCTCCAGTGCTCCACCACTACTGCCCAATCCTTCGGGTAGTGAGGCCCGCTCTCGTGAAGGCCGCTCTCGTCCTCGTACTTATTGTGACTACTGCAACAGGGATGGTCACCCCGAGTCTGATTGCTTCAAGAAGAAGCGTGATATGCGTAATAGGGAGCGCAATTCTTCTTCTGGGACTCGTGCTTCTTCCACGATGATGTCTACTGTCTCCTTGACTGAGCAAGATATTGTGAAGCTCAAGCATCTACTTGCGGCTTCAGCTTCCTTGACAAGTACTGCAGGCTCTGTGACTGGTGCTTCTAGTGCTGAGCGACCACTGTCTACACAGTCAGGTACATCCCTATGGGTTCTGGATTCTGGAGCTTCATCTCATATGTCCTCGGATTCTTCTATCTTGTCCTCTTCTAGATCTATCGATTTTCCTATTAATGTTCTTACTGCTGATGGTACTCCTCTTCCAGTTGCGAGTCGAGGCACTCTTGCCACTTCTTCCTTTTATGTTCCAGATGTTTCTCATGTGCCTCGCCTTACCATGAACCTATTTTCTGCGGGTCAGCTTACTGATTCTGGTTGTCGTGTCATTCTTGACGTTGATTCTTGCACTATCCAGGATCGCCACACGAAGGCTCTGGTTGGGGCTGGCCCGCGCCGCCATGATTCTCAGGGGCTTTGGGAGTTGGACTGGCTTAATGTTCCTTCCGCTACCACCAGACTCGCCAGTCCATTTGCCTTCGCCGCCTCAGCTACCAGCTCCTTCTAGCAGTGGCATCATCGA
Organism: Aegilops bicornis; assembly: GCA_021605145.1. Taxonomy (NCBI): domain Eukaryota; kingdom Viridiplantae; phylum Streptophyta; class Magnoliopsida; order Poales; family Poaceae; genus Aegilops; species Aegilops bicornis. Next base: position 676,270,916 of record CM038674.1, read on the forward strand.
CTTGGTCACCTTTGTGGTTCTCGACTATCATCTTTAGTTCGTCATGGTCTTCTGGGGCCTGTCTCAGGAGATGTCTCCTTACAGTGTCAGGGTTGTAGGCTTGGTAAACAAGTTCAGTTACCTTATCCTACTAGCGAGTCGTTGTCTCAAATACTTTTGATTTAGTACATTCGGATGTGTGGGGTCCGCTCCCTTCTCTTCTAAAGGGGGTCATCGCTACTATATTATTTTTATAGATGATTTCTCTCGCTACACTTGGCTTTACCTCATGTCTTCTCGTAGCGAGGTTCTCTCTATTTATAAGCGGTTTGCCACCATGGTCCACACTCAATTCTCTACACCTATTCGCGTGTTTCGTGCTGATTCTGCTGGTGAGTATATCTCCAAAATGTTGCGTGGTTTTCTTGCTGAGCAGGGTACTCTTGCTCAGTTCTCTTGTCTCGGTGCTCACGCTCAGAATGGCATGGCTGAGCGCAAGCATCGTCACCTTCTTGAGACAGCTCGTGCGATGATGATTTCCGCCTCTCTTCCACCTCATTTCTGGGCTGAGGCTGTCTCCACTGCCACATATCTCATGAACATTCAACCCTCATCTGCTCTACAGTGAGGTATTCCTCTAGAGCGTCTTTCTGATCATTCTCCTGATTATTCTGCTCTTCTGTTGTTTGGTTGTGTTTGTTATGTTCTCCTTGCCCCCCGAGAACGCACCAAACTAAGCGCTCAGTCTGTCGAGTGTGTTTTTCTGGGCTATAGTGATGAACATAAGGGTTATCGGTGTTGGGATCCTGTTGGTAGACGGATGCGTATTTCTAGGGATGTGACTTTTGATGAGTCTCGTCCATTCTACCCACGACCATCCTCTTCGACCTTTTCAGTAGAGGATATCTCTTTTCTCACGTTTCCTGATACACCTCCCTCTGTGCCTCATATTCCTACTCCTCCTTCTCGTCCCACTATTGCACATCCGACACCATCTTCTCCTATTGTTTCTTCTCCTTCCTTATTGCATGACACTCCACCTTCATCACCGATGTCTTCTCCATCTCCATCACCTCTGGTGGTTCCTTCTCATCCCACTTTTCCTTTTCATTATACCTGTCGTCGACGTGTTATGGATGAATCTACTGAAGTGCCATCTACTTCTGGTGCACCGTCTTCCTCGTCCCAGCCGACATATGGTCTTCGGGCTCGACCTTGCCCTCCTCCTGACCGCTATTCTCCTAGCCGATATGGCATTTCAGTTGTACTTGAGCCTACCTCTTATCATGATGCTGTTATTCACCCCGAATGGCAGTTTGCGATGGCAGAGGAGATTGCCGCACTTGAGCGCAACAACACATGGGATCTGGTTTCTCTTCCTCCCCGTGTTCGTCCCATCACTTGTAAGTGGGTCTATAAGATTAAGACTCGCTCTGATGGTTCTCTCGGCGTTATAAAGCCTGCCCCTGTGGCTCGTGGCTTTCGGTAGGAGCATGGTCGTGATTATGACGAGACATTTGCTCCTCGTGGCCCATATGACCACCTTTGTCCGCACTTTTACTTGTCGCCGTGGCCTCTGTTCGCCATGGTCCGTGTCACAACTTGATGTTAAAATGCTTTTCTTAATGGTGAGTTGCATGAGGAGGTTTATATGCAGCCACCACCTGGGTATTCAGTTCCCGATGGCATGGTTTGTCGTCTTCGTCGCTCTCTATATGGCCTTAAGCAAGCCCCTCGCGCTTGGTTTGAGCGTTTTGCCTCTGTGGTCACCGATGCTGGTTTTTCACCCAGTGATCATGATCCAGCTTTGTTTGTCCACCTTTCTGCTCGTGGTCGCACTCTTCTTCTTCTATATGTTGATGACATGATCATCACTAGCGACGATTCTGAGTACATTGCCTTTGTCAAGGCACATCTTAATGAGCAGTTCCTTATGTCTGATCTTGGTCCTCTTCGTTACTTTCTTGGGATTGAGGTTTCCTCCATCTCTGCTGGCTTTTATATTTCCCAAGAAAAGTACATCCAGGGCCTTCTTACTCGTGTTGCTCTTAGTGATGAGCGCACTGCTGAGACTCCTATGGAGCTCAATGTTCACCTTCGTGCTTCTGATGGTGAGCCCTTGTCTGATCCGACACGTTATCGTCATCTTGTTGGGAGTCTTGTGTATCTTCTTGTCATCACTCGTCCGGATATCTCTTATCCTGTTCATATTCTGAGTCAGTTTGTTTCTGCTCCCACTTCAGTTCACTATAGCCACCTTCTTCGTGTTCTACGATATCTTCGTGGCACGATCTCTCATCGTCTCTTTTCCCCCCATTCCAGCTCGTTACAGCTCCAGGCCTATTCGGATGCTACGTGGGCTAGTGATCCTATGGATCGTCGTTCACTTTCTGCCTACTGTGTCTTTCTTGGTGGTTCCCTCATTTCCTGGAAGACGAAGAAACAGACTGCAGTTTCTCGTTCGATTGTAGAGGCCGAGTTGCGAGCTATGGCTCTTCTGACGGCTGAGGTGACTTGGTTATGATGGTTAATGGAGGACTTTGTTGTTTCTGTTACTACACCTACCACCCTTAGTAACACCTACCACCCTTCTGTCAGACAGCACAGGTGCTATCAGTATTGCGCGGGACCCCATGAAGCATGAGCTTACCAAACACATTGGTGTTGATGCTTCTTATGTGTGCGCTGCTGTGCAGGATCATGTTGTTGCTCTTCAGTATGTGCCTTCTGAGTTACAGCTAGCGGACTTCTTCACGAAGGCCCAGACTAGAGCGCAACATGGATTTCACCTCTCCAAACTCAGTGTTGTGGATCCACCATGAGTTTGAGGGGGGGGGGGGGGTGTGAGTTATATTCAGTGATGCCTTTTGGCCTTTTGCATTCTAGCCTTTTGGCATCCTCTTGTAGCCTTTTGGCATCCTCATGTATGTGTATATATGTTGGCATTGGCCTCCTAAAAATACAAGTTGCTATTCTCAACAGGAACATCACATCTCGTAACGCATATACACTTGCATGTTTGGCATTCCAACCATTGTCCATTACTCACACACACAGTTCTGATGGGAAAAGCTATGCTCTGATGAGCTTGTTGACGGGCGACGACGCGACTGCCAGGAGCCACCGAAACCCACGATAAAGGCACCTTCGGTAGACCCATGCCATCCTCGCCATCAGCTGATGATGAACTTGGGAAAAGGATCCCTTCAGTTGTCCAGTTGCAGCCGTGGTCGTCCATCTCCCTAATCTGCATATTGGAATCAGATCGGATCACAGTCATACCGTAAGTGACCACCGCTGCCATGGATGGCATCTCCGTCTTCAAATCTTGATCCAGCTCCGCACAAGTCGCCGCGGCCAGCACCGCCTTGATCCAAAGGCGGCCGTCGCGCTGCCCTCACAGCCGCTCCAGCCATGCCACCACCAGAAGGTTGAGGCCGCCGTCCCGTTCCAAGCTCCGCCGAGTGCCAACGCTGCCTAGGGCCGGCCTCAAGAAGGCCGGAGGTCCCCTCGGCAGGAGAGGACGAGAGTCCGCCACCTCCGTCCACCAAACGGGCCTTACCCGTCAGTTTTCTCTGGCCGGGGGGGGGGGGGGTGTGGATGGAGGAGAGGGGAGACGAGGGCAACGGCTAGGGTTTCACCCGTGCCGCCCCTCCTAGGAGCGGTGTGGGTGCCATTTCCTTAAAATTGGGGGAAAATTGAGTCACTTAGATATGCAATCAGAGAGCAGTTATTAGCTTCCTTAAAGAGTGAAAATAGCAGCTAAAATTACTTCTCTTATGGCCATTTTCAATGTCAGGCACGAATAGTTGTAAAATTTTCCATCCAACTGTTCTCTCTCTGTGCGCGTGCGAGTGCGTGTGTGTCTATGCGTGTTTGTTTGTGTGTTCCATTGAATTTCTGGTCGCTCTTCGACAACTAATTTATATCATTCAATGTTGCGAAGAAACTCTTTAAAATGTCTGCTGCAGCAAAAGATCTCTAGGCGTTGTATCTAGGTGTTTTTACTGCTCTTTTGTTTTATATATTTATAGCTCTATATATTATTATTCCTCAACAAGAATATATACACATATATATTAAGCTATTTGTACACTAATTGCATATTGAAATTATGCTAGCACTATTATATATGTTTTGTCAAAAACAAATGGTACACCCTAACTTAAGATCAAATTGTAGTAAAACATGGAAAATTGTTAGTGAGATGAATAGTACCAGTTTGGACCGCTGGTGTAAAACAGAAGGAACATATTTTTCGCGAAAACGCTGCCAAACACCACGATGGTTTTATTTTATGTGCAACTAGGCTAGCCTAGAGCCTAGGGTAGGCTATGCTTAAGACAGGCTAGTGATCAGACTAGGCTGCTGCAATGAAGGAAGAGTATTTGGAGTTAATGGAAAAATGGGGCAGCTTGGTTTGAGGAGAAGAAAAGACAGGAGCAGAATGCCAGAAGCAAAGAGAGCATCTCTTCTTTCCTTTCATTATACAGTACGTACTACTCCATCTCTCTCAGAAAATCTGACTTACCCATACCGCCATACGCACGCAGGCAGACAGCTACAGTAGGAAATGACTGAATCTTTTACGCACCACACAGCACAGGAGAGCACAGCAGGTAGCACAGCCGCAGCAAACTCGTGCAGCATTCAGATTGAAAATGAAACCATGGGATTCAACAAGATAACATATAGCAAAACTATACCAAATGGAGGTCTTGGGCATTTCACAGCCTCGAAATCGAATGTAACATCTTATCCAGATCAAAACTAAACAAAGTCTTTGTTGGGAGGCAAATCACAGCCTCAAATTTAACATCTCGATGGTGCCAATGCCAAAGGGCACACAATCAAACTCAAACATGACAGAACGCAAAGAAGTACTAGCACCAAAGCACCCATCGATTCACATCTTAAGTGGTGGCCTACTTCTTGCCGTCCCGGGGCGCCGCCGGGGAGCTTTCTGTTCCAGCCTCCCTAGCTAGTACTCCTACATTTTAATCTGCAACTAGCCTAGGCTATGCTTGGATAGGCTAGTGATCAGACTAGGCTGCTGAGAATATGTAGTGCTGTTTGTAAGTATTTGGAGTTAATGCAAAACTGGGCAGCTTGATTTGAGGAGAAGAAAAGACAGCAGCAGAATGACAGAGGGCATCTTTGCTGCAAGAAACGCACGCAGGCAGGCAACTAAAATAAGAAGGAAAAAAAAATTCTTATCCACACACACACACACACAGCATAGCACAGGGGAAAGTATCACACGCTAAACGAAATGTAGGACGAAAGCCTCGAATTGAATTTAACATCATCTCTCTCCACGAAGTCTTTGGTTCTTATCAACCACGCACGCGGTGATATGGCTTCACCAGGCAGCCAAAATTAAAGACAAAACTCGAAGTAGCATGGGAATTGAGAAAGCACCAAGAAGAAGAATGAAGCATGGGGGCACCACCGATTCATTCCAAGGCGCTCATATCTTGAGGTGGTGCCTGCGCTTGCTTGATCTACTTGAGTGAGGCGTCGCCGCACCTGGCTCCTGATGCGGCAGCCACCGGTGCTCCGGCGGTGGTGGTGTCGGCCTTGTCTGCAGCAGTGGGAGCGGCCGCCTGCCCCGAGCTCTTGTCGTCCCCTGCATTGGCATGTTCACTCCGATTAGTCACTGCTGCTACTCGCACCACACAACGGCCGCGGTCTCAATCCATCAATGTACTAGTAGTGGATAGTGTATTTGGTTGTGACTGTGAAGGAGTATGTACTATGTACCTTTGGTCGGGAGGGCCTTCTTCAGGCGAGCCCTGCGCTCCACCTCTTGCACCGTGTCATTCACGAGCGAGTCGTGGATGGTGGGCGATGCCCAAGTCGCGAATGTGAGGGCGAACACGCATGCCGAGCCAATCAGCTTATAAGTAGTACTGACGAGATCCTCTTTGGATTTAACGAAGTTCAGACTGTCAAACATTTAAGAACATGCTATTAATTTAACCAAGCTAGTACTAGTATCAATTTCTTCCACGCGCACGCGCGCACACATACGATGCAGTAGAGTAGAGGCATGAGGAATTACGCACCTCATCTGCCGGTACACAGTGGCGACTTGCTCGTACAGAATCCTGTCCGCCTCACATAGCCGATTGTATCCCTCCCAGACTCTGCCGGTCTCGTGAAAGGCTTCTCGCCGGAGCTCCGCCACGCTTAAGCACTCATGACCCCCCCTGCATGCCATGCCATGATGTCGTGGTCAGATCAAAAACACGGCATTTCTGTGAGTGCGCCGGCGGAGCAAGGGACAGAAGTACGTACCCAGCGGCAGCGCCTCCGCCGATGGTCGTCGCTCCTCCTCCGGTCGCCGCGCCGCTGCCGTTGGTGGCAGCGCCCCCTCCCGTAGCCTTGCTGCCAAGATGAGACAAAAAAAACATGAACTTTGTCGCTTGGGCCGGGCCATCGGAGAAGACTTGGACTTTGAGGACGAATAGGACGGATCTTTACCTGATCCCGGAGCCGCTGGCGTTGGTCGCCGTCGCTGCCGCACCGCCGGTCGTCTTGCTGCTGCAAGGTCATGCCAAGAAACTGATGAGCTTTGCGCTTTTCGTTTAGCGCCGGTCGACGAGAACGAGAAGAGTTGGAGCAGGACGGATCTTACCAGGTTCCACCCCCGCTGCCGTTGGCCGCCGGCCCCCCCGCGCCGCCGGTCATGTTCCTGCAAGGACACGTAAAAAAGGTTAGGGTTTTTGCTCTTGGTAGGCGCCGCCGGTGTCGACAAGAAGAAAGAGGGGGTGAAGCAGGAGGAAACGGAGGGACGGAATCATACCCTTTGTTGGCTGGGGTCGCCGGCCTGCCGCCGTTGGTCCCGTTGGAGGAAACCCGCCTGGCCTGCAGCCTGCGAAGTGGCACGCAACGAGATGAGGAAGGAGGTAAGCTAGGAGAGGTCGGAGAGAGAAGGATCCATGGATTTGTCTCACCAGCGAGCGGCGGCGGACCATCTCCTCCCCATCGCCGCCGCGACCACCATCTTGGGCTCTCCGACCAGCTCGCAGAGAAGAGAGGGGGCGAGGATTGGGGAGGAGGCTCGGCTCGGAGAGGGGGAAAAAGAGGCGGAGGGAGCAGGTGGAGAGGGGGGATGGCCGACGCGTCCCTCTCTTTTGTAGCCGCGGGGGTCTCGTCTCCGACCGGTCAAAAGACACTTTTTTTTGAATCTGAAAATGCTGGAATCTTTCTTACTCTCGCTGTTTGGATATAGGAGGGAAATCCATGTTACTTTTACTGCCCGTTTGCCTCTCAAAGAAATAGTTGCAACGGCACCGCTTTGTTTTATAGAATTTCGGATGCCCACCAAATTTCTCAAAAATAAACAGTAATTTTTTTCTAAAAAATAAGAATATTTAAGACTTGTTTCTCCTATCCTAAAACTCAAATGGTAATATTATTTCTCCTAAATGGCTCTATTTTAGACCAAATCGCATCCATGGCCTGTGAAAAATTTATTTGCTCGTCTGACCCCTTTGAAGAAATGACTAATGAATAATCGTGTCACATACACGTACAGAGGTTAAACGGCTTGCCGTATTTGTCTGTCAATGTTCAACGGTCGTCGCTACGCCCACCGACATGGCACCAGCCAAACATGACATTCCGATTGTCGTGTTATTGTCCGAGAAACCAACGATAAACGATTTGGCGACTTACTCCGAGTTGAACGGCCAACCAGTTTGTAAGTCGTGTTGGCCAAAGAACTCCGCACAATCCGTCTTAGGGTTGGATGCGTATATTTTCTGCCATGACGGTAGTTGGATCCCCGTGTTTCATGTAGTTAGTTGCACTTACCTATTGTTGAGGTGTGTCGTCGCAGTTGTAGGATCCGACTAACCGATAGACATGTCTGTTTTCATAGTCAGGCGCACTAACCATTAATTGTTTTGTGTCATGCACTGTTATGAAGAAGCCAAACCGCTAGTCGTGTTTGGGTAGTCAAACCGACTAGTTTTTTGGTAACCGTGTCATCATCATAGTCCCCCCTACACTGTTGGGCCAACGAGAGGCTCTTTAATTATGTTGCTCATCCATCCACTCCCCTTAGGCTGCTGCCAATGCATGGGTGCTTAGATAAGGTGCTAAGCATATTAAATAGCTTAGCAACTATACTTCCCAATGCATAGGTGCTTAGCTTATGGTTGCTAAGCTTCCTTCATTTAATGATTTAGCAAATAAAGCTTTTCATGTATTGGTGAGCTTCCTTCCTTTAAATGTTTTGCCTAGGTTCACGCGCTTAGCATTGGTTCTTCCTGAGGTCACCACACTCATCTCTCTCCTCTTAAATAACCTGCCACATCAGATTTTTTACCTACGTGGAAGGCTTAGCACCTGTACAAGGTGGAGCATTGGGAGGGGCCTTATCCTTCTTCTACATCCGCCACAGCACACCCCTATCCTTCCCCGTCCCCAATGTCTGGACGCAGCGATCATCATGCTCCATGTATCCGTTGGCTGCGACCGGATTGCCTGTGTGAGGTAAACATGTATCACTACACTATGAGTTAAGGGCGTCATGAGTAGGTCTACATGTGGTTATCGATTTTTGTTGTATTGTTGCGTGTTGCATAGAAGTTGCCTTTCGATCCACTTGGATGGAATAGGCTTGCAAATACATGCATTCAACGTTTAGTTATTACGGTTGATACCCAATTAGCATGCTTCCAGTAAGACTTTCTCTTGGTTTTACATACCTTAGTCATCCTTTGCTAGTCCTCAATCAAAATATCATGTAATAGTAAGTTCTCATTGGTCGAACCTACTGTTATGTGAATCATTGAGATACTTTGAATTTCACATTGTTCATGGTTGCATTGTAGTGGACTCAAGAGTTTATATCATTGATGCAGGCCACATTTTTACTTACTGTTTATCAAAGTTTTAGTTACTGTTTATCAGATAATATAACCGTAAAAACGTGTCCCTGTTTTGAAGTAATTCATGTTGGGTGCCAACTAAATCCTTTTTGTGTATCCAGGTAAGTCATGATTTTTATCAGAGTGTTTGACCTTGCATTGTTTTGTATGCTTGTGCAGATGTCTCCTAAGATTAAACCAATCTCCTCTGACTCTAAAGGACATGGCATCTCCTTCGGTTCAATAGGTGATGCCAGTCCATATGAAACTCCCAAGTCAGTCGTAGCGAGTGGGTGTTCCAGGTTGTCCAGCAAGGCAACCACCTTGGCACACCCTCAATAGAAGGCAATGAAGGACAACGAGAAGAGGAAAGGAGATATGTGTTGTGATATTTTTTCTTCGAGCCCGACAATGAATATTAGCCAGCTTGGAAGCAAGGGGCAGGGCAAGCATTCCATCAGGTGGTGGGTTCCTCCTGAAGGAAATATGCCCTAGAGGCAATAATAAAGTTGTTATTTATATTTCCTTATATCATGATAAATGTTTATTATTCATGCTAGAATTGTATTAACCGGAAACTTAGTACACGTGTGAATACATAGACAAACAGAGTGTCCCTAGTATGCCTCTACTTGACTAGCTCGTTAATCAAAGATGGTTAAGTTTCCTAACCATAGACATGTCTTGTCATTTGATGAACGGGATCACATCATTAGAGAATGATGTGATGGACAAGACCCATCCGTTAGCTTAGCATTATGATCGTTTAGTTTTATTGCTATTGCTTTCTTCATGACTTATACATATTCCTCTGACTATGAGATTATGCAACTCCCGAATACTGGAGGAACACTTTGTGTGCTATCAAATGTCACAACATAACTGGGTGATTATAAAGATGCTCTACAGGTGTCTCCGATGGTGTTTGTTGAGTTGGCATAGATCGAGATTAGGATTTGTCACTCCGACTATCGGAGAGGTATCTTTGGGCCCTCTCGGTAACGCACATCACTATAAGCCTTGCAAGCAATGTGACTAATGAGTTAGTTGCGGGATGATGTATTACGGAACGAGTAAAGAGACTTGTCGGTAACGAGATTGAACTAGGTATGATGATACCGACGAGCGAATCTCGGGCAAGTAACATACCGATGACAAAAGGAATAACGTATGTTGTTATGCGGTTTGACCGATAAAGATCTTCGTAGAATATGTAGGAGCCAATATGAGCATCCAGATTCTGCTATTGGTTATTGACCGGAGATGTGTCTCGGCCATGTCTACATTTTCTCGAACCCGTAGATTCCGCACGCTTAATGTTCGGTGACGATTTGTATTATGAGTTATGTGTTTTGGTGACCGAAGTTTGTTCGGAGTCCCGGATGAGATCACGGACATGACGAGGAGTCTCAGAATGATCGAGAGGTAAATATTCATATATTGGAAGGTTGTATTCGGACATCAGAATGGTTCCGAGTGATTCGGGTATTTTTACCGGAGTACCGAGGGGTTACCGGAACCCCCCGGGGGAATATTGGGCCTACATGGGTCATAGGGGAGAGGGGAGGCAGCCCACAAGGGGTGGCCACGCCCCCTCCCTATAGGGAGTCCGAATTGGACTAGGGAGGGGGGCGCGCCCTCCCTTTCCTTCTCCTCATCCTCTCCCTTCCCTCTTTCCCCCTCCGGAAAAGGAAAGGGAGTCCAACTAGGATCGGGAGTCCTAGTTGGACTCCCCCCTTTGGCGCGCCCCTAGGCCGGCCGCCTCCTCCCCTCCTCCTTTACATACGGGGGCGGGGGGCACCCCAAAGGCACAACAATTGTTCCTTAGCCGTGTGCGGTGCCCCCCTCCATAGTTTACCACCTCGGTCATATTGTCGTAGTGCTTAGGCGAAGCCCTGCGTGGATCACATCACCAACACAGTCACCAAGCCGTCGTGCTGACGGAACTCTCCCTCGACCCTCTACTGGATCAAGATCTCGAGGGACGTCATCGTGATGAACGTGTGCTGAACACGGAGGTGTTGTACGTTCGGTACTTGGATCGGTTGGATCGTAAAGATGTTCCACTACATCAACCGCGTTACATAACGCTTCCGCTTTCGGTCTATGAGGGTACGTGGACACACTCTCCCGTCTCGTTGCTATGCTTCTCCTAGATAGATCTTGCGTGATCGTAGGAATTTTTTTTGAATTACTGATAACCCACAAGTGTAGGGGATCATAACAGCTTTCGAGGGTAAAGTATTCAACCCAAATTTATTGATTCGACACAAGGGGAGCCAAAGAATATTCTTGAGTATTAGCAGTTGAGTTGTCAATTCAACCACACCTGGATAACTTAGTATGCGCATCAAAGTATTTAGTAGCAAAAGTGGTATGATAATAAAGGTAACGGTGGCAAAAGTAAAGATAATAGTTTTTGGGTTTTTGTAGTAGTTGTAACAAAGAGTAAACGGAAAAGTAAATAAGCGAAGAACAATATGTGAAAAGCTCATAGGCAATGGATCAGTGATGGATAATTATGGCGGATGCGATTCCTCATGTAATAGCTATAACATAGGGTGACACAGAACTAGCTCCAGTTCATCAGTGTAATGTAGGCATGTATTCCGTAAATAGTCATACGTGCTTATGGAAAAGAACTTAGATGACATCTTTTGTCCTACCCTCCCGTGGCAGCGGGGCCCTAGCGGAAACTAAGGGATATTAAGGCCTCCTTTTAATAGAGAACTGGAACAAAGCATTAGCACATAGTGAATACATGAACTCCTCAAACTATGGTCATCACTGAGAAGTATCCCGATTATTGTCACTTCGGGGTTGTCGGATAACAACACATAATAGGTGACTATAGACTTGCAAGATAGGATCAAGAACACACATATATTCATGAAAACATAATAGGTTCAGATCTGAAATCATGGCACTCGGGCCCTAATGACAAGCATTAAGCATAGCAAAGTCATAGCAACATGAACCTCAAAACATAGTGGATACTAGGGACCAAACCTTAACAAAACTAACTTGATTACATGGTAAATCTCATCCAACCCATCACCGTCCAGCAAGCCTACGATGGAATTACTCACGCACGGCGGTGAGCATCTGGAAATTGGTGATGGAGGATGGTTGATGATGACGACGGCGACGAATCCCCCTCTCCGGAGCCCCGAACGGACTCCAGGTCAGCCCTCCCGAGAGTGATTAGGGCTTGGCGGCGGCTCTGTGTCGTAAAACGCGATGAAACTTTCTCTCTGATTTTTTTCTCCCTGAACGTGAATATATGGAGTTGGAGTTGAGGTCGGTGGAGGTCCAGGGGCCCACGAGATAGAGGCGCGCCCAGGAGGGGCGCCTGTCTCGTGGACAGGGTGTGGGCCCCCTGGTCTTGATTCTTTCGCCAATATTTTTTATATTTTCCAAAAAGTTCCTCCGTTGATTTTTAGGACATTCCGAGAACTTTTCTTTTCTACACATAAAACAAGATCATGGCAGTTCTGCTGAAAACAGCGTTAGTCCGGGTTAGTTTCATTCAAATCATGCAAGTTAGAGTCCAAAACAAGGGCAAAAGTGTTTGTAAAAGTAGATACGTTGGAGACGTATCAACTCCCCCAAGCATAAACCTTTGCTTGTCCTCAAGCAATTCAGTTGATAAACTGAAAGTGATAAAGAAAACTTTTACAAACTCTATTTGCTCTTATTGTTGTAAACATGCAAAGCCATCATTCAGGTTTCGGCAAATATTATGAACTAACCATACTCACAATAACACTTAGGTCTCACAATTACTCATATCAATAGCATAATCAGCTAGCGAGCCATAATAATAAAACTCGGATGACAACACTTTCTCAAAACAATCATAACATGATATAACAAAATGGTATCTCGCTAGCCCTTTTTGAGACCGCAAAACATAAATGCAGAGCACCTTTAAAGATCAAGGACTGACTAAACATTGTAATTCATGGTAAAAGAGATCCAGTCAAGTCATACCCAATATAAACCAATAATAATGAATGCAAATGACGATTGTGCTCTCCGGTAGTGCTCTTTAATAAGAAGGGTGATGACTCAACATAAAAGTAAATAGATAGGCCCTTCGCAGGGAAGCAGGGATTTGTAGAGGTGCCAGAGCTCGGTTTTAAAATATAGATTGAATAACATTTTGAGCGGCATACTTTTGCTGTCAACGCAACAACTATGAGATGGATGTATCTTCCATACTACATGCATTATAGGCAGTTTCCAAACAGAATGGTAAAGGTTTATACTCCCCCAACCACCAACAAGCATCAATCCATGGCTTGCTCGAAACAACGAGTGCCTCCAACTAACAACAGCCATGGGGGAGTTTTGTTTAATTATTTTGATTTTCATTGATCTTTTTGGATCATGGGACTGGGCATCCTTGTTACCGGCCCTTTCTCGTGAATGAGGAGTGGAGTCCACTCCTCTTGAGAATAACCCACCTAGCATGGAAGATATAGGCAGCCCTAGTTGAATCATAAGCTGCTCGAGCATACAAAACCGAATTTTATTTGAAGGTTTGGAGTTTGGCACATACAAATTTACTTGGAACGACAGGTAAATACCGCATATAGGAAGATATAGTGGACTCATATGGAACAACTTTGGGGTTTAAGGAGTTTGGATGCAGAAGCAGTATTCCCTCTTAGTACAGGTGAAGGCTAGCAAAAGACTGGGAAGCGACCAACTGAGAGAGCGACAACAGTCATAAACATGCATTAAAATTAATTCACACCGAATAAAAGCATGAGTAGGATATAATCCACCATGAACATAAATATCATGAAGGCTATGTTGATTTGATTCAACTACATGCTTGAACATGTGCCAACTCGAGTCACTCAATTCATTCAAAGGAGGATACCATCCCATCATACCACATCATAATCATTCTAATAGCATGTTGGCACACAAGGTAAACCATTATAACTCATCGCTAATCAAGCATGGCACAAGCAACTATAATCTCTAAATGTCATTGAAAATATGTTTACTTCATAATAAGCTGAATCAGAAACGATGAACTCATCATATTTACAAAAACAAGAGAAGTCGAGTTCATACCAGCTTTTCTCATCTCAATAAGTTCATCATATATCGTCATTATTGCCTTTCACTTGCACGACCGAACGATGTGTATAATAATAAGAGTGCACGTGCATTGGACTAAGCTGGAATCTGCAAGCATTCAACTCAAAAGAGAAGACAAGGAATATGGGCTCTAAGTTAAATAAACAATCATGCATATGAGAGCCACTAAACATTTTCAATATGGTCTTCTCGACCCCCAAAGGAAAGAAAAGAAAATAAAACTATTTACACGGGAAAGCTCCCAACAAGTGAGAAGAAGAATAAGAAATCTTTTTGGGTTTTCATTTTAATTTCTACCGCAGGCATGGAAATTAAACTAACTATTTTTTTTGTTTTTCTTAAGATTTATCAAACACACAAGAAGAAAGCGAAAAAAAAAGAAAATTAATCTAGCATGTATAATACAATGAAAGAGTATGAGCATCGACGACTAGTGTGTGAACATGAATGTAAAGTCGGTGAGAAATACGTACTCCCCCAAGCTTAGGCTTTTGGCCTAAGTTGGTCTAATACCAAGGACCGCCTGGCTGATATCTATAGTTGTAGCTGGGGTCGTACTGAGATGCAGCAGCAACCGCCTCCTGAGCTGCGGCGTGTTGGCGAGCCGCCTCCGCTCTCCCCACGTGTTCAGCTGCTTCCTCCCTTGTAAGAAGTCCTCCAGCTCAGCATTACACACACACGCGTCAAATTCCTCCTTGAAGCCTGCTTCGACCATAAAAGCATCGGATGGCCACTCACAAGCTCGTACATCCGCGTCCCTCGGTAATTCAACATCTTGCTCACGTATAGCAATTCTGGGTCCTTTCTTTACCGAGGAACCACCTTGGTACATTCTCCTAGACATAATTCTTTTTCTGAAAAATTTCTGAAATTTTAGTAACTTCAAAATAAAAGTGAATAAAACTAAACAAGATTGGTAACAACTACTCCTACAAGTGCCTAGAGCCTATATCATGCATTAGAATTGCTTGGGACATCATAAATTTAACATGCAAGCTCAAGAACATGGTCACCTATGCAGCAAAAATTTGCAATGAATAAAGCACTAGAAGAAAAACTAATTGGACCAAAGGAGGAGTCACATACCAAGCAACAATCTCCCAAAGCAGTTTTGTAAATGGAGGTTTGAGCAAGGAGATCGAAAATCGCAGCAAAATGAGCTAGAACTCGTGCTTGAGCTGGATGGGGATTTTTTTGGGTAGAAGATGAAGTGTGTGGTGCTGGCATAAGTGGAGGGGGGCCACCAGGGGCCCATGAGACAGGGGGGCGCCCATGTGGGGTGGGCGCGCCCTCCACTCTCGTGGCCTGGTGCTTGCCCCTCCTGCAGTGGTTTCAGTGCCTAAAATCCTCAAATATTCCATAAAAAATCATACTAAATTTGCAGGGCATTTGGCGCACTTTTATTTTCGAGCTATTTTTTAATGCACGGATAAATCAGAAAACAGACAGATAATACTATTTTTTCTTTATTTATTCTAAATAACAGAAAGTAAAAAGAAGTACGAAGGTTGTGCCTTCTAGTTTCATCCATCTCATGATCATCAAAATGAATCCACTAACAAGGTTGATCAAGTCTTGTTAACAAACTCATTCCGAATAACACGGAACCGGAGAAATTTCGAATAACACTAAGTTACCTCAACGGGGATATGAAAATCCCCAACAATAAGAATATCATACATTTTCTTGACAGTAGGGAGAGGAAATTCAAAACCTCCAATAATAATAGTTGGAACTTTTCCAATAGAATTGATGCTATGAACTTGAGATTGTTTCCTCGGAAAGTGTACCCTATGCTCATTACCATTAACATGAAAAGTGACATTTCCTTTGTTGCAATCAATAATAGCCCCTGCAGTATTCAAAAAGGGTCTACCAAGGATAATATACATACTATCGTCCTCAGGAATGTCAAGAATAACAAAGTCCGTTAAGATAGTGACATTTGCAACGAAAACAGGCACATCCTCACAAATACCGACAGGTATAGCAGTTGATTTATCGGCCATTTGCAAAGATATTCAGTAGGTGTCAACTTATTCAATTCAAGTCTACGATATAAAGAGAGAGGCATAACACTAACACCGGCTCCAAGATCACATAAAGCAGTTCTAACATAATTTCTTTTAATAGAGCATGGTATAGTTTGTACACCCGGATCTCCAAGTTTCTTTGGTATTCCACCCTTAAAAGTGTAATTAGCAAGCATGGTGGAAATTTCAGCTTCAGGTATCTTTCCTTTATTTGTAGTGATATCCTTCATATACTTAGCATAAGGATTTACCTTAAGCATATCAGTTAAGTGCATACGTAAGAAGATAGGTCTAATCATTTCAGCAAAGCACTCAAAATCCTCATCATCCTTTGTCTTGGATGGTTTAGGAGGAAAGGGCATGGGTTTCTGAACCCATGGTTCTCTTTCTCTACCGTGCTTCCTAGCAACAAATCTCTCTTATCATAACGTTGATTCTTTGATTGTGGGTTATCAAGATCAACAACAGGTTCAATCTCTACATAATTGTTTTTGCTAGGTTGAGCATCAACATGAACATTACCATCAACATTATCACTAGGTTCATGTTCATGACCTGATTGTGTTTCAACATCAGAAATAGAAATATCATTGGGATTCTCAGGTGTGTCTACAGTAGGTTCACTAGAAGCATGCAAAGTCCTATCTTTTTTCTTTTTCTTCTTTTTAGAAGAACTAGGTGCCTCTAGATTGTTTGTCTGAGAATCTTGCTCGATTCTCTTAGGGTGGCCTTCAGGATACAAAGGTTCCTGAGTCATTCTACCAGTTCTAGTAGCCACTCTAACAGCATAGTCATTTTTTTATTTAATTCATCAAGAAAATCATTTTGAGCTTTGAGTACTTGCTCAGCTTGAGTAGCAACCATAGAAGCGTATTTGCTAATGAGTTTGAGTTCACCTTTAACTCTAGCCATATTATCGCTCACGCGTCCTATCTCGAAAGCATTATTATTTAACTCTCTACCAACATAAGCATTAAAACTTTCTTGTCTAGCCATAAAGTCATCAAATTCATCTAAGCATGGGCTATGAAATTTAGTAGAGAGGATTTCAACTTTATCATATCTATAGAGAGAATTTGCCTTTACTACCTGTGTCGGGTTATCAAGACAATGTGGTTCTTCAACATGCGGTATATTAAGACCATGTATTTCTTCAATAGGAGGTAAATTCTTAACATCTTCAGCTTTAATACCTTTTTCTTTCATTGATTTCTTTGCCTCTTGCATTTCTTCAGGACTGAGAAATAAAACACCTCTCTTCTTGAATTGGGTTTAGGATAGGCTCAGAGTTGGCTCAATTGGTTCAGAATTGCCTCGAATTGGCTCAGAAGAGTCCAATTATTTTCATTAGTCAACATATTATTCAATAGTAATTCAGCTTCGTCAACTGTTCTTTCCCTGAAAACACAACCAGCACAACTATCCAAGTAGTCCTTGGAAGCATTGGTTAGTCCATTATGAAAGATATCAAGTATTTCATTTTTCTTGAGAGGATGATCAGGCAAAGCATTAAGTAATAGGAGAAGCCTCCCCCAAGCTTGTGGGAGACTCTCTTCTTTGATTTGCACAAAATTATATATTTCCTGCAAGGAAGCTTGTTTCTTATGAGCAGGGAAATATTTAGCAGAAAAGTAATAAATCATATCCTGGGGACTACGCACACAACCAGGAGCAAGAGAATTATACCAAGTCTTAGCATCACCCTTTAATGAGAACAGAAATATCTTAAGGATATAAAAATAGCGGGACTTCTCATCATTAGTAAACAGGGTAGCTATATGATTCAACTTGGTAAGATGTGCCACAACAGTTTTAGATTCAAGGCCATAAAAAGGATCAGATTCAACCAAATTAATAATTTCAGGATCAACAGAGAATTCATAATCCTTATCAGTAACACAAATATGTGAAGTAGCAAAAGCAGGGTCAAGTTTCATTCTAGCATTAAGAGACTGCTACTTCCATTTAGCTAATAATTTCTTAAGATCATATCTATCATCGCAAGCAAAGATAGCTCTAGCAGCTTCTTCATTCATAACATAACCCTCAGGAACAACAGGCAATTCATAATCATTGGGAGAACCTTCATCATCACTATCATCAATAATAGCATCTTCAATAATTTCCTTCCCCCTAACTCTAGCAAGTTGTTCATCAAGAAATTCACCCAATGGCAAAGTACTATCACGCACAGATGTTGTTTCATCATGCATAGCAGAAGTGGCATCATCAATAACATGCGACATATCAGAATTCATAGCAGTAGCAGGTTTAGGTGTCGCAAGCTTACTAATAACGGAAGGAGAATCTAGTGCAGAGCTAGATGGCAGTTCCTTACCTCCCCTCGTAGTTGAGGGCAAAATCTTGGTTCTGTCGTCTTTCAAGTTCTTCATAGTGATCAACAGATATAAATCCCAAGTGACTCATAGAATAGAGCTATGTTCCCCGGCAATGGCGCCAAAAATTAGTCTTGATAACCCACAAGTGTAGGGGATCGCAACAGCTTTCGAGGGTAAAGTATTCAACCCAAGTTTATTGATTCGACACAAGGGGAGCCAAAGAATATTCTTGAGTATTAGCAGTTGAGTTGTCAATTCAACCACACCTGGATAACTTAGTATCCGCAACAAAGTATTTAGTAGCAAAAGTGGTATGATAATAAAGGTAACAGTGGCAAAAGTAAAGATAATAGTTTTTGGGTTTTTGTAGTAGTTGTAACAGTAGCAACAGAAAAGTAAATAAGCGAAGAACAATATGTGAAAAGCTCGTAAGCAATGGATCAGTGATGGATAATTATGTCGGATGCGATTCCTCATGTAATAGCTATAACATAGGGTGACACAGAACTAGCTCCAGTTCATCGATTGTCTTTGTAGGCATGTATTCCGTAAATAGTCATACGTGCTTATGGAAAAGAACTTGCATGACATCTTTTGTCCTACCCTCCCGTGGTAGCGGGGTCCTAGCGGAAACAAAGAGATATTAAGGCCTCCTTTTAATAGAGAACCGGAACAAAGCATTAGCACTTAGTGAATACATGAACTCCTCAAACTATGGTCATCACCAAGAAGTATCCCGATTATTGTCACTTCGGGGTTGTCGGATCATAACACATAATAGCTGACTATAGACTTGCAAGATAGGATCAGGAACACACATATATTCATGAAAACATAATAGGTTCAGATCTGAAATCATGGCACTCGGGCCCTAGTGACAAGCATTAAGAATAGCAAAGTCATAGCAACATCAATCTCAGAACATAGTGGATACTAGGGATCAAACCCTAACAAAACTAACTTGATTACACGGTAAATCTCATCCAACCCATCACCGTCCAGCAAGCCTACAATGGAATTACTCACGCATGGCGGTGAGCATCATGAAATTGGTGATGGAGGATGGTTGATGATGACGACGGCGCCGAATCCCCTTCTCCGGAGCCCCGAACGGACTCCAGATCAGCCCTCCCGAGAAATATTAGGGCTTGGCGGTGGCTCCGTGTCGTAAAACGCGATGAAACTTTCTCTTTGATTTTTTTCTCCCCGAACGTGAATATATGGAGTTGGAGTTGAGGTCGGTGGAGGTCCAGGGGGCCCACGAGATAGGGGAGCGCGCCCAGGGGGAGGGGGCGCGCCCCCCTATCTCGTGGACAAGGTGTGGGCCCCCTGGTCTTGATTCTTTCGCTAATATTTTTTATATTTTCCAAAAAGTGCCTCCGTGGATTTTTAGGACATTCCGAGAACTTTTATTTCTACACATAAAACAACATCATGGCAGTTCTGCTGAAAACAACGTTAGTCCGGGTTAGTTTCATTCAAATCATGCAAGTTAGAGTCAAAAACAAGGGCAAAAGTGTTTGGAAAAGTAGATACGTTGGAGACGTATCAATTACTACGTTCCCCAACAGTGGCATCCGAGCCAGGTCTATGCATAGATGATATGCACAAGTAGAACACAAAGAGTTGTGGGCGATAATAGTCATACTGCTTACCACCAACGTCTTACTTTGATTTGGCGGTATTGTTGGATGAAGCGGCCCGGACCGACATTACATGACCGCATTCATGAGATTGGTTCTACCGACGTGCTTCGCACATAGGTGGCTAGTGGGTGTCTGTTTCTCCAACTTTAGTTGAATCGAGTTTGACTATGGCCGGTCCTTGTTGAAGGTTAAAATAGCACACTTGACGAAAAAACCGTTGTGGTTTTGATGTGTAGGTAAGAACGGTTCTTGCTAGAAGCCCGTAGCAGCCACGTAAAACTTGCAACAACAAAGTAGAGGACACCTAACTTGTTTTTGCAGGGCATGTTGTGATGTCATATGGTGTAGACATGATGAGATATAAATTGTTGTATGAGATGATCATGTTTTGTAAAAGTTATCGGCAAATGGCAGGAGCCTTATGGTTGTCGCTTTCTTGTATGAAATGCAATCGCCATGTAATTGCTTTACTTTATCACTAAGCGGTAGCGATAGTCGTGGTAGCAATAGTTGGCGAGATGACAACGATGCTACGATGGAGATCTAGGTGTCAAGCCGGTGACAATGGAGATCATGACGGTGCTTTGGAGATGGAGATCAAAGGCACAAGATGATGATGGCAATATCATGTCACATATTTTTTGCATGTGATGTTTATCCTTTATGCATCTTATTTTGCTTAGTATGGTGGTAGCATTATAAGATGATCCCTCACTAAATTTAAAGGTATAAGTGTTCTCCCTGAGTGCACCATTGCTACAGTTCGTCGTGCCGAGACACCACGTGATGCTCAGGTGTGATAAGCTCTACGTTCACATACAATGGGTGCAAAGAAGCCAGTTTTGCATGTGCAGAATACTCGGGTTAAACTTGACGAGCCTAGCATATGCAGATATGGCCTGGAACACTAAGACCGAAAGGTCGAACGTGAATCATATAGTAGATATGATCAACATAGA
Organism: Aegilops bicornis; assembly: GCA_021605145.1. Lineage (NCBI taxonomy): Eukaryota > Viridiplantae > Streptophyta > Magnoliopsida > Poales > Poaceae > Aegilops > Aegilops bicornis. Next base: position 676,291,872 of record CM038674.1, read on the forward strand.
GATGTTCACCATTGAAAACTGCTCCATCTCATGCGATGATCAGACATGGTTTAGTTGATATGGATCACGTGATCATTTAGATGACTAGAGGGATGTCTATCTAAGTGGGAGTTCTTAAGTAATATGATTAATTGAACTTTAATTTATCATGAACTTAGTACCTGATAGTTTTTTTGCATGTCTACGTTGTTCTAGATCAATGGCCCGTGCTATCATTCCCTTGAATTTTAATGCATTCCTAGAGAAAGATAAGTTGAAAGATGATGGTAGCAACTACACTGACTGGGTCCGTAACTTGAGGATTATCCTCATTGCTGCAGAGAAGAATAGGTCCCGGAAGCACCACTAGGTGCAAGACCCGCTGCAGGAGCAACTCCGGATGTTATGAACATCTGGCAGAGCAAACATGATGACTACTTGATAGTTCAGTGTGCCATGCTTTACGGCTTAGAATCGGGACTTCAAAGACGTTTTGAACGTCATGGAGCATATGAGATGCTCCGGGAGTTGAAGTTAATATTTCAAGCAAATGCCCGAGTTGAGAGATATGAGGTCTCCAACAAGTTCTATAGCTGAAAAATGGAGGAGAATAGTTCTGTCAGTGAACATAGACTCGGAATGTCTGGGTACCACAACCACTTGACTCAGCTGGGAGTTAATCTTCCTGAAGATAGTGTCATTGACAGAGTTCTTCAATCACTGCCACCAAGCTATAAAGGCTTCATGGTGAACTATAATAGGCAAGGGATGGAAAAGACAATTCCCGAGCTCTTCGCGATGCTAAAGGCTACGGAGGTAGAAATCAAGAAGAAGCATCAAGTGTTGATGGTTAACAAGACCACTAGTTCAAGAAAAAGGGCAAAGGGAAGAAGGGGAACTTCAACAACAAGCAAGTTGCTGCTCAAGGGAATAAACCCAAGTCTGGACCTAAGCCTGAGACTGAGTGCTTCTACTGCAAAGGGACTGTTCACTGGAAACAGAACTGCTCGAAGTATTTGGCGGATAAGAAGGATGTCAAAGTGAAAGGTATATTTTATATACATGTTATTGATGTGTACCTTACTAATGCTCGTAGTAGTGCCTGGGTATTTGATATTGGTTCTGTTGCTCATATTTGCAACTCGAAACAAGGGATACAAATTAAAAGAAGATTGGCTAAGGATGAGGTGACGATGCGCATGGGAAATGGTTCCAAGGTTGATGTGATCGCCGTCGGCATGCTACCTCTACATCTACCGTCGGGATTAGTTTTGGACCTGAATAATTTTTATTTGGTTCCAGCGTTAAGCATGAATATTGTATCTGGATCTTGTTTGATGCGAGACGGTTATTCATTTAAATCAGAGAATAATGGTTGCTCTATTTATATGAGTAATATCTTTTATGGCCATGCACCCTTGAGGAGTGGTCTATTTTTGTTGAATCTCGATTTTAGTGATACACATATTCATAATATTGAAGCCAAAAGATGCAAAGTTAATAATGATAGTGCAACTTATTTGTGGCACTGCCGTTTAGGTCATATTGGTGTAAAGCGCATGAAGAAACTCCATGCTGATGGACTTTTGGAATCACTTGATTCTTGCGAACCATGCCTCATGGGCAAGATGACTAAGACTCTATTCTCCGGAACAATGGAGCGAGAAACTGACTTATTGGAAATAATATATACTGATGTATGCGCTACAATGAGTGTTGAGGCTCGCGGCGGGTATCGTTATTTTCTGACCTTCACAGATGATTTAAGCAGATATGGGTATATCTACTTAATGAAACATAAGTCTGGAACATTTGAAAAGTTCAAAGAATTTCAGAGTGAAGTGGAAAATCATTGTAACAAGAAAATAAAGTTTCTACGATCTGATCGTGGAGGTGAATATTTGAGTTATGAGTTTGGTCTTCATTTGAAACAATGTGGAATATTTTCACAACTCACGCCACCTGGAACACCACAGCGTAATGGTGTGCCCGAATGTCATAATCGTACTATATTAGATATGGTGCAATCTACTATGTCTCTTACCAATGTACCGCTATCGTTTTGGGGGTTATGCTTTAGAGACGGCTGCATTCACGTTAGATAGGGCACCATCTAAATCCATTGAGACGACACCATATGAACTGTGGTTTAGCAAGAAATCTAAGCTGTTGTTTCTTAAAGTTTGGGGCTGCGATGCTTATGTGAAAAAGCTTGAAACTGATAAGCTCGAACCCAAATCGGAGAAATGTTTCTTCATAGGATACCCAAAGGAAACTGTTGGGTACACCTTCTATCACAGATCTGAAGGCAAGATATTCGTTGCTAAGAATGGATCCTTTCTAGAGAAGGAGTTTCTCTCGAAAGAAGTGAGTGGGAGGAAAGTAGAACTTGATGAGGTAATTGTACCTTCTCCAAAATTGGAAAGTAGTTCATCACAGAAATCAGTTCCAGTGATTCCTAGACCAATTAGTGTGGAAGTTAATGACGATGATCATGAAACTTTGGATCAAGTTGCTACCCCTGTTCAACAATTCATCCGATTAACCAGTTAACTTGCCGATTAATCCCTACTCGTAGGGTCACCGAGTAGCCTATAAACCGATAAATCGTCCGATTAATTGATTAAATGGCTGATTAACTTGCCGATTAGCCGATTAATCCCCTACTCACCAGCCAACCGAGCAGCTACCAGTTAACGATTTCCTCAACAATGGTTTCTACTGAACCTCGTAGGTCAACTAGAGTATGATCCGCACCAGAGTGGTACGATAATCCTGTTCTGGAGGTCATGTTACTTGACCATGACGAACCTACGAACTATGAGGAAGCGATGATGAGCCTAGATTCCGCGAAATGGCTTGAGGCCATGAAATCTGAGATGGGATCCATGTATGAGAACAAAGTGTGGATGTTGGTTGACTTGCCCGATGATCGGAAAGCCATAGAGAATAAATGGATCTTCAAGAAGAAGACTGATGCTGATGGAAATATTAATGTCTACAAAGCTCGACTTGTTGCGAAAGGTTTTCGACAAGTTCAAGGAGTTGACTACGATGAGACCTTCTCACCCGTAGCGATGCTTAAGTCTGTCCGAATCATGTTAGCAATTGCCGCATTTTATGATTATGAAATTTGGCAAATGGACGTCAAAACTGCATTCCTTAATGGATATTGATACGTCTCCAACATATCTATAATTTTTGATTGTTCCATGCTATTATATTATCTGTTTTGGATGTTTAATGGGCTTTAATATGCTCTTTTATATTATTTTTGGGACTAACCTATTAACCGAAGGCTCAGTGCCAGTTTCTATTTTTTTTCCTATTTTAGAGATTTACAGAAAAGGAATACCAAACGGAGTCCAGACGGAACGAAACCTTTGCGAAGATCTTTCTTGGACCGAAAGCAAACCAGGAGACTTGGAGAAGTCTGGAACTCCGCGAGGTGGCCACGAGGCTGGAGGGCGCGCCCCCACCCTCGTGGGCCCCATGGAGCTCCACCAACATACTTCTTTCGCCTATATATACTCTTATACCCTAGAAACATGAGGGGGAGCCACGAAACCACTTTTCCACCGCCGCAACCTTATGTACCCGGGAGATCCCATCTTGGGGCCTTTTCCGGTGATCCGCCGGAGGGGAAATCGACCATGGAGGGCTTCTACATCAACACCATTGCCTCTCCGGTGAAGCGTGAGTAGTTTACCACAAATCTTCGGGTCCATAGTTATTAGCTAGGTGGCTTCTTCTCTATCTTTTATTCTCAATACAAAGTTCTCCTCGATGTTCTTGGAGATCTATTCGATGTAATACTCTTTTGCGGTGTGTTTGCCGAGATCCGATGAATTGTGGATTTATGATCAAGTTTATCTATGAATATTATTTGGTTCTTCTCTGAATTCTTATGTGCATGATTTGATATCTTTGGAAGTGTCTTTGAATTATCGGTTTAGTTTGGCCTACTAGATTGATATTTCTTGCAATGGGAGAAGTACTTAGCTTTGGGTTCAATCTTGCAGTGTCCTTTCCCGATGTGATGGGGCAGCAAGGCACATATTGTACTATTGCCATCGAGGATAAAAAGATGGGGTTTATATCATATTGCTTGAGTTTATCCCTCTACATCATGTCATCTTGCTAAATGCGTTACTCTGTTCTTTTGAACTTAATACTCTAGATGCATGCTGGATAGCAGTCGATGTGTGGAGTAATAGTAGTAGATGCAGAATCGTTTCGGTCTACTTAACACGGACGTGATGCCTATATTCATTATCATTGCCTTAGATATTCTCATAATTATGCTCTGTTCTATCAATTGCTCGGCAGTAATTTGTTCACCCACCGTAATACATGCTATCTTGAGAGAAGCCACTAGTGAAACCTATGGCCCCCGAGTCTATTTTACATCATATTACTTTCCTGTCAACTTGCCAATTTCTGTCACCATTATTTTATTTTGCAATCTTTAATTTCCAATCTTTACAACAAAAATACCACAAATATTTACCTTATTATCTTTATTAGATCTCACTTTTGCGAGTGACCGTGAAGGGATTGACAACCCCTTTATCGCATTGGTTGCAAGGTTCTTGATTGTTTATGCAGGTACTAGGTGACTTGAGCGTTGTACCTTGGTTCTAAAAAACTGAGGGAAATACTTACGCTACTTTGCTGCATCACCCTTTCCTCTTCAAGAGAAAACCTGTTGGGGAACGCAGTAATTTCAAAAAAATTCCTACGCACACGCAAGATCATGGTGATGCATAGAAATGAGCGGGAGAGTGTTGTCCACATACCCTCATAGACCATAAGCGGAAGCGTTATGACAACGCGGTTGATGTAGTCGTACGTCTTCACGATCCGACCAATCCTAGCACTGAAAGTGCGGCACCTCAGCGATCTACACACGTTTGGCTCGGTGACGTCCCACGAACTCTCGATCTAGCTGAGTGTCGAGGGAGAGCTTCGTCAGCACGACGGTGTGATGATGGTGATGATGAAGCTACCAGCGCAGGGCTTTGCCTAAGCACTGCAATGATATGACCAAGGTGGATTATGGTGGAGGGGGGCACCGCACACGGCTAAGACAATGTATGTTGTGTGTTCTAGGGTGCCCTTGCCCCTGTATATAAAGGAGCAAGGGGGGAGGCCGGCCGGCCCTAGGGCGCGCCAAGGAGGGGATGAATCCTCCTCCTAGTAGGAGTAGGATTCCTCCTGTCCTAGTCCTACTAGGAGGGGGAAGGAAGGAGAGGGGAGGAGAGGGAAGAGGGGCCGCCCCCCCTAGTCCAGTCGGACTCCTTGGGGGAGCGCCACCTCCCGTTGTTGCCCTCTCTGTCCCCTAAAGCCCACTAAGGGCCCAATAACTTCCCGGGGGGTCCGGTAACCCTCCAGCACTCCGGTTTTCTCTGAAATCAACCAGAACACTTCCGGTGTCCGAATAGACGTCCAATATATTGATCTTTATGTCTCGACCATTTCGAGACTCCTCGTCATGTCCGTGATCATATCCGGGTCTCTGAACTACCTTCGGTACATCAAAACACATAAACTCATAATACCGATCGTCACCGAACGTTAAGCGTGCGGACCCTACGGGTTCGAGAACTATGTAGACATGATCGAGACACGTCTCCGGTCAATAACCAATAGCGGAACCTGGATGCTCATATTGGCTCCCACATATTCTACGAAGATCTTTAACGGTCAAACCGCATAACAACATACGTTGTTCCCTTTGTCATCGGTATGTTACTTGCCCGAGATTCGATCATCGGTATCTCAATACCTAGTTCAATCTCGTTACTGGCAAGTCTCTTTACTCATTCCGTAATGCATCATCCCGTAACTAACTCATTAGTCACATTGCTTTCAAGGCTTATAGTGATGTGCATTACCGAGAGGGCCCAGAGATACCTCTCCGACAATCGGAGTGACAAATCCTAATCTCGATCTATACCAACTCAACAAACACCATCAGAGACACCTGTAGAGCACCTTTATAATCACCCAGTTATGTTGTGACATTTGGTAGCACACAAAGTGTTCCTCCGGTATTCGGGAGTTGCATAATCTCATAGTCATAGGAACATGTATAAGTCATGAAGAAAACAATAGCAACATACTAAACGATCAAGTGCTAAGCTAACGGAATGGGTCAAGTCAATCACATCATTCTCTAATGATGTGATCCCGTTCATCAAATGACAACTCATGTCTATGGCTAGGAAACTTAACCATCTTTGATTAACGAGCTAGTCAAGTAGAGGCATACTAGTGACAGTCTGTTTGTCATGTATTCACACATGTACTAAGTTTCTGGTTAATACAATTCTTGCATGAATAATAAACATTTATCATGATATAAGGAAATATAAATAACAACTTTATTATTGCCTCTAGGGCATATTTCCTTGAGTCTCCCACTTGCACTAGAGTCAATAATCTAGATTACACAGTAATGATTCTAACACCCATGGTGTCTTGGTGCTGATCATGTTTTGCTTGGGAGAGAGGCTCAGTCAACGGGTCTGCAACATTTAGATCATATGTATCTTGCAAATCTCTATGTCTCCATCCTTGACTTGATCGCAGATGGAATTGAAGCGTCTCTTGATGTGCTTGGTTCTCTTATGAAATCTGGATTCCTTTGCCAAGGCTATTGCACCTGTATTGCCAAAAAATATTTTCATTGGACCCGATGCACTAGGTATGACACCTAGATCTGATATGAACTCCTTCATCCAGACTCCTTCATTTGCTGCTTCCGAAGCAGCTATGTACTCCGCTTCACACGTAGATCCCGCCACGATGCTTTGCTTAGAACTACACCAACTGACAGCTCCACCGTTCAATATAAATACGTATCCGGTTTGTGACTTAGAGTCATCCGGATCAGTGTCAAAGCTTGCATCGACGTAACCATCTACGATGAGCTCTTTGTCACCTCCATAAACGAGAAACATATCCTTAGTCCTTTTCAGGTATTTCAGGATGTTCTCGACCGCTGTCCAGTGCTCCATTCCGGGATTACTTTGGTACCTCCCTGCTATGCTTATAGCAAGACATACATCAGGTCTGGTAAACAACATTGCATACATGATAGAACCTATGGCTAAAGCATAGGGAATGACTTCCATTTTCTCTCTATCTTCTGCGGTGGTCGGGCTTTGAGTCTGACTCAACTTCACACCTTGTAATACAGGCAAGAACCCTTTCTTTGATTGATCCATTTTTGAACTTCTTCAAAACTTTATCAAGGTATCTGCTTTGTGAAAGTCCAATTAAGCGTCTTGATTTATCTCTATAGATCTTGATGCCCAATATGTAAGCAGCTTCTCCGAGGTCTTTCATAGAAAAACTCTTATTCAGGTATCCCTTTATGCTATCCAGAAATTCTATATCATTTCCAATCAACAATATGTCATCTACATATAAGATTAGAAATGCTACAGAGCTCCCACTCACTATCTTGTAAATACAGGCTTCTCCAAAAGTCTGTATAAAACCATATGCTTTGATCACACTATCAAAACGTTTATTCCAACTTCGAGAGGCTTGCACTAGTCCATAACTGGATCGATGGAGCTTGCACACTTTATTAGCATCCTTTGGATCGATAAAACCTTCAGGTTGCATCCATCATATACAACTCTTCTTCCAGAAATCCATTCAGGAATGCAGTCTTTGCATCCATTTGCCAAATTTCATAATCATAAAATGCCGCAATTGCTAAGATGATTCGGACGGACTTAAGCATCGCTATGGGTGAGAAGGTCTCATCGTAGTCAATTCCTTGAACTTGTCGAAAACCTTTCACGACAAGTCGATCTTTCTAGACAGCAACATTACCGTCAGCATTAGTCTTCTTCTTGAAGATCCATTTATTCTCGATGGCTTTCTGATCATCGGGCAAGCCAACGAAAGTCCACACTTTGTTCTCATACATGGATTCCATCTCAGATTTCATGGCCTCAAGCCATTTTGCGGAATCTGAGCTCATCATCGCTTCCTCATAGTTCATAGGTTCGTCATGGTCAAGTAACATGACCTCCAGAACAGGATTACCGTACTACTCTGGTGCGGATCTTACTTTGGTTGACCTACGAGGTTCGGTAGTAACTTGATCTGAAGTTTCATGATCATTATCATTAGGTTCCTCACTAATTGGTGTAGGGATCACAGGAAGTGGTTTCTGTGATGAACTACTTTCCAATAAGGGAGCATGTACAATTATCTCATCAAGTTCTACTTTCCTCCCACTCACTTCTTTCGAGAGAAACTCCCTCTCTAGAAAGGATCCATTCTTAGCAACGAATGTCTTGCCTTCGGATCTGTGATAGAAGGTGTACGCAACAGTCTCCTTTGGGTATCCTATGAAGACACATTTCTCCGATTTGGGTTCGAGCTTATCAGGTGAAAGCTTTTTCACATAAGCATCGCAGTCCCAAACTTTAAGAAATGACAACATGGTTTCTTGCCAAACCACAGTTCATAAGGTGTCGTCTCAATGGATTTAGATGGTGCCCTCTTTAACGTAAATGCAACCGTCTCTAAAGCATAACCCCAAAACGATAGCGGTAAATTAGTAAGAGACATCATAGATCGCACCATATCTAATAAAGTGCAGTTACGATGTTCGGACACACCATTACGTTGTGGTGTTCTGGGTGGCATGAGTTGTGAAACTATTCCGCATTTTTTCAAATGAAGACAAAACTCGTAACTCAAATAGTCTCCTCCATGATCAGATCGTAGAAACTTCATTTTCTTGTTACAATGATTTTCCACTTCACTCTGGAATTCTTTGAACTTTTGAAATGTTTCAAACTTATGTTTCATCAAGTAGATATACCCATATCTGCTCAAATCATCTGTGATGGTGAGAAAATAACGATAGCCGCTGCGAGCTTCAATATTCATCGGACCACATACATTAGTATGTATGATTTCCAATAAATCTGTTGCTCACTCCATTATTCCGGTGAACGGAGTTTTAGTCATCTCTCCCATGAGGCATGGTTTGCAAGTACCAAGTGATTCACAATCAAGTGATTCCAAAAGTCCATCAGAATGGAGTTTCTTCATGCGCTTTACGCCAATATGACCCAAACGGCAGTGCCACAAATAAGATGCACTATCATTATCAACTCTGCATCTTTTGGCTTCAATATTATGAATATGTGTATCACTACTATCGAGATTCAACAAAAATAGACCACTCTTCAAGGGTGCATGACCATAAAAGATCTTACTTATATAAATGGACCAACCATTATTCTCAGATTTAAATGAATAACTGTCTCGCATCAAACAAGATCCAGATATAATGTTCATGCTCAACGTTGGCACCAAATAACAATTATTCAGGTCTAAAACTAATCCCGAAGGTAGATGTAGAGGTGACGTTCCGACAGCGATCACATCGACTTTGGAACCATTTCCCACGGCATCGTCACCTCGTCCCTAGCCAATCTTCGCTTAATCCGTAGTCCCTGTTTCGAGTTGCAAGTATTAGCAACAGAACCAGTATCAAATACCCATCTGCTACCGCGAGCATTAGTAAGGTACACATCAATAACATGTATATCACATATACCTTTGTTCACCTTGCCATCCTTCTTATCCGCCAAATACTTGGGGCAGTTCCGCTTCCAGTGACCAGTCCCTTTGCAGTAGAAGCACTCAGTCTCAGGCTTAGGTCCAGACTTGGGCTTGTTCACTTTAGAAGCAACTTGCTTGTCGTTCTTCTTGAAGTTTCCCTTCTTCCCTTTACCCTTTTTCTTGAAACTGGTGGTGTTGTTGACCATCAACACTTGATGCTCCTTCTTGATTTCTACCTCCGCAGCCTTTACCATCGCGAAGATCTTGGGAATTGTCTTGTTCATCCCTTGCATATTATAGTTCATCACGAAGCTCTTGTAGCTTGGTGGCAGTGATTGAAGAATTCTGTCAATGACACTATCATCAGGAAGATTAACTCACAGTTGAATCAAGTTATTATTATACCCAGACATTTTGAGTATATGTTCACTGACAGAACTATTCTCCTCCATCTTGCAGCTATAGAATTATTGGCTTCATATCTCTCAATCCGGGCATTTGCTTGAAATATTAACTTCAACTCCTGAAACATCTCATATGCTCCATGATGTTCAAAACGTCGTTGAAGTCCCGGTTCTAAGCCGTAAAGCATGGCACACTGAACTATCGATGTAACATCCCAAATTTCCTATTTGGAATGTTTTACAATTATAGCTAAGCATCTATGCATTCTGTTTGAATTTGAGTGGCATTTGAAGTTTCAGAAGTTTTGGAGTTGTTGGCATTTGAATTCAAAATTTGGCAGTGGAAGTTATTTCAAAAACTATGCCTGATAAATACTTGAGAAAAAGTATGAGAGGAGTAAACATGACACTCCAAAAATATCAGAGGAAAAACATTGCCAAAAATGTTTGAATTCAAATTTGAGTTTTATTTGGAATTTTAGAAAAATGATTTTTTATAAAGTTTTGGATTTTGCCCCTGGAAAAATGTTCAAATGATAGGGAATATTCCCCTGATCATTTTGATATATATATATATATGTCTTATATAAAATATTTATATTTATATATTTTATCCCTCTCTATTTATTCAAAAAAAAGGGGAAAGAAACCTCAGGCCCCAGCCAGGCCAACTGGCCCAGCCAGCGCCGAGGCGACCCAGCCAGCTAGGCGGCCCAGCCGGCCCAGCGGCACCCGAGCCGGCCCAACCGCGCCAACCGACCGAGCGCCCTCGCCTGAATCGGCTAGCCACCGTCGCCTGACCTGGCCCCCGCTCCCTCTCTCCCCGACAAGTGAACCCCACCCTCCTTCTTCCCTCGCCCACGAACCCCGCCACGCTGCCGGAATCCCGCAGGATCCGGGATCCGCCGCGAATCCCTCGCCCGATTGCCCCCTCGTCCAAGCCGTGCCCCACCCCTATAAATACCCCCACCCGACCCCGTTCCCCCCTTGCCCCCTCACCCGACGCCCTCCTCCCTCCGCAAACGCTCGCCGGAGCCCGAGAGCGCCGCCGCCGCCATTAGCACCGCACCCGTCGCCCCGGCCACCCCCGAGCTCCATCGACCCCACCCCCGGACTCCCCTCGCCACGCCGCTTTTCATGGGAGGCCTCCGCCCGTCGCCCGACCACGGAGCCACCGAGCCGTCGCCCGAAACGCCCGTCGCCGTCGCCGCCTCGGTAAGTCGCCGGAGCCCCCGTCGCCGTCCGATTCAATTTCTAGGGTTAGGATTAGATCCCCCGAAGGGGTATGGTTTTATTAGGTTAGTTTTTAGTGAACCGGTTTATTTCCGGTTTAGATCGGTTAGTTAGGTTTTTTTTATTAATCCGGCCGACTCGGTTTAATCCCTAGGGCCCGTTTGTGTTATATTACGCCCAGGGCGTTAGATAGGCCCATTAGGCCGTTTTTCTTTATTTTTCGTTTTCTGTTTTAACAGAATAGTTTCAGATTTGAAAAATTCATATCTTTTAATCTACTTAATAATTTTAAGTGATTCTTTTTTGTTGGTTTGCACATTTCTTATAGTTTCTGTAGAAAATATATTTTGCCATGTTAAAATTATTTAAAATTGCTTTATTTTAGATTTAGACAGAATAGTAATTCTGCTATAAAATGAGTTAGGAATATTATTTTTAATGATTCTTTTGTCACAACTTTGTTTTGACATTGCCTAATCGTAGGAATTTATTTGGGCATTTTAGGATTAATAAAAAAATAGTTTTAACCAGAATCGTGTTATTCTTAATTATTTAACTAGCTACTGTTTTCCTATTGTTTTAATTAGCAAATAAATTTATTTTTCCTATGTGATAGATTATTCTAGGTTAGTTTCTGTAACTTTAGAGCATGAACTTTTATTTATAATAAATAAAACTTTTATTTTATTTTTCTTACTAGAATTTGCTCTAGGCCTAATAGGAGTTTTATAATAGATTTTAAGGTGATTCTTTTTGCTCCTAGTTGCTTGATGAATTCTTTTCTGTTAAGTTAACAAAAAACCCATGCTTAGGTTCTGTTAAGAAATTTTTTGTTATGTAAAACTATTTTTAGTTGTTGCTTGATGTAGGAAAACTTTGAGTTGGATTTCTTTGAGTTTTCTTTGGGTTTTGATTCGTTTGTTTTGGTGTGTTACGTTAGCATGCTATTATGTTAAGTGGTCATATGTTATATGCTTATTATGATTGTTGTTTGTCTCGGTAGAATTTCCGGTCTTGAAGCTTGCTACCACGAGTCCCTAGCTTACGAAGATCGTCAGCAAGGCAAGTCATTGATCATGTTTCTTTACAATACCTATGATTTTGTTGCATTAGAATTATACCTCTCCACCATGCATGCAGTAGGTGAAATTTTGAAGTTATGTTATTGAGTAGTATCATGAGGTAGGATGAACCAATTCCCCTTGTTACCATGACCCGGGACGAAGTAGTTTATTTTGCTATGCTCGTGAAGCGGGGTTGGTTGAGTGAATTCATAAGGGAGATGTGAGAGTCAAGATGATGACAACCCCATGAACTTCAAGCTCAAGATGGACTTGAATTCACTCTTTGGGTGGAGGACGGTTGGCCGGGCACCACTGGAGAACCCAAAGTGGTTGGCGGGATGCATGGAGAAGTGCCATGACATCTTGCGGAAAGCTTCACCCAGCCACGAAGAGACGGATGTATACCCCATTGACCGGAAGCTTACCTGTGCAGCCGCAAGCCATTATGGGCTCTAGCTTGGTCAACCCTAGTTGTGACGTTGGCCGGACGGTACTACGAGATGTAGAAGAACGGTAGGATTGGATGGGTACCAGCAGTGGCCAGAAGAACTCTTCGGAAGACCCTGTTCCGTTCGTCCCGTCTTCAAACACCATGAAGTGCGAAGACTTAAAAGGAAGGAACGATTCTTGCGGGTAAAGTGCGCAAACCTCTGCAGAGAAAAGATCTAATCGATTAGCCGCGTCCCCGGTTACGGACAATTTGAGCCTCTGGAACTTGGAAGTATTCGGAAATCTCAGCATTGAAATTAATAAATTAATTGAGGGGATTATTGTAACGCCCGGATAATCATGCTACAGTAATCTCACGTGATGGTGCCATGTCACCTCTGTCACTGTAGTTAACCACGGGTTAGATCGAAACGGTTTCGAAATTAAAATTCAAGATTATAATGACAATAAAAGTTTTCAAAAATTAAAACTAAAATGTTCGGGGGTTGTCTAATATTACAAAGTTAATTTTTGTAAAGTGTCTGGAAATTATTAAATGAATTAAAACAGAAAAGGAAAAATAAGAAAAGAAAAATAAAACAAAAGGAGAAAAAGGGAAACCCCCCCGGCCCAACTGGGCCAAGCCCACCTGGCCCAGCCGGCCAGCCCCTGGCCCGGCCCACCCCCTCACTCCCATATCCCCCCTCCCCCGGTCGGCGGAAACCCTAGCCCGCACCCATTCCCCCCCGATCCCCTCCTCCTCTCCTCCCCCCGCCGATCTGGATCGGGAACCGCCCGATCCCGTCGCCCCCCGACGCCGGCAACCCACCGCCCGTCCTCACCTCCCCTCCTCCCGATCGGCCAGCAGGCGCCCGCCCTCCCTCGTCGCCTCGGAGCCGCCCCCGACGACCACCACGCCGCACGCCACCGCCCCGTCGCCGTCGAGCGCCTCCCCGCCCTCCTCCTCGCCGGTCGCCCCCGACCGACCTCGAGCCCGCTTCCGAGTCCCTACGCTCCCCACCATGAGCTCTTCCCCCCCCTTCGCTCCCCGATCCCCACAGGATCGATCCCTCTCCCAGCTCGGTCGCCGTGGCCGGAGCTCGCTCTGGTGCCGCGCTCCGGCTCGCGCCGGCTCACCGCGCCCGCGTCCCTCCCCTCGCGCCTCCTCGCTCGGTCGAGGCCCCCCTCCTCTCCCCCCCTCGTTCCCCTCACTTTGGCGCCCCGTCGCGGATCTCGTCGCCGGCGCCCTTCCGGTGACCAAATGGTCACGGGGCCGAGCCCCTTGTGCTCAGCGCGCCGCGCACCCCCTCCCTGGCCTTCCCGTTAGCCCGTAGCGCGGTCCCGTCGAGGTCCCGAACCCCACCGCCGCCTCCGCCGCTCGCCGTCGTCGTTCCGGCCAAGTCCGGCCGCTCCTCTGCCACCGTTGGACGCGGCCTCCTCCCCTTTCGAGCGCACCGCCCACGGCCCTTTTGGCGCGGACGGCAATTCTGCGAGGTCGGCGCCCCCTCCGCCATGAGCATGCAGGGCCCCCAGCGCCCGGCCGCCGGCGTGGCCAACCAGGCCACCCACAGGTCACTGACCCGTGGGCCCTAGGGGCCCGGCCGGTCTGTTGACTCGGTCAGCCAGGCTGACTGGACCGGCCCCTGCCTATGACATGGGGGCCCCACCCCCCAGAACGTTTTTTTTAAAAAAAAGGAAAAAGGAAATGGGGAATTAAATAAATATAATTAATAAAAATAAAAATGAATATAATTAATTAATTAAGTAAATAATTAATTTAATTAACCCTGATTAATTAACCTAATGGCTAATTAACTTAATTAACTACTGTTATTTAACTATGATCCAGCATTTAACAGGATCCACATGTCGAGTTGACCAAGTCAACCACATTGATTCTTGACGTCGGCATGACATCATGCTAACGTCATAAATTCATTTTTGAATTAAATAATTAATTAATTAAATTCCGAAATTAATAAAATCTTTAGAAAATCATATATCTTTTAATCCGTAACTTTCGGTTAAAATATTTTCAACATGAAAGTTGCTCGAGCAGCGACGAGGCGAATCCGGATCGCAGCGGTCGTTTGTCCGCCACACCCCCCTAACCTATCAAACCTGCAACTTTCCCCCTCCGGCTCCTCTGCCCGAAAACACGAAACACCGGGAATACTTTCCCGGATGTTTCCCCCCTTAACCAATACCACCTCATACCACGTTAGGGCACGGCTAGCATCGCTACTTGTCATGTCATGCATCGGTATGCATCTGTTTACTTGGTATTCATTGTTTCTTCCCCCTCTTCTCTCCGGTAGACTACGAGACCGACGCTGCTGCTGCCCAGTTCGACTACGGTGTTGACGACCCCTCTCTCTTGCCAGAGCAACCAGGCAAGCCCCCTTGATCACCGGATATCGCCTACTCTTCTCTATACTGCTTGCATTAGAGTAGTGTAGCATATTCTTTGCTTTCAGATACTCCTATCTTTCTTTGCATAGCTTTGTCCTTGTTACTCTTGTTGTTACCTTTACCGCAATCCTATATGCTTAGTATAGGATGCTAGTACTTTCATCTGTGGCCCTACATTCTTGTCCGTCTGCCGTGCTATACTATCGGGCCGTGATCACTCGGGAGGTGATCACGGGTATATACTATATACTTATACATGATACATGTGGAGACTAAAGTCGGGTCGGCTGGTGGAGCACCCGCGAGTGGATCTTTGAGGCGGAGGCGGCAGGCAGGTTGAGACCGCCTAGGAGAGAGGTGGGCCTGGCCTGTTCGGCGTTCACGGATACTTAACACGCTTAACGAGGTCTTGGTATTTGATCTGAGTTGGCTCTGAGCTTATACGCACTAACCATCTGGCGGGAGTAGTTATGGGTATCCCGTCGTGGTATCGGTAAAGCACTTGCCGGGCGTCGGCCCGGCGAGCGGCCGCCCGGATTGGGCAGGAACGCTGTTAGGCTAGGGTGCGCTTCCGGCCGCCCCATACGTCTTGGTGTGCTTTCGAGGCGATGGGCCCGGACCCTGGCGCTTAGGTTTGAACCGGCGTCTTTGGCCTTTCTGTTGTGCCTAGGTGGTGGGGCTGCGGCGTGTTGATCTTCAGCGGCGGGCATGACCGGAAAGTGTGTTTGACCAAATGGGATCATGCGTCTTTGGGTAAGATGGTGCACCCTGCAGTGAAGTTAATCTATTGAATAGCCGTGATCTTGATAACAGGGCGACTTGGAGTTGTACCTTGAGCTTATGACAACTAGAACCGGATACTTGATAAAACACACCCTTCCAAGTGCCGGATACAACGGTGGTCGCTCTCTCTCGGGGATATGAGGAGGGATCGCCGGGTAGGATTATTGCTATGTGATGTTACTTGGAGGACTTGGTTTGCCCTCCTCTACCTGTTGCAAGACAGTGACCCGAAGCGTAGTCTTCGCTAAGACTAGCTATCCCCTCTTATTACGGCATTTTGCAGTTCGGTCCACCGATATGGCCCTTTACACATATATCCATGCATATGTAGTGTAGCTCCTTGCTTGCCGATTACTTTGGATGAGTACTCACGGTTGCCTTGTTCCCCTTTTCCCCTACCTCTACTCGATTGCTGCAACCAGACGATGGAGCCGAGAGCCAGCCACCGTCGATGGCGACTACTACTGGAGGTGCCTACTACTACGTGCAGCCAGCGGCGGCGACCGGGAGTAGCTTAGGAGGATCCCGAGCGAGGCGGCTCCTCTTCGTCTGTATCCCGATTTGTGCTAGCCTTCTTAAGGCGGACTTGTTTAACTTATGTCGTACTCGAGATATTGTTGCTTCCGGCTGACTCGTCTATGATCGAGCACTTGTATTCGAGCCCTCGAGGCCCTGGCTTGTATTATGATGCTTGTATGACTTATTTTATTGTAGAGTTGTGTTGTGATATCTTCCCGTGAGTCCCTGATCTTGATCGTACACATTTGCGTGCATGATTAGTGTACGATTAAATCGGGGGCGTCACAAGTTGGTATCAGAGCCGACTGCCTGTAGGAATCCCCTTTCCACACTCCTTGGCCGAAGTCGAGTCTAGACATTGCAAAAACTTTTACTAACTTGGCTGCGTGCCTTACGGGCCAATGTCGCCATCGGGTGGTACTAGGACCTTTTACTCCTCGACCTTTACTCTGGGACTCTGAGCTCTCTTCTATTCGGGTTAAATGATTTTGCTAAAAACAAAACTAACTTTAGGTTCTCGAAAACACTTTCCCCCGGTGAGTCTAGATGATCGCCGACTGCACCAGAAGATTTTGAAGATACTCTCCGATGTTCTCTCGAGACCTTGTGCCCGTTGCTTTTGCAATTCTCGACCACCGATAAACCCTTATGGATAACTACTTACACTTGCCATTCATACGATCATCCCCCATTGATCTTGTTATTACAAGATACCCCGAAGTTTTCTCTATTGTTCCGAGAATACTTTGTGCCTACTGCCTAGCAGTTCCTTGCCACATGAATACCCCTTCCAATAAATACTCGCACTTGTCGAGTATCCGTTCATCCCCAGTTGTCATGTGTTTCTCAAAGTCTTCTAAATACTATTCGATCTTCGAAAATCCTCCGGAGCCTTGGCTCTTGAAATTCTTCTTGCTTGCATTATGGATAATCCCATAAGTCTCGTAGTCTTATTGACATTCCTTGTCATTATCATTTGGTCTATTGACTCACTATGTTTGCGAATACACGCAATCATCATTGATCCTTCTAAATTACCTTTCGGCTGAGCTGCCATTCTTTTAACTGGAATTGGTTCTCGACCAATCCAATTGTCGATTGATTGTACCCCTAAGTCTATTCAGCTTATCCATTCTTGATCGAGCATTGCTCCTGATCCCCTGATTTGAAAATCATAATTACTTTGCTAATTAAGCGTTGGACTATTCAGCTGTTCTATAAACCGATGCATTTGCAATCTTTCTTCCTCTGATTGGGTATCGATACTCATATCAGCCCCATTGTGGATCGCCATATCCACTGTTGGATTATTATCCGACAGTGTCCTTCATAATTAATCGCTTTGTGAGTTCTTTCTCCGATACATAATGCCTTTGGTAAATTGTATCCTTTCCTTTTGTCAACCATGCTCTGCTTTCGAGTTGGTGATATTTACTCTTGAAGCTTATGGTATATGTTCGTAAGAAGCCACGATGGGATTGAACCAACGCCTTCCCTCACGGTGTGAACCGAAAGATTTCACGAGTCATACTTATACGGTATTGCACCAGGTAAAACTTTCAACAACTATTGTCATCTTGAAATCTGAGAGGTGAATGGAAGATTATGCATTGAGGAAGTGGGAGTCGACCTTGAACCTTTGTGTTCATGCCCATGGACACGATGTAGATCCTATCATGGAAGCTTCTTGTAACAATAACTATTTCCTTGATAACTAACATATGGTATCTGTGAATTGAGCCCTTGCAACCGTGGTTCCGACCATGAGTGTTCTTCTTTGATCCCATTTCTCGGACAAGTTAAAACAATTGTATTCTATGGATCAATACACCAGTCCAACCTTTACTTTGATCTAGTGTCGAGTATTACCCCCCTGGTATCTCGAGATTATCATGGAACTGCATAACTTTTTATGAGTTCTTCATCAAGTGCTACCTTCCCACTGATTCCAATTTTTCGCGGGCTCACGAGTTATTAAACACTCAAAGACACCGATAAGCTGAACGAGTCTGCACTACGGTTCAACAACTCTTGATAGCTTCTATAAGTACGAGTTTGTACCCGATCACGCCATTCCTAGCCTGTTTGGCTATATCATTGTCGTGATTATTTTAACTGTGCTACCCGGTCCTTCTTCTCGGAGCGCAATTTTTGACGATGAACTAACCTTACGTCGATCCTCATCGTCATATCATTTCGCCTTGAACAACAAGCTTGGTTTCGAGTTTGTGTCGTACCCTTGGTTCCAATAACCTTTCACTTCATCATTACTTTGACTTGTTGTAAATGCGCCGATCGATTACATCTTCATGAACTCTCGCGACAAAGGTGTCGTGATCATCATCATTATGAGCTCTTCCTGGATACCAATTGATTCCATGATGAGAAATACCATCCTTGCCCTTGATGAATTGTATTATCATCGACCACTTTATTGCCTTCCGTTCAACTCAAGTTGTTCGTGTTTTGTGTAAACCTTGGGATCCACCGCTACCCAGCGGTTGATCTTCCTTACCTCGAGTATTACCATCTCCTTTTGTCAAGGATGTGGTGAGAATTTCACCACCTCTTAAGAATTCTTGATATCATAATACTTCTTGCCATCTTCGTTCATTCCTTGGCCCCGTATTGTTTTCAACCGAATACCGACAATTGAGCTATGACGTGTGAATTCAAAACTTCTAGCAAGCCTCTTGCTTTGAAGTGAAATTCTTAGGCTATTGATTATTGAATCACCATTCCGACGTTTGTCGTGCAACCCAGCCCATATTTCGGGTGCACCTTTCAACCAATGTTTAATTGTGTATGTTTTCCTCGAGCATACATCATTATACCATTTGAGCTGACAAATGTCATCTTCTTGTTCACATTATCGTGGAAATCCATCCGTTTGGAATTCTCGATGAATTGTCGCTGAGCCCATCAGCCACCTTCTCATCCCCTCCTTGGTTTAAGGATGAACTATTGCTTCAAGAACCCGCTCCCGTAGTTCATTTCCTGAGAATCTTGAAATGTCATTTCGTCTATTTGTGTTGCACCTTTTCTTCTCGGACATCCACGAGTCTGAGGTATCATGACACCAATCGGATCTGAATCTCGGTCATATTTGATGGTTGGGACAACTTTCCAAGAGTTATGATGTTGATCCTTTGATGACCCGGTAACATGATGTCATGCCTAGCACCCCCCCCCCCCCCCGGCATGAGGACCTATCATTATAGATTCCTTTTCAGCAAGGTTATCCATTCATCCTTGAGGAAATTGTAAGACTCATTCTACAAGTTATTCCTGATGGATCCTTCATGTTTCCAAAGTCTGATCTTCACCTGTTGGCCATGTCAATGCTATCTCGGAGCATGTCTATGGTACTCCAATTTTCAACAAGAACATTTGAAGCCCAATGTTAAATGTTTCCTGCTCAATTATCCAAACACATTTGTATGGGTAATGTCATGAAATTTCTCTCCCTTACCTAAGGAGTTTTCTACGTTATATCCACGGCATGGATATCGTGCTCTGCTTGTCCTTGGGAAGGACATACCCCTGAAATATGTGTTTAAACACATTTTCCTTTCCATTGATACATTTAATCTGGAAATCACATTTTCCTTTCCATGGTTTTGTTTGACTTTTCTTGGGAATTATATGATCTAAGCAGTAATAATTCCCAACATATGCAAACACCTCGATGTACAATTGTCGGCCAAGACCTGTTACTATTGTTGATGACATGTCGGTAGCCACCGATGGGCGAGAACCTTGCCTATTGGCCCGCCTGCGTTCGACGGCAGGAAAATGGTTCTCTTCGTCCCTCGCCCTTGGTGTCGATGATGTTGCCGGCATAAGCGGCAGGCTACCCTCGACACGCCTTGATATCGTGACCGAGCAAGATCTTGCCGCTTCCTACTTTCAACCACATGGTGGGCCCATAACCCACAGTTCCACAGGATCGAAACCTGACTCTCCTGTACACCCCCTGTTCCCAAAGTTATTCCTCCCGCGTGGACTCGTATGTAATTAATGAGCCACCTTCCGATGAGATCATCAATTCTGGCATCGGACAAAATAATCATTCCGTTGCTTTGCAACCCCTTTCACCTTCTGACTAGGCATTGAACGATTGCCTGGCTGCTTGAAACTTCTTATTGTACCTTCAAACTTTACTCTCTATGTGTTTTATTTGTTCAACTCGAGGGGTACTCATATGCTCATTCATGGGTTAATCCAGTTATTACCCTTATAGCATTACGTAGTTCTTGATCTGCCCGTTATCTATTCGTAAATACGATGAAGATCCCGAAGAAAGGATGTCGACTTCATCATGATGACACTGAAGCGAGAGAAATAGAAGACATCAATGTATTGAACCGGTCTCTTCGAGAAGAGCAAGCGAATGAATAGAAGACCGCTAGATTCGTTACCAAACCTTCCCCCTTTCACTACCTCCTAAATCTCGGGCGAGATTTCTTGTAATGGAGGAGATTTATAACGCCGGATAATCATGCTACAGTAATCTCACGTGATGGTGCCACGTCACCTCTGTCACTTTGTAGTTAACCACGGGTTAGATCAAAGCGGTTTGAAATTAAAATTCAAGATTATAATGACAATAAAAGTTTTCAAAATTAAAACTAAAATGTTAGGGGTTGTCTAATATTACAAAGTTAATTATGGTAGGTGCACACATTTTTGTAAAGTGTCCGGATATTATTAAATGAATTAAAAGCAGAAAAGGAAAAATAAGAAAAGAAAAAATAAAACAAAAGGAGAAAAAGGAACCCCCAGCTGGCCAACCGGGCCAAGCCCACTGGCCCCAGCCAGCCAGCCCGGCCCACCCCCTCGCTCCCATTACCCCCCCCGGTCGGCGGAAACCCTAGCCGCACCCATTCCCCCCCCGATCCACTCCTCCTCTCCTCCCCCCGCCGATCTGGATCGGGAACCGCCCGATCCCGTCGCCCCCCGGTGCCGGCGACCCACCGCCCCGTCCTCGCCTCCTCCCTCCTCCCGACCCGGCCTTGAGCGCCCGCGCTCCCCTCGTCGCCTCGGAGCCGCCCTCGGCGACCACCACGCCCGCCATCGCTTTGCCCGTCGCCGTCGGCGCCTCCCGCCCTCCTCCTCGCCAGTGCGCCCATCGCCTTGAGCTCCGCTTCCGAGTCCTTCGCCCCCACCGTGAGCTCTCCCCGCTGCTCCCGATCCCCCTGGGATCGATCCCCTCTTCCCCCGCGCTCGTGCGCCGTGGCGGGCTTCGCTCGATGCAGCGCTTGCAGCGCTCCGGCTCAACCCTCACCAGCGCCGCGTCCCTTCCTCGCGCCTCCTCGCTCGGTCGAGGCCCCCTCCTCTTCCCCCCTCGTTCCCCTCCGCACCCGGCGCCCGTCGCAGATCTCGTCGCCGGCGCCCTTACGGTGACCAAATGGTCACGGTGCCGAGCCCCTTGTGCTCAGCGCGCCGCGCACCCCCTCCCTGGACTTCCCGTTAGCCCGTAGCGCGGTCCCGTCGAGGTCCCGAACCCCACCGCCGCCTCCGCCGCTCGCCGTCGTCGTTAAAGCCAAGTCCGGCTCCTCTGCCCACCGTTGAATGGCCTCCTCCCACTTCGACGCACCCTTGCAGCCATTTTGGCCCGGACGACGATTCAGCGGTCGGCGCCCCCTCGCCAGCAGGCATGCAGGGGCCCCCCCAACGCCGACGCCCGGCGTGGCCGAGCCACCCACAGGTCAGCGACCCGTGGGCCCTAGGGGCCCGGCGGTCTGTTGACTCGGTCGGCCAGTGTTGGACCGGCCCTCGCCTATGACATGGGGGCCCCACCCCGAGCGTTTTTAAAAAAAAGGAAAAAGGAAATGGGGAATTAAATAAATATAATTAATAAAAATAAAATTGAATAAAATTAATTAATTAATTAATTAAGTAAATAATTAATTTAATTAACCCTGATTAATTAACCTAATGGCTAATTAACTTAATTAACTACTGTTAATTAACTAACAAATACCCATTTAACGGGACCCACATGTCGAGGTTGACCAAGTCAACCACTGTTGACTGACGTCGGCATGACATCATGCGGCGTCATAAATTCATTTTCGAATTAAATAATTAATTAATTAAATTCCGAAATTAATAAAATCTTTAGAAAATCATATCTTTTAATCCGTAACTTCGGTTAAAATATTTTCAACATGAAAGTTGCTCGAGCGACGAGGCGAATCCGGATCACGCTTGGTCCGCTTAAATCGCCACACCCCCCTAACCTATCGAACCTGCAACTTTCCCCATCCGGCTCCTCTGCCCGAAAACACGAAACACCGGGAATACTTTCCCGGATGTTTCCCCCCTTAACCAATACCGCCTCATACCACGTTAGGGCACGCCTAGCATCGCTACTTGTCATGTCATGCATCGGTATGCATCTGTTTACTTGGTATTCATTGTTTCTTCCCCCTCTTCTCTCCGGTAGACTACGAGACCGGCCAATGCTGCTGCCCGATTCGACTACGGTGTTGGCGACCCTCTCTCTTGCTAGAGCAACCAGGCAAGTCCCCCCTTGATCACCAGATATCGCCTACTCTTCTCTATCTGCTTGCATTAGAGTAGTGTAGCATGTTACCGCTTTCAAATACTCCTATCTTTGCATAGCTTTGTCCTTGGTACTCATCATTGTTACCTTTACCTCGCAATCCTATATGCTTAGTATAGGATGCTAGTACATTCATCTGTGGCCCTACATTCTTGTCCGTCTGCCATGATATACTATTGGGCCGTGATCACTCGGGAGGTGATCACGGGCATATACTATATACTTATACATGATACATGTGGAGACTAAAGTCGGGTCGGCTGATGGAGCACCCGCGAGTGGATCTTCGAGGCGGAGCGGCAGGGCAGGTTGAGACCGCCTAGGAGAGAGGTGGGCCTGGACCTGTTCGGTGTTCGCGGTTACTTAACACGCTTAACGAGGTCTTGGTATTTGATCTGAGTTGGCTACGAGCATATATGCACTAACCATCTACGCGGGAGTAGTTATGGGTATCCCGGCGTCGTGGTATCACCAAGCACTTCAGACGTCGTGACAGGCGGCGCGCCCGTGTTGGATCGAACGCCTGTTAGGCTAGGTCTGCCTTCCGCCGCCACGCATAGCGTGAAGGTGTGCTCAGGCGATGGGCCCGGACCCTGGCGCTTAGGTTTAGACCGGCGTCTTGGCCTTTCTGTTGTGCCTAGGTGGGGCTGCGACGTGTTGATCTTCCGCGGCCGGGCATGACCGAGAAAGTGTGTCCGCCAAATGGGATCAAGCGTCTTTGGGTAAGATGGTGCACCCTGCAGGTGAAGTTAATCTATTCGAATAGCCGTGATCTTCGATGTGACGACTTGGAGTTGTACCTTGAGCTTATGACAACTAGAACCGGATACTTGATAAAACACACCCTTCCAAGTGCGGATACAACGGTGGTCACTCTCTCTCGTGGATATGAGGAGGGATCGCCACGTAGGATTATTGCTACGTGATGTTACTTGGAGGACTTGGTTTGCCCTCCTCTACTGTTGCAAGACGGTGACGAGCGTAGTCTTCGCTAAGACTAGCTATCCCCTCTTATTCCGGCATTTTGCAGTTCAGTCCTTGATATGGCCCTTTACACATATATCCATGCATATGTAGTGTAGCTCCTTGCTTGCAGTACTTTGGATGAGTACTCACGGTTGCCTTGTTCCCCCTTTTCCCCTACCTCTACTCGATTGCTGCAACAGACGATGGAGCCAGAGCTAGACGCCACCGTCGATGGCGACTACTACTCGAGGTGCCTACTACTACGTGCAGCCTGCGGCGGCGACCGAGAGTAGCTTAGGAGGATCCCGGCAGAGGCGGCTCCTCTTTCGATCTGTATCCCGATGCATGCTAGCCCTCTTAAGGCAAACTTGTTTAACTTATGTGTGTACTCAGATATTGTTGCTTCCGCTGACTCGTCTATGATCGAGCACTTTTATTCGAGCCCTCGAGGCCCCCTGGCTTGTATTATGATGCTTGTATGACTTATTTTATTTGTAGAGTTGTGTTGTGATATCTTCCCGTGAGTCCCTGATCTTGATCGTACATATTTGCGTGCATGATTAGTGTACGATTAAATCGGGGTCGTCACAAGTTGGTATCAGAGCCGACTGCCTGTAGGAATCCCCTTTCCACACTCCTTGGCCGAAGTCGAGTCTAGACATTGCAAAAACTTTTACTAACTTGGTTGTGTGCCTTACGGGCCCATGTCGCCATCGGGTGGTACTAGGACCTTTTACTCCTCGACCTTTACTCTGGGACTCTGAGCTCTCTTCTATTCGGGTTAAATGATTTTGCTAAAAACAAAACTAACTTTAGGTTCTCGAAAACACTTTCCCCCGGTGAGTCTAGATGATCGCCGACTGCACCAGAAGATTTCGAAGATACTCTCCGATGTTCTCTCGAGACCTTGTGCCCGTTGCTTTTGCAATTCTCGACCACCGATAAACCCTTATGGATAACTACTTACACTTGCCATTCATACGATCATCCCCATTGATCTTGTTATTACAAGATACCCCGAAGTTTTCTCTATTGTTCCGAGAATACTTTGTGCCTACTGCCTAGCAGTTCCTTGCCACATGAATACCCCTTCAAATAAATACTCGCACTTGTCGAGTATCCGTTCATCCCCAGTTGTCATGTGTTTCTCAAAAGTCTTCTAAATACTATTCGATCTTCCGAAAATCCTCTGGAGCCTTGGCTCTTGAAATTCTTGCTTGCTTGCATTATGGATAATCCCATAAGTCTCGTAGTCTTATTGACATTCCTTGTCATTATCATTTTGGGTCTATTGACTCAATATGTTTGCGAATACACGCAATCATCATTGATCCTTATAAATTACCTTCCGGCTGAGCTGCCATTCTTTTAACTGGAATTGGTTCTCGACCAATCCAATTGTCGTTGATTGTACCCCTAAGTCTATTCAGCTTATCCATTCTTGATCAGAGCATTGCTCCTGATCCCCTGATTTGAAAATCATAATTACTTTGCTAATTAAGCGTTGGACTATTCAGCTGTTCTATAAACCGATGCATTTGCAATCTTTCTTCCTCTGATTGGGTATCGATACTCATATCAGGCCCATTGTGGATCGCCATATCCACTGTTGGATTATTATCCGACAGTGTCCTTCATAATTAATCGCTTTGTGAGTTCTTTCTCCGATACATAATGCCTTTGGTAAATTGCATCCTTTCCTTTTGTCAACCATGCTCTGCTTTCGAGTTGGTGATATTTACTCTTGAAGCTTATGGTATATGTTCGTAAGAAGCCCTGATGGGATTGAACCAACGCCTTCCCTCACCGGTGTGAACCCGAAAGATTTCACGAGTCATACTTATCTGGTATTGCACCAGGTAAAACTTTCAACAACTATTGTCATCTTCGAAATACGAGAGGTGAATGGAAGATTATGCATTGAGGAAGTGGGAGTCGACCTTGAACCTTTGTGTTCATGCCCATGGACACGATGTAGATCCTATCATGGAAGCTTCTTGTAACAATAACTATTTCCTTGATAACTAACATATGGTATCTGTGAATTGAGCCCTTGCAACCGTGGTTCCGACCATGAGTGTTCTTCTTTGATCCCATTTCTCGGACAAGTTAAAACAATTGTCTTCTATGGATCAATACACCAGTCCAACCTTTACTTTGATCTAGTGTCGAGTATTACCCCCCTGGTATATCGAGATTATCATGGAACTGCATAACTTTTTATGAGTTCTTCATCAAGTGCTACCTTCCCACTGATTCCAATTTTTCGCGGGCTCTGAGTTATTAAACACTCAAGGAACACCGATAACTGAAACGAGTCCGCACTACGGTTCAACAACTCTTCAAGATA
Source organism: Aegilops bicornis (assembly GCA_021605145.1). NCBI lineage: Eukaryota > Viridiplantae > Streptophyta > Magnoliopsida > Poales > Poaceae > Aegilops > Aegilops bicornis. The sequence continues at coordinate 676,318,185 of CM038674.1, forward strand.
GCTTCTATAAGTAATGAAGTTTGTACCCGATCACGCCATTCCTAGCCTGTTTGGCTATATCATTGTCGTGATTATTTTAAGCATGCTACCCGGTCCTTCTTCTCGGAGCGCAATTTTTGACGATGAACTAACCTTACGTCGATCCTCATCGTCATATCATTTCGCCTTGAACAACAAGCTTGGTTTCGAGTTTGTGTCGTACCCTTGGTTCCAATAACCTTTCACTTCATCATTACTTTGACTTGTTGTCGTCGCCAATCGATTACATCTTCATGAACTCTCGCGACAAAGGTGTCGTGATCATCAACATTCTGAGCTCATCCAGGATACCAATTGAATCCATGATGAGAAATACCATCCTTGCCCTTGATGAATTGTATTATCATCGACCACTTTATTGCCTTCCGTTCAACACAAGTTGTTCGTGTTTTGTGTAAACCTTGGGATCCCTGCTACCCAGCAGTTGATCTTCCTTACCTCGGAAGTATTACCATCTCCTTTTGTCAAGGATGTGGTGAGAATTTCACCACCTCTTAAGAATTCTTGATATCATAATACTTCTTGCCATCTTCGTTCATTCCTTGGCCCCCGTATTGTTTTCAACCGGAATACCGACAATTGAGCTATGACGTGTGAATTCAAAACTTCTAGCAAGCCTCTTGCTTTGAAGTGAAATTCTTAGGCTATTGATTATTGAATCACCATTCCGACGTTTGTCGTGCAACCCAGCCCATATTTCGGTGCACCTTTCAACCAATGTTTAATTGTGTATGTTTTCCTCGAGCATACATCATTATACCATTTGAGCTGACAAATGTCATCTTCTTGTTCACATTATCGTGGAAATCCATCCGTTTGGAATTCTCGATGAATTGCCGCTGAGCCCATCAGCCACCTTCTCATCCCCTCCTTGGTTTAAGGATGAACTATTGCTTCAAGAACCCGCTCCCGTAGTTCATTTCCTGAGAATCTTGAAATGTCATTTCGTCTATTTGTGTTGCACCTTTTCTTCTCGGACATCCTGAGTCTGAGGTATCATGACACCAATCGGATCTGAATCTCGGTCAGATTTGATGGTTGGGACAACTTTCCAAGAGTTATGATGTTGATCCTTTGATGACCCGGTAACATGATGTCATGCCTAGCACCCCCCCCCCCCCGGCTGGAGGACCTATCATTATAGATTCCTTTTCAGCAAGGTTATCCATTCATCCTTGAGGAAATTGTAAGACTCATTCTACAAGTTATTCCTGATGGATCCTTCATGTTTCCAAAGTCTGATCTTCACCTGTTGGCCATGTCAATGCTATCTCGGAGCATGTCTATGGTACTCCAATTTTCAACAAGAACATTTGAAGCCCAATGTTAAATGTTTCCTGCTCAATTATCCAAACACCGCTGTATGGGTAATGTCATGAAATTTCTCTCCCCTTACCTAAGGAGTTTTCTACGTTATATCCTGGCATGGATATCGTGCTCTGCTTGTCCTTGGGAAGGACATACCCCCTGAAATATGTGTTTAAACACATTTTCCTTTCCATTGTTCTCATTTAATCTGGAAATCACATTTTCCTTTCCATGGTTTTGTTTGACTTTTCTTGGGAATTATATGATCTAAGCAGTAATAATTCCCAACATATGCAAACACCTCGATGTACAATTCTGTCAGCAAGACCCTGTTACTATTGTTGATGACATGTCGGTAGCCACCGATGGACGAGAACCTTGCCTATTGGCCCGCCTCGTTCGACGAGCAGGAAAATGGTTCTTTTCGTCCCTCGCCCTTGGTGTCGATGATGTTGCCGGCATAACTGACAGGCTACCCTCTGACACGCCTTGTTATCGTGACCGTGCAAGATGTCGGCCCCCTTCCTACTTTCAACCACATGGTGGGCCCATAACCCACAGTTCCACAGATCGAACCTGACTCTCCTGTACACCCCCTGTTCCCAAAGTTATTCCTCCCGTGGACTCGTATGTAATTAATGAGCCACCTTCCGATGAGATCATCAATTCTGGCATCGGACAAAATAATCATTCCGTTGCTTTGCAACCCCTTTCACCTTCTGACTAGGCATTGAACGATTGCCTGACTGCTTGAAACTTCTTATTGTACCTTCAAACTTTACTCTCGATGTGTTTTATTTGTTCAACTCGAGGGGTACTCATATGCTCATTCATGGGTTAATCCCAGATTATTACCCTTATAGCATTCTGTCGTTGCTGATCTGCCCCGTTATCTATTCGTAAGTACGATGAAGATCCCGAAGAAAGGATGTCGACTTCATCATGATGACCTGAAGCAGAGAAATGAAGACATCAATGTATTGAACCGGTCTCTTCGAGAAGAGCACGCCAGAATGAGAAGACCCGCTAGATTCGTTACCAAACCTTCCCCCCTTTCACTACCTCCTAAATCTCGGGACGAGATTTCTTGTAGTGGAGGAGATTTGTAACGCCCGGATAATCATGCTACAGTAATCTCACGTGATGGTGCCACGTCACCTCTGTCACTGTAGTTAACCACGGGTTAGATCGAAACGGTTTCGAAATTAAAATTCAAGATTATAATGACAATAAAAGTTTTCAAAAATTAAAACTAAAATGTTCGGGGGTTGTCTAATATTACAAAGTTAATTATGGTAGGGTGCACACATTTTTGTAAAGTGTCTGGATATTATTAAATGAATTAAAACAGAAAAGGAAAAATAAGAAAAGAAAAATAAAACAAAAGGAGAAAAAGGGAAACCCCCCTGGCCCGCCCCACCCCTCACTCCCATATCCCCCTCCCCGGTCGTGAAACCCTAGCCCGCACCCATTCCCCGATCCTCCTCCTCTCCTCCCCGCTGATCTGGATCGGGAACCGCCTGATCCTGCTGCCCGACGCCGGGCGACCCACCGCCTGCCCTCACCTCCTCCTCCTCCTCCCGACTGGCCAGCAGGCGCCCGCTTCCTCGTCAGCCTCGGAGCCACCCCGACGACCACCACGCCAAGACGCCACCGCCTGTCGTGGCCGAGAGCCTCCCGCCCTCCTCCTGCCGGTCGCCCGCCCCCGAGCCTGCTTCCGAGTCCCTCGCCCCACCGTGAGCTCTTCCCCCCTTGGCTCCCCGATCCCCCAGGATCGATCCCTCTTCCCCGCTCGGTGCGCCGTGGCGGGCTCGCTCGGTGCCGCGCTTGCCAAGGCCTCCGCTCAGCCGGCTCACCGCGCCCGCGTCCCTCCCCTCGCGCCTCCTCGCTCGGTCGAGGCCCCTCCTCTCCCCCCTCGTTCCCCTCCGCACCCGAGCGCCCCCCCGTCGCGGATCTCGTCGCCGGCGCCCTTACGGTAACCAAATGGTCACGGGGCCGAGCCCCTTGTGCTCAGCGCGCCGCGCACCCCCTCCCTGGACTTCCCGTTAGCCCGTAGCGCGGTCCCGTCGAGGTCCCGAACCCACCGCCGCCTCCGCCGCTGCCGTCGTCGTTCGCCAAGTCCGGCCGCTCCTCCGCCACCGTTGGACGCGGCCTCCTCCCACTGAACGCACTACCGCCTTTTGGCCACGGACGACGACTCGGCGGTCCGGCGCCCCTCCGCCATGTGAACGCCCACTGGCCCCTAACGCCGGCCGCCGGCCGACAGCCACCACAGGTCATCGACCAGGCCCTAGGGGCCCGGGCCGGTCTGACTGGCTACCAGCCGATCGACTGCCCCTCGCTTATGACATGGGGCCCCAATTTTGTAATGTTTTTTTAAAAAAAATGAAAAAGGAAATGGGGAATTAAATAAATATAATTAATAAAAATAAAAATGAATAAAATTAATTAATTAATTAAGTAAATAATTAATTTAATTAACCCTGATTAATTAACCTAATGGCTAATTAACTTAATTAACTCATTAATTAACTAACGATCAGCAACGAACGGACCCACATGTCAGGTTGACCAAGTCAACCTCGCTGTTGACTTGACGTCGGATGACATCATGCTGGCGTCATAAATTCATTTTTCAATTAAATAATTAATTAATTAAATTCGTAAATTAATAAAATCTTTAGAAAATCATATCTTTTAATCCGTAACTTGGATTAAAATATTTTCAACATGAAAGTTGCTCAGAACGACGAGACGAATCCGGATACGCAGCCTGTTCGTCCGCCACACCCTAACCTATCGAACCTGCAACTTTCCCCTCGGCTCCTCGTCAAAACCACGAAACACCGGAATACTTTCCGGATGTTTCCTTAACCAATACCACCTCATACCCACGTTAGGGCACGCCTAGCATCGCTACTTGTCATGTCATGCATCGGTATGCATCTGTTTACTTGATATTCATTGTTTCTTCCCCCTCTTCTCTCCGTAGACTACGAGACCGGCTGCTTTCTGCCCAGTTCGACTACGGTGTTGTGACCCCTCTCTCTTGCCCGAGCAACCAGGCAAGCCCCCCTTGATCACCAGATATCGCCTACTCTTCTCTATCTGCTTGCATTAGAGTAGTGTAGCATGTTACTGCTTTCAGATACTCCTATCTTCTTTGCATAGCCTTTGTCCTTGTTACTCAAGTTGTTACCTTTACCTGCAATCCTATATGCTTAGTATAGGATGCTAGTACTTTCATCTGTGGCCCTACATTCTTGTCCGTCTGCGTGCTATACTATCGGGCCGTGATCACTCGGGAGGTGATCACGGTATATACTATATACTTATACATGATACATGTGGAGACTAAAGTCGGGTCGGTGGTGGAGCACCCTCGAGTGGATCTTTGAGGCGGAGCGACAGGCAGGTTGAGACCGCCTAGGAGAGAGGTGGGCCTGGCCCTGTTCGGGCGCTCATGGATACTTAACACGCATAAAGAGATCTTGGAAGTTGATCTGAGTTGTCTACGAGCATATACGCACAAACAATCTAAGTGAGAGTAGTTATGGGTATCCAGACGTCGTGGTATCACCGGCACTTGAGACGTCGTGACGGAGGCGGCCTTGGCCCGGATTGGACTGGAACGCCAGCTAGGCTAGGTCTGCTTCCGGCCGCCCATGCAACGTGCAGGTGTGCTCAGGGCGATGGGCCCAGACCCCTGCACGCTTAGGTTTAGACCGGCGTGTTGGCCTCTCTGTTGTGCCTAGGTGGGGCTGCGACGTGTTGATCTTCCGCGGCCGGGCATGACCCAGGAAAGTGTGTCCGGCCAAATGGGATCAAGCGTCTTTGGGTAAGATGGTGCACCCCTGTGGGAAGTTAATCTATTCAATAGCCGTGATCTTCGGTAACAGGACGACTTGGAGTTGTACCTTGAGCTTATGACAACTAGAACCGGATACTTGATAAAACACACCTTCCAAGTGCCGATACAACGGTGGTCGCTCTCTCTCAGGGATATGAGGAGGGGATCGCCGGGTAGGATTATTGCTATGTGATGTTACTTGGAGGACTTCAGTTTGCCCTCCTCTACCTGTTGCAAGACAGGTGACCAGAAGCGTAGTCTTCGCTAAGACTAGCTATCCCCCTCTTATTCTGGCATTCTGCAGTTCAGTCCACTGATATGGCCCTTTACACATATATCCATGCATATGTAGTGTAGCTCCTTGCTTGCGAGTACTTTGGATGAGTACTCACGGTTGCCTTGTTCCCCTTTTCCCTACCTCTACTCGATTGCTGCAACTTGACGATGGAGCCCAGAGCGATGCCACCGTCGATGACGACTACTACTCTGGAGGTGCCTACTACTACGTGCAGCAGCCCACGGCGATTTACCAGGAGTAGCTTAGGAGGATCCCAGGCAGGAGGCCGGCTCCTCTTTCGATCTGTATCCCAGTTTGTGCTAGCCTTCTTAAGGCAGACTTGTTTAACTTATGTCTGTACTCAGATATTGTTGCTTCGGCTGACTCGTCTATGATCGAACACTTGTATTCGAGCCCTCGAGGCCCCTGGCTTGTATTATGATGCTTGTATGACTTATTTTATTTGTAGAGTTGTGTTGTGATATCTTCCCGTGAGTCCTTGATCTTGATCGTACACATTTGCGTGCATGATTAGTGTACGATTAAATCGGGGGCGTCACAATTATGACTTAAAAATTGGGAATGAGACATTGGTTGGCGGAACCATCTCAATAATTACCAACAATTTTGTAGTATTTACAAGCAAGTTCACTGTTGTAGGGAAAAAACTGGCTTTTCGCAAAATGATGAAACTTAGAGCCCCACAGCCAAATTGCATATAGTGTTAGTAATTTTTATTGTTATTTCTCTCTTCATGACTTGCCAGCATATTCAAAATGCTGACCTACACGGCTGCAACGTCTTATGTTGCAGAGGAGTATTCCGATCAGGAGTGAGGCTACGATCCGCGCTTGGCGATTGCCCTTTGGAGTCGGATGGACTCGCTATTCTTCTACACTTCCACAGCTTTACTTAGTTTATTTCTCATGAGTTGGCCTTCGGCCGAATTTATTCTATTGTAATAAAGACTCGATATGAGAATCGTGTAATAAATTCAGGTGTGATTGAACTTTGATTATTTCATCAATGTACTGTGAGTGCCATCATGATCTTGGGATGGTATGCATACGTAGACTTGACCGATTTTGGGTCGGGTCGCTACAGAGATGGTATCAGAGCACACGCTGACCCTAGGACGTAACCCCTAGGATCGGAAAGCCATAGGACAGAGACTATTTATTTTATATCGTTATCATTCCGTAATTCTCCCCTGTTCATTTCTGACTTCTCTCCGATTTTCAACATTCTAGATGGCCGCCGAGTTCACCCCAGTTTTGCTACCGGAGTTTTGCCAGCCAGATGAGACGATGCCTTTCGGCAGAAGCTGGTCCAGATCGTGAAGAAGTCAAGATTGCTCTGCCCTCGATCACCGGGAAGCCTACCAATGCACTTCCGACGGATACCCGCTACAGGATTGAAGTGCATATTCCAGGGAGAACCTTCGGAGGGCATACAGAGCCAATTGACTTTGAGTTTACCGATTTCAACTGGATCCTCGGAAGGGACATGGCGATTTATCGTGCACTTGGACATCTCCGAGAAGAGTACATGGCCGAGCTCGATCCATCAGACCTCGCCATGGTTTCTCGCAGAGCAAGGAATGGAGATATCATCCGCACTGTGAGAGGACGACTCCATTCTCTCGTATGTCCAAGACTTGGAGTGTCTCCTCAGAAACGGGAGATCCAGACTCGCCAGAACTTCGAAGGTACACAGAGGCTGTTGTTCCGTGGCTGAACTGGAAGAGAAGGCACACGCAGACTTCCTTGACCATGAGGAAGAAATCGCGGACTTCATGGAGATTGTCGACGACCTGAAGATGAAGGTTGCCGCATTAGAGGAAAAGATGGACTTGGGAGAGGACCTTTTTCCGAGTGGAGATGACGGACCTCTCGTGAGCAATGATCAGGATTATGAAGGGAGCTCCACTGGAGAAAGCCGCAAGAGGAGGCGCCGCAACAGAGGACGCCACACCGGAGGACACCGCACCAGAGGACGCAAGGATAATTGATGAAGACATTTAGTCGACCGCCATGTTATTTTACTTTTTCCATCGATCAGTTAGGCCGTTATTTTCGATTAGTCGTGAGAATTTTGTAATCGAGATTGAACCATGTTTGAGTGGATTGAATAAATGATTGGTGTGATTATGATTGTGCATTCATATGGGTAGTGTTATTTCTCATTAGACCATTGTTCTATTCTAATTTTCTCATCCACTCCAAAACACCAGATGCCTCCGAGACGTGACCCCGGTCTCAACTTTCCGCCGGAGCTCACCCGGCTGATCCAAAGCAGCGAGAATGCCCTCATGCGGATGCTCATCCAGAAACACAACAACAACAACAACAACAACAATCCACCGCCACCACCCCCTGTTGACAACTTGACCCGCTTCCTAAGGCTGAATCCGCCAGTGTTCTCTAGCAGCACTGAGCCGATTGTGGCCGATGATTGGCTCCGCAAGGTCGGAAGGGAGTTAGCCACTGCTGGGTGCACAGAGGCAGAAAAGGTGCGCTTTGCCGCACATCAGCTTGATGGACCTGCAGCCTCTTGGTGGGAGAAATACACCGCCACTTATCCCCTCGCCACCATCACGTGGGATCAGTTCCACCAGGCCTTCCGCACCGCTCATGTTTCAGCTAGAGCCCTGAGTCTGAAGAAGCGTGAGTTCCGCAACTTACGCCAGGGGAACCGTCTTGTAGGGCGATGCGTGGATGAGTTCAGCAAGTTAGCTCGCTATGCCCGGATGATGTGGCCATAGATGCCGCAGCAGGAAAAGTTTCTCGAGGACTCAATGACGAGCTGGGAATGCAACTAATGGTGGCTACCTTCAACAACTACCGTGAGCTGGTAGACAAGGCCACCATACTTGAAGGCAAGCAGCAGCAGATTGATAGTCGCATAGCGGAAGTATGGCCAGGGAAGTACAACTCGAGCTCAGAAGCCCCGTTATGCCCCATACTCGGGAGGGCATACCCATCACAACCATGGGGACATAACCATGGAGGAAATGGGAACAACCGCAACCAGGACAACAAGTCGTGCAATGGAAATGGCAATGGAAACGGCAATGGCAACCAGCATCGTCTCTGCCCCGGCTCGAAGATCCGAGTCACATCACTGTTTCAAGTGCCAGAAAACAGGGCACTATGCCACCGACTGCCCGGAGGCCAAGCAGAGGAATGGAAACGGCAATGGAAGCTCAGCGAAGAAGCCCAACCCTTTTCCTCATGCTCAGGTGAACCACATTGACGTGGAGGACGTCTATGATCAGCCAGACACTGTGGTTGGTAAGTTTTTATTGAATTCACGTTCAGTATTGGTACTCTTTGATTCTGGTGCAACGCATTCATTCATATCAAGGGTAGTTGTGGAAAAGTATGGGTTGCCCACTAAAACCCTTAGAAGCCCCCTTCGCATCAGTTCCGCAGGAGAAATGATGGCGGGCTTAGGGTCATTATGCAACCCTCAACATCGGAAATCATAAATTTCCCGCAGACCTCATAGTATTGGAAACCCAGACCTTGGATGTAATCCTAGGCATGGATTTGTTGACGAAGTTTGAAGGAAACATAGATTGTGCCCGCAACACTAGTAGAAAAAGGGCCTGTTGTCCCGGTTGGTAAGGGCCTTTAGTCCCGGTTCACAACCGGGACTAAAGGGTCGGTACTAATACCTCCCCCCTTTAGTCCCGATTCAATCCAGAACCGGGACTAAAGGCCGCGGCCACGTGGGGCTCCACCTTTAGTCCCGGTTGGTAACACCAACCGAGACTAATGGAAATTTTATGATTTTTTTTTGAATTTTTTTTGAATAATTTTTTATTTTCAAATTTCTGAATTATTTTAACCCCTAATCTCTAATCAGCACCCCTCATCACGGCTCAATTTATCCTCTTCTCTAATCACCCTCATCATTCCAAATCACCTAACTTCCGAACGGTCACCCATCCTCCCACTCCCCAACTGAGCACGCTTAACTTCCGGTTCTATTCTCCCTCGTTTCCAAGTCTGCACTTGTTGTTTTCCTAACAATAGTAAGATGTCAATCCTATTAACCCTCATGAATTTTGCTTGAGCATGAATTGACACATTTCACTGTTTGAGTTTCAAACTATTGTTTTCAAAAACAATAATTATTTAGAAAACAATAGTTATTTTGAATATTTAGTTTGACCATTGTTTGACCATAGTTTGACCACACAGTTTGACCACGGTTTGACCAGATTTGACCAAAATTCAAAACAACCGAACAAATTATTTAGTAACACTAATATTCTAGAATAATCAGTTTGACCATGGTTTGACCATTGTTTGACCACGATTTGAAATTTTTTCGATTTTTTCCACTCTAGATATTAAAAGCCCGTAACTTTTTTCTGTTAGGTTTTTGAGGATTTTGAAAATGTTTAACGGGGTTCCCCGTTAAATTTGGATGTAGCTTTTTCGAGTAGATGATTTTCATATAAAAACTTTTCATCCGAGTTAGTATGCAAAAGTTATGCCCATATTTACAAATTTCGTAGAGATTTTGCAAATAAAGTCGAAATTCACATTTGCAAATTTTCCCAACAACTAGACCACATATCACATGGGAAACTTATTTTCTTTTATTTTTTGACATTTCCATCATTTTCTTTTATTTTTTTAAAATTGAAAAGGCGATCCACTGGGTGGAGAGTTTGAAAATGGGACCTTTAGTACCGGTTTGTGGCACGAACCGACTAAAGGTCTCAACTCCCATTAGTCCCGGTTCGTGCCTCAAACCGACTAAAGGTCTACTCTTTAGTCCCGGTTTGAGGCATGAACCGACTATCAATCGCACCCTTTAGTCCCGGTTTGAGGCACAAATCGACTAAAGGGCACAGTGAACCGGGACTAATGCCTTAGCCGCACGAACCGGGATAAATGCTCACATTAGTCCCGGTTCTGGATTGAACCGGGACTAATGGGCTAAACTGGCCTGGACGATAGCCCTGTTTTCTACTAGTGCAAGTCGATTCTGCTCACCACCCCGGAGCAGAAGAGGATCAAGTATGTATCCAGATGTAGCCAGATGAAGAATCTGGTGAATTCCCTCACGGGAGTTGTTCAGGAGGAAGTGCCAGTAGTGCAAGATTTTCCCGATGTGTTTCCGGGGGAATTACCAGGAATGCCACCGGACAGAGACATTGAATTTCTGATTGAGTTATTGCCCGGCACAGCCCTATATCCAAGAGACCCTATCGGATGCCCCCGAATGATTTGAAAGAGATCAAGAACCAAATTAATGAGTTATTGGAGAAAGGATATATTCGGCCAAGCTCATTACCTTGGGGAGCCCCAGTTCTTTTGGTAGAGAAGAAGGATGGAACCTTGAGAATGGTTGTTGATTATCGTTCGTTGAACGACGTGACCATCAAGAACAAGTACCCTCTGCCGATGATTAATGATCTATTTGACCAGCTAGTTGGAGCTAAGGTATTCTCCAAGATCGATCTTCGATCAGGGTATCACCAGTTGAAGATCCGTGAAAAGGATATACCCAAAACAGCATTCACTACCAGGTATGGTTTATATGAGTATACCGTCATGTCATTTGGATTGACTAATGCCCCTGCATACTTCATGAATTTGATGAACAAGGTATTTATGGAATATCTGGACAAGTTTGTCGTGGTGTTCATCGATGATATACTGATATTCTCCAAGAGCGAGGAAGAGCATAAGGAACATTTGCGTCTAGTTCTGGAGAAACTTCGAGAACATCAGTTGTATGCCAAGTTCAGCAAATGTGAATTTTGGCTGAAGGAAATTGGATTCCTGACATGTTATTTCAGGAGAAGGAATAGCAGTTGACCCGCCAAGGTTGAATCACCACCGATTGGCGGTCACCCACCTCGACCAAGGAGATCCGCAGCTTTCTCGGACTCGCAGGATATTATCGGAGGTTTATTGAGAATTTCTCGAAGATTGCCAAGCCCATGACTGAGCTGTTGAAGAAGGATGCCATGTACATTTGGACCGAGGATTGTGAAGCCAGTTTCCAGGAATTGAAGAAACGTTTGGTCACAGCCCCAGTGCTGATTTTGCCGGACATACACAAGGATTACCAGGTATATTGTGACGCTTCTCGTCAGGGACTCGGAGGAGTACTCATGCAGGAAGGAAAAGTTGTAGCTTATACCTCCGCATAGCCTACGACCTCACAAGATGAATTATGCCACACATGATTTGGAGTTAGCAGCCGTAGTGCATGCACTCAAGACTGGAGACATTTCCTTATCGGAAACCGTTGTGATGTTTACACAGATCACAAGAGCTTGAAGTATATTTTCACGCAGAAGAGTTGAACCTCAGGCAAGAGGAGATGGCTAGAGTTAATCAAGGACTATGACATGAGATTGCATTACCACCCGTGTAAGGCTAATGTTGTAGCAGATGCTTTGAGCCGTAAGAGTTATGTGAATACTCTTATAGCAGGAGGATTACCCCGTGAGTTAGTCGATGACCTCGGAGATCTCCGATCGAGATAGTTCCGAGAGGATTTGTTGCAACTCGAAGTTCAGTCCACTTTGGCCGAAAGGATTCGTGAAGCCCGTAAGTCGGACAAGGAAATTGATGAGATAAAGAAAAGATGAATGAAGGAAAAGCTAAAGGATTTCGTAAGGATGAATATGGAGCTATATGGTTCGAGGATCGTATTTATGTACCCAATGATCCCAAACTCAGGAAGCTAATTCTTCAGGAGGCTCATGATTCACCGTACTCGATTCACCCCGGTAACACTAAGATGTACCTGGATTTGAAGGAAAGTTTCTGGTGGACAGGTATGAAGAAAGATATTGCCGAGTACGTAGCAGTATGCGATGTTTGTCAACGAGTGAAGGCAGAACATCAGAAGCCAGCAGGATTACTTCAACCTTTGCCGATTCCCGATTGGAAGTGGGAAAAACTTGGAATGGATTTTATCACAGGATTACCCAGAACCCGTTCAGGTTATGATTCCATCTGGGTAGTGGTTGATCGATTGACCAAGGTAGCTCACTTCATTCCCGTGAAGACTACCTATACCAGTGCTAAGTTAGCCAAGATATACATGACCAGGATCGTATATCTGCATGGAGTTCCGAGGAGTATCCTGTCAGATAGAGGAACACAATTTACCTCAAAGTTTTGGAATCAGTTGCATGAAACTTTGGGTACGAGGCTGGAGTTCAGTATAACCTTTTATCCGCAGACAGATGGACAGACCGAGAGAGTCAACCAGATTCTGGAGGACATGTTGAGAGCTTGTGTGCTAGACTATGGGTCTAGCTGGGATGATAATTTTCCATACGCAGAGTTCTCCTACAACAACAGTTATCAGACCAGTCTGAAGATGGCCCCTTTGGAAGCTCTATACGGAAGGAGGTGCAGAACACCATTGCTGTGGGATGGTGTTCGAGATCGAACACTTTTTGGTTCCGATCTTATCAGAGATTCCGAAGAGAAAGTCAAGCTGATTCGGGATAGACTCAAGATAGCTCAGTCGAGGCAGAAGAGTTATGCCGACAGTAAACGCAAGGAAGTAACTTACGAAGCGGGAGACCGAGCATATCTTCGTGTCCTCACTTCGTGGAATCAAGAGGTTTGGTGTCAAAGGAAAGTTAGCACCCCGATTCATTGCCCCCTACAAAATCCTCGAACGTCGTGGAGAAGTTGCTTACAAGTTGGAATTGCCGGAAGGATTGTCCGGAGTTCATGATGTCTTCCATGTTTCTCAGCTGAAGAAGTGTCATGCCGACATGGCCGATATTCCGTTGAGAGACACAAGTGCCCCTAGAGGCCATACAGCTCGGACAAAGGATCTGACTTATAAGGAGAAACCCGTCCGAATTCTCGAGATCATGTAACAGAGTCACCCGCAGCAAGATCATCAAGTTTTGCAAGGTGCTGTGGAGTCACCACTCCGAAGAAGAAGCCACCTGGGAGCGAGAAGAAGACCTCCTTCGAGACCACCCGCACCTATTTGCTAGCCAACCCGAATATCGAGGGCGAGATTCATCTTAAGGTGGGTAGGTTTGTAACATCCCAAATTTCCCATTTGGAATGTTTTACAATTATAGCTAAGCATCTATGCATTCTGTTTGAATTTGAGTGGCATTTGAAGTTTCAGAAGTTTTGGAGTTGTTGGCATTTGAATTCAAAATTTGGCAGTGGAAGTTATTTCAAAAACTATGCCTGATAAATACTTGAGAAAAAGTATGAGAGGAGTAAACATGACACTCCAAAAATATCAGAGGAAAAACATTGCCAAAAATGTTTGAATTCAAATTTGAGTTTTATTTGGAATTTTAGAAAAATGATTTTTTATAAAGTTTGGGATTTTTCCCCTGGAAAAATGTTCAAATGATAGGGAATATTCCCCTGATCATTTTGATATATATATGTCTTATATAAAATATTTATATTTATATATTTTATCCCTCTCTATTTATTCAAAAAAAGGGGAAAGAAACCTCAGGCGCCAGCCAGGCCAACTGGCCCAGCCAGCGCCGAGGCGACCCAGCCAGCTAGGCGGCCCAGCCGGCCCAGCGGCACCCGAGCCGGCCCAACCGCGCCAACCGACCGAGCGCCCCTCGCCCGAATCGGCTAGCCACCGGTCGCCCGACTCGTCCCCCACTCCCATCTCTCCCCGACAGGCGGACCCCACCCCTCCTTCTTCCCCTCGCCCATAAACCCCGCTGCTCGCCACGGAATCCGCAGATCCGGGATCCGCCATGAATCCTCGCCTGATTGCCCCCTCGTCCAAGCCGTGCCCCACCCCGACAAATACCCCCACCCGACCCGTTCCCCCTCGCCTCAACCGACGCCCTCCTCCCTCCATAGCTTCGGAGCCCGAGCACCGCCCGCCCGCCATTAGCACCGCACCGTCGCCCGGCCACCCCGAGCTCCATCGACCCCACCCCGGACTCCCTCGCCACGCCCTTTTCGCCGGAGGCCGCCATCGCCTCGACCACCGGAGCCACGGCTGCCGCCCGAGCCGCCGTCGCCGTCGCCGCCTCGGTAAGTCGCCGGAGCCCCCGTCACCGTCCGATTCAATTTCTAGGGTTAGGATTAGATCCCCCGAAGGGGTACGGTTTTATTAGGTTAGTTTTTAGTGAACCGGTTTATTTCCGGTTTAGATTGGTTAGTTAGGTTTTTTTTATTAAACCGGCCGACTCGGTTTAATCCCTAGGGCCCGTTTGAGTTATATTACGCCCAGGGCGTTAGATAGGCCCATTAGGCCGTTTTTCTTTATTTTTCGTTTTCTGTTTTAACAGAATAGTTTCAGATTTGAAAAATTCATATCTTTTAATCTACTTAATAATTTTAAGTGATTCTTTTTTTGTTGGTTTGCAAATTTCTTATAGTTTCTGTAGAAAATATATTTTGCCATGTTAAAATTATTTAAAATTGCTTTATTTTAGATTTAGACAGAATAGTAATTCTGCTATAAAATGAGTTAGGAATATTATTTTTTAATGATTCTTTTTGTCACAACTTTGTTTTGACATTGCCTAACCGTAGGAATTATTTGGGCATTTTAGGATTAATAAAAAAATAGTTTTAACCAGAATCATGTTATTCTTAATTATTTAACTAGCTACTGTTTTCCTATTGTTTTAATTAGCAAATAAATTTATTTTTCCTATGTGATAATTCTAGGTTAGTTTCTGTAACTTTAGAGCATGAACTTTTATTTATAATAAATAAAACTTTTATTTTATTTTTCTTACTAGAATTTGCTTTAGGCCTAATAGGAGTTTTATAATAGATTTTAAGGTGATTCTTTTTGCTCCTAGTTGCTTGATGAATTATTTTCTGTTAAGTTAACAAAAAACCCATGCTTAGGTTCTGTTAAGAAATTTTTTGTTATGTAAAACTATTTTTAGTTGTTGCTTGATGTAGGAAAACTTTGAGTTGGATTTCTTTGAGTTTTCTTTGGGTTTTGATTCGTTTGTTTTGGTGTGTTACGTTAGCATGCTATTATGTTAAGTGGTCATATGTTATATGCTTATTATGATTGTTGTTTGTCTCGGTAGAATTTCCGGTCTGAAGCTTGTTACCACGAGTCCCTAGCTTACGAAGATCGTCAGCAAGGCAAGTCATTGATCATGTTTCTTTACAATACCTATGATTTTGTTGCATTAGAATTATACCTCCCCACCATGCATGCAGTAGGTGAAATTTTGAAGTTATGTTCTTGAGTAGTATCATGAGGTAGGATGAACCAATTCCCCTTGTTACCATGACCCAGGACGAAGTAGTTTATTTTGCTATGCTCAGAGATCGGGTTGGTTGAGTGAATTCATAAGGGAGATGTGAGAGTCAAGATGATGACAACCCCATGAACTTCAAGCTCAAGATGGACTTGAATTCACTCTTTGGGTGGAGGACGGTTGACGGGCACCCTGGAGAACCCAGTGGTTGGCCGGGATGCATGGAGAAGTGCCATGACATCTTGCGGAAAGCTTCACCCAGCCACGAAGAGACGGATGTATACCCCATTGACCGGAAGCTTACCTGTGCAGCCGCAAGCCATTATGGGCTCTGGCTTGGTCAACCCTAGTTGTGACGCTGGCCGGACGGTACTACGAGATGTAGAAGAACGGTAGGATTGGATGGGTACCGGCAGTGGCCAGAAGAACTCTTCGGAAGACCCTGTTTCGTTCGTCCCGTCTTCAAACACCATGAAGTGAGAATACTTAAAAGGAGGTAACGATTCTTGTGGGTAAAGTGCGCAAACCTCTGCAGAGAAAAGATCTAATCGATTAGGCGCGTCCCCGGTTACGGACAATTTGAGCCTCTGGAACTTGGATGTATTCGGAAATCTCAACATTGAAATTAATAAATTAATTGAGGGGATTATGACTTAAAAATTGGGAATGAGACATTGGTTGGCGGAACCATCTCAATAATTACCAACAATTTTGTAGTATTTACAAGCAAGTCCACTGTTGTAGGGAAAAAACTGGCTTTTCGCAAAATGATGAAACTTAGAGCCCCAAAGCCAAATTGCATATAGTGTTAGTAATTTTTATTGTTATTTCTCTCTTCATGACTTGCCAGCATATTCAAAATGCTGACCTACACGGCTGCAATGTCTTATGTTGCAGAGGAGTATTCCGATCAGGAGTGAGGCTACGATCCGCGCTTGGCGATTGCCCTTTGGAGTCGGATGGACTCGCTATTCTTCTACGCTTCCGCAGCTTTACTTAGTTTATTTCTCTTGAGTTGGCCTTGGCGAATTTATTCTATTGTAATAAAGACTCGATATGAGAATCGTGTTATAAATTCAGGTGTGATTGAACTTTGATTATTTCATCAATGTACTGTGAGTGCCAGCATGATCTTGGGATGGTACAGACACAGAGACTTGACCGATTTTGGGTCGGGTCGCTACAATCAAGTAGTCATCAGCTTTGCTGTGCCAGACGTTCACAACGTCCGGTGTTGCTCCTGCAGCGGGTCTTGCACCTAGCGGTGCTTCCATGATGCAAGTCTTCTGTGCAGCAATGAGGATAATCCTCAAGTTACGGACCCGGTCCGTGTAATTGCTACCATCATCTTTCAACTTAGCTTTCTCAAGGAACGCATTAAAATTCAAAGGAACAGTAGCACGGGCCATTGATCTACAGCAACATAGACATGCAAAATACTATCGAGGTACTAAGTTCATGATAAATTAAAGTTCAATTAATCATATTACGTAAGAAATCCCACTTAGATAGACATCCCTCTAATCATCTAAGTGATCACGTGATCCAAATCAACTAAACCATGTTCGATCATCACGTGAGATGGAGTAGTTTTCAATGGTGAACATCACTATGTTGATCATATCTACTATATGATTCACGCTCTACCTTTCGGTCTCAGTGTTCCGATGCCATATCTGCATATGCTAGGCTCATCAAGTTTAACCCGAGTATTCTGCGTGTGCAAAACTTGCTTGCACCCGTTGTATGTGAACGTAGAGCTTAATTATCACACCCGATCATCACGTGGTGTCTCGTCACGATGAACTTTCGAAACGGTGCATACTTAGGGAGAACACTTGTACCTTGAAATTTAGTGAGAGATCATCTTATAAGGCTACCATCAATCAAAGCAAAATAAGATGCATAAAAGATAAACATCACATGCAATCAATATAAGTGATATGATATGGCCATCATCATCTTGTGCCTTTGATGTCCATCTCCAAAGCACCGTCATGATCACCATCGTCACCAGTGCGACACCTTGATATCTATCGTAGCATCATTGTCGTCTCGCCAACTATTGTTTCTACGACTATCGCTACCGCTTAGTTATAAAGTAAAAACAATTACAGGGCGATTGCATTAAATACAATAAAGCGACAACCATATGGCTCCTGCCAGTTGCCGATAACTCTGTTACAAAACATGATCATCTCATCGAATAAAATTTACCATCATGTCTTGACCATATCACATCACAACATGCCCTGCAAAAACAAGTTAGACGTCCTCTACTTTGTTGTTGCAAGTTTTACGTGGTTGCTACGGGCTGAGCAAGAACCGTTCTTACCTACGCATCAAAACCACAATGATTTTTCGTCAAGTATGTGTTGTTTTAACCTTCAACAAGGACCGGGCGTAGCCACACTCGACTCAACTAAAGTTGGAGAAACTGGCACCCGCCAGCCTCCTGTGTGCGAAGCACGTCGGTAGATGATACGTCTCCAATGTATCTATAATTTATGAAGCACTCATGCTATTTTATTATCTGTTCTGAATAATTACGGGCTTTATTATACACTTTTATATTACTTTTGGGACTAACCTATTAACCGGAGGCCCAGCCCATATTGCTGTTTTATTGCCTGTTTCAGTATTTCGAAGAAAAGGAATATCAAACGGAGTCCAAACGGAATGAAACCTTCGGCAGCGTGATTTTTGGAACGAACGTGACCTAGGAAACTTGGAGTACAAGCCAGGTGAGCATCGAGGAAGCCACGAGATAGGGGGCGGGGGGCGCACCCACCCCCTGGGTGCCCCTACCCTCTTGTGGGCCCCTCGAGGCTCCCCCGACCGACTTCTTTCGCCTATATAAGCCTACGTGCCCTAAAAACATCTATAACGATGGTAGATCGGGAGTTCCGCCGCCGCAAGCCTCTGTAGCCACCAAAAACCTCTCTGGAGCCGTTCTGGCACCCAGCCGGAGGGGGGACCCATCACCGGTGGCCATCTTCATCATCCCGGCGCTATCCATGACGAGGAGGGAGTAGTTCACCCTCGGGGCTGAGGGTATGTACCAGTAGCTATGTGTTTGATTTCTCTCTCTCTCTCTCTCTCTCTCTCTCTCTCTCTCGTGTTCTCTCTATGGCACGATCTTGATGTATCGCGAGCTTTGCTATTATAGTTGGATCTTATGATGTTTCACCCCCTCTACTCTCTTGTAATGGATTGAGTTTTCCCTTTGAAGTTATATTATCGGATTGAGTCTTTAATGATTTGAGAACACTTGATGTATGTCTTGTCGTGTTTATCTGTGGTGACAATGGGATATCACGTGCCACTTGATGTATGTTTTGGTGATCAACTTGCCGGTTCCACCCATGAACTTATGCATAGGGGTTGGCACATGTTTTCGTCTTGACTCTCCGGTAGAAACTTTGGGGCACTCTTTGAAGTACTTTGTGTTGGTTGAATAGATGAATCTGAGATTGTGTGATGCATATCGTATCATGCCCACAGATACTTGAGGTGACAATGGAGTATCTACGTGACATTAGGGTTTTGGTTGATTTGTGTCTTAAGGTGTTATTCTAGTATGAACTCTTGAATAGATCGATCCGAAAGAATAACTTTGAGGTGGTTTCGTACCCTACCACAATCTCTTCGTTTGTTCTCTGCTATTAGTGGCTTTGGAGTGACTCTTTGTTGCATGTCGAGGGATTGTTATATGATCTATCTATGTTATTATTGTTGAGAGAACTTGCATTAGTGAAAGTATGAACCCTATGCCTTGTTTCCTATCATTGCATTACCGTTTACGCTCACTTTTATCATTAGTTACCTTGCTGTTTTTATATTTTCAGATTACAAATACCTTTATCTACTATCCATATTGCATTTGTATCACCATCTCTTCGCCAAACTAGTGCACCTATACAATTTGCCATTGTATTGGGTGTGTTGGGGACAGAAGAGACTCTTTGTTATTTGGTTGCAGGGTTGTTTGAGAGAGACCATCTTCATCCTACACCTCCTACGGATTGATAAACCTTAGGTCATCCACTTGAGGGAAATTTTCTACTTTCCTACAAACCTGTGCACTTGCAGGCCCAACAAGGTCTACAAGAAGAAGGTTGTGTAGTAGATATCAAGCTCTTTTCTGGCGCCGTTGCCGGGGAGGTGAGTGCTTGAAGGTATATCTTTAGATCTTGCAATCGAATCTTTTTGTTTCTTGTTTTATCACTTGTTTAGTTTATAAAAGAAAACTACAAAAAAAATGGAGTTAAGTTTGTCTCATACGCTTCATCTTTTTAATATCTTTTGTGAGTATGATGAAAAGGAAAATTGTGCTCAAGTGCTAGAAGAAGAAATCTATAGAATGTTTGATACTAAATGTTTGAATGATGAGCATGATTGCAATGTTGTTAGTATGAACTCCTTGAATATCCATGGTACTAATGATGATTGCACTAGTTATGATGAAAATGTCTCCTATAAGCATGTCGATTTTTGTGGAGAGCATTGGGTTTGCATGGACACACCAAATAGAGAAAATAGATATTGCAAGAGGCATAAGTATTCAGAAACTAAAAGGGTTGCAAGGAAGGCTTGACAAGAGTGCTGAGAATTTAAGGTATCTTTACCGTTGTGAACTTTGCAATGAACGTGATCATTTACATATCCAATGCAAATTGTTTCATGATCGAATCGTGTCCAAAAATTGTGATGATTTGATCTCCCTTGCTCATTACAATGAACTTAGTTTGCTTTTGGGTTATGAAGAATTGACACGTGCAAATAAGCTTATTCCAAAATTTAATCTTGAGCATTTCCTTGATATTGATTTAGAGGAGATTTATTTGTTTTGTGCGGTGAATTGCATAGAAAATCCTTATATTGCCAATCACCTAAAGAAAAGAAAGCAATTAGAAGATGAAGAGAATACTAATGAAAGGGAAGAGACTTCCCAATCTCCTCCTATTATTTCTTATGATGAATCAGGTAATGAGGAGGAGCTTTCTATTCGACCAATCTCGTCAATAAGGAGCTCAAAGAGGAAGGTTGAACCCACACATAATGTGAAGAAGAAAAAGAAAAGAAGGAACAACAAAGGTAGAAAGGTATCCCTCCCAAATGATGTTGCTCCTACTACTCATTGTGATGATGATAATTGCTATACTATTGGTGCTATCCATATTTATAATGATGAGAGTGATTATGCTTATGATATGAAAGGGCCCAAGCTTGGGGAAGCTATGTTTGATGAGGATGACATATTTGAGAATGTATTTGCTGAAATTAATGTTTGTCCCAAGCTTGGGGATGCTATGTGTAATGAAGATGATATTTTTAGCATCCCAAGTTTTGATATGCAAAGTTGTTATGATGATAGCATGCCTCTTACTATGATGATTATATTGATGAAAGTGGGTTTGGAAGAGTGTCAACTTTAGGAAGTAGTTATCCCACTATTTTGGAGGATGTTGAATCTTATTGTAATGAATATGAAAGTGGATTTGGAAGAGTGTCAACTTTATTTAGTGATGATTCCACTATCTTGGAAGAGGTTTCAATCGATTATGATGAGAACAAAGTTGCTACTTATGATGATTATTGTGATGAAACTTATGACATAAAAAGTAGCGATGATTATATTTATAAAACTTGTCATGATTATGATTACCCTTTTTCTGAACATTACTCTTTTAATGTGGAAACAATTTTTAGTGTTCAAGTCTTTTATGATACTTCCACTATTCCGAATGAGAAGAATTTTGCTTATGTGGAGAGTAGTAAATTTTCTATGCTTGTAGATCATGAAAATAATTCTTTAGGTGCTGGTTATATTGTTGAATTCATTCATGATGCTACTGAAAATTATTGTGAGAGAGGAACATATGCTTGTAGGAATTGCAATAATGTCAAGTTTCCCCTCTATGTGCTTAAAATTTTGAAGTTATGCTTGTTTTTCCTTCCTATGCTAGTTGATTATTGTTCCCATAAGTTGTTTTCTCACAAAATCCCTATGCATAGGAAGTGGGTTAGGCGTAAATGTGCTAGTCATATGCTTCATGATGCTCCCATTATGTTTCAGTTCTTATCTTTTATGTGAGCATCATTGTCATCATCATGCCTAGCTAAAAAGGCATTAAAGAAAAGCGCTTGTTGGGAGACAACCCAATATTTATTCTTACTGCTTTTGTGTGTCCACATGATTATGCTACTGTGGTAATCATGTCTTATAGCTTTTTTTTCAATAAAGTGCCAAGTAAGACCTTTAGGATAGCTTACGGTGATAGTTGTGTTGATCTTGCTGAAAATCAGAAACTTTTGCACCCAGTAAATTAGTTTTGTTAATTCACAGGAACGTGATCTTGATCTGATTCTTTTTTATCTGGATTGGTACACAAATTTCTTAGGACTTCCTAATTTGGTAGGATTTTTGGAGTTCCAGAAGTATACGTTTGATACAGATTACTACAGACTGTTCTGTTTTTGACAGATTCTGTTTTCTATGTGTTGTTTGCTTATTTTGATGAATCTATGAGTAGTATCGGAGGGTATGAACCATATATAAGTTAGAATACAGTAGATAGTACACCAATATGAATTTATAATGAGTTCATTACAGTACCTTAGTGGTGGTTTTATTTTCTTATACTAACGGAGCTTATAAGTTTTCTGTTGAGTTTTGTGTTGTGAAGTTTTCAAGTTTTGGGTAAAGATTTGATGGACTATGGAATAAGGAGTGGCAAGAGCCTAAGCTTGGGGATGACCAAGGCACCCCAAGATAATATTCAAGAATAGCCGAAAGCATAAGCTTGGGGATGCCCCGGATGGCATCCCCTCTTTCGTCTTCGTTCGTCGGTAACTTTACTTGGAGCTATATTTTTATTCACCACATGATATGTGTTTTTCTTGGAGAGTCATTTTATTTTGTTAGTATTTTCTTGCTGCTATTTAGAATAATGTTTTGCATCTTTAGTTTCAATAAAAATGTCAAGGATAGCCTTTACCATGCTTATTTTGCTAGTATACATGTTGCTGTTTGAAAACAGAAAGTTTACCGCTGTTGCAAAAATTCCCTAGAAATGTCAGAGCATGATATAATGTTGAAACTTTTTGCATAATGAGATTTGATAAATTTTCTACAGTGGGAATTTTATTTCTTAATTTTTGGAGTTAGGGAAGTTTGATGAATCTTGCATTCTTTACAGACTATACTGTTTTGGCAGATTGCTTTTATGGTTGCACTGTTTGTATATGTGTGCTTGTTTAATGATTCTATTTAAGGATGGGAGTATGAAATATGCAGAGGCATTTAGTATGCAATGTAGAATAATAATTTTAGTGATTTGTTACAGTAGAAAATGATAAGGTTTTGCATTGGTTTATACTAACCTATCTCACGAGTTCTTGTTGAGTTTGTTGTGGATGAAGCTTTTGATAAAAAGATAAACCATGATATGAGAGGAATTAAGGAGACACAAAAGTTCAAGCTTGGGGATGCCCAAGGCACCCCAAGATAATATATCAAGAAGTCTCAAGCATCTAAGCTTGGGGATGCCCGTTAGGCATCCCACCTTTCTTCTTCAACAACTATCGGTTAGTATCGGTTGAGCCTAAGTTTTTGCTTCTCCACATGAGTTGTGTTATCCTTGCAATGCCATTTTATTTTTGCTTGCTTTTTGAATACAATACGAATATCTGAAATTCTTAATGAGAGAGAGTCTTCACATAGTTACATAATTATTTAGCTACTCATTGATCTTCACTTATATCTTTTTGGAGTAGTTTGTCATTTACTCGTGTGCTTCACTTATATCCTTTGAGTAAATGGTTGATTGAGTTGAATGTAATAAATCTGAAATTATATATATCTCATTTGCTTATCCCATGGGGAGTAATGACTTCACGTCTAAGAAGTAGAGGTTGAAAATTTATTGATGGTTAGCAAGCATTGTATTGGTCATTTGAACAATTCATGAAAGAATATTGAAGGAAGAGAGACTTCACTTATAAATATACTATCCTAGACATCTTTTATAGTTGGGAGCACTCATTAAGTATGCCATGCTAAAGAGTTGATGTTGGACAAGGAAGACAACGTAATGGGTTATGTTTTCGCACATCTCAGTTAAAGTATATTGTCATGGATCATTCAAACATGTTGAGCTTGCCTTTCCCCCTCATGCTAGCCAAATTCCTTGCACCAAGTAGAGATACTACTTGTGCTTCCAAATATCCTTAAACCTAGTTTTGCCATGAGAGTCCACCATACCTACCTTGGATTGAGTAAGATCCTTCAAGTAAGTTGTCATCGGTGCAGGCAATAAAAATTGCTCTCTAAATATGTATGATCTTTTGGTGTGAAGAAAATAGCTTTATATGATCTTGTTATGGAAGCAATAAAAGCGACAGACTGCATAATAAAGGTCCATATACAAGTGGCAATATAAAGTGACGTTCATTCGCATTAAGATTTTGTGCATCCAACCCTAAAAGCGCATGGCAACCTCTGCTTCCCTCTGCGAAGGGCCTATCTTTTACTTTATGTCTTTTACTTTATGCAAGAGTCAAGGTGATCTTCACCTTTCCCTTTTTCATTTTATCCTTTGGCAAGCACCTCGTGTTGGAAAGATTCTGATATATATATCCAGTTGGATGTAAGTTAGCATGAACTATTATTGTTGACATCACCCAAAGGTGAATACGTTGGGAGGCAATACTATAAGCCCCTATCTTTCTCAGTGTCCGATTAAAACTCAATAACCATTAGTATTGCGTGAGTCTTAGCAATTGTAGAAGACTATATGATAGTTGAGTTTGTGGAGTTTGCTATTCCTGAAAATAAGATGAATTGTAATTGTTTGATGACTGAGAATGAAGTTTGCTAGCTTTCAAGAAAGTTTATGGTCTATGCTTTAACATGTGAATTGCTTGTTACTTGTTCATGAAAAGTTTTATGAGATGAACTACTGTTATGACATATAATCATGCTAGAAAAGGTGATTGAAATTATCATTCATCAAACTTGTGCACCTTCTAGCATTCACACTTCATAAATTCTTTCTTTTATCATTTACCTACTCGTGGATGAGTAGGAATTAAGCTTGGGGATGCCGACACGCCTCCAACGTATCTATAATTTATGAAGCATTCATGCTATTT
The DNA here is from genome assembly GCA_021605145.1 of Aegilops bicornis. Lineage (NCBI taxonomy): Eukaryota > Viridiplantae > Streptophyta > Magnoliopsida > Poales > Poaceae > Aegilops > Aegilops bicornis. The sequence goes on from CM038674.1 coordinate 676,343,040, forward strand.
TATTATCTGCTCAATGATTACGGGCTTTATTATACACTTTTATATTACTTTTGGGACTAACCTATTAACCGGAGGCCCAGCCCATATTGCTGTTTTATTGCCTGTTTCAGTATTCCGAAGAAAAGGAATATCAAACGGAGTCCAAACGGAATGAAACCTTCGGCAGCGTGATTTTTGGAACGAACGTGACCCATGAAACTTGGAGTGCAAGCCAGTGGAGCATCGAGGAAGCCACGAGATAGGGGGGCGTGCCCATCCCCCTGGGCATGCCCTACCCTCTCGTGGGTCCCTCGAGGCTCCCCCGACCGACTTCTTTCGCCTATATAAGCCTACGTGCCCTAAAAACATCGATAACAAAGATAGATCGGGAGTTCCACCGCCGCAAGCCTCTGTAGCCACCAAAAACCTCTCGGGAGCCTATTCTGGTACCCTGCCGGAGGGGGGACCCATCACCGGTGGCCATCTTCGTCATCCCGTTGCTATCCATGACGAGGAGGGAGTAGTTCACCCTCGGGGCTGAGGGTATGTACCAGTAGCTATGTGTTTGATCTCTCTCTCTCTCATGTTCTCTCTATGGCACGATCTTGATGTATCACGAGCTTTGCTATTATAGTTGGATCTTATGATGTTTCTCCCCCTCTACTCTCTTGTAATGGATTGAGTTTTCCCATTGAAGTTATCTTATTGGATTGAGTCTTTAATGATTTGAGAACACTTGATGTATGTCTTGCCGTGTTTATCTGTGCTGACAATGGGATATCACGTGCCACTTGATGTATGTTTTGGTGATCAACTTGCCCATGAACCTATGCATAGGGGTTGGCACACGTTTTCGTCTTGACTCTCCGGTAGAAACTTTGGGGCACTCTTCGAAGTACTTTGTGTTGGTTGAATAGATGAATCTGAGATTGTGTGATGCATATCGTATAATCATGCCCACGGATACTTGAGGTGACAATGGAGTATCTAGGTGACATTAGGGTTTTGGTTGATTTGTGTCTTAAGGTCTTATTCTAGTATGAACTCTTGAATAGATCGATCCGAAAGAATAACTTTGAGGTAGTTTCGTACCCTACCATAATCTCTTCGTTTGTTCTCCGCTATTAGTGGCTTTGGAGTGACTCTTTGTTGCATGTCGAGGGATTGTTATATGATCTATCTATTTTATTATTGTTGAGATAACTTGCATTAGTTAAAGTATGAAACCTATGCCTTGTTTCCTATCATTGCAATACCGTTTACGCTCACTTTTATCATTAGTTACCTTGCTGTTTTTATATTTTCAGATTACAAATACCTTTATCTACTATCCATATTGCACTTGTTTCACCATCTCTTCCCCGAACTAGTGCACCTATACAATTTTCCATTGTATTGGGTGTGTTGGGGACACAAGAGACTCTTTGTTATTTGGTTGCAGGGTTGTTTGAGAGAGACCATCTTCATCCTACGCCTCCTACTGATTAATAAACCTTAGGTCATCCACTTGAGGGAAATTTGCTACTGTCCTAGAAACCTGTGCACTTGCAGGCCCAACAACGTCTACAAAAAGAAGGTTGTGCAGTAGACATCAGTAGAACCAGTCTCGCGTAAGACTACGCGTAATGTCGGTCCGGGCCGCTTCATCCAACAATACCGTCGAATCAAAGTATGACATGCTGGTAAGAAGTATGACTATTATCACCCACATCTCGTTTGTGTTCTACTCGTGCATATAACATCTATGCATAAACCTGGTTCGGATGCCACAGTTGGGGAACACAGTAATTTCAAAAAAATTCCTACGCACACGCAAGATCATGGTGATGCATAGCAACGAGCGGGAGAGTGTTGTCCACGTACCCTCTTAGACCGTAAGCGGAAGCGTTATGACAACGCGGTTGATGTAGTCGTACGTCTTCACGATCCGACCGATCCTAGCACCGAAAGTACGGCACCTCCGCGATCTGCACACGTTCGTTTCAGTGACGTCCCACGAACTCTTGATCCAGCTGAGTGTCAAGGGAGAGCTTCGTCTGCACGACGGCATGCTGACGGTGATGATGAAGCTACCGACGTAGGGCTTCGCCTAAGCACTGCAACGATATGACCGAGGTGGATTATGGTGGAGGGGGGCACCGCACACGGGTAAGACAATGTCTGCATTGTATGTTCTAGGGTGCCCCCCGCCTCGTATATAAAGGAGCAAGGGGAGGCGGGCCGGCCGGCCCTAGGGCGCCAAGGAGGAGGAATCCTCCTCCTAGTAGGAGGAGGATTCCTCCTTTCCGAGTCCTACTAGGAGGGGGAAGGAAGGAGAGGGGGAGGGAGAGGGAAAGAGGGGCCGCGCCCCCTCCCCTAGTCCAATCCGGACTCCCTTGGGGGTAGGGGCTCCACCTCCTGGCTGCTTCCCTCTCTCTCCCCTAAAGCCCACTAAGGGCCCAATAACATCCCGGGGGGGAGGGGGGGTTCCGGTAACCCTCCGGCACTCCGATTTTCTCCGAAATCACCCGGAACACTTCCGGTGTCTGAATATAGCCGTCCAATATATCGATCTTTATGTCTCGACCATTTTAAGACTCCTAGTCATGTCTGTGATCATATCCGGGACTCTGAACTATTTTCGGTACATCAAAACACATAAACTCATAATACCGATCGTCACCGAACGCTAAGCGTGCGGACCCTATGGGTTTGAGAACTATGTAGACATGACCGAGACACGTCTCCCATCAATAACCAATAGCGGAACCTGGATGCTCATATTGGCTCCCACATATTCTACGAAGATTTTATCGGTCAAACCGCATAACAACATACGTTGTTCCCTTTTTCATCGGTATGTTACTTGCCCGAGATTCGATCGTCGGTATCTCAATACCTAGTTCAATCTCATTATGGGCAAGTCTCTTTACTCATTCCGTAATGCATCATCCCGTAACTAACTCATCAGTCACATTGCTTGCAAGGCTTATAGTGATGTGCATTACCGAGAGGGCCCATAGATACCTCTCCGATAATCGGAGTGACAAATCCTAATCTCGATCTATGCCAACTCAACAAACACCATTGGAGACACCTGTAGAGCACCTTTATAATCCCCCAGTTACGTTGTGACATTTGTTAGCACACAAATTGTTCCTCCGATATTCGGGAGTTGCATAATCTCATAGTCATAGGAACATGTATAAGTCATGAAGAAAGCAATAGCAACATACTAAACGATCAAGTGCTAAGCTAACGGAATGGGTCAAGTCAATCACATCATTCTCTAATGATGTGATCCCGTTCATCAAATGACAACTCATGTCTATGGCTAGGAAACTTAACCATCTTTGATTGATGAGCTAGTCAAGTAGAGGCATACTAGTGACACTCTGTTTGTCTATGTATTCACACATGTACTAAGTTTCCGGCTAATACAATTCTAGCATGAATAATAAACATTTATCATGATATAAGGAAATATAAATAACAACTTTATTATTGCCTCTAGGTCATATTTCCTTCAAAACCAACGCATGCTCAAGAGGCAGCAAGAAGAATTTCTGGCGCCGTTGCCGGGGAGATCTTCGCCAAGTCAAGACATACCAAGTACCCATCATAAACTCTTCTCCCTCGTATTACATTATTTGCCATTCGCCTCTCGTTTTCGTCTCCCCCACTTCTAAAACGATTTTCTAAAACCTTTGCCTTTTCTTCGCCCCTCTTCCGTTCGATCTTTTGTTTGCTTGTGTTACCATGTGCCTTCTTTTTGCTTGCATCTTTGCTTGCTTACAATTTATGGATCCTCATGCACTTGCTAATCTTTTTAAGATATCCAATTACGATGAACCTATTGCTAGTGAGTTGAGTGCACTAGACTATCTTTATGAGGTTTTGCTTGAAATTCGTGAATCTGAAAATTGTGATGAAGTGCTTTATGAAGTGATTCACGATAGATCTTTCAATAAAAAGCATGATTACAATGATGTTGTCATAAATTCTATTAATGTCAATTGTGTTAACAATATGCAAAACCCTAAGCTTGGGGATGCTAGTTTTGCTATGACCACTACTTGTTGCAATGATCATGATTGGGGTGATTCTTCTTATGATCTTGAAAATTTATTTAAGCCCCATGATGAATATGAGATTGATAATAGTGTTCAATCTTATGAATTTTTTGATAAAAGTGGGTTTGGAGAGGTCATGGCTTTAGTTAATGTTAATCCCACTATTTTGGAAGAGTGTCAACTTTGCATGCATGTGAAAATATTTTATGTGATAGCTATTTTGTTGAATTTGCTTATGATCCCACATGTAATTATTATGAGATAGGAAAATATGGTTATTTTGTGGATCATGCTAGTTTTTGCTTGCTATGATAATTTGTTTGCCTATAAGATGCCTATGCATAGGAAGTATGTTAGACTTAGATGTGTTTGTCACGTGTTCCATGATGCTCTCTTTGCGCTTCAATTCTTGTCTTTCATGTGAGCATCATCGAAATTTTAGTGCCTAGCTAGGGGCATTAAACGATAGCGATTATTGGGAGGCAACCCAATTTTATTTTTGTTATTTGCTTTTTGCTCCTGTTTAGTATTAAACAATTCATCTAGCCTCTGGTTAGATGTGGTTTTGTGTTTTAATTAGTGTTTGTGCTAAGTAATACCTGTAGGATAACCTACAGTGATTGTTAATTTGATCTTGCTGAAAAACAGAAACTTTTGCACGCACGAAAATAATTTTCATAAATACAGGAACGTGATTTTCAGTTGATTCTTTTTGCAGAAGATTAATAAACAAATTTCTTAGGACTTCCCAATTTCTCAGGATATTTGGAGTTACATAAGTACTCGAAAGTTACAGATTGCTACAGACTGTTCTGTTTTTGACAGATTCTGTTTTTCATGTGTTGTTTGCTTATTTTGATGAATCTATGAGTAGTATCGGGGGGTATGAACCATGGAGAAGTTGGTATACAGTAGGTTTAACACCAATATAAATAAAGAATGAGTTTATTACAGTACCTTAAAGTGGTGGTTTATTTTCTTATACTAATGGAGCTCATGAGATTTTCTGTTGAAGTTTTGTGTTGTGAAGTTTTCAAGTTTTGGGGTAAAGATTTGATGGATTTTGGAATAAGGAGTGGCAAGAGCCTAAGCTTGGGGATGCCCAAGGCACCCCAAGGTAAAATTCAAGGACAACCAAAAGCCTAAGCTTGGGGATGCCCCGGAAGGCATCCCCTCTTTCGTCTTCATCTATCGGTAACTTTACTTGAGGCTATATTTTTATTCACCACATTGTATGTGTTTTGCTTGGAGCGTCTTGTATGATTTGAGTCTTTGCATTTTAGTTTAACACAATCATCCTTGATGTACACACCTTTTGGGAGAGACACGCATGAATCAGAATTTATTAGAATACTCTACGTGCTTCACTTATATCTTTTGAGCTAGATAATTTTGCTCTAGTACTTCACTTATATCTTTTTAGAGCACGGTGGTGGTTTTATTTTATAGAAATTATTGAACTCTCATGCTTCACTTATATTATTTTGAGAGTCTCTTAGAATAGCATGGTAATTTTCTTTGGTTATAAAACTAGTCCTAATATGATGGGCATCCAAGATGGGTATAATAAAAACATTCATATAAAGTGCATTGAATACTATGAGAAGTTAGATGCTTGATGACTGTTTTGAGATATGAGGATGGTGATATTAGAGTCATGCTAATGGAGTAGTTGTGAATTTGAGAGATACTTGTGTTAAAGTTTGTGATTCCCATAGCATGCACGTATGGTGAACCATATGTGATGAAGTTGGAGCATGATTTATTTATTGATTTTCTTCCTTATGTGTGGAATTCGGGATCGCACGATGGTTAACTCCTACCAACCCTTACCCTAGGAGCATGCGTGTAGTACTTTGTTTTGATGACTTCTAGATTTTTGCAATAAGTATGTGAGTTCTTTATGACTAATGTTGAGTCCATGGATTATACGCACTCTCACCCTTCCACCATTGCTAGCCTCTCTAGTACCGTGCAACTTTCGCCAGTACCCTAAACCCACCATATACCTTCCTCAAAACAGCCACCATACCTACCTATTATGGCATTTCCATAGCCATTTCGAGATATATTGCCATGCAACTTTCCATCGTTCCTTTTATTATGACATGCTCCATCATTGTCATATTGCTTTGCATGATCATGTAGTTGACATCGTATTTGTGGCAAAACCACCATTCATAATTTTTTCATACATGTCACTCTTGATTCATTGCACATACCGGTACACCGCCAGAGGCATTCATATAGAGTCATATTTTGTTCTAAGTATCGAGTTGTAATTCTTGAGTTGTAAGTAAATATAAGTGTGATGATCATCATTATTATAGCATTTTCCCATGTGAGGGAAGGATGATGGAAGCAATGATTCCCTCACAATTTGGGATGAGTCTCCAGACTTTATGAAAAACAAAAGAGGCCAAAGAAGCCCAAATAAAAAAATGAGAGAAAAAGAGAGAAGGGACAATGCTACTATCCTTTTTCCACACTTGTGCTTCAAAGTAGCACCATGATCTTCATGATAGAGAGTCTCCTATGTTGTCACTTTCATATACTACCGGGAATTATTCATTATACAACTTGGCTTGCATATTCCAATAATGGGATTCCTCAAATTGCCATAGGTCTTCGTGAGCAAGCGAGTTGGATGCACACCCACTTAGTTTCTTTTGTTGAGCTTTCGTACATTTATAGCTCTAGTGCATCCGTTGCATGGCAATCCCTAATCACTCACATTGATATCTATTGATGGGCATCTCCATAGCCCGTTGATATGCCTAGTTCATGTGAGACTATCTTCCTCCTTTTTGTCTTCTCCACCACCACCACATTCTATTCCACCTATAGTGTTATGTCCATGGCTCACGCTCATGTATTGCGTGAAAGTTGAAAAAGTTTGAGAATACTAAAGTATGAAACAGTTGCTTGGCAGAAACAGGGTTGTGCATGATTTAAATATTTTGTGTGATGAAGATAGAGCATACCCAGACTATATGATTTTGTAGGGATAGCTTTATTTGGCCATGTTATTTTGAGAAGACATAATTGCTTTGTTAGTATGCTTCAAATATTATTATTTTTATGTCAATATTAAACTTTTTTCTTGAATCTTTCGGATCTGAACATCCATGCCACAATAAAGAAAATTACATTGATAATTATGTTAGGTAGCATTACACATCAAAAATTCTGTTTTTATCATTTACCTACTCGAGGACGAGCAGGAATTAAGTTTGAGGATGCTTGATACGTCTCCAACGTATCTATAAATTTTGATTGTTGCATGCTACTACACTGGTACGCGTTTATGGAGGTGACAAAGAGCTTGTCGTAAATGGTTACGTCGATGCAAGCTTTGACAGTGATCCGGATGACTCTAAGTCACAAACCGGATACATATTTATATTGAATGGTGGAGCTATAAGTTGGTGCAGTTCTAAGCAGAGCCTCGTGGCAGGATCTACGTGTGAAGCGGAGTACATAGCTTATTCGGAAGCAGCAAATGAAGGAGTTTGGATGAAGGAGTTCATATCCGATCTAGGTGTAATACCTAGTGCATCGGGTCCAATGAAAATCTTTTGTGACAATACTGGAGCAATTGCCTTGGCGAAGGAATCCAGATTTCACAAGAGAACCAAACACATCAAGAGACGCTTCAATTCCATCCGTGATCAAGTCAAGGAGGGAGACATAAAGATTTGCAAGATACATACGGATTTGAATGTTGCATACCCGTTGACTAAGCCTCTTCCACGGGCAAAACATGATTAGCACCAAGACTCCATGGGTGTTAGAATCATTACTATGTAATATAGATTATTACTACAAAAAAAAACACTTCCGTGATGATACGTGTTTGTCACAGTAGGTCACGTTTTGTGTCATGCATGTATATCCATGACAAATTTATGACAGAATCAAGATAGTCATACCGTCGTCAGAGAAGTGTTCCATGACATTACCAAAATTATCATCACGGAAGTGTCCACTTCCATGACGATAAATTGCGTGTCATAGAAGTGCTTTCGTCAAGGGTGACCGACACGTGGCATCCACCATAACGGAACACCGTTAAGCTATCGGGTCCGGTTTTTGATCCGATAACCCGTTAACAGCCCGGACCAATGGGGATTTTCCATGTGTAAAATACTCATTGGCCGGAGGAAACACGTGGTTGCTCACCGTTGGGACAGATGTCATTCACTCATTGGACAGGAGGCGCCTATGATACATCGACAGGTGGCACGGCCCAACAGAGTCCCATTCCGGTGAAAAGGCCGACCCAGCTGAAGGCCCACCATGTTTTTTCAGGCACTAGTAGGCTGGCCCGTTAACAGCCTGCCATGTTTTGGGCCAAACTGAGGCCCATACCAGATCAGGCCCGTTCACAGCCGGCTGTGTTTTGGGCCAAATTACGGCCCATATCGGATCAGGCCCATTAACATGCCATTGTTCTTTTGGGCCCATTCTAAGATAGGTTTGTATTTCAGCCTGTTAAATGCCCGTTTGCCAGTTCGGCCCGATAATAGTTTTGGCCTGTTAGCAGCCTGTGGTGCATCTGGGACGTTGTCGGCCCGGTTTAACTTTAGGCCATTTAATGGCCCATGTAGACACTGGGCTATTTGTTGCCCGAAGTAACTTTAGGCCTCTTAACGGCCCGTAGTCTTCGTGGATAAATGTCAGCCCAACTGGCCTACTGGCCTGTTAATGGCCCATGTAACAGTTGGGCCTAATTACAGCCCGCGTTGAATATGGCCTGCTTACAGCCCATCTGATAATGGCCCGTGGAGATACCGGCCTGCTTAAAGCCCATAATTTTATTGGGCCAAACGGGCCCGAGATATATTTTGGCCTGTTAACTGCTCGTCCTATTTGGGCCAAACATGGGCCTTAGGCAGTTTCGGCCTGTATTGGCCCGTGAATTTTTCGGCTCAATGCTAGCCCAATCTAGGTTTTAGCCTGTTAAAAGCCCATTGTATTCTCTGGCCCAGCTGGCCAGAACTTTACTCGGCCTGTTAAAGGCGGGAAACAACCATAATGTTTAGACCTACTAATGGCCCAAGATGATTATAGGCCCACGTTTTGGCCCATATGAGTAACGGGCCACCCTGAAGACCGACAACACTGAGATCCACTGCACCTTCCAGCCTAAATTAGAGCATACCGACCAAGAATAAACCTAGACTATACAACAAAGAAATTACACAATATTACATCCCCTCGGCATCAAAGTTCGCACCAGTGATAATAAAGGGCAACCAGGCAGCGGATTACATAAACTGGGCAGGTCGCCACGAGTGGAAGTTAACAAGCGGACAAAATAATAGACAGAACCGACAGCACTTCAACACAGTTCAACAAAGGTTAGCCCGACCCAGCAGCTGCAGCGCAAGCAGCTTAGCAACCTGATGAGACTGCACTTCTTTGGCGCTCATATCCACCAACTTAAGCTGCATAGCATCAATAAACGTCCTGTACTTACGGTTAATCTTGCATAGCGATTGGAGTTCCAGTCGTATTTGAGCGGAAGCATGTATTTTTGCTTGAATTTCAGACTGAAGAAGTCGAACAGATTCAGGCAACGACTTCATCGAGCTTGTGTACTGAGTAAGTTTGACACTACATCAAGATGTGACTTTGTGGTTGTATCCCTACCCTCAATATGTTTTGCCTTCTCCTCTGGAATATGTGTTAGAGGGACAAACAATGGGTTCGTCTCACTATCATTGTGGCAGTTCTTCCTAGCAGCAGTGTTGTCACCCTGAAAGAGAAACAAGTAGGGAGATAATAGGTTTTGCACGTATAAGCATCAGCGCTGTCAATTCCTCTCATTTATTTGTCAGAAATAAAGAGACACAGTTTAAAATAGCATTAACATAATAGGCATTGTTCATAGTTAAGACGGCAGGAAATGGCATTGTGCAGGAGCAGCCGGCTTCACCAGACCACTGGATTACAGATCAATAACATAAGCAAAGATGTAGTTCTAAACAACGTATAAGCATGAAAGGTGAGTGTATTATCAATTTGTACCATTTCAGATTGGTAAATAAAGAGACACGATTTAAATAACATTAATATAATATGGCATTGTTCATTGCTGTTGTTGGTAGTCTCACCACACCACTGGATTACAGATCAACAACACAACCATACACATAGTGCTAAAGAAGGTAACTTGCTATTTTTAGTTTAATTTACATGGTACAAATAAGGAACTAGATTGTACAACTAAAGACTGAAATTGAGAACGACAAACTTATGTTTATGTACTTCTACTTTATAAACTTTGAACAAGCAATTTGATGCAGACTGCAAAAATAAACAGCATTTGCACTCATAGCTATCCAAATATAAACAACAAAGTTTGAAGGCTCGAGGAGAACAAACTTACATTAGTAGTGAAGACAGGCTCTATAAAGGCTTGTCCATATTAATGAGGGGGGGGGGGCAATTCAAGAAGTTTACCTCACACTCTTCTTCAAGAGTATTGCCTTTATTCTACATTTTGTTAAGAGTAAATATATATGTGAAAATATAGGAACAAATGGCGATTATTTAACTTAAGATGCAGAGTACAAATGTAAATACATCATACAGGCAGAAGGCACTGACAAGAGCAATGCGGAGCTAAACTTCTTCAGTAACATTGGTTTTATTCAATATTTTGGCAAGAGTAAATGTAGATCTGATGTGTAGAAAAATGGAGGACAAGGGAAAATAAGCTGCAAAGTGTACATGAAGAACTAGCTAACAAACATAAGGACAACAGATACTTACAAGAATAATGCAGAACTAAATTTCTTCATAGGCATTGGGTTTATTCTACATTAATTTAAGCATTAATATAGATCTGATAATTCAGAGCGAACCGTGGATAAGCAAGCTATAATGCACAATGATGTCACATAACCCACCAAGTATGAATGTAAGGACAACGATAGGAAAATAGGTACTCACAAGAGCAAAGCAGCGACCAACATAGTTGCGATATCCTAGGTTTTGCGGTGCTAGTTCTATCGCCAATATACGTCGGGTGCTATGTGATTTCTCCGGTAGCACCACCTTTTTCAAAGACTTTTCTTGTACTCCTTCAGGTTCTGCAATCACCCTCTTCCTTTTGGATGTCTGAAACACAAGAACATCATTTGAATGAAAAAACATGGTATGACGACAAATGGAATAGGTGTTGATAATGGATGGGCATGGCATCTTCACATATATCATGAGTAAACTGAGCAGATGGCGGTGCAACGAAGCAAAAGAAATGCAAGACACCTTATGCAAGATATGTGCAACCAATAAAACCTTGCCAAATTAGAAGAGGAAACTTATTGGGTGAACAGGATAGGCCATCTGCCTTTGACTCCTTGAGCTCAGAATAGGCACTACGATCATATTCTGAATACAAATCTATAGGTCTGGAGCATGTGGGTTTCATTGCATCCACAATGGACCTCAATCCCTTGATGCCAAGTTTGTTACCCATTGAACTGTTTGTCACATCCCTAGTTCTGGTATGACCTAGACTAGCTAGTCATGTGTGCTTCATGTTTAAATTTCAATGAATCTGAAATGGGGACTATTAAACCCTAGCAGCAAATGAAATTCAACTAGGGTCAAAATTAAATCTTTTCAATGAACCCAAAAAGGCCTTCATAAATGTTCATCATTTTTGAATTGATCTAGAACCTCTACCAAAAATGGTGCACATTTTTCTAGGTCATTCTGGATTTATGAATTAATCCATATTGTATTTGAATTGGGGCATTTAAATTCTATAAATACTTTAAATGCTCAAATTATTCTGAAATGATTTGAGGGCTGTTGGAAATAATTCAAAATGTGTCCACAAGTTATTTCAGGAATTGTGGAAATGAATTAGTATTTTTACTAATTCAAAACAGAGGAATAAAATAGAAAACTGAAACAGAATAAAGGAGGGAGAGAGAGAGAGAGAGAGAGAGAGAGAGAGAGAGACCCACCTGCGCCTCAGTTGTGCTGGCCCAGTCCACTTGGCCTGGTCCCAGTCATCCCTAACCTCTGCCAGTAGGCAGAGGCGGGACAGCGCGCGCGCTTGAGGCGCCATGCCTCCTCTTGCTTGCCGCCGACCGCCTAGAGCTGGCTAGGGACGCTACGCACGTCTCCAAGCCCCACCTTCTCGCTCTTGTCCCCGTTCCCCGCCTCTCTCTCGCTCCACACCTCGGACCCGAACGCGTCCGTCGCCGCTGCTCACTACCACTGCACTCATTGGCCTTCCTCACCCTGCCGCCGTGCCCAAAAGCTCCGCCTCGACCGCCTCTTCCTCCTCGCCGAGCAACGCACCGTGGGAGCCCCTGCAACGCCGCCATCGCCGTCGTCTTCAACCTCCAGCGCCTGAGATTGCTGTCGTCATTCCGGCCACACCAGATCTTCCCCGAGCTGCTGATGACGCCCTCGAGATTGCTGTGAGCTCTGCCGCTTTTTCCCCTGCTTCCCGAGCTCATTCCTATTCTCTAGACGCCTCTTCCACCAAAGCCGTGAGCAACTCGCTGCCGGCGATGATGCAGATGCGGCCATGGGCACTGCAGCCTGTGTCCGAGCACACCAGCATGCTCAGCGCGTCTCCGCGAACACGTAGCCACAAACAGCTCCCCCTCCCACGCTCTCTAGCACCGAACCCGACTGCTTCCGAACCCCGGCCGCCGACGCGAGCTCGTTTACGGCGAGCTCCGGCTACCCCAGCTGCTGCCACTTGTTGCAACGGATGCGCGCGAGTCCCAGCGTCCCGTAGCTGCAAACCTAGCTCAAAACCATCACCCGTAGCTCAATCCCGAGCAGACTCCGCCGCAGTTTGAGGTCGCCGCCGGCCAAAACTCCGGCGCGCTGACGTGGCTCATAAGTTTAGGCACTAACGACACAACCTGATCACAGACAGTTGGGCCGAGGCCCTAATTAACTTAGGTTAGGTTTCCACTTAGCACTAATTAACTCGGTTAATTAGTTGTTACACTGACGTGTGGGTCACAGTGTCAGGTTTGACCTGCGCTGACACTGTTGACCTAATGTCGTCGCACTGACGTCAGGCTGACGCGGTAAATATTTTCTGATATTTAAAATAAATCAGAAATGATTTATTTATTTCAGAAAATGTCCAAAACTTCAAAAATTCATAGAAATTAATCTATAACTCCAAATGAAATGAATTATATATGAAAAATGATCAGAAAAATCCAATCTATCCATTTGTACAATATTCTTGCATGCTGGAACATTTTATGACTACTGTTTAGGGCAAATCAAATGAATGGCATTTGAATATCCACATATGGGGTTTGAATTTGAATCTTGTGTTCAAACCAACTCCATTTAAATCGTTGCTAGCTGCATTAGGCCAAATCACATCATATTGCCATGTCATGATCATGCATCATATTGTTGCATTGCATTGATTGTGTTCCTTCTCAGTTGCCGGTGGTGTATTCCCCCTCAGTAGACGTATGTTCCGACGATGAGATCGATGATACCGATGAAGAACTATACTATCTTCAGAAGTGCTAGGCAAGAAAAACCCCCTTGTTCATTCTGATACAATCCCATGCTCTCGCTCCTGCTCTCTTTTACTGCATTAGGACAACAACGATTCAACTGTTACATGCTGCGGTTGTTGAACTCCTTTCCTCCGCATGACCTGTCTTCGCCACAGTAAATAGTTGAAACCCACTAGCATGAGTAGGAGTTGTTTGAGCCATGATGTGCCTACTCATTCATGCTTGTTTGTCGTGCCTGCTACTGCTTAGAGTTGAGTCAAGTCTGATTCATCGGGGGTGAACTGGAATGTTGTGAACATGTCCTACCACTACTAGGGAAAACCCTAGCAGTAGCACGGGGTGTAGCGCTACTAGTAAGGCGCTACAGCTAAAGGTTATCAGTAGCGTGGGTTGGACCGAGCTACTGCTATATCAACTTAGTAGCATCGCTTTGTAGTATGAGCGCTACTGGTAATTAGTAGTAGCGCTTCTCCTAGAACTCACTACTACTATTATTCCGTATTTCTTTTTTATTTCATGTTATATTCATACACCTTTATACAAGTTTTCATACCACAACAATTTAGAGAATGATTTTACATCATAATGAGTTATTACATCACTGGGAGAAAGAACCGTGGACTAGTTTCAAGTGGATGGACATCCACTTGAAACTAATCCACGGTTCTTTCACCCATTAATATAATATATCATCATCATCATCATATCATTAACAACTTATCATCATAATACATCATTTTCATATAACACCTCCTCATGATCATCGTTTCCATCAATGAGACATCACATACAGTTGGTCACTAGACATAATCACAACTACTCATCATCATCAACTCTCATAAACATATTGTACCTCATAGGACCTACTACATTATCTTAGGACCTACTATATTATCTAGGACCTACTACCTTAGCACATGATCATGAGTATTAGCTAGGACCTACTACCTTCTCCTAGGTAAAATAGCATAAAACAAGATAGCCTCTGACTCTCCATTATGGAGAATGGAGATCATCATGTCTCCAATTCTTGACTTTCGCACAATCTTGCTTCCAAGAACCTCCTTACGACTGTCCATACATTTTTTCCATTCTTTGTTACCATGTGTTCACCAGTTTTGAAAATCCGATATGGACATGTGATTCTCATAGGATGACCTGCCTGTATGTTCAAAACAGCAAGGTGACCATTCTGATACATCAAATGAGGCACACAATCCATCGGGATTTTCTGTTGAAAAACATAGTAATAACTTCATAGTTAGCAATGTAGTTCAGTTTTAGAAGTATGCAAAAGATGCACGGATGTCGTTATAGTAAAAAAATTTAGCAGGATATCTCCATGGAAGTTATCGTGGTTCAACACATGCACTAGTGGCACGTATTGACCATAATTTGGAGGAGTTCGATAAAAGGCATTGTAATTCTCAAGATCAGTACAATATGCGACTAGATGACTTTTCTCCTGATAAGTTAACTCAGAGCCATCGGTGTAGTTGGTTCTGTCTACCATCTTCCGCACATTCTTTGAAGAATGAAAGTAAGCTATAAATGGAAATAAGATGTCAACTATTTTGAAATAAACAATATAAATTACTTAATAACTGTGTTTGAGAAACTCAGATAGGGGAAGAATCGGAAGCGTATCAACAAGGACCCAAATGTCCAAATTGTCTTTGGCGGTGTCAGGTTCACCAAGATCCATGGTGACAAGCACACCCTCATAAAAACCATCATCTCGCAAAGTGCTTCCCAATTCTTGCAAGCAAAATGGGTTACCCTCTTAGAATTGTACATATTTACTTCAAAATCCATACCATGATGGGTCCTTAGCTGAATTTTCTTTTTTTCCATACTTTCATGGTCTTCAAAACCCATCCTCTCCAAGACATAGCATCTTGCATAGCATGGGATAAACTAGTCGAATTGCAAAAGATGAAAAGTACACGTTGAAATAGTTGAAGTCGTGCTTAATTATGAAAAAAAACACTTGTCGTCGTTGCGTACCGTTACATCGAAGGTCTCCTCGAGCTTAATACTGAAGCACCGATCTTCGTCCAGGTCAAGGAACCTGTCGCACATACCTCGGCCGTCGTGGCACCAGTCGCACTCCCCCGGGAGACTTTCGTCGTCCGAGTACGACATTTCCTATGTTCATAATTCAAAGATTAAACTTGTACAATTAAATATATGTACACAAAAACTGAATTAGAACATTATTATTCATCACGGGTTGACTATCGGTCTGTCGAGTCATTTCTTGAAAACTCTCAGCTCACGTGGTGTATATATTCGACCGTCGGTGATGGTAGCTCCTCCTTTCGTTCTCGAGTTCATTACACCAAATTGTCTAGCACACGGTAGCGAAAGAGAAGCTACCCCCATGACAACAGTCGGGATTCTTCGTCCTCTCATATATGGTGGAGACTCTCCCTCACTGATTCCTCTCTGACATTTGCGACCGTCAGTGATGGTCGTTACTCCTCCTTCCCCTAGTGCATTACACCCAATTGTCTAGCACCCAGAGAAGAAGGAGAAACGACCCCCAATACAACAGTCGGGATTCTTCGGCCTCGAAGGAATTAAAGTCAACCCGAAATATTGTTTAATTATCTTTCTAGAAAATCCAGGCCACTCGATATTTCCTACATATTCTAGCACAAGTCATGCCAAAATTCACGGAAAATTCTGGCATGACCTTTGCTAAAACAGGACATATCGAGCACCTGAAATTTGCCAGAACGGAAATTAATCAACACTCCGGAAAAACATAGGCCACTCAGAGGTGTAACCTGAACATGACCGGCCACTTGGGCCACCAGCCAATAATTGCTTAAACTAAAAAATAACAACAAATGTGACATGTTCAACTAGTTCTATTAATTCAACTAGTTCTTACTAAATATAGACTTACTATAAATAGAAATAAACTAGTTCTTTCTAAAAATAAACTAGTTCAACTAGTTATATTAATTTTCTTACTAAAAATACATTAGTTCTTTTAATTCAACTAGTTCTTACTAAAACTAAACTAGTTCAACTAGTTTATTAATTTACTTACTAATTATTTTAAACACTTATTAAAAACAGTAAAAAAACTACATTATACAATAGTAAAAAACTACAGTGAAAACATAAAAAAAAGATGGAGGGAGGAGGGGAAGGGAGGAGGAAGGAGAGAGGAGGAGGGGGAGGAGGCTGGTAGGATCGAAGGTGGGAGGGGGCGGGGGGGGGGGGAGAGAACAGAGAGCAGAGAAGAGGGAAGGGGAGAGTGCTTACAAAGGGCGGGAGAGAGATGGGGTCGGGGCAGCCGGCGACACCGAGGCGCGGCGAGGCGGGGCCGGGGAGACGGCGGCGAGGCGGGGTCGGGGGAGACGGCGGCGAGGCGTGTCGAGGGAGACGGCGGCGGAGAGCGAGGGCAGGGGCTCCGGCGAGGGCGAGGGCAGGGGCTCTGGCGGAGGCGACGAGGGGGAGAAGAGATACTGGGGAATTGGGGTAGGAAGCAGAGGAGGAAAGCCCGCACGAGGGGTTAGGTCAAAATAGCTTTAGCAGTAGCGTGGGAAACGAGAACGTGCTGCTGGTAAAATCCATAGCAGTAGCGCGCCCCTCACAAACTCGCTACTGGTAAGCTGGGCCCATCCTGTGGACAAGTTCAAACTTTGCAGTAGCGCCGTACCCTAAAAGTGCGCTGCTACTAATTTTATAGCTGTAGCGCGGTTTGTAGAAGGGCGCTACTACTATACCTAGCATGTTGGCAACGATGTGGCAATTATAGTAGTAGCGCGTTTTATACCCGTCGCGCTACTGCTAAGAGGATAGCAGTAGCGCCCTTTATGTCAACACGCTACTGCTAAGTAGCAGTAGCGCCTCATTTTATCATGCGCTACTGGTAAGATTCTGTGTATAAGGTTTTCCCTAGTAGTGTACTGTTGAAAGCTAAGTGTGTGAACATGATTTGGTAAAGGTAGCGGTGAGAGGCCATGTAGGAGTACATGGTGGGTTGTCTCATTGAAACCGTCCTCAGGAACTGAGTTCTGTGTTTGTGATCCATGAACAGCTACTACCACACATTGGGCTCCGGGCACTCCAAGCTCTCTCGACTTATTAATCAACCTGATCTCTGTCCAGGAGTTGCAACTAGTTTCTGGTGTTTGTAGGTTGTGTTAGTAGTGTACCAAGTCGCACCCAGTACAGGTGGGCTTGGGACAGACTAGGCACCATGGCCGGGTGTACCAAGCGTCGCCCATTTGGTGGGCTTGGGAACCTTGTAAACATCGTTTGGGGCCGTGAGCGACACCCTGGCCGGATCTCCTTGCGGATGGAACCCGAATAGGCGATAAACCTGGACTAGAGACTTGCGTGGTTAGTCAGGTCGTGGCCGACACCCTCGCCAGGCTTCCGCTTGAAGGTTGCCGAGATACATGATGTGTACATGGCGGTAAGTGGCGAGAGCGTGTGTGAAGAAGTACACCCCTGTAGGGTTATAAACGATCTATTCGAATAGCCGCGTCCGCGGTAAAGGACCTCTCGGTTGCCTATACAGTTCATTGACAAGTGAAAGTGGATACTCTAAAATGCGCAAGATAAGCGTGAGTGCTATGGATGGCGTTCTCGTAGGGAGACGGGAGCAGATCCATAGTGGTGTATTGGTTGGTGAATATGTGGACTCGTGTGCGCCACCTCAAAAGAGTTACTTGCAGTCGTAGTTCAGGATAGCCACTGAGTCAAAGCTGGCTTGCTGCAGTTAAACCCCACCACCCCTTTGTTGATACTGATGCATATGTAGCTAGTTCTGATGTAAGTCTTGCTGGGTACATTTGTACTCATGTTTGCTCATTTTATGTTTCCGCGTGGACTTCAATGTTTAGCTTGTTATCTCAGCTACGTTCTTGTGCCCTCGGTAGGGTCTTGTAGATAGTTAGGCTTCCCAACCTTTTCTTTTGTAGTTGTCTGTACTGAGACAAGTTAAGCTTCCGCATGTGCTTATTGCTTGTATGCTCTGTATGTTGGGTCATGAGACCCATGTTTGTAATATCTGGCTCCTCAGAGCCTAATGAATAAATACTTTGAGTCATAGAGTTTGGTTGTGATGCCATGTTGTATTTGCACATATTGAGCATATTGTGTGTATGTCTTGAAATGCTTGGTATGTGTGGGATCCGACAACCTAGTTGTTTAGTCTTGGTAGCCTATCTTATGGGGAAATGTCTCCTAGTGCTTCCACTGAGCCATGGTAGCTTGCTACTGCTCCGGAACACTTAGGCAGGCCGCCATGTGTCCTTCGTTCCTGTGTCTGTCCCTTCGGGGAAATGTCACACGTTGTTCCTTTAAGTCCTTGTAGCTTGCTACGACTTGGGTTCATACATTGATGACCGACACGTTCGTTGCTGGGTCATGTATGCCTGTCCCTGTAAGTTAGTGCCACTTTGGATTCACGACTAGTCATGTCGGCCCGGGTTCTCTGTCATATGGATGCTAGCGAGACTATCATATAAGTGTGCCAAAAGGCGCAAACGGTCTCAGGCAAGGTAAGATGGCACCCGTGGGAATATCATGTGTGAGGCCGCAAAGTGATATGATGTGTTACATGCTAGGTCGGTGTGACTTAGGATCGGGGTCCTAACAGCTTTGGCATCAGATCCTGACTGCGTGTAGGATTACCAAGCCAAACTGGTCGAAGTTGAGTCTAGCGATTCTTTAGTTATATAAGGGAATTGATTGTGGAAGGGAATGTAAGGCTCTTTTTACTCCTTACACCTTATGCCCTTCTGATCCGAGTCATCCTATCTTCCTACGGGGTTAAGGAACTAGGCTTTCTCTTCTTTCTATCAGGATCACGTGTTACTAATCCGTAGACTCTTAGGATTGATGGATTCAATTCTCAGTTCAGTTCCTACCATTTTCGTGTGTTGACAGATGATCTCAGAACCTTGCTATTGTGATGTTGAGTGGTTATGCCACCATTTTGCAGGATGTCTCAAATATTTTTGAGCATTTACAGTCGTTATGCTGTCCGAGTCATCTCAGGTTTCTAAGTAGTCTGATGCATTTGCAACTCCTTTCTCTCCGTTCCCGATGTTCCTTTGGGCAAGATTAACCACACTAACCAGTGTGTTGAAGTACTCTATTGCCTCGACATATATGATGGAGCTAGTATTATGACCCTATGCATCCGAGAGAACCACCCAGTAATCTAGCAATGATTTATATTCCTATTGTGATGATTCTGGCCATCATTCTCGAAAGCATCCCGTGATGCCATTTAGTTAGTAGGCATTCTATTGTGGGTTCTTGGACCCAAGATTCACTCTACTTACTTCCTATTGGTAATGTGTATAGTTCCTTTAGGATATTAGTAACCTTTGCGATAGTTGTCGAAGTTAGTGGTATATCCTTCTTCCAAATACCATGGACTGTTTATGGCAGAACTTCGTTGTTGTACCAAAAGATCACAACCAGATTGCTCTGGATGAGTTCTCCGATCTACATTGTGAATATGCTAGTCCTACCTCTCCGCATGGATTATCCGGAAGAAACCTGTTGAACTTGGTTCGACATAGTAATCTATGCATCCACAACTCAGAAAGTTATATGCTCCTTGAGTTGTCCATTTTCAGTTGTATTCCGACCATCATCTATCAATTTATAGTCAAGAGTATGCGTGCATTTGTTCATCGATGCCTATTATTCTTGTGGTTCGTCAAGCCATTCTATTCCGGAATGACTAGGAGAAACGAACTCTAGTACCTCGTCCATCTCTTGGATTGGGTCAAAGTAGTTGTATTCTGCAGATCAAAATGCCAATCCAGCTTTTGTTCTGTTCTACCCTAGGGTATTACCTGCTTTATGTTAGGATTGTCATGGGAATTGCACCACCTCCTATGAACTCTTGATATATTGATACTTCTCCCCATCATCATTCATTTCTCGGTCTCCGTGTTGTTGTAACCGGAATACCGGCAAGTGAATTGTGATGTGTGAAATCAATACTCCTAGCAACCCCGTTGCTTGGTAGTAAATGGACAATAATCTCATTCTTAGCGTGTTGGTTATGGAATTATCATTCTAAGATTTATTGTGCTACATAGTCCTTATTTCTGGTGCACTCTTCGGTCAATGAGTTAGGATTGTGTCAAACCCTCTCTCTTTTGATCATATCATCTTTTCCTAAAAAGAAAGATTGTTCTCGAGCTTAGTAACATATCGGTGGTTCGTGATTTTCCAAATATCTTCTTCGAAAGTATTACCAGGTTGTTCTCTGACCGTTATGTTGAGTTCGTGATCAAGTTGGTTTCTTGTAAACCACCCCTTCTCCAAGAATCTGTGTTGGATGCCCTGGCTAGTTGGTTAAGATAAACAACAACTTGGAGAGTTGGAAGATGGAAGCTTGTCCGACTTTGTTCATCATAAAGGGATATCTTTTGTGTGTGTGCATTGAAGAAACATGATATTTACAACGATTGATCCTCATGATCAGTTGTTGGATCTATTATCTTGTCCAAACTTTGATTTGGGTGAGGGCTATCCTCAAATCAAATCAGAACCAACGATGTTCGTAATGTTGTCTTACTTTTGGTTGCTCCCTTGAGCATACACCATTACATCTTTTGGTCTGACCAATACTATCACATTGTTCACATAATGGAGGAATTCCAGTGATATGGAAATTCCGATGAGTTGCTTTGAGCCCATCAGCAACATCTTGTCTCCTCCATGATTCATGTTGAACATCAAGCTAGTGTTGCAAACTTTTGTAAGCATTATCTTCGTGTCCCGTTCATGAAGCCTATGTTTGGATAAAAGAAGTAACTTTCTCTAATATACATGCATTTGGTGCAAGTTGCCGCCGTGGAGTTGAGAAAGTTTGTTTTGCTTCCTCTGGAATCATCCCAAGTCAGCTATGCAGGTGCAAATGTATTATATGGTTTGGTAGATTAATTACCTCCACTCCATATGTATTCCCTAGCACACCAAGCCACTGACTGATTTGTTCTAGGAGAAGGAGTTAAGTGCTAATCCATGGTAATGCACAAGAGTTCGATATCCTTGATGATGGTTCCTGACCTGAACTCGGTAGTGTTTCATTGTAAGACTACTCTGTGGTCATGCTTGTCTGGGACAGCGTGTTCACATGTGTGTAGCAGAACCAGCTCATGTTTTGGAGCTTGCTATTGCAGTTCATTTCCCGAGAATCCCGCAACATCATCTTGTCGATTTGTGCTGCAAAGTTTATTTTCCAGACATGATGTCTGAAATATCCTGTTACCAATCAGATCTGAATCTTAGGCAAATATGATGGTTGGAACATTCCTAACAATTGCATTTTGTTCCCAGCTTGCACTGCTATTGTGCCAATTTCCCATGGGCTGTCCCTCTCAGCAGTTGCTGTCCAGGATCATCTTCAAAAGTGGTCCTACCATGGGTCCCATCCATTTCCGATGATAAGCAAAAATCATCCATTGCGTTGTCTTCAACAAGGTAGTCCACATCATCCATTCTAGTCCGAGTATCTCATTCTTTTGAACTCCCTCAAATAATTGATTGTGATTTCCTTAGGCTGGTATAAAGAGTCTCAATGATCTCTATATCAAAAGTAATTCTTTTTGCCACTTCAGGGAATAATCCAACGAGCAACCTTCCCTAAGGTGCCCCGTTATGGAATCATGGCAATTATTTCCTCGCTAACTTGAAACCAATCATCATCATCTTAAGCATGGAATTTTTTGCCTACCCAATCGAACCATTGTCATATACCTCTTGCCATTGCACCTAATGTGTGTTTTATGTCTCAACTCAAGAGATGTTCCTACGTCTCACTCCATGAGTTGATCTTCAGTGCTCGATCTTTGAGAAGATCGATTCCTATAGAGTTTCTTCTGTCGTCATTGTGTTGGACAAGGATCTCGAAGGCAAGGATGTGAATATCAACATGATGCAAGCAATCAACGCTCTTATGAAGGGCAGTTGGATCTTTAAGATTGTGATAGTTCGAGTCCCCTCTTCCTTTTACCCTACGCTTGAATCTCGGGACGAGATTCTTGTTTAGTGGGGGTGAGTTGTCATATCCCTAGTTCTGGTATGACCTAGACTAGCTAGTCATGTGTGCTTCATGTTTAAATTTCAATGAATCTGAAATGGGGGCTGTTAAACCCTAGCAGCAAATGAAATTCAACTAGGGTCAAAATTAAATCTTTTCAATGAACCCAAAAAGACCTTCATAAATGTTCATCATTTTTGAATTGGTCTAGAACCTCTGCCAAAAATGGTGCATATTTTTCTAGATCATTCTGGACTTTTGAATTAATCCATATTGTATTTGAATTGGGGCATTTAAATTATATAAATACTTTAAATGCTCAAATTATTCTGAAATGATTTGAGGGATGTTGGAAATAATTCAAAATGTGCCCACAAGTTATTTCAGGAATTGTGGAAATGAATTAGTATTTTTAATAATTCAAAACAGAGGAATAAAATAGAAACTGAAACAGAATAAAGGAGAGAGAGAGAGAGAGAGAGAGAGAAACCCACCTGGGCCTCACCTGTGCTGGCCCAGCCCACAACTTGGTGCAGTCATCCCTAACACAGTGCCGATGGCAGAGGCGGGACAGCGCACACGCGCGTGAGGTGCCACGCCTCCTCCTGCTTGCCGCCGGCCGCCTCGAGCTGGCTAGGGATGCCACGCATGTCCCCAAGCCCCACCTTCTCGCTCTCGTCCCCGTTCCCTCCCTCTCTCTCGCTCCGCACCTCCGACCTGAACACGTTCGTCGCCGCCGCTCACTGCCACCGCGCTCATCAGCCTCCCTCACCCTGCCGCCGTGTCCAAAAGCTCCTCCTCGACCACCTCTTCATCCTCGCCAAGCAACGCACCACTGGAGTGTTGGAAATATGCCCTAGAGGCAATAATAAATTAGTTATTATTATATTTCCTTGTTCATGATAATCGTTTATTATCCATGCTATAATTGTATTGATAGGAAACTCAGATACATGTGTGGATACATAAACAACACCATGTCCCTAGTAAGCCTCTAGTTGACTAGCTCGTTGATCAACAGATGGTTAAGGTTTCACGACCATGGACATTGGATGTCGTTGATAACGGGATCACATCATTTGGAGAATGATGTGATGGACAAGACCCAATCCTAAGCCTAGCACAAAGATCGTGTAGTTCGTATGCTAAAGCTTTTCTAATGTCAAGTATCATTTCCTTAGACCATGAGATTGTGCAACTCCCGGATGCCGTAGGAATGCTTTGGGTGTACCAAACGTCACAACGTAACTGGGTGGCTATAAAGGTGCACTACAGGTATCTCCGAAAGTCTCTGTTGGGTTGGAACGAATCGAGACTGGGATTTGTCACTCTGTGTAAATGGAGAGGTATCTCTGGGCCCACTCGTTAGGACATCATCATAATGTGCACAATGTGACCAAGGGGTTGATCACGGGATGATGTGTTACAGAACGAGTAAAGAGACTTGCCGGTAACGAGATTGAACAAGGTATCGGGATACCGACGATCGAATCTCGGGCAAGTATAATACCGCTAGACAAAGGGAATTGTATACGGGATCGATTGAGTCCTTGACATCGTGGTTCATCCGATGAGATCATCGTGGAACATGTGGGAGCCAACATGGGTATCCAGATCCCGCTATTGGTTATTGACCGGAGAACGTCTCGGTCATGTCTGCATGGTTCCCGAACCCGTAGGGTCTACACACTTAAGGTTCGATGACGCTAGGGTTATAAAGGAAGTTTGTATGTGGTTACCGAATGTTGTTCGGAGTCCCGGATGAGATCCCGGACGTCACGAGGAGTTCCGGAATGGTCCGGAGGTAAAGAATAATATATAGGAAGTGAGGTTTTGGTCACCGGAAAATTTTGCGTTTTATCGGTAACGTACCGGGACCACTGGAGGGTCCTGGGGTCCACCAAGTGGGGCCACCATCCCCGGAGGGCTGCATGGGCTAAGTGTGGGAGGGACCAGCCCTGTGGGCTGGTGCGCCCCACAAGGCCCAAGGCGCAGCTAGGTGGGGAAAGGGAAACCCTAGGCGTAGATGGGCCTAAAGGCCCACCCTAGGGGCGCCTCTCTCCCCTCTTGGCCGCCCCTTCAAGTCCCATCTAGGGCTGCCGCACCCTTGGGTGGGAACCCTAGATGGGCGCAGCCACCTCCCTCCTCCTATAAATAGTGGGGTTTTGGGGCTGCCCAAGACATGAGAACCTCTCCTCTTGGCGCAGCCCTGCCTCTCTCCCTTCTCCTCTCCGCGGTGCTTGGCGTAGCCTGCAGGATTGCCACGCTCCTCCACCATCACCACGCCTGCGTTGTGCTGCTTTGGGACGGAGTCTTCCTCAACCTCTCCCTCTCCCCTTGTTGGATCAAGGCGTGGGAGACGTCACCGGGCTGTACGTGTGTTGAACGCGGAGGTGCCGTCCGTTCGGCACTAGGATCTCCAGTGATTTGGATCACGACGAGTACGACTCCTTCAACCCCGTTCTCTTGAACGCTTCCGCTTAGCGATCTACAAGGGTATGTAGATGCACTCTCCTTCCCCTCGTTGCTGGTTTCTCCTTAGATAGATCTTGGTGACACGTAGGAAAATTTTGAAATATCTGCTACGTTCCCCAACATGGAGCCCCTGCAATGCCGCCATCCCCGTCGTATTCAACCTCTAGTGCCCGAGATCGTCGTCGTCGTTCCGACACACCAGATCTTCCCCGAGCAGCTGAAGACGCCCTCGAGATTGTTGTGAGCTCCGCCGCTTTTCCCCTCCTCCCCGAGTTCGTGCCTGTTCTCTAGCCGCCACTTCCACTGAAGCCGTGAGCTCCTCGCCGTCGGCGATGACACAAACACGCCGATGGGCACTGCAGCCCGTGTCCGAGCACAATAGCGTGCTTAGCGCATCTCCGCAAACCAGTAGCCACCAGCAGCTCCCCCTCCCATGGTCTCTAGCATCGAACCCGACTGCTTCCGAACTTCGGCCGCCGCCGCAAGCTCATTTCTGGCGAGCTTCGGCCACCCCAGCTGCTGCCGCTTGTTGCAACGGATGCGCGCGAGTCCCAGCGTCCCGTAGCTGCAAACCTAGCTCAAAACCATCACCCGTAGCTCAATCCCGAGCAGACTCTCTGCCGCGGTTTGAGGTTGCCGCCGGCCAAAACTCCGGCGTGCTGACGTGGCTCATTAGTTTAGGCACTAACGACACCACCTGATCACTGACAGTTGGGCCCAGGCCCTAATTAACTTAGGGTAGGTTTCCACTTAGCACTAATTAACTCTGTTAATTAGTTGTTACACTGACATGTGGGTCCTAGTGTCAGGTTTGACCTGGTTTGACGATGTTGACCTGATGACGTCACACTGACGTCAGGCTGACGCAATAAATATTTTCTGGGGTTTAAAATAAATCAGAAATGATTTATTTAATTCAGAAAATATCCAAAATTTCAAAAATTCATAGAAATTAATCTGTAACTCCAAATGAAATAAATTATATATGAAAAATGATCACAAAAATCCAATCTATCCATTTTTACGATTTTCGTGCATGCTAGAACAACTTATGATTACTGTTTAGTGCAAATCAAATGAATGGCATTTGAATATCCACATATGGGGTTTGAATTTGAATCTTGTGTTCAAACCAACTCCATTTAAATCGTTGTTAGCTGCATTAGGCCAAATCACATCATATTGCCATGTCATGCTCATGCATCATATTGTTGCATTGCATTGATTGTGTTATTTCCCTGTTGCTCGTGGTTGTTTCCCCCTTAGTAGATGTATGTTCCAACGATGAGATCGATGACACCGATGAAGAACTATACTATCTTCAGAAGTGCCAGGGAAGCAAAACCCCCTTGTTCATTCTGATACAATCCCACTCTCTCGCTCCTGCTCTCTTTTGCTGCATTAGGACAACAACGATTCAACTGTTACATGCTGCGGTAGTTGAACTCCTTTCCTCTGCATGACCTGTCTTTACCACAGTAAATAGTTGAAACCCACTAGCATGAGTAGGAGTTGTTTGAGCCATGATGTGCCTACTCATTCATGCTTGTTTGTCGTGCCTGCTACTGCTTAGAGTTGAGTCAGGCCTGATTCATCGGTGGTGAATTGGAATGTTGTTAACATGTCCTACTGTTGAAAGCTAAGTGTGTGAACACGATTTGGTAAAGGTAGAAGTGAGAGATCATGTAGGAGTACACGGTGGGTTGTCTCATTGAAACCGTCCTCAGGAACTGAGTTCTGTGTTGTGATCCATGAATCGCTACTACCACACATTGGGCTCCGGGCACTCCAAGCTCTCTCGACTTATTAATCAACCTGATCTCTGTCCAGGAGTTGCATCTAGTTTCTGGTGTTTGTAGGTTGTGTTATTAGTCTACCAAGTGGCACTCGGTACAGGTGGGCTTGGGACAAACTAGGCATCGTGGCCGGGTGTACCAAGCATCTCCCGTTTGGTGGGCTTGGGAACCCTGTACACATCGTTTGGGGCCGTGAGCAACACCTCGGCCGGATCTCCTTGCGGATGGAACCCGAATAGGTGATAAACCTGGACTAGAGACTTGCGTGGTTAGTGAGGTCGTGGCCGACACCCTCGCCAGGCTTCCGCTTGAAGGTTGCCGAGATACATGACGAGTACATGGCGGTAAGTGGTGAGAGCGTGTGTGAAGAAGTACACCCCTGCAGGGTTACAAACGATCTATTCGAATAGCTGCGTCCGCGGTAAAGGACCTCTGCGTTGCCTATACAAATCATAGACAAGTGAAAGTGGATACTCTAAAATGTGTAAGATAAGCGTGAGTGCTATGGATAGCGTTCTTGTAGGGAGACGGCAGCGGATCCATAGTGGTGTATTGGTTGGTGAATATGTGGACTCGCGTGCGCCACCTCAAAAGAGTTACTTGAAGTCGTAGTTCAGGATAGCCACCGAGTCAGAGCTGGCTTGCTACAGTTCAACCCCACCACCCCTTTGTTGATACTGATGCATATGTAGCTAGTTCTGATGTAAGTCTTGCTGGGTACATTTGTACTCATGTTTGCTTATTTTATGTTTTTGCAGAGAGACTTTAGTCTCACTAGTAGTTCCGCGTGGACTTCGACGTTTAGCTTGTTATCTCAGCTACGATCTTGTGCCCTCGGCAGGGTCTTGTAGATAGTGAGGCTTCCCAGCCATTTCTTTCGTAGTTGTCTGTACTCAGACAAGTTAAGCTTCCGCATGTGCTTATTGCTTGTATGCTCTGTATGTTGGGTCATGAGACCCATGTTTGTAATATCTGGCTCCTCGGAGCCTGTCGGGGGAGAGCTGATCGTGCCCCACGAGCACCTATGGGACCTGGGTCCCTTGTGGTTCGGAGGGGGGCGGAGATCGCGCAAAGAGCGGATCGAGGCGATGCACACGAGCGGGTTTACCCAGCTTCGGAGCTCTCCGGAGAGATAATACTCCTACTGTTGCTTTGTGGATTATCTTGTGTTCTTGCTAGGGAGCAATGCTGGCTACAAGACCTAGCCTGAGTGTAATGAACTAAGCTGGAGCTGGATTGGAAACCAGCCGAACCCCTTCTACGTTGCCCCTGGGCCTCCTTTTATAGGCACAAGGGGTTACCACATGTGGCAAGTAGACAAGGTTACAATGGTAAAAACCTAGGTTGGTACACCGCTTTGTACAGTGTACAGTAATCTATACCTAACTCTGACGGCAAGGGACAAGGGTCATCAATGCCCGTCTCAGTCACCCGAACGATTATAACAGGGACCGTCAAGTGCGCCTCCGTCCGCCACGATGGTAGCTTGTCGGCGTCTGTCGCTACTCCCTGCTGGCTGCACAGCTCGTCGACACGCGTATTTGGGAGAACCCCGTGGTGACACGTTGGCGGGTGAGCTGGAGCGGAGATGAAGAGAGGTTGCCCGCCCCGGCAAGCGCCTTGCCACGGCGGGAACCTTGTCGCGCTTGGGGGTCCAGCGCCCGCCAAGCCTTCCCGGCAAGCTCCTCTTGTCGGGGCCTTGTTTCCTTTGCGCCCTGAGTGGCCTTCCCGGCAAGCTCCTCTCGCCGGGGTCTTGACTGCTTTGCTCTTGAATGGCTCCAAGGGAGCTACTGAGGATCTTGGCGGCCATCAGGCCGGCCCGGCCGTGGGGCGCTGCAACTGTCCGTGCACGAGTTCGGGGTACTAGGGTACCCCTACTCTAGTACACCGACAGGAGCCCCCGGGCCTGGGCCACACACGGCGCCAAGCTCTGCTGGGCCAGGCCCAAAACAGTGCACGGGCGTGCGTGGTCTTGAGTACGCCGTTATTTGCCTCGGACCCACCACGTCTCCCACGAACGGCACGCACTCCAGTAGCGTTCCTCTGTGGCAACGCAGCGTTAATTGTGGTGTCGTGGGTGAAGTGGGCGGCGTGTGAGGTCGCCTCATCCGTCAGCCTCGATTCTGCATCTCCGCCACGTGGTTCCCATGCACTCGGGGTCACGGGCGGTGGAAATGGGAACTGGGCCGTTCTGCAGAGGCAGCAGGTCTGTCCTGATTCCCTGCTCTTCCTGTGCCTTGATTCGCCGAGCGGGGCGGCCGAGCCCCCACCTTGCTTCTTTTAAGAAGGGCGGAAGGGGAGCGCAGAAGCCCGCACTCTCCCATCCCTTCCTTTCTTCGGCTTCTGCTCCCCTTTCTCCCATTCGCCATGGAGAAAGGGAACCTTGGTTCTCCATCGGTGGCGGCGAGGGTCGCAGCTAGACAACGCACCCCTCCCAATCTCACGCCCGGGGTGGCAGAGCCGGCCGCAAGGGGAAGAGGGAGGGGGCGAGGTCGTGGACGAGGTCAAGGAGTCTGGGGGAGAGGCGGACGAGGCGGTGCGCCGTCTCCGCCTCCGTCGGTGGTTCCCCTCCAGGGGCGAGGTCGTGGACGAACTCGAGGCGCTCGGGGAAGAGGCGGGCGGGGCGCCGTGCCGTCTCCACCCCCGCCGGCGGTCCATACGGGGGACGACCCTTCCGAGTTCTTCGTCAAGCTGCGCCGGGCGCCTCGTCGTCGTCTCCGGCTTCCAGCCCCGTTCGCGATGGCAATGGAGTCGGATCCGCCCGAGACGTTGAGGTTGCACATGAGGGGCTGTGGGATCAGCGGCACGCGAGTCCGCGTTGTATTCCCAGCCCCTAATGTGATGTATCTTGATCGTGGGTGGAAGACGTTCGCCCGCATCCACAACCTGCTGGCGGGGTTTACCCTCCATTTTAAGTTAATGGAGGGTGACCTCCTCTCCGTCAAGGTCTTCGGGGATCTTGGCACTCGGGCAAGGTGCTGCGTGGATAGCTCCTCCGACAGCGACGACGAGGGTAGCGGGCCCAACTAGTTGCCGGGTGCCGCTCCGCGCGTCGCCGGCGACCCCATCATCCGTGTCGTCGGCTCCTTGAACTCCCCGGGGTCATCTCCTTGGGCGGCTGGCGTAGGGAGGCTGCGGAAGGGGAAGAGGGATGGCGACTAGGCCGTCAAGTCGAGTCTGAGGCGTAGTGCCCTCGACAAGCGTCTTGGCGACGCCCCGCCGCCCGTCTTGAGCCTCGCTTCAAGCCGCCGTCCCCGCCAAGCCTTCGGAGAGCCCCCGGCATGTTCCCTTGGTGTCTTCTGGCACCTGTAGCTCGCGTAGGCGCCCCTTTTGTCCTTCCCGCCTCCTTAACCTACCTCTTGAAGATAGGGACAGAAGAAGGATTACGGGCAACTTTTCTTTTTAATTTGTAAGCCTTCGGGCCTTATCTGCATTTAAAAACTTGTAATCCTCTCTTTCATGTTTATCACTCTCCACGGACTGTATCCGAGTAGAATGTTTTTAATGAAAGAGGGATGTTTGAAGAAAGGCGAAAGGCTTATCTGATACCGCAGCCCCCGACAACTTTGGCTTGCCGCAGCCCCCGGCAACTCTAGCTTGCCGAGGCTTGGATGTCGGCGCACCTTTCTTCTTCTTCGCTGTTATTTCAGTTCTGAGAACAATTTAGCTAGTGCTGCGATAAGTTATTTTTGTAATATACACTATCTTAGGCCGTCGAATGCAATGTTATTTCCTTTACTCGATTTCTTCCCTTGTATGTTTTCACCCTACGCTTTCAGGGAAACTTGCCGGTGCAGGCACCCTTGTCATGAAATGAAGTGCGGAACTTCAAAGAAATTTGGCAAGTGGTCGCTTCTGACAAGCAACCTCGTCGTGGACTAGCCGCAGCTCACTTAAGTTGTTGAGCGGACTCGAAACAAAGTAAGGGCGCGACCAGTCGCGATTTGGTTCCTCCGCGCACAGGCTTTCCATACAAAGTACTATCGTTCGAGGAAGATAACTTGAAAATTTAAAACTGGTCGCTTAAACTTAGCAACCTAGCTTTTCTGTTGTCCGTCTTCCGGCAAGGCGACAGTTCCTCGAGCGACGCTTGTCGGCCCACACCATTTCTCCTCCTCTCCCCCGGTTAACTTGTGGGTGGATGAACCTTCTTCTTGTTTGAGAAGAAAGAAGAGAAAAAGAAAGTTGTGGAACCTAATGGCTCGTTATCGCTTACCGCGTGTGGGTGCTGCACAAGATGTTAGTAAACACATGCATATATGATTATGAAAGCATGTATTAACAAAAATGTGCGCAACCATAGGCTTTACTGATGCACGGGGTCTGCGCCCGACTTTGTACAAAGGATTACATGCAACAGCGGCAAGACTTGTACAAAAGGGTGGTTGCCGGAACAGGTTCCGGCAACCACGCCTCATGGGTAAAACTTGCGAAGATGCTCTATGTTCCAGGAATTGCTCACCGGAAAGCCGTCTTCGGTCTCAAGGCGGACAGCGCCGGGCCTAGTGACTCGTTTTACCCGATAAGGGCCTTCCCACTTCGGCGTCAACTTGTTGGAATTCTTGGCGGATTGAACGCGCCTTCCTCGAAGCTTCTGGCATTAACTTTGCGGCTATGGTAGCGACGCAAAGCTTGCTGGTAACGAGCAGCTCGTCTAAAGAGCTCGAAGACGATCTTCCTCGAGGAGCAGCGTCATCTTGTCGCAGCTGCTCTTGCTCAAGCTCATCATAAGCGAGCACTCGAGGTGACCCGTATCACGAGTTCCGTGGGGAGAACTGCCTCTGCTCCGTGAGACTACAGCAAAGGGTGTCCGCCGCTGGCTCGATTTGGCGTCGTCCTGATCGACCAAAGAACCACTGGCAGCTCCTCGATCCAGTTCCTTCCACACTTGTGGAGCCTGTCGAAAGTTCTGGTCTTGAGTCCTCGCAGCACTTCAGCGTTTGTTCTCTCTGCTTGACCGTTGCTTCTCGGATGAGCAACGGAAGCAAAGCAGATCTTGGTGCCAAGATCTTGGGCGTACTGCATGAAGGTGCGACTCGTGAACTGTGTGCCGTTGTCGGTGATGATCTGGTTAGGAATCCCAAAACGGCAAACAATTGACCTGAAGAACTTGACGGCTGATCGTCTTGTCACCTTCCTCACTGGTTCCACTTCCGGCCACTTTGTGAACTTGTCGATTGCGACGCATAAGTATTCGAAGCCCCGACAGCTCGGGGAAGGGGCCGAGGATGTCGAGCCCCTGCACCGAGAAGGGCCAGGATAAAGGGATCGTCTGGAGAGCTTGAGCTGGCTGGTGTATCTGTCTTGAATGGAACCGCACGCTTCACACTTGGTTACTTGTGCGGTTGCATCCTGGAGGGCTTCGGCGAGAAGAAACCTTGCCGGAAAGCTTTGCTTGCAAGTGCTCTTGGCGCCAATGTGGTGACCACATATGCCTCCGTATCTCCTCCGCCAACAGCTTCTGTCCATCTTCCCGGCAAATACACTTCAATTTCGCTCCGTTGAGTCTTCTTCTGTACAGGATGTTGTCAACAAACTGGTACATACTTGACTGCCAGGCTACTTTCTCCGCTTCTTCTTGCTCTTCGGGAAGTTCTCCTGTCTGAAGGAAATGGACGATCTGCTGTGCCCATGTTGGAGCCCGTGGATCGACAACAAGGACTAAAGGCTCATCTGTCACTGTGGGACCATCAGCTTCTACGACAAGGACCTGCGGGTCCGCCGGAGCTCGATGATCCCCGTCAAGCTTGTCGGGGCTAAGCTTGTCGGCAGCGTTTGCTTCAACGATACAAACTGCATGGTTTGTCGGAGCAGACTGCTCCCAAGTGATATTTGCGTTGGTTTTAGGGATCTTCTTGGCGGCGGCTTCGGAGAGCTCTGCCGGAAAGTAGTCGACGGAAACCAATTTTATCTTGTTGCTCTGTCCTGTTGATGGTGTCACGGTTGGCTGAGTCAGCTTGAGCACAAAAATCCCTGGTTCCACAGGTAACTTAAGTGCGGCACATTTGGAGAGGCCATCAGCTATATCATTCTGTGCTCTTGGAACGTGTTCCATTTAGCTCTTCCAGCTTCCTCACGTCATCGACGTATACTTCCATCAACGGGCTCTGGTAGTCTTTATTTACTTGGCGGACGACAAGCTGTGAGTCTCCCCTGACAATGAGCTTCTTAATCCCAAGGTCCACCGCAATCCTGAGACCGGCAAGCAAGCCTTCATACTCTGCAGTATTATTTGTTGCTTGTTCCTTGGGAAAGTGCATTTGGACTATGTATTTGAGGTGCTCCCCGGTGGGTGTGATAAGCACACGCCCAAGACTGGCGCTTTGCAGCGAGAAGGCACCGTCAAAATACATCAACCATTCTTTATTTGCCTCCTTGACGGGGATGCTCGTCTCTGGAATCTCTTCATCCTGCGTTGGCGTCCACTCTGCTATGAATTCTGCCAATGCCCTGCTCTATATAGTTGAAGTGCTCTCAAAAACTTGAGACCAAAGCTTGACAGTTCCAGCGCCCACTCAACAATCCTGCCTGTTGCTTCTGGATTTTGCAGAATCCTCTTCAGCGGAAAGCGAGTGACAACTGTTATCTCATGTGCTTGGAAGTAATGGCGCAGCTTTCTCGAGGCCACGAGCAGGCCGAAAAGCAGCTTCTGCACACCAGGGTACCTCGATCTAGCCCCCTGCAGAAGGGAACTGACAAAGTACACTGGGCGCTGCACCATCTTCTTCCGTATCTTGTCGCAACCCTGCGCTGACCCGTCGTTGTCGGGACCGAAGCTTGATGGCGAAGCCCCCCGCTTGTCGCTGGATGCACCTGCTTCGGTTGCCGGCTCATCATCCGCCTCCCTCTCCGCTACTAACGCAGCACTAACCACTTGATTGGTCGCTGCTATATACAGCAGCAACTTCTCTTGTGGCTTAGGTGCGACAAGTATTGGAGTGGAGGACAGGTATCTCTTCAAGTCCTGCAGCGCAGCCTCCGCTTCGGGAGTCCATTTCATTGGACCTTCCTTTTTCAAAATCTTGAAAAACGGCAGGGCGCGCTCAGCAGACTTAGAGATGAACCTGCTGAGAGCAGCCACGCAACCGGCAAGCCTCCTGACATCCTTGACGCGCTTTGGTGCTTCGATCTGCTCAATGCCTTGATCTTGTCGAGATTGGCTTCAATTCCCCGCTGAGATACAAAGAACCCGAGAAGCTTGCCGGAAGGGACTCCAAACACGCACTTCTCGGGGTTGAGCTTGAGGTTGATCTTGCGCAGACGTGCAAACGCCTCATCCAAATCCTGAACCAGAGTCGCTCTGTCCTTGCTCTTGACCACTATATCATCCATGTAGGCTTCTACATTTCTGTGTATCTGTGGTCCAAAGGCATCATCGACTACCCTTGCAAAGGTTGAACCAGCATTCTTCAAACCGAAAGGCATCCGTATAAAGCAGTACGTGCCACATGGCGTAATGAATGTGGTTTTCTCTTCATCCTCTTCTGCCATGAAGATCTGATGATATCCTGAATATGCATCAAGAAACGAAAGCAGATCGCATCCGGCGTGGAGTCAACAATCTGGTCGATACGCGGCAAGGGAAATGGGTCCTTGGGACAAGCTTTATTAACATCTGTGAAGTCAATACAAAGTCTCCATTTCCCATTAGCCTTGCGTACCACTACCGGATTGGCCAACCACGTGGGGTGGAGGACTCCTCGACAAGCCCCGCCGCTTCCAATTTCTTGATTTCTTCGCTATGAACTCTTGGCGCCCACTTTTGTTTCCAAACTTTTTGCTTGACGGGCCGCGCGCGAGGACAGACAGCTAGGTGGTGCTCAATTACTTTCCTGGGAACACCGGGGATATCAGATGGTTGCCATGCAAACACATCGACATTCGCCCGCAGGAAAGCAACGAGCTCGCCTTCCTATTTGGGATCAAGCGTGGCACTGATGGTGAAGGTACCACCAGTGCCGTCCTCCTTGGCGGGCACTTTCTTGGTCTTTGGCGGAGCTGTCATCGTCTTGTTGCACTTGCCGGTGGAGCTCGATGGTGCGTCCTCGACGGTAGCGCAGCACTCCGAAGAGGTGCGCTTGCCGGAGTGGGCAACAGAGCTCTTGCCGGACCTAGTGGTCTTCTTCCCCCCGGGAGCTTCAGCGGTAAGTGGTTTGTTATCTGTCGCAGCTGCTGCATCCCGGTAAATCTTGTCGGCGCAGATAAGTGCATCTTTCTTGTCGCCATGGACAGAAATGACGCTTATCGGGCCAGGCATCTTGAGTAGGTTGTAAGCATAATGAGAGGCGGCCATGAACTTGGCGAGTGCCGGACGGCCAAGTATGCCATTGTAGGGCAATGGGAAATCGGCGACGTCGAACGTGACCCTGTCAGTTCTGAAGTTGAGCTCGCTGCCGAACGTTACTGGCAACGCGATCTTCCCCTTGGGCTTGCTCCTTCCTGTGTTGATTCCTTGGAAAGTACCAGTTTCTTCGAGCTCGCTGTCAGGGATTTGAAGTTTCTGGAGCACTGCAGAGGAAATCAAATTCAGGCCGGCCCCGCCGTCAACCAACATCTTTGTGACCTTGAGGTTGCAGGTGGTTGGTGAGACCAACATCGGCAAACACCCGACCGCAGTGACGCGATCAGGGTGATCCTCAATGTCAAAGATGATGGGCGTGCTGGACCACTTCAGAGGTTTGCGTGACTCTATGGATGGTTCTGCTGCATTGACCTCACGCATCCATTGCTTGAGTTGGCGGTGCGAGGTATGCAGAGATGCACCACCATCAACGCAAAGGACCTCTGTTGCCTTTTGAAACTCATGCTCATCAGCTTCATCGTCCTCATAGTCCTCGTCATCTTCATCTTCATCTTCTTCCTTGTCGCGGCCACGGGGAGGTCTATCTCCTTGCCGCTGTTTGGCCTTGCCGCGGCGTCCTCCCCGACCGGGTCTCTTTTTACTTGCTGCACCTGCACCTTCTTGGGCCTTCTCTTTATCTCGCCGCTCGTATTCAGCTCTCTGTAGCTCAACAAGCTGCTCGGCTTTCTTGCAGCTTTGGAGATCGTGGCCCTTAGTGCGGTGGATTTTACAGTACTGCTTGTTGGAGCCGTCAGGCTTGTCGGCGGCCGCCACAGCTTGGCGGTCGGCGTCAACGGCAACCTCCTTGCCGGAGCCAACGGCCTTGGCTATGTTGGCGGTACCATCCTTGCCGGACTGCTTGACAACTAGTACTTCTTGGTTTTTCTTCCTCCTACTGTTCCGCCGCCGGCTATTCCTTGCCGGGGCGGTCCCCTCACTGTCAGATTCTGCTCCCACACTCTCTCCTGGGAGCCTTCTTCCTTCTTCAGCGCGTGCACACTTGTCGGCCAGGGCGTAGAGCTCAGCGTCTTTCACTTTGCACATCGCCATCTCCTCCCTCATCCTGCGATTTCGTACATTCTGATGGAATGCACTAATCACTGCAGCAGGGTGGACGTCTAGGATGTTGTAGTGCACTCGACTGAATCTCTGGATGAATTTGCGCAGAGACTCCCCTTCCTTCTGGGCAAGCAGGTGGAGATCACTCTCCTGGCCATGAGGCTTGTGGTCACCGTGAAGGCGCCAACAAACTGATGGCACAAATCTGCCCAAGAAGAAATAGAGCCATCCAGCAAGTGCATGAGCCAAGATCTGACGTTTGGCTTGAGCACCAAGGGGAAGTAGTTGGCGAGGATCTTGTCGTCTCGTCCCCCCGCAGCTTGCACCGCGATGGTGTAGATGCTGAGGAACTCCGATGGGTGTGTCCTGCCGTCGTACTTCTCCGGCACATCTGGTTTGAAGTTTTTCTTGTCGGGCCACCGGACTTGCCGCAGCTCACTAGTGAACGCAGGGCAATCTACCGCGTACGGCAAGTCACCTGGTACCCCTGGCGCATGCATATCGACAGTGGGCCCGGCGCGTTGGTCAGATTGACGGCGCGCTTCTCTTCGGCGCTCGATACGGGTTCGAGCGTCCTCTTCTTGTCGTTCCCGAAGAACTTGGCGTTGGTCGCGACGAGCTCGCGGATCCGACGACGCCGTGGAGTCGCTGTCGAGGTGGATCCGGCGAGTTGGCGATCTTGGCCTTCGGGAAGGGGAGTGTACGGTGGGTGCACCCCCGCAAGTCTCGTCGCCATCGGCTCGCGCCTTGTCGCCCCGTCGTGGCTGCGAAGCGCTTGGTTGCCGCGGGACGTTGCCGTTGGCAAAGCCGATGAGACTTTGAATTGTGGCCCTCCATTCGTCGGCCTTATCGGCCGTCGGAGGGTAATCTAGTAGTAACTGAGCTCTCGCCAAGGCTTCCGCTGGTGTGGTTGGCGGCAACAGCGTACGGAGCGAAGAACGGGATGTGCTCGGACTCCTAACCAAGTTAGGAGGAGCAGCATCCCACTCGTACCGGCATGCTGGGGGGCATGCGGGTCTCGAGGGCCTCGGGATCCTCCAGCTTGGCCTTGATCCAATGAGCGTATGGCGCCACGAGTATCATGGCGCTGTCGATCCCGCGCCTCCTGCGAAGGACGCGGTGCAGATTCGGACGCCGACGCTTGCGCCGCCTTGTCCTTGGACCTGGCGGCCTCGTGGGCTCTCTCAGCGATGCCGGTTCCTCCGCCAGCGTTTCCCCCACCGCCTAATGGCTCCGGTGGTGGTGGGTTCGACGCGGACGGCTCAGCTGCTGCCGAAGGCTTCTTCTTCGGCGCCATGTCGACGAAGATGTCGATGGAGTTGCTCGTGCGACCACCGGATCGGGTTCACACGGCCTCGACGCCCCCTACCTGGCGCGCCAAAGATGTCGGGGGAGAGCTGATCGTGCCCCACGAGCACCTATGGGACCTGGGTCCCTTGTGGTTCGGAGGGGGGCGGAGATCGCGCAAAGAGCGGATCGAGGCGATGCACACGAGCGGGTTTACCCAGCTTCGGAGCTCTCCGGAGAGATAATACTCCTACTGCTGCTTTGTGGATTATCTTGTGTTCTTGCTAGGGAGCAATGCTGGCTACAAGACCTAGCATGAGTGTGATGAACTAAGCTGGAGCTGGATTGGAAACCAGCCGAACCCCTTCTACGTTGCCCCTGGGCCTCCTTTTATAGGCACAAGGGGTTACCACATGTGGCAAGTAGACAAGGTTACAATGGTAAAAACCTAGGTTGGTACACCGCTTTGTACAGTGTACAGTAATCTATACCTAACTCTGACGGCAAGGGACAAGGGCCATCAATGCCCGTCTCAGTCGCCCGAACAGTGTAACAGGGACCGTCAAGTGCGCCTCCGTCCGCCACGATGGTAGCTTGTCAGCGCCGTCTGTCGCTACTCCCCGCTGGCTGCACAGCTCGTCGACACGCGTATTTGGGAGAACCCCGTGGTGACACGTTGGCGGGTGAGCTGGAGCGGAGATGAAGAGAGGTCGCCCGCCCCGGCAAGCGCCTTGCCGCGGCGGGAACCTTGTCGCGCTTGGGGGTCCAGCGCGCCAGCCTTCCCCGACAAGCTCCTCTTGCCGGGGCCTTGTTTCCTTTGCGCCCTGAGTGGCCTTCCCGGCAAGCTCCTCTTGCCGGGGTCTTGACTGCTTTGCTCTTGAATGGCTCCAAGGGAGCTACTGAGGATCTTGGCGGCCATCAGGCCGGCCCGGCCGTGGGGCGCTGCAACTGTCCGTGCACGAGTTCGGGG
The DNA here is from genome assembly GCA_021605145.1 of Aegilops bicornis. NCBI lineage: Eukaryota > Viridiplantae > Streptophyta > Magnoliopsida > Poales > Poaceae > Aegilops > Aegilops bicornis. Next base: position 676,381,566 of record CM038674.1, read on the forward strand.
TACTAGGGTACCCCTACTCTAGTACACAGACAGAGCCTAATGAATAAATACTTTGAGTCATAGAGTTTTGTTGTGATGCCATGTTGAATTTGCACATATCGAGCATATTGTGTGTATGTTTTGAAATGCTTGGTATGTGTGGGATCCGACAACCTAGTTCTTTATTCTTGGTAGTGTATCTTATGGGGAAATGTCTCCTAGTGCTTCCACTGAGCCATGGTAGCTTGCTACTGCTCCGGAACACTTAGGCAGGCCGCCATGTGTCCTTCTTCGTTCCTGTGTCTGTCCCTTTGGGGAAATGTCACACGTTGTTCCTTTAAGTCGTTGTAGCTTGCTACGACTTGGTTCATACGTTGATGACCGACACGTTCGTTGCTGGGTCATGTATGCCTATCCCTGTAAGTTAGTGCCACTTTGGATTCACGACTAGTCATGTCGGCCCGGGTTCTCTGTCATATGGATGCTAGCGACACTATCATATACGTGTTCCAAAATGCGGAAACGGTCCTTGGCCAGGTAAGATGGCACCCGTGGGAATACCGTGCGTGAGGCCGCAAAGTGATATGATGTGTTACATGCTAGGTTGGTGTGACTTAGGATCGGGGTCCTGACACTGTTCCACAATATTCTTCTGATTTGCGCATTCTTATATTCATTGTGATTACGTACAATATCTGTAGAGCATGAAAACATAAATAGTAGTGAGATTATCTTCGTAATGCAGAGGATAGTGTAATATAATAGAGGCTCCCTGTAAACCCTTGTGTGCTATCACTTGATTCTGATGAGAGAGCCCATGTGTGCTGTAATATGGTAAGTAGATAATATAATCAGGCACAACTACACAAAAAAATAGGCTCCCTGTTGGGGGCTCCAGATGTAAGGATAGTTGGTAGATGATAGGTTCATATTATACCGTATAGAAAGTTTATTGCAAAACCATGATAACGAGAGCGCAGAGCCAGTAGGCAGATCATAGTGTAGATAATAGGGGTACACCATAACCACCATAAATAAATCAGGAAATCGGAATTGGCTGGAAAACATAGGGTTTTGCCGCTACTAATATGCAGCCTATCGATCACCTACAGGCCAGCTCTATTCATCTGAAGGCGCACAACTGTTACTATCAGTTTAGTCTATCAAAGACCGCGCAGCTCCCACCATTTCCGGGGTATTATGGCAGACCAACTCGAAGTGTGAAATCATTTTGCAGAACCGGCCCAATAGAGGTGTCGACTGCAGATGTACCTGCTCCCCTTCCTGACAAGGAACATACTGTGCTTCCCATACAGAACACCGCACGGGCCGCCGGCTGAACCACCGGCCCCCACCTGATGTGTTCCTCCTCCACCCCCACCCCGACCCCCGATCCAACCCGCGTCGAGTTTTCTTTGTTCGGCGAGGCCCCACCACCGCCCCCACAACCACCGTCCCCACACGAGCCCCTTTCTTCACACAGGCGAACTCCGGCGAGCTCTCAAAGATCGACTGACCCAATTTTGAAATTTAGTCTACTGTCGTTTAACTAGTGTGGAATATAAAAGGGGAAAACCATAAGCATTGCGAGTATAGTGGTGAGCGTGCCATGGCAGATCTGAAGGTGCAAACCGGACAAAGGCAACTTCGCAACCAATGTTTGCTTTCAACTAACAAGTAAGTGATGGACAAGAAATCAGAGTAAAGCAGTGGCGATCTATTTTCTTGCTGCGATAAAAAAGTTGAGTAGTACGAAAGAGTACCGCCTCTGGTGTGGCGCCGTGTATGCATCTGCTGAGAATTTGACGGTGTTGTGGTAGCGATGGCTGTCGGCAGCGTGGAAGCAGATCTAGGAGGGTAGACGGTGGTGGCGGGGCGCGGTGGACGAGACGGTCATGGGAGCGGCGCCGGCAAGGTGGACCATGGCGGGGATGAAGTGAGAGGACGGGATGCAAGGATCCCTGTCCGAAACCGTGGATGAGAGAGGTCGATCTCTTGTAATGGCCGAGGGCGTCAGGGTATCAGCTCCGGCATGGTGGAGGAGGACGGCGGTGGATGGGGTGGTGGACGGAGGACGTTGGGGTGGAGAGGGTATTTTGGCGCCCACGGAGTATGAATGGGGCAACGGAGGGAGAGAGAGGAAGGGGGAACCATGTCTTCAGGGTGCGCTTGTCTCAAATGCGAGGAAATTTACAAACTTATCCCCCGTTTAAAATTTCCTACATCACAGCAATATTTGTCGGTTGGGGATAGGACGGTAATCTCGCATACACCGAATATTTGCCGACGAGAGTTTGTGTTTGGCGCCCACCGTGTATGAATCAGGGAGGGAGTCGATTTCGGCCGAGGAGACACTGTGTTTTGGCGCCCACCGCGTATGAATCCAGGTGAGAGGCAGTTATGTCACGTTTGAGTGAAATTACAAACCTACCCCTATCGAAACCTATAGAAATCGAGCCGATAGGCTTTGCGTGGCAGGGATAGGCAGTAATTTCCATCTCGCAGATTTTGGTTTCGGGCGGTTACTGCGACTTTCCCCGCTTCGTTCAAATTTTTGCAGAGCAAGAGTGCACGTTTACCGTGCCAACTTAATTCGAATCCAGTTTGTATTCTATTTTTGTTCAGGCAGGATCATTTTCGATTGGAATAAAATTCTATATACATCAATATATATATATATATATATATATATATATATATACTTTCTTTCAAAAGCACAACACCCTTTATACATAAATATGGTTTGCAAATGGCATGATCTCATATTCATAAGGCTGTATCCATCTTAATTTGGATTTTCAAATATTTGAAACCACTTTATGTTGAAATCGAATGTATGCATTCCTCGCTAACTGTCTCCAATTAATGTGTGTTTCATGCGGGTTTTTATTTGTTTACTTCTCAAACATGTATAATGTGGTTCACACACGCAACATATAGTGTAATCCCATTTAGACATTAATTGCATATAAACCATGCATTGTCTCTAATTAAAGAATCTATGGATCACTAATATTGATAAACTATAAAACATTACACGTGTCCCCAAATTCAAATGAATATGCATGTTTGATACACCAATTTGCGTTATGATATTATCGATGTCGTGATCTCTAGTTTAAAATTTTTAATCCCCTTTAATCCATATATTCGTCTCATAATGCTATCACTCATGCTTATATAGGAGTATATCTCTAGACCTATACGTGTTCATCGTCTCTCTCGGGTATCTCTCGTGCTACCTATATGTCGACAATGATCTTTTATCTTCATAACATATTGACGGTACTCTCTCCCTCGACCTCCATCACTCTATCTCTCTCTAAGTATATCTCGCTCCATGCTATGTGTCTCTAACTATGATTCTCTATGTGAAATTTCTTTATCTCACACAAACACAAACTTCTCCCGGGGTCTCATTTCTCTCTACTATTCCCCTGTGTGCCACTTGCACACACCCTCTCACATAGAGATGTCTTTCGCTCCTTAGGTATGAGAAGCTATGACTCTTCCTCTTAAATATCTCTTTCTCACACACAAACACAAACTCTGTCTCCCAGGGTCTCATATCTCTCCACTATTCCCTTGTATGTCGCTCACATACACTCTCTCTCCCCAGAGATATCTTGTGTTCCCTCATATGTCTCTCTAGCTATCACTCTCGTTGTGAAATATCTTTCTCTCTCGTAGACACAAAAATCCGTCTCTCGGGATCTCATTTCTCTCCGATATTTGTTTGTATGTGAGTCACATGCACCCTTTCTCCATCTCTCTCACACCCACACACATAACTCAGCCTTCTGATCCACTCGACTCCTATCTCTAACGCACACTAGCTAGCATCTTTATCTTTCTATTTATCTCTTTCTCCATCAACCTTCTTTCTCGCCCTCACTCTTGCTTCCTATCACGCACACTATGTATGTTTCTCTCTACATGTAGTCAAGTGCCCTCTTTTTATCTTTCTCTCACACACACATAACTTCACCCTCTGAACCACCCGGTGGTCATCTCCAACACTCAAACTAGCCGATGTCACTCTAGCTAGCATTTCCATCTCTGCATCTATCTGTAATTTCTCCGTCAACATTTCTTTCTCGCACGCACTCTTGCTTCCTATCACCCACACTATATATGTCTCTCCATACATGCATTTATAGGTTGATATCTTTTGCACAATTGTTGTGTCTCACTCCCTCTACTCGCCATAGAGGCATGCTCCAACCGACGCCACTATCTCTTAAAGACAAAAAACACATGCTCAATTGTCGGGCCTTCTTTCCTGCACTCTCACATGCATGCATATTGTCATACCGATCCGTCTCTCCCATGTCATTGATCTTATGACTTATGTCTTCTTTCTTTTATCTCGATCATGCGCACGTGCGCACACACATATCCACGTATACATGTATACCTCTCACACATGCACGTTCAAGGTCTCTATGTCTCCATACGTAGTTAATTACCCTCAACCCTAACACCACATTGAATCGTTCTCTTCTTGTGTGCACATAACTTCCGTCCGGATGGGTAAAACACACACTCACACTTAAGAATCTCCTTCTAGCTACCCCCCCTCTCACTCTTCCCCTATATCCCCGAACTAATAAGACCATCCCTTCGTTTAATTACCGCCTACATGCACCATCGATATATAGTAGTCTTCCTTGGTGTCTCTCAAACAAACACGTTCTCTCGATGTCGACTCCTCTCACGCGCACACACCTTCTCTTCCCTCTCTATGGGCATTTTCTCTCTCGCACCCCATCATTGGTGGCCTCTGCCATACACATCACCTCTCTATGATGAAGCCACACACACTTAAATTACATTCGCCACCGAGGACCCCACGTCACACACACACACATGCACACACACACACAAACAAACACACTCCGCACACACGCACACACCCACCCACCCCACCCCCCACACACACTAAGACTCCATCTTACACACACACGCACGCACCCACCCACCCACCCCCAGACACACACGCACACACTAAGACTCCATCTCACACACACATGCTCTAGGCGAAGCATTTGTTCCTACCACCCTTGTCCAACCTTACCCGTATGATAAACAATCACCTTAATTTACTTGTATAACATGGACAAATTCCACTTTACTTTAGTAGTTAGCAAACTTATCATCTCTACTCTTATAAAAAACCGAGTTGGTGATGATGGTGTGCATGCCATCTTGTAATATAGACAGTCCGATCTATATCTGACGGATAGAAAGCAAACTATGGTAATTTTACAAAAGATACCCGCGCCTCTCTCCACATCCTTATCTCCCACAACCTCATTGCTGAGCAATTAAAAAAGGAAGTCTCTGGAACAATCTAGCATGGTGGCCGCTGCCGCCTTCCGGCGCCGTCCATCCCCATGCCTCCGCCCAGATCGACCACCAATCACCACCACGCTCCACTCCTCCTCACCTTATCTCTCATTTTTCATATTTTTTGATGAAATTCTCGAGATACCAGTTTCCCGATAAAATTCTCGAGATATCATTAGTTTTTACACATGTGATTACTCCTGCATGGGTCAATCAGAACAAGTGTTTTGTAAAAAAATGCATATTGATGTTCCGTGCAATGCACGAGCATCTTGCTTGTAATTATATAACGCACATCACGAGCAGGAAGTGACATTTTTTTTACACAACCACGTTAACATGGCCACGTAAATCACTAGCTAAAGTGTAATACCATTATACTTATATCCCGATGCAAAAGGTTGAGTACATGTCCGAAGAGTAGAGTCGCACACACGCACTCTGTCTCTCAGAATCACACACACACACCAGTTACGTGACGCCCACTTAAGCAGACACGTATGTTACAATTTGTGCACCCGCGGGTACACGTGATGGTGCGCATTTATTTAAGCCGGACGGCGAACCCAAACAGTAGCTGCATTCATTCCCCTCCCGCCGCCTCTTCTCTGGTCGCCGTCGCCCGGTAGCCATGGCCCGGCCGAACGAACGACACGCCATTCTGCCGGAGCGGCGCTTTAATCTGGAAATTTTAATGGTCATGCATGCATCTTTTGTGCTAGCACTCCTATATAAGGGTTGACCGTTCGCTTCCCGCGGACGTGCGCGGGCGGTGGAAGAGGAAGGAGAAGGGAAGCGGGATGTGGAGTAAGGTTTTTTACCACAATTTCTTAGGAAACTGAGTGCAATAATTGAGTAGTTTTGCAAACTACCAGTACTACACCTGAAACGGTTCAAAACCAATACTCCCTTGCCAGCGCGTGCTTCCTGCATGAAACGGTCAGCATTGTCCTGTAGCGTAAGTGCCGCATTAATGCCCGCCAGAGCGGATGCGGCCTCTCACTAGCGCCGACTTTGAAGCAGCGCGACGACCGAGAGAGCGTCGCTTCCCGGTGCACGCGACTCCTCCGTGTTGAGGCTGGCCATAGTTTGAATGAGTCTCCATCATGGGGAGCCATACTAACTGCACTGATATGGATCGTTCCATCTATAAAGAACACGTGGGACTGGAACTACGAGACGGACATGTACCCAGGAGTGGACGTACGAACCTGAGTAATGTAGCATAGTAAGTGAAGTAGAAAGGCACAAATAGTATGAACATGCGTGGCATATAGGCATTTATCTCTTACTACGTACCACTAAATGTTGTACGTGCAATGCACGGTGATGTTATGGAGTACGTGCCTAAGTACTCTACTACTACTGTATTAGTTGGAGGCACATATTAGGTTTTATATTTGTTTACGTGCATGCCCCGAGACCTTCCAACCAGACTTGTCTTTCTCTCCGGGTCACACTTTGTATCGTTCATACCACTAGTACTACTACTACTACGTGTGGTCTCCGACCCAGAAGTGGAGACGCTCTACCATGTTGTTCATGTCCCACTCCTTTCACGACGCAGGTGACATCCAAAGACGCGTCAGTGTTTGGCACTCCTTCGTCGTAAGAGTTGAAACGCTAGCATTCATCAGAATATATCAGCAGTGATACTATACCATGCAGTTTCCTTGCTCCTCGATATCGGAAAGAATACTTCCGTTCGCCAACATGTGGGACGTCGACCATCCTGGTCCACTTGCCATGCACGCAGAACTCCAAGGGAGAGTCACGCCGGTCGTCGCGCCGCAGTAATTATGACTAATGAGCCATCAAATCACAGGCCCAACCTTTCCCGCTGTGAAGTTGCTCAGACGAAGGAACCATCATGACTTCTTTGAATTCCGCTTCTTGAAGAAAACTATTGTATCAGCAGTGCTGCTAGCTACAGTAGTTACTCCAGCAGAGGCCTCCTTTCGTTCATAGGATAGGAATTTTATAGGAATATGAAAATCATAGGAAGTGAGATGACATGCATCTCAATTCCTATAGAGAAAGAGATGCCATTTGATGCATAGGATAGGAATTTTTCCATTGAGTATAGGCTAATGTACTGGTAATTTGCTCTAAAAACCACAGTAGTAAATAGTAGTACTAGTACATGCTCGCAGTCGGACACAGACACACACACTAACTACTAGTACTACTACTTCTCACATGCTGGCCAGACACCGTCGTTCTCCTTCCCGGCTTTGTCGGCGACACCCCACCGTGCTTGGATCTCTGCCGACCTCTCCAGAAAGCGCTGCAAGGCCCTCTTCTTTCTTGCGGCGGCGGTCCTCTCTTTTATTGAGTGCTTTTTGACTTCTCCACTCCCTCTGTGCGGCTTTGGCCGCCTCTTACTCTACCGCCCATTAGGCCTTGGCAGCTTAAAATTCCGCCCACGTAGGTGTGAGGTCGCGAGCGGCAATGAACTCGGCACGGTGGGATGCCATCGCTTCCCTACCATTTTGTTTGCGGTCGTGGGCAGCGAGGAACTCGGCGCGGCGGGATGCCATCGCTTCCTTACCGGTTAGTGTGCGGCACGGTGGCATGAACGACGGTTGGTGAGAGCTCTGGGGTGGAGTGTCCGGACAACTGTATAGTGCATTGGTTTGTCAAGAGCTCAAGGACAGAAGACAAAGGAAATTTCGATTCCCCTTCAATCTTGGTCATTTATTACCGAGTAAAATGCATTGGCGGTCATCGAACTTGTGTTGATAGCTCACTTTGATCATTATATTATACGTGATGCACACATTAGCGCACACCATCCAAAGAGGCAACTAGCATGTATGCGTGCAGACACTCACACTCACGCTGTCAAACCATGCTAATGCATACACGTCGCCCTCTCAATCAAAGACCTGCTCATGGCGCAACGCAAACGGTGAGCCCTTCACTTGCGTGCCCCGGAGGTGCCTGACATTACTGTTTAGACGTTTGATGTAGGCCTCCGCGAACGCCGAGCATGTATTCACCTGGCTCAACACCAACGGTCATACTCGGGACTCGGCGCCTTGCTCGTATATCATCCATCACAACGACAATATATAAAACAGCCTAGCTAGAGAGGGTACTATGGTATGGAGTATGTACTATCGTGAGCGACCGATCATAGTGCCACTGCACACGAGTGTGTCTCTGATCGATTCATCCATTATTCATAAGTTATGCATGGTTGTGTGGTGTCTAATGGTGGTCTTTGCAGGCTAGCTGGCGACAAGACCGGTTGCATGGACGCCTAGTTGTCAAAACGTGCCGCATACACTTCAAAGGCTCGTCATCCATGAGTTCACGTTTTACCACCACGCCAGTGTCTGACCGCCCTGGCCTACTGAAACCCCTTCCATCGCTAGCGTGCGCTTCTCGCCTGAAACGGTCACTGTCTCTCCAGAACATCAATGCCGGATTCACCGGACTTAACTGCAGGTGCAGTTGGCGTGTCGTTGACATGCGGGCCAGATGCCCGTTGGGCCCACATGTCAGTGACACAACACACCTGCAGTTAAGTCACTAAAGCAGCATCCGCATTCATGCCCGACGAACCTACTCCGGCGCCAGCCGTCCATCCGTCCACCGCGGCTCATTGCCATTCGCCCACTATATTAACTTGAGCCCCAGCTCCCAACCATAGCCAAAGACCCACACTCATTCTCCTCGAGTCCCTTCCTTCTGTCAGCACCACTCCAACCATGGCCTCCTAGCGCTCCAAAGCTCTCTTGGACGTACTGTCGCAGGAGCAGACGAAGGACATTGGTGGCTCCGCTCCGGGCGCGCTCCAAAGCTCTCTTGGACATACTGTCACAGGAGCAGATGAAGGAGATCGCCGGCTCCCCCCGGCAGCCCTCCGCCGCCACTACCACGAAGCCGGCGCGCGTGCCGGGCGCAGCCGGTAGCGAGGAAGAGTAGTACATGGTAGGTCGCCACCGCTCTGGTCCTAGGAAGGCCACCGCTCCTCCACTCAGTCCACGCCAAGCTTGGCGGGATAAACATCAGTGGCCGATTAGCCGCTTGACGACGACGTGGAGGCGGAGATCTTCAGAACCTTGTGCTCTGGAGGAGGAGCTTATCGAGGCGGATGAGGAGGAGGCAAAGGCAATGGCTGGCTTTCTCGGGTTCATGGCCGGACATGGTGGTCGGGCGCCGGTGATCGTTTAGATTAGGTTTACAGTAGGTTTTTGTACGTTTTGTGCGAAATATGTAATGAATTTTGTCTAGTTTGTTGGAAAAGTTTTCAAAATGTAATGAATTTCATCCGGTTAATTTGAAATTTGCTTTATTTGCACGAATTTCGTCCGGTTAGTTCATATAGTTGTCGAAAGGTATGCGGGCAGCATTGGATGGCATCCATTAGTGTCCTCGGACAGATGCCAGTGTAAATTTGTGGGCCAGCGCTGGAGATTAACAGTGCTCCGTTATTTGGCAGGGAACAATTATCCCTCGATCAAAATCAGATTCGCCATGTTTCACACTCCTGCCACGTAAGAGTGTAAACTTTTTCTTACATAAAAATGGAGCAACTGGACGACACCGTATCACATCATATAACTCAAACTAGTCCGCCTAACACGAGGGAAAGCACCGCCCTCATCATTTTGTTCTGGATTTCTATCGATTGATCGCATGAAAATGTTTCGCTTTGCAAGTTCAAAAGAAAAGGGGGCACACTTACGACTTGTACGCGCCACACCCCCGACAGTCCGGCTCGCACGCCGCTCACTAGAAGGTACACGTGTTGTCTTGCAATTTCACTGACATGTGGGACTACAATTGAATAAACCGTTGATAGCCGAAATCTAATTGCTCGACGGGCGTTGGCTGAGAAGAGAGAGACGGGGGAGGAGAAGAGATCGCCTGCCGCCGCGCACGGACTCCAAGAAATATATGGTGATAATGTGAGGTGGGCCATGCGGGAGTCCGGACCGCTTCCAAGCCCTCCCCCCTCAGACGCCAGCTGCCCGCATTCATAACAAGTAGTACCAGTAAAATACTGGCCTATAAGCCCGCTTTTGTGGAGGAGAGAGAGGCATTGACAAAGTCAAGGAGTGGGCTCTGCAAGAGCCCGTCTCTACACGTGCTCCTAGGTATATTAAAACTAATTCTACAAAAAAGAGGCATAAAAAACAAGTGTGTCTAAAAAAAGAAAGGTAAAAAACATTTGAGAGGAAATAGATAGAGAGAAAGTGAGAAAAAGTTGTAACCTTTATAGCCAACCTTATAGTCAACACTATGGTAGTATTACATGAGGAAGGAGGGAGTGGCGCACATGCCAAGTTCACTGGACTGTCGTGTTTCACACTCCTCCGTCATAATAGTGGAGACAATAGCTTTCATCAAAAATAACTTACTGTACCCGCAATACTGCTACCACACGCGAAGACTGGACGACACTGTACCACGTCATATCACTGAAACCCACTAAGCTAAACTAGCCCGCCTAGGATTTGTACTCCATCCGTTTCAAAGTTAGTAGTACAAAGTTGATTAATCTATTTTGGAACGGAGGGAGTACGTCTCTGTACTGCTATGATTTTGTGTTGTACGTCTCTGTACTTTTGCTACGATTTTCCAACCCTATGAACCAAATGAGGCCTAAATGTATGTGTATCGACTATTGTCTGGTCGATCACTAAACCTACAATTTTAGGAGCTTGGGCTATTGGCCGATCAACGACGGATAAGTATAAGCGTACCACGAGCTCATCAGCCCCAACGTTTCTCTTCGATGAGTGTTTTGCAAGTACTATAGCTGGCACAATAGCTAGCCTACTAACACCAAGAATCATCAAACAAGCCCTACTGATAGGATAAACAGTTCAAACTTACAACTAAGCATGCGATATATTACATCAAAAGCTGGTGAGGATACATCTGTTTCCATAACTCGGAGAGGGTACGCATGATTCACTATCAAACAAAAGTAGCAAGTACCGCCCACACAAGACAGTGCACTAGCCCTAAGATGGTTTGGTAACACGCATCGTTTTGGTAATTAAACACAGGGCAATGCAAACTACCCTTAAGGATTAGCGCGACCAAATATTTCTTGTCATCGATCTCTCAAGCAATGACCACAGCACGGACAGCGGCATGGGAATCGATCTCTGGGGCAATGTCCACATGACTAACCGCGACATCAGAATCGATCTCTGGGGCGATGTCCACAGGATGGACAGCGACATCGGAATCGATCTCCGGGGCGATGTCAACAGGACAGACAGCGACATCGAAAACGATCTCTCGGGCATTGTCCACAGGACGGGCCGCGACATCGGAGTCATCAAGGACGTCCACCGGCACCTGCACAACCCTAACATATTAGCAAGCACATTGTAAATAATCAAAAACCACAACAATGGTAAGCCATTATTTTTTAGCTTGTGCAGCTCACCGGGGGATCCCATCCCTCCGGGGGCCATCTCCTCGTCCTCGATGGGGGCCATCACCTTGCCAGGGGAATACTTCTTCTCAACGGCGACTATCTCCTCAAACTCGGCCTTGAGCCTCGCATAAGTGGCCATTAGAGTTTCTGGGGTAGGCACGGTGGGGCCCTTGCTATTCTTCCAACTTTCTTTGAGGAGTTCGTCTGCCAACATTGTCAACTCTTTGGCCAGTGCTTGTTTCTTGGAGTTCTTCATCTCTATGGGTTGGCCCGCCAACATGATCAACTCATTGGTCGGTGCTCACTTCCTAGAGATCGCTGTCTCCAGTGGGTTGTCCGCCGACAACTCTTTGCCTAGTGCTCCAGGATCCATCAATGAACTGACAAACAAAAAGCAATCGAAAGGAAACCACAATTGCAATGAAAACGGGAAAATAATAGGTTGTGAGAATCGGTCGGTGCTTCGCAAAAAGAAGATTCTTGGAATGAAAATATAGCAGTGTCACTGGTTAGTCACCTTTCTTCCGTCGGTACAGAAGAAAATGGCAGAAGTGAGTAGCCTGAAGTGAGGTTTTCTTCAAGAAAGCGGAGAAAGGGCTTCAATGAGCGTTCCAGTGAAATGATGGTTGCTTCGCCCAAATTCAACCGAGGCCACTTTACCACTGCTGGTAAAGGTGGGTTTTGTGATATGACGGGTCATGACGGCCACACCGGGGTGACCGGTGAGTCTTAACTGTAGTACCTCGCTGTGATTTGGTGGATGGCACGCAGGCCCGGATGCTTCGATGCCCCGCATGTAGATAGAGCGGCTAGTCATATAGGAGTGCTCAATATTGTGAACCGCGACCAAGGCGGAGAGGAAAACGAGAGAACTATGTAATTAATGCATGAGTTTAATTAGGGTAGTTTTGTAAAGTACGAGATACATTCCTCCAATCACAAAATGCCTTGGTTGATGAGATTTGAGATTTGAGCCAGTACTGCACGCGGTGTAGTCTAGTCACTTGTTGAAATCTCTAGAAAGGCAAATACTCCTTTCCGGTTTATACTAGTACTACAATAGTGGGCTCTAATAGCAATTTTGTCTCATTCAAGAGCCTAGCTATATGCATGCTCCAAGGCTCTGCACCACGCCCCACCCCTACACAAAGACTGCCATGCGAGCGTTCGCAACTGCCACGTGCGGGTTGCGGTTGGCTCTTCGCCTCTTCGAGAAGACGAACAATGATGTTACTACTACTTCTACATTATCGAATCCACTATTGCATGTCCGTCCACCGCGTGCGGGAGGGATATCCACCGCGCGCATGGGCGAGGGAGAAGGCGTGTAGTAGTAAAATCAAGCTTCTCCTTGTTGTACGAGTTGACACGACACATCATAGCACTGGCCCCACATGGTTGCCTCTAAACTTGGCTGATAGACCCGCAGTGCACAATACTCCATTTTCTGCAACCTCTAACATTTATCCCACCACAAATTAAAATATATATTCCTGTGTTGAGCAGATGAGTGTGCAAACTAGAATCACCAGGATGACAGGTAGGGCCAGAAGATTATTTTAATAAAAAAAGCATGGAGCCGACCCCAACGATTTTAAGCTTGCAGGCATGGTACACGGTATCCTGGACTACTCTATACATGAAACTGCCACACGAGCGTCCGGGCTGCGCTTGGCTCTTCGCCTATTCGGGAAGTCAAACAATGATGGAGTACTACTGCAGTGGATGAGTACTACAGTATGCTTCTGGCTATCTGACACCGATTGAACTGCAGTATGTCCACCGTGTGCGGGAGGGAGAGTGTTTAGTGAACGAAAAAGCTTCTCCTAGTCCTGCCAGCCACCACGCTCATGGGCAAGGGAGGGACGCATCTTCATTGACTTACTGCTCCTGCCTTTGCTTTTATGACAGGTGGGCCCAACTGGTGGGTGGCCCACCTGTCATGCAACCAAAGGCAGGTGCGGTTAAGGCGAGAGGGTGTTGTAGTGATCAAACTTCTCGGTCTTGTACAAGTTGACGCGACACATCAAAACACTGCACTCGATATATTTTAATAATTTTCTTTTACCGATGCATTTGTTACTCCCTCCGTTCCTAAATATAAGTCTTTTCAGACATTTCAAATGGACTACAACATACAGATGTATGTAGACATATTTTAGAGTGTAGATTCACTCATTTTGCTTCGTCTGTAGTCACTTGTGGCAATCTCTAAAAAGACTTATATTTGGAAACGGAGGGAGTACAACAAATGCTTGCATGCCGTGACTTTCCTTTTGATACTTGCATGTGTTGATTTGATGCACCTTGCCAAATTTTGACTATAAAATTAACTAACCAAAGGTTCCTGCATGTCACAAAAAATTACAGGGCTGTTTGGATTGTGACTATGTTTGTCTTATGTTGCCGCATTATTTTTGCCACACTTGCCTAACTTGGGTTGCTCAAATTTTTAGACCCACTTTGGCTTGCCTAAGGGAATCTTGCCACACTTTTTGTGTCTATGACATGTCGGGTTCACTGCGAATAAAATAATTCTTGTCTTAGGTGTGCCTAGAACCAAACACCCACCTAACTTGGTCAAATTTTCCTAAGGTGAGGTGTGGCAAAGTGTGGCAATATGTGACTGGAAACCAAACAGCCCCTACATCATTGAAAACTATGTTCAAATACGAATCAAACTACATAATTTTTGTTAACATGCACTAACTTTTTGTTAGTTAAATCTTTGGTTAAAATTTAGCACCAATTACAAAGGGGCCCAATAAATATTGTACTCTCACATTTTGTTTTGAGGATACTCCCACATACTCCGTCAGTTCCCAAATATAAGTCTTTTTAGAGATTCTAACAGGTGACTACATACGGAGCAAAATGAATGAATCCATACTTTAAAATATGTCTACATACATCCGTATGTTGTAGTCCATTTGAAATGTCTTAAAAGACTCATATTTAGGAACGGAGGGAATAGAAAATATAAATAATAATGCATGTTGGGGAAGCCCACGTTTCCGATAATTTTATCCGTGGGCTTGTTCATAATTTTTATGAGGGGGTGGTTGTTCATTTAATGGAGGGTGTTGTACCTGACTTGAACAATACAAAGTGCGACTTGGCACACCGTAACACCACTTGGAATAAACGGGTAGCTATCTCAGAAAACAATCAATAACTAAAAAACGGCGACCTGGCACGTACAAATTTCAAACGATTGTTTTGATGGAGTGAAAAAGGAAAACTACGCCACTACGTATATATAGGCCGGAGCCTCCGCGCCTGCTTGCTAGGGTTGCTCTATTCACACACTCTCATCCTCTCCAGATCTAAACACGATAACGGTGGTAACACTATCTTTCTCCCTTCAAAAAACACTGTCTTTCTATCCTCACCGCTGGTTACAGATCCGGACGTATCCTCCTCCGCCGGTGAAGGGGAGGAGGGGCAGCGTTTAGGCCATCGTCGATAGCGAGGGAGGAGACCCACTGCCAGTTGCACCGTTATCTCTGGCCGAGCATAGGCGCGGGAGGTCCTCCGATCCCTTCATCATTGCCCTAGTGTGGGCGGATCCGACCTCCCGCCGCCCACCTATCCACATCCCGACGACCTTCAGGTATATCTTCCTTCGAAACCGCCTTATCTCTACTTCCCCAGCTCTCTACGTTGCTACATGTGCATCATTTTCTGCCTCTCAGCCCCTCTCGATCGGATGGTACAACGTCACCTTTTTTTCTATTGTTAGAGGTAAAGCTACTTCATGGAGTCGAATCTTGTACTTGGTTCAAACAAGAAATAAAGTGGGGTGGGGGAATTTAGTATGTACATCGGACATGGTACAGACAGGAAGGAAAGGGGGTGAAAGTAGTACAGATTGGTGATCCAACCGGTCTCTTGGTCGAAAAGGGAAATATCGGGGTAACGCTGTACACAGTGCACTACTAGGAAAAAGGCTACTAGCAGCGCGGGTAAAATGGCAACTAGCAGCGTGGGTACCCGCGCTACTAGTATCGCGCTACAGCTAATAGTTACTAGTAGCGTGGGTGAAACCCGCGCTACTACTAACTTTGTTAGTAGTAGCGTGTGCCACCCACGCTAGTACTAATACAGACCCGCGCTACTACTAATGAAGTAGTAACAGCGTGCCTATAATACCAGCGCTACTAGTATCCTAAATACTAGTAGGGCATTTTTTCCCAACGCTACTAGTAACAAATTTGGAATTAAAAAAATAAAAATAGATGCAGTATTCATGAATGGAGATCAGAGACACGTCCAATGCAAAATAAATTTCACAGAACCATCTTAACACTTGAAGTGTTCATGGATGCAACATTGAACATCTCAACATGAAGAGATCACGAGGATGCACACAACCATCATTAAAAGATTGGTACCTTCCCTAGCGTTTCACCACCAACCTAACCAGACCACTTCTCAAGATGTATGTACAAAGCGTCGAGGTCCTACACCTTGAGGAACTCCATACGGTGGCGTCGTCCTCCACCTAGGTGACCTCCGAACGGTGGCGACGAGGTCCTCCACGCCGAGGACCTCCTGCGTCGCAATCACCTGGACGATAATCTGTATGACGCGGTCGCGGGGCTTCACGGTGAAGTCTGCCTCCGAGTAGTTGAAGAGCACGACTCCCATCGGGCCGCAGTAGTCCTCGTCGATCACCCTGCACCCAGTCGAGAAAGTGAAAACTTGTTAGTTCGCGCCCTCGTGCAGATCCAGTAGGGTATTTTCTTCAATTATCTGTCTCTTTTAGTCTATTATGAATCTTCAAAACGGAAAAACACCTACTAAATGCATACCCTAGCTGTACGTGTTCATGCTATCTTCTTGTTTTGGTGCATTCAAGAAATACTAGTGTATTTGAGTTATATATGCTTGAAATATTTGACAGTTAACATCTGTTCAAAATTTATCATTTCATGGATAGGGAAATCTCCAACAACGGACATCAAAAAATTGATTCCCACTGCTCTTCAAAATAGGGAATAGGCGAAGTCTATTTTTAGTTTTGATATTCCATGCCAACTTCAAGTATATATGCTAGCATGTGATCTTTGAACGTGGATCAAAATGAGATTTCAGGCTTTGTCAGCCTTACCATGATCAGTACTAAATTCTCTAGGCTGCTCAACCTTTCCCTGTAGGGACTAGGGAGCATTTCTTTCACCAGGTATCTGATTCTTAAGTTTGGGAAGCAACATGCATCCCTTTAGATAGTCATCCATATCCTAAAGAAAAAACAATATACATTTTCAGTGACTCACAATATATCATCAAATACTGCTCAGGTTTACTTCTAAGAATAATTGTTAAAGATCATCCAATGTTTTCTTACGATCTTCCACTCCGTGAAGTAGAAGCAAAAACTGAAAGCTAAACAACTAAAATTACCTTCATAGAATTCTTCAGATAGCGAACGAGCGATAGACAAAAAATATATACTTCAGATAGCAAGGAGCAGGCCAACAGGCAACAACATAAGTTTTTTAGCAGCGGCGACAAGTAACTATGGAGACATTGCAGGTGAAGAGATGAAATATGGATACTCTTCGGCCCCGACGAGCAGACTTTGTTGACAGTGGGGTACGGTGTTGGGTAGGCGACGCGGAGAGAGGCCTGCCTGGCCGGGGCCTAGCCGAGCTTTGTGCTGAGGATGTTGCCCATGGACACCTCCTGCACCAGCGCCGGGGTCGATGTTGACTCTCCAGAGATTTAAAAATGCAAGTGTGGTTCAGATGAAGGTAAGGATAATGAGATACTTGCTTCCGGAAAAACACCCATGCTCGCTTGATGATGATGATGTCTCGCTTGATACTCCCTTGTCCGCTGAGACGGCACTCTGTCGCCGCTGGCCACCAGCGGCATTCTGCTCAATGGCGGCCAAGGCATGCCTTGTGGCTGTCCAGGAAGCTCGAATCAGGCTGGACCTGAGAAGAAACAGAGCACGGTCGTGTGATGTCCTGGCTGAATCAGAGTACATTGCCTAAGGAAATAAAATGGGCAATAGGAGGAGCGTACAATAAGCAAAAGTGCAGAACAGCATTCTTAATTAAATTTGACCCTGGCAGAATACTTGGTTATCCAGTGCAAAATGGTTACCTTTTAAACTATGGAACACAAAGAATCATCATTAGCCGTCAATGCAAATCAGCTTCTCTCCATAGAGAAGAGAAGATGTCTTGGTCTCTTGGATGCATGAAGCACACCATATATGCTAATCTTATCAGAGGATTTTTTTTCAATTTAATCGATTGGACAACGTGACACTACAGTGAAACAAAACGTCCCGACTCCGAAGTCTCTATACTAATCATGACAAAATTGAATCAAACCATTAATTTGGCAGTGAGACAAGACAAGCAATTTCTGTAGCTGCAAAGAATACACACCACTTCCATCAAGGATCCCCAGGCATGTGACATGGAACACAGCGGTAGAAGCCTAAGAAACGAAGCCTGCATTAAAAACAAGGTCATTTCATAGCCGCGTGCCGAATTTCGAGAGAAACAAAAACATGCAGTTCTAGTAGCAACAAGAGCACCTTAAGGTCTGGTGAGAATTCGGGCTCGATTCTTTGCTCCTTCCTTTCGACAAGCTAAATCAGGAAAGAAAGCGTCACACACATTGACGCATTGAACAAGATGTTGGTGCTAAAGCTTTGCATACACATTGTTGAAGCTTGCATAGATTAGCTACCTGTTTGTCATCGTACATTCGCTTGGCGTGCAGAACGCCGAGCATGAGAAGGACCGCCGCCGAGGCGCCGGGCAGAAGGAATTTGCCTGAAAACCGATAGGGGCAGGCAAGCACAAACAATGTCAGCAGTGAGACGCCCTGAGTTGATGGATGGGGAAAACAAAACAGAGGAAAAAATTGACAGGGTTCAGAGATGTAGTAGAGTGAGTAATTAAGGAAAATGTGTGGTTCAGTTGTACTCCGTATCACTGAACTTGCTGCTCAAATCGAAGCCCAAAAAGGGAGAGGGAGAGGTTAAAATGAGCAGGACTGATGGAGCAGGAATCGCGGTGGGCAGCGGCGGCGCAGAGTCCGCCGGAGTCGTCCGGCCCAGTCCACTGGAGCGAAGTCTGCGATGGTCACTCGCTACACGGCCCGCCCGGAAGCTAGCAGTAGCAGCAGCGGCAGCGGCGTCGCATTCGCGGATGCCCCGACGGGGAACGCAGTCGTCGACGGCGGCGGCCGTGCAGAATCCGCGGCGGGCATGAGAGGTTGTGGGCGGGGGGGGGGGGGGGGGGGGGAGACAGATGGTGGGGGGGTTGGATGGATACCTTGGCCTGCGCCGGCGCCGGAGCCGGCGCAAGCGTGGAGGCGGCGGGAGAGGCGGAGTAGGCGGTGGGGGTTGGGGAGCCGCCATGGGAGCTGAACCTTAAGCCTCCGCATCTTCGTTTCCTTACCCGGGCGAGGCGAATTTTTGGGTGGAGCTTGGGGGAACCGGCCGATGCACGCCGGAACCGGCCGGCGTGGGTGGTGGAGGCGGCGAGGAGATCGTGGGGAGAGGAGCTGGGGTGGGAGAGTATTTTTTAGGGATGAGAGAGAGAGAGAGAGAGAGTGGTGGGTTGGGTGTGTGGATCGGGCCAGGGTGGACACGCTTAGTACTGGCATGGGGGTCTTACCTGCGCTACTACTACTTACTTAGTAGTAGCACCGGTTTTGTACCCCTCGCTACTACTATGGCCTATCCAGGGGGCATTGCTGGAGACCACTTAGTAGCAGCGCGGTTTATACCCCTCGCTACTAATATCAACTTAGTAGTAGCGCGGTTTTTATGCCCCTCGCTACTACTAATTAGCAGTAGCGCCCACTTTGAAACCGCGCTACTGATAAACTTCTGTGTATAAGGTTTTCCCTAGTAGTGGTGGTATGACCAGGACTAGATTTGCTATCCACACATAGGAGTAGGTGGCTAGAGTGAACAAAAATGGGACCAACCCAGATATGTTTCTTGGATGTTTGTTTCTCGGGGCAACAAACTCTGAATCACCACTTTATGCCCCTGTTTAGGTACATGGTGCTGGACTGCTGGTGCACCCACTGTCCCATGCCCTTATACCAAATATTTAGCTATTCTTAATCTAATGCCCCTGGTAAAATGAAGCCATGCCACTGTTATAAGCCATGACAAGTTTAGCCAAATGTTTTTGCCTGTAATTGTTTGAGACTCTGACTGTTTCCATTGTAGCTTTTTGTGCAAACAGGGATATCCATTTCACCAGGTTGCTGTTGTGACCTTTTGGTGCACTGCACAAAACACTTCTTAAAAGAAGTGAGTTTTGTGCTGTTTAACTAGAATGTCAGAATGGAACAATTGATTCATATTGGTGGAACTGTACAAAGGGATATATGTGTTCCAATCCTCATATTCCATATTGGCGCCATAACCTTCCTTTAGGTAAGAATGATATTTAAATAATGCTATTGTTACCTAAATAATGCTATTGTTTACTAGTACACTTGTACCCCCTCACTAACAAAACCAATTCAGAAATAGAAGGCCAATCATGTACTTGGTTTCACCAACTGGTGAGGAGAAAGAGAAACAGAGCATGAAGAGGAAGAAGAAGAAGAATAAACAGTGCCAAGGTGATCTTGCTGAAGCCAGAGGCCTCAGTCGAGGCCATTCAAGGGCTCCGGCAACGTCTACCTTACATGTGAGACGATCCTCCAGGGAGCCCTTCCACTTCTGATGTCTCTCCTACAAGGTCACTTAATTAATTACGAGTACTTAAGTACCACTAATTTATTGCTGCCTAATTTTCCTGTCGGAGTTAAACAAAACTTTAGTAGCACCTTATGCTGAATCATGTACGTGTGTATGTTTGTGTATGGAGGTGAATCATGTGGTGGAGCACGGAGGGAATATTATTAGTGTCATGACATAATAGTGCTATTGTTTTGCATCTCAATTTATTACCATTGGTTTAATGAGGCAATGATTTGCGTATTGTCCATCATGAATTTGATGCTACTGTTAGAGTAATATGCTAATGTCTTTCTATCCTTTCTCACTAAGCTAATGAAGGTTTCACCTTGTTCCTACTTGTGCAAACAGGGATCATGTTCTGCCAATCATACATTTTAGTGGGACTACACAAGACAATACAATGAACTGTATCCCAGCTAGTGCTTTAACTCTAGTGGAAGTTCTTGATAATCTTTCGATATAATCTCAGCACTGGTAAACAAGAGTTATTTCAACCATACATTTGAAGTGCACAAAAATATACACTATTGAGTGATTCGAGAAGTGCTTTATCATCTCTATGGGACTACATGAATAAGCTTCTTTCCTCAGGTTTGTACTGGCCTAAGGCCTTCATCCATATTAGTTTGCTGTCATCTCTATTTGTATCGTGCTACTGTCATGAGAAACTCCGTTATCTTTGCATGCTAAAGTTTTGCAACCTATGATACATGGCAATGCTTTGAGTGTTGAGCTAATTGGCACTGATTAAATAAACAAATACCTCTCTTTAAGCAAGACTACTATGTTGCCAACTTTACCCATTAAGATAATGAGGGTAATTGGCACTGATTAAATAAACAAAGTATTTGTTAGTGTATGTTTCATCAACTAGTCCCACTATTATAGTTATATCACTCTTTCAATAGATGTGCCAACAGGGATGCTCGATTTTGGTGGAACTGCACAAAAACTTTGGGTACTTCATTGCCTCGATTGCTTCCTTCCTTTCCTGCCAGTCGCTAATCTGGGCCTGCATTCTTCCTTTGTTGTCAGTCACTTGGCTTATCTCGGCTTCCAGTCAAAGGAAATAGTAATTAATATGCTACCTCACACAGGTTGGTCCTGGTCTTTATCCTGATTATTGTGCTTATCATATGTATTGGTAATTTGGTATTGTGCTACTGTTTGCCGATTTCATGAAGGAGTAAATTGGAGCCTGAACTCGCAGGCAAATCATTACATTGGGTGATTTTAGTAGAACTGCACAAAAAGATCAGATGGACAGGTACTTATGCTACTGCTATGCACTCCAAAGTTCACTCAGACAAGCATCGATGTTGACAAGAAGAAGTGCCTATATTCATTCGAGTATCAACCAGCGTCAACCATTTGTAAAACTCCAAGTATTAGGGGAGTGAACACCAAAAATATTGCTTGGCGCATAGCCTAGAAAACGCAGTCCGGTCTTTGGTCCCAACTTGTGCCTTTTGGTTATTGGCACATATGGTAGCGAACTGTATGGCATGGAGTATAAAGATTCCAAACAAGTTTGTTGACGCGTATATTCATCTGGCACTTAATCAGTCTGCACGCCAGGGATGCTCCATTTCAGTTGAACTGCACAAAAAATTTGGGTGGTTCATTTTCTCAACCGCCTCCTTTCTTGTCTGCAATGTAGAATTTTGGCGAGCTACAGGACCAAGATGAGCCAGTAAACTAGTTGGATGAAAGTAGTGGCCAAGTTGCACAAACCTCCCTCGCATGAGGCCACTATTTGAGGATAAACCTACAAGCAAAGTTCAGATTGTCTATGCTGCCTCCTATGTACTCGAAAGTTTGCTCGTACAAGCATTAATTTTAGCAAGAAGTACCTCCGACTGAACACCATTTACCAGTCTGTACCCTAGGTAATTAAATTTCATCCATGGATGATATTGGCTATGATATCAATCATTTGGATGCGTAAACATACTAACAATGTGTATATCTGAATCTTTTTGTGAATTATCTATGAATATTGTCGTGTGATCTATCAATCATTTCAATGCATAGACATGCTGAACTTCTGTATATATGAATCTTTTGAGTTGTTGATTATGAATATGAACATGTCCGGTGAACCTGAGTTTGATACGATTGTTTACCTTTTCTGTTGTACTTGTGTGTGAACTTGTTAGTATGCCTAATGTGGGATTTGTGACGTGTGGGTGTCAACAGCACACCTTCTTCCCGAGAAGAATTGCACCTGCTTTGTTAGGGTAGCAACAACGCATCAACTCTTTTTAATCTTTTTGCTCTGTGTTCCCCCTCCCCCACTGAACCCCTGCCGTAATGTTTTCGGCCTCAAAACAAACATAGTACTGCGTTGTTTTTGGGGCTTGATGAAAAATCGAGTGTTGATTTCTATAGGTTGGCCCGCCCAGAAAATGGGATGCTGGTCCACCACGGACTGGGAGGCTAAAAATACAAGTTGTATGGTGGATAGGCAAGTACAAACACGCCATCGAGAGCCATCCACTAAAGAAAAAAATGGCTCCTGATGTGCTTCTTCAGTCGCGCCGCCACCCCCCTCTTTAATCCAGTTCGCTCGGGGATCTAGCTGGTATCATTTTATTCTAGAGGGCGAACAAGTATCAGCTAGGCCTAGATTTTGTTTTTGAACATGCGTAGCCCGCGACATACGGAGACAGTGGTTTCAACTTATTTTTTGAGGTACATACCGGCCTATGGGCTTTTTCTTAAAGATCGGCAGCCCAATATATTTTTCTTAATAAAACACAGATCTGTGTTCTATTTATCTATATATAAGAATAATAATGCTGTCTCCAATTTATGTTTTCCCCTCTAACCACATTACATATATTTATATTATTACTATTATCATATATTTTATAGAGACTTATATATACGTTACAAAAACATCCCACGTGTTATTAACTTATAAAAGTAAATGTTTAACAGAAGTTGGGAAGGAAAATCCTGGTTGTTTTTGACTCACACGCAGGGAAAATCCTGGTGATTGTGTACAAAAGCTTGCAAAGATTTTTATTTTGAGCAATAACTCGCTAATTTGTTAATTTTATATATAAAAACTGTGTTGCTTCAGTTTATTTTTTGATATTAATTGCTCCTTCTAACCTAACATTATATATAGAACGAGCCCAGCTAATTCGTGTATTTCAAGAAAGTGCAAATGGCTGGGATTTCTTAGAAAATATAAATGGGCCGCATTGACGCGAAATTATTTGTTCACCCAGCCCAGCAAATGGACAAAACATGGGTTATATATATGCCACATTTTTGCAGGTTGACATGTGGGCCAATATGTCGAAGCCTACGCAGGGCATTGTCGACTTGGTAAACAAATGATTATGACATCCACAGCCATTAGATTTATATCCAACGGCCGGCATGCACCTTCAATCTCTCGTCTTCTTCCTCCAGCGTTGCCGGGACCGCCTGGTCCGGCCTCCGGCGGCTAGCGGCTCTGCTTAGCACGCATCGATGCGAAGCGGTACCCCATTGCTGGCCAGGCTATCCCTCCACCCCTCCACACCTCCTGTTATTCTCCACCAACTGCAGCCCCACGCCGCACCAGAACCAGTTATAACCCTTCGCCTCGTCTCAATCTGCGACTCCACTACCGCATCTTCCCATCTCCGGGTCGTTCCCGTTCGGGGCCTCGTCGTCGTCCACCGCCTTGCTACGCTCGGTGCGGCATGGTCAACAAACGGGAGTCCCCGGAAGAGGACTATACGTGGAGAGCCTGACGGCTGGAACCCACGAAGTCCATGCTCGCACGCAAGGAAAGTTGCTCCTTATTAAGCTGAAAAAAATGTTTCCTCCCCTGACAGCTGGGACCCACCGGTTGTATCTTCGCACGGAAGGAAGTGCCTCCTTGTTATGCAGAAAAATTATTCCTCCCATTGACAGCTGGGACCCGTCAGATTTGGTGGCTAACTTGTGAGCCTAATAAGCGGACGTGTACGCATGGCTTTGTCAACTTAATCAAGAAATGATTCTAGCAGCTGGACCGTTGGATGTTAATCCAACATCCATGCTCCTCCTTCACCCTCTGTTCTTGCTACTACTCCCGTGGGCGGCACCGCGCAGTGTTGCCGTGCACCCGAACCAGTCAAGTTTCCCACTCCTCTCCATCTGTGACTCCACTGCCGCGTCTTCCCCATCTCCGGGTCGTTCCAGTCTGGGGCCTCGCCGTCGTCCACCGGCCTTGGTGTGCTCGGCACAGTGTGGTCAACGTGGTCAACAACCGAGAGTCATCGGAAGATGACTGTACGTGAGAGGCTGACAGTGGGGACGCACCACGCCCATGGACGCATGCATGCAATTGCATCCTTTTTACCCTGAAAAATAATGTTTTCTCCCCCTCACTGCTGGGACCCACCAGCTACATCTTCGCACGCAAGGAAGTGCGTCCATATTACGGGCAAACAAAATGATTAGCCCCCTGACTGCTGGGACCCACCAGCCACATCTTCGCATGCATGGAAGTGCCTGACAGTCGGGACCCACCTGGTCAAAGCATACGTAGCGTTGTCATTCTTGTCGCAAACGTGTATGTACATACTGGTCGATCGGTCTGTCTGCAGGCTGCAGCGATGAAACGTGGCCGAGCAAGGAAGGGCACGTGTCATAGTAGGCGCGCACGTGTCGTAGTAGAGGCGCGCACGTAGCATGTACACGTACGTACAACAGCCAGGGTGCAAGAAAGAAAATACGGCCACGTACGTACATACGTACGGGGTCTCGAACGCCTACTCGCGCATACGTACGGCCAGGGCTCGTGCACATTGTTGTGGCTGGGTCGGAACAGAGAAACTGCGTCATCGTCGTGTTCATGGGGAGGCAACGGAATGCGTCGTGTTCATCGGGAGGCAACAGAACATGTGTTGTTCATCGGGAGCCAATCAGCTTGGATGGAAAAGCCGATGGAAACGAGGCCTGGCGTGCCGCAGAACGAACGAAACGGCCTTGTGTTCGACCGGCCACGGTCGAAACGGGATCCTGTTCATCGGGAGGGGTCTGGCATACTGCAAAACGGAGGAAACGAACCTCCTACGGTCAAAACGGGATCATGTTGATCGGGAGGGGTGTGGCGTACCGCAAAACGGAGGAAATGGACTTGTGTTGGAGCGCTACGGTCGAAATGGGGTCCTGTTCATCGGGAGGGGTGTGGCGTACCGCAAAACGGGACTCCACGGGATACTGTTCATCTCCACCGTCGACCTCCTCCAGCGTCGACGAGCTCCTATTCATCCACGGTCGACCTCCTCCAGCCTCCACCTGCGACTGTTCATCCACGGGCTCCTGTTCATCCAGCCTCCACCGCGCGCTCCTCCACCGGCTATTGTTCAACCGGCCCTCTCCATGGGGTCCTGTTCAACCACCCCTCCACGGGCTATTGTTCATCTAGCCCTCCACCGCCTACTGTTCAACCAGCCCTCCACGGGGTCGTCCTGTTCATCCAGCCCTCCACGGGGTCTTGTTCATCCACCCCACCACCGGCTCGATCAATCGGGGTACTGTTCATCCAGCGGCAACGACCTCTACTACCACGGGGTCCTGTTCATCCAACCCCCCACCGGGAACTGTTCATCCAACCCCCCCCCAACAAGGCTCACTTTGTTCATCCAGAGGCGCTTCGATCGGCTTGATTAGCGGCGATGGCGAAGAATCACCGGGTTCAGTTAACAGCAACGGATCGATCAATCGCTCGGGTTCAGTAACGCGTAGCCTGCAACTCGGGTTCACTTAGAGCCCAACGCCTTGCTCGGGTTCAGTTAGAGCCCAACACCTCGCACACACGCGCTTACGTATGAGAGAAAAGTGCATCGCTCAGCCCCCGACTACACACCGTAACCGGGAACTCCCTGATATTTTCCTCGCCGTCGCTTCTACCACGGGTTTTTCCGTCATGCACGGCCCAAAGAATGTCATGCAGCTGCGTCTCCGGCCCGCCCAGACTGAAAAGCCCATTTTTTGTCATGATTTTTTGTCATAGTAGTAGGAGCCCACCACATCTATGATGATACCAGGTTTTGTCACAATTATCGTCATAGAAGTGTCATAAGTATGACATAATTTTTTTTTGTTCGGCCCAAATGTCACGGATGTGTCTTTTTTTGGTAGTGTATTGACTCTAGTGCAAGTGGGAGTCTGAAGAAAATATGCCCTAGAGGCAATAATAAAGTTGTTATTTATATTTCCTTATATCATGATAAATATTTATTATTCATGCTAGAATTGTATAACCGAAAACTTAGTACATGTGTGAATACATAGACAAACACAGTCTCCCTAGTATGCCTCTACTTGATTAGATCGTTAATCAAAGATGGTTAAGTTTCCTAACCATAGACATGTTTGTCATTTGATGAACGGGATGACGTCATTAGAGAATGATGTGATGGACAAGACCCATCCGTTATCTTAACATTATGATCGTTTAGTTTTATTGTTATTGCTTTCTTCATGACTTATACATATTCCTCTGACTATGAGATTATGCAACTCCCGAATACCGGAGGAACACTTTGTGCGCTATCAAACATCACAACGTAACTGGGTAATTATAAAGATGCTCTATAGTTGTCTCCGATGGTGTTTGTTGAGTTGGCATAGATCGAGATTAGGATTTTTCATTCCGAGTATCGGAGAGGTATCTCTGGGCCCTCTCGGTAATGCACATCACTATAAGCCTTGCAAGCAATGTGACTAATGAGTTAGTTGTGGGATGATGTATTACAGAATGAGTAAAGAGACTTGCCGGTAACGAGATCGAACTAGGTATGATGATACCGACGATCGAATCTCGGGTAAGTAACATACTGATGACAAAAGGAATGACATATGTTGTTATGCGGTTTGACCGAGGAAAATCTTCGTAGAATATGTAGGAGCCAATATGAGCATCCAGGTTCCACTGTTGGTTATTGAGCGGAGATGTGTCTCGATCATGTCTACATAGTTCTCGAACCCGTAGGGTCCGCACACTTAACGTTCGATGACGATTTGTATTATGAGTTATGTGTTTTGGTGACCGAAGTTTGTTCGGAGTCCATGAAAGCACAAGTGCTCCCTAGGTGGTTTTGGTGATTAATGTCAACATATCTCTTGTTGGACTAACACTTTTATCTAGTATGTTTCAGATAAGTTCAACAATGGAGTGGCATGGACTAAAGTATGTGGGAACTCCTTCAAGATGCTAAGGACAAAGGATTGGCTCAAGCTTCAAGCTCAAGACTCTTCATTTTATATTTTATTGATCCAAGATCACATTGAGTCTATAGGAAAAGACAATACAATCAAGGAGGGATGAGGTGTTGCTTAATGAGCCTCTTGCTTCATGTGCTTAGTGATATGCTCCAAAACCCTCCACTACTTCCTCACATCCACATACGACCTAAACCTAAAGTCAAACTTAGCCCCACCGATTCTTTCTATCCGGCGCCACCGAGCTCAAATGTCATAGCCACTGCCACAAACCCTAGGCAAATCGGTCTCACCGATAAGGATCTTGGTCTCACCGAGATGGGATTGTAATCTCTCTGTGTATGTCCATTACCAAAATCTGTCTCACCGAGTTTGAGCAATCGGTACTACCGAGACTACAATGCAAACTCTCTGGTTAACTTATTACCAAAATCGGTCCCACCGAGTTTGAGTAATCGGTCCCACCGAGTTTGCCTGACCAACTCTCTGGTTAGCTAATTACCAAAATCGGCCTCACCGAGTTTGTGTAATCGGTCTCGCCGAGATTACGTTATGCCCTAACCCTAACCATATCGGTCCTACCGAGTTGCATATCGGTCCCACCAAAAACCCTAAGGTCACTAGGTTTACTAAATCGGTCTGACTGAGTTTGATGATTCGGTCCCACCGAGTTTGGTAAATTTTGTGTAACGGTTAGATTTTGTGTGGAGGCTATATTTACCCCTACACCTCCTCTTCATTCGTGGAGAGAGCCATCAGAACAAGCCTACACTTCCAGCATCCTATTTCTGAGAGAGAACTACCTACTCATGTGTTGAGGCCAAGATATTCCATTTCAACCACAAGAATCTTGATCTCTAGCCTTCCCCAAGTTGCTTTCCACTCAAATCTTCTTTCCACCAAATCCAAATCCTGTGAGAGAGAGTTGAGTGTTTGGGAGACTATCATTTGAAGCACAAGAGCAAGGAGTTCATCATTAACACACCATTTGTTACTTCTTGGAGAGTGGTGTCTCCTAGATTGGCTAGGTGTCACTTGGGAGCCTCCGACAAGATTGTGGAGTTGAACCAAGGAGTTTGTAAGGGCAAGGAGATCACCTACTTCATGAAGATCTACCGCTAGTGAGGCAAGTCCTTCGTGGGCGACGGCCATGGTGCGATAGACAAGGTTGCTTCTTCGTGGACCCTTCGTGGGTGGAGCCCTCCGTGGACTCGCGCAACCATTACCCTTCGTGGGTTGAAGTCTCCATCAACGTGGATGTACGATAGCACCACCTATCGGAACCATGACAAAAACATCCGTATCTCCAATTGCGTTTGAATTCTCCATACCCTTCCCTTTACATTCTTGCAAGTTGCATGCTTTGCTTTCCCCTGCTCACATACTCTTTGCATGCTTGCTTGTTATGTATTGTGAATGTTAAACTTGTGCCTAAACTCCACTTAAACCTAAAGAAGTTAAAAACTGCAACTTTGGTACTTAGTGTCTAATCACCCCCCTCTAGACACCTCTTATCAAGATCCTACAGTCCCGAATGAGATTACGGACATGACGAGGAGTCTCGGAATGCTCGAGAGGTAAAGATTCATATATTGGAAGGTTTTATTCGGACATTGGAATAGTTCCGAGTGATTCGGGTATTTTACCGGAGTACCGAGGGGTTACCGGAACCCCACGGGGGAATATTGGGCCTACATGGGCCATTGGGGAGAGGGAAGGCAGCCCACAAGGGGTGGCCGCGCCCCCTCCCTGTAGGGAGTCCGAATTGGACAAGGGAGGGGGCGCACCCCCCCCCCCTTTCCTTCTCCTCTTCCTCTCCCTTCCCTCTTTTCCCCCTCCGGAAAAGGATAGGGAGTCCAACTAGGATGGGGGTCCTAGTTGGACTCCCCCCTTTGGCGCTCCCCCTAGGCCGGCCGCCTCCTTCCCTCCTCCTTTATATATGGGGGCGGGGGGCACCCCAAAGACACAACAGTTGTTCCTTAGCCGTGTGCGGCGCCCCCCTCCACAGTTTACCACCTTGGTCATATTGTCGTAGTGCTTATGCGAAGCCCTGCGCGGATCACATCACCAACATCGTCGCCACACAGTCGTGTTGACGGAACTCTCCTTCGACCCTCTACTGGATCAAGAGCTCGAGAAATGTCATCATGCTGAACGTGTGCTGAACACGGATGTGCCGTACGTTCGGTAATTGGATCGGTTGGATCGTGAAGACGTTCGACTACATGAACCGCATTACATAACGCTTCTGCTTTCGGTCTACGAGGTTACGTGGACACACTCTCCCCTCTCGCTGATATGATTCGCCTAGATAGATCTTGCGTGGTCGTAGGAAATTTTCTGAATTACTACGTTCCCTAACACCTCCTAAGAAGAAGAGTAGGGGTCGGGCTCGATGTTGGTCATTGGCACGACCCTAGTCCAATTAGGAAGTTTGTAGTCAAGCTCGATGTTGTAGATTTGGCTTACCCAAATATATGCATCCTTACGGTTACTAAGCTCCCAGGAATTATTGGTTTGTGGTGCATTGGGGGCTTTGGGCAACATGTGGGTCTTGTTGGTCATCGTCACATCTCTCGGTCCACGCTTCGCTAAAAAAACTCCTAGTTCATGCAGCCTCACATGAACCTCGCGACGGAACGCGCATCACGAGAGGCCGCTAGGGTTCCCGGTGGCCAGCCGCCGCCCACCGGTGGCCACGACGAAGAGCTTCCTCAAGCCGGCACTCGCGACCTCCCTCACATCCCCAAGTCCGCACATGACCCCTGCGCCCCGCCGCTGGCACAAAAGTGTCGGCACACCTCGTCGCTGCCGCCTAACGCAGCGGCAGCACCGACGAACAACTTCCGATGCAAGGGGCTGCTCCCCTAGGTGCGGTATATGGGGCTCACGGACCTAATGCTTTTTGGAGACGGCGGCATGCCCTCGTGGTGTAGTCCTCAGCCTCAGGGCGGTTCCCGCGAAAACGCATCGGTGTTCCCTGGCCAGAACACGGAAGTGCTCCGAGAGGCGGCCACGACCGTCAGTGTCCAGCGGCCCGGCACTCCAAGGCCAACGATGCCCTCCTCTCGGTAGCGTGTGTCTGGATCAAGGTCATCTGGCATATTTTCTATTTTCTCTCCCTTGCCTTTCTCTCTTTTGGTAATGTTTGATATGTGATTTCACCATTTTTGGATCTATATGTGGTAATGTGAGTATAGGACCATGAGCACCTCATGTTTTTTTTTATTTTAGATAACCTGAAACTAATCAGGATTGTGGTGTCTTTTAGTTGTATATACATGGCTCTGCTTCTGTTATTGGAACTACATGCCTTATGTAGGTTCTTGTAGGTGTATCTTGATAAAACAAACATTACATGGATGAAGGAGAGTTTTCTCTCTTTTCGAGTGTTCCTGCGGGTGGATCTTGATAGAAAAAGATTACATGGCTGAAGGAAGTTTCATCTGGTAGCTACTAGCAGCTTGATACTTTGGACAAGGGTCAATGATAAAAGGTTTCAGTTGAAACAGAGATTGGTGAGGTTTGGATGGAACATGCAAGTACAATCCTTATTTTCTTGTATGATTGTAATCAATCAGGTTTTGTTGTCCTGCGGGACTAGGCGTTATTGGATATTATCTGGTCCTCCCATCAACTGGAACCAAACATGGAATGATCCAAGTAAGATTCAGAGGAAGTATGTAATATAGTGATGACATTTCTGAAATTATATGCCAGGATAAATTGTATGAGAAGGGAGGTATTGTTATTTGGTAGAAAAGGCAAGTTCAAATGCATGCCATAGTAATTATATATTGTCGTACTAGCAAGATCTGCAAGGTTTAAGACGCATATACTAGCAATAAGGAAGTCAAAAGATAGTGACATTCACAAGACTTCAGGGTGCAGAAACAAAACCTGCTAATGCAATTGGGATAATTCTACTATAGCACCTCATAGGCAGAGTGCTAACATGTTTAGATGTTCAAAAGATAAGTTCCAGAAAGGATTCATAATTTTTGCAAAATAATATTATTGCTTATTTTCTTAGTTTTATTTACACGCCTTATTGACTGATTTCTCATTATTTGTTATCTTCAAAACCTGAATTTCAAGAAAAACTGAAATATTTTCTAGGAGAGAGTGTTAAGAATTTCTCATTTTTTACTTTCAACTAAATGTTTTGTTTTGTTTTTCTCACTTCTTTTTATTCCAAAATTAACCTTATAATCCTTAGAGACATGAAACAAAAAAAATGACACTTGCCAAATGCAAAATATATGGAAAACACATATAAAAAGTGCTTACCTTAGGATGTTCTTTATGAGGATAAGGCTTACTACCTCATCCATTTACCAATTTGTCTATTTATATTGCTATTAACACTATTTCAGAGCGGATTGATGGCCGTACAATCTTTATGCATTTATTCCGTCGTTCATAGTGAGATCTTCAATAGGTAAATCTTAGCTCTGCACTATAGAGCGACGGCACACGGTGCGACGCTAGTACCGACTGTCACATGCATGTGACATCACCAGTTGAAATCATGAGGAATCAGGACACGGGAAGGCAAGTTGAGAGGTTGATCGTGTGGTGTGGAATTTAGTCGCGTTGTAAGGCTATGCTTGACAAGTTTGCGCATTACGAGTCCCATAATATTATTATTCTCATTGGATAGATTGCCCCTTGCATCCTTTGTCCTGAGACCATCATGGTATCAAATTTTGCAAACAGCCAAGATTATCTCAGATTCTATTCCAGGACACATGTCCTGTTATTTTTTCCCTACCTATGTGCTCATTCCTGAAGTATCAGAATAGCTTGAATTACTGTCGTATTGGTTAGATACTTAGAATCGCCATATAGATTCAAGTTTTTGGTCATGACAGGCTATACGTTAAGAGATTAGTGGAGATTTATACCGTCATTTGGACAACTATGTCAGTTTGACTTCTTGAACACCATGCGATCTTGGAGATGTTGGTTTTGGAGATCGCGTTAAGGCATATCTCCTAAAACAATGCCTAGGTCTGAGCTGAGATATGCCAGTATTGAACTATTGATGCATTAAGACATTCACAAAGCGCTGCACCTATATTTATCTTGGAGATCGCATTAAACTATTGTGTGGATATCATGACTACGCAAGGACAATGTATCTAAAGTAAATTGTTGTTTATATGACTGCTCTTTCTATTCCAAATGTATTTTACTACCTAGATCCTTTTGGACTGTTATTCAAAATTTGTTATAAGCATTCCAATTTTGATGTGAACCAATTGGAATATTAAGCCTAAGTTCAAGGTTGTTGAGGATTAGTCCCCCTTCTTTGTTTAGAGCTCTAATTGCATGATATATTGCTGGCGGCGCATGTTTCCGTGTAAATTTGTTTTACTCGCTTCAAAATAGTATATTGTGCTCATTGTTACCTATCAACAAAATTATTTTGTATTGTCTATTGATCTCCCTTTTCTTCCATTGTTTTTTATTTCATTGGGGGGTTCTCTGCCAACTTTTAGCGTGATTGAAGGAAGAACTTAGAAAGCAACAAAGTTTGGTTGACATGCACTTCCTCAACAAGTTTTTTATCCCCTTCCATGTTTGGCGGAATGTATGGAGGTTTAAATAGCTACAACTAGAGACTTGGATATGTTATCATGTATTTATTTGTGTTTATGATTAGAAACACATATATTTGTACGATCTGCTTTGTGCGAACTTATTTTTCTTGAGGATCATCATTAACGTAAAGCAAAGAAATATTTCTGTTGTCTGATATGTATGATCTACTTATACTATATGGGACTTTGTCCCTATTGCTTGCATTTATATGAAGCATGATTTTGCTTCTTGCATATATATATGATCTTGAGGACATGATCCGCTAGATGTGAACTATGGGATAGCATGATGCCGCACTGGTTAGATGGTAATTATTAGAATGCGACCGATGGAGAGTAGATAGAAGGCACAATTTCTCTGTTCACTGTCAGTTGACTTTCAAACACTTTTCTTTGTTGTTGGTTTCATTGCTACAGATCTATGGTGGCAATGACAAGCGAGAAGGAGGAAGGTAGGGAGGTGGTTAGCAATTGACATGGCCAGCATCGACGCGGCGGACAACGTGGGCAATGTATTGATGTGTTTTTACTAAACCTAGGTGTATATGGCCAACCTAGAGGTCGTCGGTCCCTCTTCACGCCCGTCTTCTTTCGCAGCGGGATGAACATGCCCAAATTTTTCCTAATGGAACTTTTTAGTTCAATTTTCTCTATTGGTGTTTGAAATTAGCTTTGATTGCACTTTAGAATGAGAGCACTTAACTGTTCATCTTGAATCATGGATGGCAGTTTAACTGATGCATTGTTTTATATATGCATTACTGGTAGTCGACAGAAATGCCCAAGTGAAAACTCAAGTATGACGTTGTTTGTTGCAGACAGGGGTTATGACCCCCTTTTAGTTAAACACACATAAAATATGTTTTTGGGTGCAAAATTCATTAGGAATTGCACATTGAAGGATTAATAAGATTCCATAACACCATAGTTAAATTGATTGTGGAGTTTGGTAAACAATCAACCTTGAGGAGGAGGGGACAGTAGATTTACCTCAAAGTTTGATAGGTCAGAAATCTCTACATGCTTGTTTCACATTTTAGGAATGCTATGTGGAGCAAGTGTTTCTTTACTGTGGTCGGAAACCTCGGTAGACACTTTTGGCAAAGGCCAAAACCAGTCATGTAATCACTCGCCTGGTATATGTTTAGTTGTACTCCATAACATGCAGTTTGACTGGTTCTGTTCGATAACAATTGCAGAGTAACTCAATGTGAACTAATGTACAAATTTGTATATAAATACACCTAGAAGGTTTAAATAAAATTATAGTAGGATGATTATGTTTGATTAAGGAGGTTCAATATTTGTCATATATTTATCTTGGACCCTACATATCCATCTCTTCTCATCTTAAGTATGGATATGTTATCTTCTAATATCAGGAGGGGGTATCAGCCTATTCACATGTAATCTTGGCGTCTGTATGAGAAGTGGCGGAGCATAAAACCAAAGTGAGGGGCTAATTGCTAAGCCAATAGTACTAGGATGGCCAGATAAGTAAATTGTATCACATGGGCCAGCATTTGCTTATTTTATTGGGCCTAATGCCTATATTTTTGTGTGGGAAGAGCAGGCCATGGCCCGGTATGGTCGCCAAAAGGCTCCACCCATGCGTGTGAGGCTCACATGGACACCCCCCATACCCCTTGAGAAAAAACGTGGACACCAATGTTGTGACGCGTAACAACATCAAAGCAAAGTTGAATCGCACAGTAAGCTAACCATGATAGACCACGTACAAAACAGAAAGAGGAGGGTTAACTTGTGAATGAAGAACGGCGCGGCAAGGCGCGCGTCACACTCTAGTACCAAATCATTTTGAAAAGCTTCTAACATGCTACTGGAAGACCAGCTAGTTAACTCCAGCTTATCTCTGGCTGGCAGGATTTCATTCATGTCGCAGCTGAAGGTCAGCCACATCCTGCATTTCAAGGTTTTGATCCAGAGAGAGCGGGACCTGACCGTCTTCAACCAAAACCTTGTCAAGTCCCTGATCAAGTGTAAGGCTCCAAATAGTTGAACTCGTGCTTAGGTCGACCGCGTCTGTGGAAACATTCTATCTATGTATTTTGTGCTAACCATGTAGTGCAATGCAAGACATCTTGGCTTTTATGTTATGCTTCGCACAGTCGATTAAATCAAGTTATGCAATCTTAGGTTGTGCGTGAAATGGTTACTATATAAAAGTGCTTCGGTCCATCCAGTTCAGTCGTACAATGGTATAGTGAAACGCCTAAGCATCACTCGTGTTTGATTGTTGGGTCCTATCACCTTACTATTGGCTGCGTCAATCAAGAGACATCAAATGGTCGCTCATGTGTCATTGTTTTTTTTTTGACCATGTACAGTAGGAAAGACTCCTACTGTGTTAATATATTAAAAGAAAAGAACACACTGTACAATGAGTATTTACATGGGGGGGGAGCTATAATACAAACTTGTAAACTTTGTGACAAGAGAAGAAAGAGTATCTGGGAGGTGCAACTACAGGGAGTGTACAAAGTCAAGCACAAAGGGCATGCGCTCCTCTTTTACTCTATATTGAAGAAGCTCAAAATCTCTTTTGAATCTGTCCAACCAAGAGTTGAAGGATAGCATTATTGCTCTAAAGTGTTTGTTATTTCTTTCCTTCCAAATACTCCAGGCTGCCATAATGAATTTTTCCAAGAACATAGGAGTGGGATGAATGATTTTTTGGGCCTCAATAGCTTGCAAACGACCATGGAAAGTCTCCCAATTAATCCCAAGTTTATCCCAGCAAAGCTTGCTGAAAGAACAACTGAAGATCATGTGTTCCACCGTTTCCTCAATGTTCATTCTACATAAGAGGCAATTGTGGTCATGCCCTATGTTGTACTGCCTTCTTTTCAACATGTTCCTTATATTGATCCTGTCATGGAAAAGTAGCCAGGAAAAGACCTTCAACTTCATTGTGCATTTAGACTTCCAGATCGAGCAGAAAACTTGGTGAACTTGGACGTCTTTGAAGACAAATTTATATTAGTCAGTTGATTTGTAGCTGGCCTTGCCCCATGGGTAGTGCGAAACATCCGAGGCAGTCGTGGAGGGTTGTAGATGAGACGCAATTGTTTGCATGTCCCGGACATCCTCCAGTGCTTGGGGGGTCAAGGGTAGGTGGAATGTTTCCCCCAGCGACGTGCTACCCAAGAAATCCTTGACAGAAACATCTTCGTCCAAAGAGTGTGAGAAAGCCCGAGGATGGGAGTCTTGAATAATCTGTCCTGCCCATAAATCTTTCCAAAAAAGAGCTGTAGTGCCGCAAACAATATTGACTTTAGAAATTCCCCTAAACGTAGGAGTGGGCTTGAGAATGTCCTTCCACCAGAACGAGCCAACTGGTTCACAAGCATATCCAACTTGTTGTAGAATTTATGCAGGAATTTCAAGAGCAGTGCATCATTTTGTGTTTGGAGATTGAGCACACCAAGTCCTCCCTTATTTTTAGGTTTACAAACCATATCCCAGGCAGCCAAAGAGTTACATTTATCTCCCTGTTCAGTCTTCTTGATCCATAGGCACCTGTGCCTAATCTTGTCCAGAAGATCGATGAGTTTGGGTGGAAAGTGCAACGCGCACATTGCATATATAAGGAGCGAAGTAACCGTGGAGTTGAGGAGCGTTAACTTGCTAGCATGGGACATAAGGGAGATTGTGGAGGACAAACTTCGTTCAACTGTGCTGACCAGGGGCATGAAGTCATGAATGGTAGGTCGAGACGTGCCCAGAGGAAGGCCAAGATAGGTGAAAGGCATGGTACCAATTGAGCACTCAAAGATAGTAGCAAGTTGCACTACTAGAAAAACCCCTACTAATGGCGCACCTAGTATGGCTATTAATGGCGCATCTGTGGTGCGCCATTAATAGCACGCCATTAGTAATTTTTACTAATGGCGCACCGCGGGTGCGCCATTAGTATTCAGTATACTAATGGCGCGACCGCTGGTGCGCCATTAGTATAGGCCAGGAGTGCGCCATTAGTATGCCTCCCAGGCCATGTATACCCAGGTGCTTTGGCATACTAATGGCGCACCACCCGTGGATGCACCATTAGTAATCACATGATACTAATGGCGCACTACCCGATGATGCGCCATTAGTATGCACTGTCATACTAATGGCGCACTGTCATGTGATGCGCCATTAGTATGAATATTAGGTTTTTTTTATTTGTTTATTTTCTGTTTTTTGCACAGGTTATAAAATGTATAATTTGACAAAATATAGACAGCACACATCAACAACAGATTCATCAAATACAATAGAAGATTAGTCTTTGAATACAATTCATCATATTAGTCTCCGAATACAATTCATCATATTAGTCTCCGAATTGAAAAGACCGAACAAAGATAGAACATTATATTACAAGTCTCGAGACCGCGAGTAGCGAGTTTGTCTTCACATTACAAGTCGATATCGATCATCTAAACTACCATCACATAGAAGAGAGCTGCGGTCATCACGATGAGCATCATCACGATGAAACTCGTCTTCATCCGGTTCCTCCAACGCTCCCTCCCTCTCCCGCTAGATAGCGGGCGTATCTAGATTCGGCCTCGGCCCTAGTGGTGTACCCTTTGTAACTGTTACCGCTGAATCAGTGAACCTGTCTCCGACACTCCTCCCGATCATCGTGAACTCCGGGAACCTTACCCTTGTACCACGACATACGTCGGCATCGCTATGCACTAGCCAAAGCGAACGTTAGTACCAATTCACAGACAATACATAAGCAATATATAAGTATGCAACAGAACGATCGGAAGAGAAAAGCAAGACATTAATAGCATCGATTACATCTAAGTTGAACGACTCTCGAAACCAAAGAGACATACTACAAGTTCATTAAAGTTTAATTACAACATGAGCCAATCGATGTTTCAGAACTAGACACAGCATCACTGCTTTCGACTCGACTCAAGGGAGCGTGGATGAAGCCGCCGTCTATCGTGGGAGTCATGAAAGAACGGGCGTGGTCAGCCTGCATTTGTAGCATTGTGTCGATGTCACCGTTGGACGGTTGATTTCGAGGTAGAACTGCCCCGAGGTACGAAGGACATCTTGATGGATGATTTCCGCAAACT
The DNA here is from genome assembly GCA_021605145.1 of Aegilops bicornis. Lineage (NCBI taxonomy): Eukaryota > Viridiplantae > Streptophyta > Magnoliopsida > Poales > Poaceae > Aegilops > Aegilops bicornis. Next base: position 676,419,960 of record CM038674.1, read on the forward strand.
TCGACTGGATGCGAAAGAATTCTTGTCTGATGTCCGCGTCCTGGATTGCCGACACGCTCGCGGCCCAATCTTGGAGTTTACTTGGTAGCAGAAGTTGATGATGGTCCCGTACGATCGCCCGCATGTGATGGATGGCATAGTAGGCACCCTTCTGACCGCCCGGCGGCTGCTTGATGCAGCAGAACGTCGTATTGTGGGAGAACACGTGCTTGCCGATTTACGAATAGGCCTGGTGAAGGTGCCTCCAGATTTGGCGTGGCAGGAGAACATCATCAAGAACCTTCTTGACATTTGTGTAGTCTACGTTCGACTGACGGCCCGGGTCGAAATACGTGGCCATGGAATATTTGGGGCTTAGGAGGATGAGCGTGCAACGTGTGTCACTGCAGAAAACACGGAATATTAAAAGAAAAACGATCGAAATATAAGAATTCATATGTTACGGGCCGGTTGAGGGGAGGACTTAATCGGGAAAGTAAGGCACGAGGAAGTTATCCTTATCTTGGTTTGCCAGAATGACGCCTTCGAGGTAAGAACTCGCGACTTGCCGGTCCCCAGCGCTGCCCAAGATCTTGGCACGCATGTAGAAGGGGTCGACTATCACGATGTCCGGGGTCTTGTCGCAAATGATCCGCATCTCCATACTCAGCGAAAATAGCCGAACGAAGGTGTAGTGCAGCGGATGAAGGTTCAACATAGCATGGATGTCATCAAAACGCAGGACGATCGTACGCCCGATGGAGTTATCCACAAAGCCCTTGCCCTCTGGCACCTTGGCCACGAAAACTGGGTATGCCACATCCTTCTCCCTGAGACGCCGCTTCTCCAAAGAAAGAACACTGTCATGCAGACTCCGCATAGCACCGTTGCAGCATTGAGCATCTTGGTCGGTAGCATCGCCCTACCCGCCACATGCCCCCTCCTCGAGATATCCTGCGGTGAAGTTGGCCCGCCCCGAGCACGGATCGTACTCTGTGCCGGTGGCTCGCACCATTCTTAGTCTTTCTTTTGCGTGCCTTCTTCTTCTCCGGTAATGGGACCGAGTTTTGCTCACCGACCGCCTTCTTGAGTGTGTTGGGGCTGATAATATTTCGCACCTCGCCTATCTGAGGCTCGGTGAAGTCGGCAGCTGGAGGCGTCTCCTGAGAGCTGAACGCCGACGGCGCCTGTTGCAACTTGGCTTCTCCGCACGAGCTAGATCGCACACGTCTTTTGTTGGGTTTGGTTCTTGAGAAGGAGGCCCCATGAAGTCGCCATCGCACCCATGATCGGCAAAGCATCTTGATCGACGTTGCCAAATGTATCATAGTCGCCGTAAATGCGTCGTCGTTCTGATCCTGTGCCATATGCATGTTTGGATCCAGTGGCATAGGGATGTCCGGCACCGTTACGGCGGTCTTGCCATGGGGCCGACTTGGCGCCGGCACGACTGGTGGTGTTGTCTTTGGGGTGGTGTCCCCCGCCCCTAACGAATCTGGCTCTTCGGCCAAAGCAGGGGCCAGCTCAGGCAGGCGCTGAGGGTCATCACGTCATCATCGTCGGCCCCGACGGGTCGATTCGGAGGTAACAACTCGTCGCAGCCTGGCAGCACCTGAACCAGTTGAACCCTAAACAAGTTGGGTGGCATCTGGGTACCGTGGAACAAGGGTTGCCGGTTGAACTATTTTGCCCTTGGCGACATCGACCAACTCGTTGTTCACGGCGAAGTGGAGGAGAGTGCACGGAACGTCGGCGGCGCCTGCGAAAACATGTAGGGCGTCAGGGATGCCCAGTCAAAGGCAAGGAGATGACGTCCTCGGCCGAGAGAGGCTTAATTAGTTACCGTGATGATGGCGTCGAGCTCGGCTAATGTAGAGGCACCGCCAACGACGGGCGTGCAGTTGACGGAGGGTCCGCTTGCTGCAGAGGTGCCGGCCGGCGTACACCCGGGTGCATTAAGCTCCCGTGCCGGCGTCGGAGACACCAATGCCGCCTCGCCGAGGCACCAATGGCCCCGCCATCGCATTATGCGAAGTTGCTGGCCGTGAAGCTAGGAATCGGGCGGCCCTGTTGGCGCCCGCAATCCACGCACTCAACCCCGAGATCAAGGTAGGCACAATGGCGGTGATAAATACGCTCCGAGTCGTTGTTCCACTTGCTCTTGGACAATCTCCGGAATCCGCGCCACCGTGCCTTGAGTTCTTGAACCTCTCGCGCTGGCTTTCCGAGCTGGTCTTTTCTCCTTCCGCACACCAGCGGTATAGTATGACCCCATTTTGTCGACAAGCCTTTGCCGCCACACGACCAGCCGACGTCGGCTTCTCGAGCTTATCGTTGTTCTTCATTACATTCAACCCCTATTTAGAGTGGTGTCCCAAGGGTTGCTCTGAGTCGACCTGCGCTCTGCTTTCGATCGCTGCGGAAGGAATGTGAACCATTTAGAAATTTGGCTTCATTAATTAGAATGCAACCATATGGAGCTAATTACGCGGGGTGTATTCCTTACTGAACAAGCTCAAGCGACCTGGTCTTCGGATCCGTGGTAAGCTCCTTTGTTTTCGGGTCCTTCTTGTACCGGCCCCGACAAAGTTCCTGGTCCGCTTGTCACCGTATTTATCAAAGAGGGCGGTAGGCCTTGCTCGCACGGTCCGCCTCCTCCTTGTCCCATATAGGCTCCGCCACTCTGTAACCGCCGGGACCGAGTGTGTGTTCCCCTATGTTCAGCTCCGCATTTGTTCCCCCACTCACTTGATTGGGAGCTTGCGGTGCTCGAGCAATTGATCTTGAAGTCGTTGTAGTCATCTTCGGTGGTCGAAGGATTTTTCTCCTTAATCTTCTGATAACTCTCACCTTTCTCGATCATTCTCTTCACATTGCTTTTCCAAGTAGACAGGGCCTTGCTCATCTTCGTGAGGGCAGCATTGTTCACTTTATTCCCTTTGAGGCTTGTGTTTTCAAATTCAGCGGGGAACTTGTATCGTTCGTGCAGCTTCGTGAAGAGGAGGTTGCGCAAATTCCCTCGGTCCGGATGCCTCAGGTTCTCGGTGTTGATCGAGACGGTGCTCCGGACAATGCACCCGAGCTGAAGCGAGTACCCCTTGACAGTTCGTTCGGGCGCCGTTGGATTCCCGTTGGAGTCCACTTCAGTAACTTCCTCCTTGAGGGTGCGGAGCACGATCGGGCGCCGGTCCTTCCGTTGCCTCTTCGGTTGGCTGCCATCCGTAAGGCGCGGCGCCGCCATCATCGATGGTGGCATCCTCGGCGGCACCATCGTTGGTGGCATCGTGTGGTCATCCTCGGCGGCACCATCCGTGGTCTCGGGATCGGTGGGGAAGGCGGCGGCCTCATACAAGTGAGGTTGTTCCTCCATCTCCGACAGCTCCCAGAATGCCTTGCCGCCCGAACCCCCGGCCTCATCGTTATGGGCCATGTTTCTCTCTAAATAGAAACAAAGTTTGGTCAAAAAGTTGGTTATTGTCAAGGAAGAAGATCATGGTCTCATCATTTAGGGTTTGTCGACACCGAGGCATCCTAAAATCTAAGCTTTTATCATTGAGGGTTTTTCGACGCCAAGGCACCCTAAAAGCCTAACCTTTCATCATTTCGGTTTTTATCGACACCGAGGCACCCTAAAAGCCATGCATTAGTCACAAGTACGCCGGGCACTTGATCCTACTTAATTAACTACTAAGATACCCCGCCCATGCATTAGTCACAAGTACCCCATATGTCCTATTTTAGCAAAGTCATGCTAAAATTCATGGAAAATTTCAGCATGACCTTTACTGAAAATAGGACATATGGAGTACCCAATTTGCCGGAACGGAAGTTAATCGACATTCCGGCAAACTCAAGGGCCTCTCGGGTACCTGCAAAATCATTATCCCAGGTGGACATGGATGCAATGTCACATGTCACATGGATCCCACACCCACAGGAGCTGGTGAAGCTTCATGCGTATTTCACGAAAACCAGCCTGACTAAAGAGCTTTATGTAGAAAACAAATCACTCCACCAGCTCACACAGGATCATCCCTCTAGGCAATTACTCAAAATGGGCACTAGCAGCAAAATGAACATATTACAATCTGAACTTTTTTTGTCATCTATGTGCTCATTTAACTTTGATCCAAATAGTATCAAAGTTCTTAGAAACAAGCAGCTCGGCTAACAAAGAACGATGTAAAATGGGGCTTGCCTTAAGATGGGAAGTAAAGTTGCAAAAACTATCACAAAGAACAGTAAAAATGGAACATAGCTCAGCATTTGTATTGATAAGAACAAACATAAAATCAAACCATGGGCATCTACTAGGTAGACCAACATAAAATTTTGACTGGTACATAAGGGGAAATTGATGTGATGAATGGCAGTTAGGGAGCTGAGCTGATCATGTCCATGTATTCTAATTCTACAGTAAGATGGCATTGCTGTTGGTACCAATTTATTTGTTCACAAAGATACATTTTTGGTAATGCATAGACAACATCAAAGGGGGGGGGGGGTTATCATCAATTCTTCTGTAAAAAAACAAAGACGACAGATGATGCGGGAGGAAAGTGAGTATAGCATCAAAGGTTCCCCTAGACGGATGCATCATTTGCAACCCCCCGATCTGAATCGGGAGCGCTCCAGAGACCATGTTTTAGTTGTCATCATGTGCTAACCTTGCTCGTGCGGCGAAATAGCTGTTAGTAAGATCCTAGCTCTCTCTTTTCTTAGAAATAATAAATCGCCAAGCAGGAATGAAAAGATTATTTGATTGAAGAAACCACCATGGCAGCAAATAACTGAACCTTCACTCTGTTTTAACTGAAAATATATTTGAAAAAAACTTTTACACGTGTGAAAATCTTCTCTACAGGTGGAAGAACACATCAAACACAGTGCAAAAACTAAACCCTTGCACTCTGTCAAAACTAGAAGAAAATGAACATATATTCCTATACAGTGCAAAAACTAAATATATGCCCATATTTAAGTCCGAACGTTACGTTCTTTTAATTTAAGAAACTAAACATTTGATCATATTCAGTGCAGAAACAGAGTTTATAATATTTTGAAGTGGACAAACTGAAGATTGGCTTTTTTAAGTGCAAAAACTGAAGATACATGCTACGTTATTGTGCAAAACGTTTACATTAACTCTGTGTAAGTGCAAGTGATGAAAATCTGCTCTCCTTATGAGAAAAAACTGAATACATGCCCTGTTTATCTCAAGAATTGAATGAACATTGGCCCCGAAGCCTTTTCTTGACTAAACTGTGCTCGTAATCCAATTTATGGCCTAATCTACTCAGATTTTACTCAATGACCATGTGCCCAGAGAAAAGGGAAGAACAGAAGAGGAGGAAGAGCGTGCACACGTCAGTAGTCGGGCTAAGCTGCCGCCGGTGACGGTGGAGACGAGGCTGGCTGACCGACCCGGCAGCCAAATGCCTTTGTTCAGAGGCAACTTCTGGGCAACCTCCCTGCTCTATGAGAGTCTTCATCAGAGGCGGCGGGCAGCGCCGAGGTGGCGGGCAGCGGCGCTGGGCGGGTCGAGGCGGCGCTGGGCGCTGGGCGGGCGGGCGGGCCGAGGCGCAAGGCTGGGCGGGCAGCAAGGCTTGGAGAGGAGAGGGGAAGGGGATCTAGAGGCGAGGGAGAGGGCGAGGGAGAGGAGGGCGAGGAAAGGGTGAGGGAGGGAGAGGGCGAGGCGAGGGCGGCAAGTGGGTCAGGGCAGCGGCGGCGGCGGCGGTGGATCGAGGGAGAGGGAACTGGCGAGGGGGAGAGGGAAGGGGGGATCGGGCGAAGGGGGCGAGGGAAGGGGGATCGGGAACAGTACTAATGGCGCACCACCCCTCGGTGCGCCATAAGTATTTTTTTATTTCAACTCGAGCCAACAGGTTATGTACCACTGTAACTGATCCACATCAAGTCCCCTCTACTAGCTCGACTGGTCAGCAGCCAGTTCTCACACCAGGAGGTCCTGGGTTCGACTCCCAAGCTCCACAAATTTTTTTTAGCATTTAAAAATTTGTTTAATACTTATTTGTGTTTAAATATGTTCAAACTTGTTTAAATAATAACAGTAATATTTTTTTATAAGACAGTAGCATTTAAAAAGCTGTTTGATACTTATTTTTTTATAAGATGGTGCGCGGGGTGCGGGGGGTCGGCGGCGGCGGTTGAGTAGGGGAATCGAGGGTGCGGGGTTGGCGGCGGCCGGTGGACTGGGGGCTCTCGGCGAGGGGGACCGGATCTGGCGAGGTGGGATAGCGATCGAGATGGAGGATCGAGGTGGGCTCCACAAATTTTTTTAGCATTTAAAAAGCTGTTTGATACTTATTTGTGTTTAAATATGTTCAAACTTGTTTAAATAATAACAGTAATATTTTTTTATAAGACAGTAGCATTTAAAAGCTGTTTGATACTTATTTTTTTATAAGACGGTGCGCAGGGTGCGGGGGTCGGCAAGTGCGGTTGAGTAGGGAATCGAGGTGCGGGGGTCGTGGCGGCGGTGGACTGGGGGGTGCTCGGCGAGGGACGGATCTGGCGAGGTGGGATAGCGATCGAGATGGAGGATCGAGATCGAGTGTCCATGAAATTTAAAAATATTCATGATAGTTCAAAAGTACCCATGAAATACAATCGAGAAATGAAGGCTACGATTTAAATACAATCGATCTTAGCTAGCTATCTGTTCACAATCTTCTTGCCCTTCTTTTTCGCAAATGGAGTTCTTACGTGGAACGGACGTCCTTTAGGTAGGGTGGTCCTGCTTCTTCTTGTGGTGTATGCTGCTACTTCATCATCGTCGTCATGTTCGATCCTCGGGTCGCCGTACTTGTCGAAGTCTTGCTCATTGGCTACTCCATCCATTCCGATGATCCTCCTTTTGCCATCGGTGTAGAATGTGTAGCCGTTGATATCGTACGCCTCATAGGTTATCAGGTTGTGCTCGGCGGCCTGTGACAAGGCGAATATGAGTTGTTCTTCCGCGGAAGAATCCTCATGTAAAGGGTACGACAGAAGCTTCTGCTTGAACCAACGCGTGAAACATGAGTTGTGCTCTTTGAGTATATCTCCGTCCGTCCTCTATTGGCCTCGGTCATTGCACGCCTTCTTAATAAAGGTTTTGTGCTCTACCACCCAAGGATCGACCACGTCTATGTGTTGTAGCGCGACTAGGTTTGCTCTTTCAAAGTCGGCGAGTCGACCCTCGAAGTCGACATGCATTTCGCGGCGACCCTCACGGTGACCCCATCCAGCGAGCCTGCCGAGGTGTCTGTTGACCAACGGGGTTCTCGATGCCTAGATAATTCGTGCAGTAGGAGATGCACTCTTGATCGAAAAGCCCCGGCTATGCTTCCTTCGGGCGTGACATGTTGCGAACGTATCCTTTGATGACACCATTCATCCTTTCGAATGGCATCATGCTGTGCAGGAACGCCGCCCGAGTTGGATGATATCCTCCACTATATGGACCAGCGGATGCACCATAACGTCAAGAATGCGGGCGGAAGTACATCTCAAGCTCGCATAGTATCACCACGATCTCTTCCTCGTAGCCTTCGAGTTGCCTCACGCCAATCGACTTCCGAGAGATGACGTCGAAGAAGTTGCATAGGCCAAATAGCATTTCACGGACGCGGCGCGTCCATGATCCCACGGATTGCAACCGGAAGTATCTGCGTCATCAAGACGTGATACCGTGAGACTTCATCCCGCTGAACTTCGCTTATTTGGGTCTAGGTATCTGCTTATCTTCCCACAGAATCAGAAGGAAGTTTTACTCCTAGGAGGCAGGTGAAAACTGCTCGATCTCCTCGACTTAGAGTGAAGCACGCGGAGGGTAGTCATTTCCGGTCTTCTTGGCCTTTTTGCCTTTGCGGCGACTTTCTTCGTGTCCTGCTTCTCATCATCATCATCATCATCATCATCATCATATATAGCGTGAAGCTCCTGCTGATGCCCATTGATTTCAAGTCTGCCCTTGCTTTCGGCCCATCTTTGGTCCTCTCGCATGTTGAGCAGGGTACCAAGCAGACTCGCGCACGTTCTTCGTGATATGCATGACATCAAGGCTGTGAGGCACACGGTGGATCTTCCAGTACGGCAAGTCCCAGAAAACAGACCTCGTTTTCCATACCTTCAGCAGCGGCTCTGGCGCCTTTCGCTTCTTTCCCGGCTCTGGCGCCTTTTGCTTCTTCCCGGCAGTGGGCAGTCTTTCCAATTTTTCAACAGCTTGTCTATTTCCTCGCCGCTCCTCGTACACGGGCGTTTTCGGGGTTCGGTTTCACCATCGAACAGATCCTTGCGTTTCCTCCACAGGTCATCGCCGCTGAAGCCACCTTCGATGTCCCATGAACACGGTTTTCAAGACCCGGGATCTCTATCTAGCTAGCGATACGTTGTGTCATCCATGCACCTTACGCATCCGTAAAAATCCGTGGACTACCTGCCCCGCAAGATATCCAGAACCGAGATAATCGTGCACCGTCGTGAGCAGTGCGGCTCTCATAGGGAAATATTCTTTCTCTGCGGCGTCCCACGTATTGGCTGGCGTTTTCCACAGCGTGTCAAGCTCCTCTTTCAGTAGCCCAGACATACAGATTGATGTCGTTCCCTGGTTGTTTCGCCCTTCAATTAGCATACTCATGTGAATGTACTTCCTCTTCATGCACAACTGTGGGAAAGGTTGTACATCCACACAAACACAGGCCACGTGCTATGTGTGCTTCTCTGGCTGCCAAACGGATTGACTCCATCGGTGCTCGCGCCCAGCCCGATGTTCCTTGGATCGTCCCCAAATTCTGGGTATTCGAAGTTCAATGCTTGCCACTGGCTTGCATCCTTAGGGTGACTCAGCATCTTTTCTTTTTTATTTATCTCCAGATCATTTGTGTCATCTTCTCGCTTCTTCTCCTCCCTATCCGGCGTGCCAACGCAGGAGCTTTGCTACCTTAGGATCCGCGAAATACCGCTGCAGACGAGGAGTGATCGGAAAGTACCACACCACTTTTCGAGGAGCTTTCTTCCTCTTCTTGTATCGAGTGACACCGCACACCGGACATATGGTAGACTCCGCGTGCTCGTCCCGATAAATGATGCAATTGTTCATGCACACATGGTATTTCACGTGCGGTAAATCCAGAGGACACACGATTTTCTTCGCCTCCTCCAAATTGGTCGGGCACTTGTTCCCCTTGGGAAGACGTTCGTGCCAGAATGACATGTTCTCGTCGAAGCATGCGTCGGTCATTTTGTGTTTTACCTTCATCTCCAGAGCCATGAGCGTTACTTTCAGGCGGGTATCCTCGGCCTGCATCCTTCATACAATGGAGTAACCGCGTCTAACTCAAGTTGATCCATCTTGGCTTTCTCTCGAGCGGCAGCTCTTGCGTTATCCGTCTGCTTGAGAAGCAGCTCTTGAATATGAGGGTCCTGCACCCAGCCCATCGATGGTCCAGCGTCGTCTGCTCCGCCGGCATCATCATCATGTCCTGCATCTTCTACATGATGACTGTGTACAGCATCACCGTCGTGATCATCTCCTGGGGTTGTCTTGCTGCCCTTCCTCATTTCTTGCCCGGCCCCCATGGACGACTTCGTAGTCATCTTCATCACCTTGCCACCGATAGCCATCCATGAAACCACGCAAGAGCAGGTGGTCCCGCACCTGCCCGGAATCCGGGTCCGCAATAAGGCTATTCAGCTTGCATCTTCGACACGGACATCTTATCTCCGTCTCGTTCTTTTGAAGCATCTCGGCCTTCGCGGACCTCAAAAACCTATTCACGATGCCTTCGGTCATCGTGGCGGACCATAATGGTCGCTGCAAGGTAGAGCAAAACGATATTTTAGAACCAAGAAAAAATTTGGCATGACTTTCTCTAAAAATAGGACCAAAAAGAATGCTTAATGCCAAAATTCTCTTGAAACGGAAATGAATCAACATTCCGGCAAAATATTGGCAACTATCGCATTTCAAATACCGGTACACCTCCAAACACAAACACATATGCAACACCACAAACATATGCAACACCACGAACATACATAGATCTAGCTAGGCCATAAAAAGTGCATGTGCACATTGTTGTAGGGAGAACAACATAAATATAGCTTCCCCTTACTTACCTAGCAATACAAGGTAACTTAACCACTTAATTTGAATGAATCTATGGTGGAAATGAGGTGAAAAAGAGGAGGCACCCTAGGCAGTGGAGAGAATGAAGTGGGGAGAAAGTGAGTGTGGGAGGAGAGGCTGTCCAAAATATCTTGTTGCTGCCCACTTACTAATGGCGCACCAGCAACAAATGCGCCATTAGTAAGTAAGGTTACTAATGGCGCACCTCCTAGTGGTGCGCCATTAGTACTTTTGCAAAAAAAGGAATAAAAACAATAATAAAAAAATAACATTAGTGGCGCACCTTCTGGCTGGTGCGCCATTACTAGTTACAACTAGTAATGGCGCACCACCAGCGGATGCGCCATTAGTATGTTTGGACAGGCGCACTAGTTCAAAAAAAATTTGGTACTAATGGTGCACCGTGGGCAGGGTGCGCCATTAGTAGTTTCAACACTAATGGCGCATCAGAGGGTGGTGTGCCATTAGTATATACTAATGGCGCACCACATGTCTGGTGCGCCATTAGTGTCAATTCCATCTATAGCCCTTTTCCTAGTAGTGTTGTGCAGATAGAGCAGCGTCCAAGTTTATTGGAATTAGCGTTGACTTGTGGAAGTTGATCTTAAGACCGATCGACTGAGCGTATTTGGTGAGAATGCCTTTGATAATCAATGCTTGATGGGGGCAGGCGGGTGTTGAAGATATAGCTACTAAGTACAAACCGGCCTGGAGGGCCCTGGTTCACCTTAGACTGTGTTGAAGCCCATGAAGGTCTTGAAGATGGCGTTCAACTAATAAAGCTTGGAAGCCCACGGCCCAAAGGCGGATTAGGGCCCGTAGTGGTAAACCGCCATGATTATGTAAACTTGTAATATAAGTTAGAAAGGAGAGAGACCGAGCCGGACACTTTGTATAGGTCGGCTCGGGACTCACTAAACCGGTCAGCGTCAACCTTTGTATATATAAAGGGACGACCGGCGGCGGTTCAGGATGACAACAACAACTCGAGGCCTAGGCGAAGCTTATTTGCTCCTAGTCATCGAAACCACATCAATCCCATCACAACTAGACGTAGGCTTTTACCTTCATCGAAGGGGCCGAACTAGTATAAACTCTTGTGTCTTTGCGTCCGCTTTAACCCCTTCAAGTTAACCCGTAGCGATGGCTCGATGACTAAGTCCTTTCATGAGGACATCTGCCGTGACAAAACCACGACAGTTGGCGCTCACCGTGGGGCTATCGCACGATGGTTTGATGATCTTGGAGGGCAAGTTCGAAGGACTCGAAGGCTATGCTGTCGGACGGATGACCAAGAGTCGTCGCGGCAAGCTCTACATCGACGATGCAGGCTGGGGCCCCGAGGCCAGCTCGATTGAGTACGGGTACCGGGTCCCCTTTGGTGGCATACACGTCTTCACTGGCAAGATCGGTGAACCGGGCCCTGAGTTGGACACCTGCACCGACCTCGTCGAGACAGCTCAGTGTGTGCGATCTGCCCAGGTCAAACCGGTCGTGAAGCGTGCCTTTGTGGGAGTCATCCACGGAGGAAGTTATGAGGACGGATCAGAATCTGGTAGCGAGACCGTCGTCTACTCTGGCGACGAGTCGTCAACCGGAGAAACTGAATCTCTATATCAGTTACAAGATGGCCGGATTGGGGGCTGTTTCGATGGTGACAGTATTCCGGACCCCTCCGATCTTCCTAACCGGGTTGGAATATTCATGGCCGGTACACAAGCAGCGCTTCACTCTTCGACTGTTGCGGCAATGATCTCCGGTTCAACAGCGGCGACGGCTGCTAGGGCAGGAGGCCCTGTGCGCCCGCCGGCTTAATTTTTATCAGATCTGTTCGATTCGTTGCCTGCGCTCATGGCAGAGGCTAACCCGGCGGATCAGGACGCTCATAACGCAGAGATTGCGAATGTGAAGGAACAAATCACTCAGGCTAAAGCGGATTTAGCATCTGCAGACACCAGGATGACGGCAGAGCGGGCCGCTTTAGATGCGCAGGCTTATAGGCTCATGTTGGATCAGAACGCGTCACATGAAGTCATGAAGAGGAAATACAGATCCCGTTTGCCTTAAGTTTTCGAAGCCAGAGACCTCTTCAACACCCCCGGAGCAGGAACCAGTAATCCGCCTCTGGTAAACCGGGCGGAAGCACCTGGGACGGGCGCGCCGGTCCAGCCCCGCTTAATAGATCTACCTCGCCATAACGCCAGTGTGCCTCAGGCCGTGCAAACACCTCCGGGTCACTACTCCAACCCGATGGATAACCTTGTTGCAGCTGCGGCACGGCTGGAGGCTATTCCAATTGAAGGTGACTCACCACAGGCGATAGAGACGCGCCGGGTCAAGGAGCTCCTTAGGACAGCTTTGGTCCAACAGGAAGCGTATTCATACAGCCGCGACCGGATCCACTCTACCCCCCGCCCAAGCCGGAGCTATAGCAGGCACATGGATGAACCGGCCGTATCAAGTAATGCACGGCGTGGTGCGCCCCGTGGCAACAACCCGGCAGGTGGTGTCGATAACGCCCAGGAGGTGGTGGACCGGGCCCGAGCGCGCAGGGAGGCCGAGTTAGCAACACAGAACGAGGCGCGTCAGCTTACGCCGGTTCGCCCCACCACCTCAGTCGAGCCAGGGGTCGCTTCTAGCTTGGGGGTGCCCTGTTTGATCCCCGCTTTACGCAACGTGCGCTTGCCCAAAGACTTCAAGGGTTCGCGCAAGGTGCCAAATTACGCTGTTGATTTACCTCCAGAAGCATGGATAGAGAGCTATGAGATGGCCATGGAGATGCTAGATGTGGATGAGGCCGCGTGTGCAAAGTATTTTACCATGATGCTTGAAGGGACGACCCGTACTTGGTTAAAGAGCTTGCCGCCCAATTCTATCAGTTCATGGGCCCAGTTGCGAACCCGGTTTATCCAGAATTTCAAAGATACCTGTAAGCAGCCCATGTCCGTAGTGGACTTGGCGGCTTGTGTCCAGGGGGAAGGGGAGTCAACAACCCATTGGGTACGCCGCGTTTCGGAAATCTTGCACTCGTCAGGCCGGATCAACGCCGACTCTGCGATCTTAACCCTGGAGGGCAACTGCCGATTTCAGCCTTTGAAGTTAAAGTTGGGGCGTATGAAGCGATTTTGTAATGACGTGGGAACTCTCATCGGCGCTTTAGTGAAGTATGCTGATTCTGATAGTACCAAGGATCCCGAGTCTGACGATGACAAGACAGGGAAGGGAAGGAAGAACAGCAACTCCAAGGGCCAACAACATCACTCAGCAGGTAATGGAAAGCGTAAAGCGGATGGCAACATGGACTTTGTAGCTAATACCAATGCGCAGGACAAGGGCCAGCGGCGCAGGGGTAAACAGCCGAATCAAAGTGGAGCGCCTAATCCCAATCCGGACCGCTTGAACTATCTATTGAATCAACCATGTCCGAAGCATGGGACGAAGGAGACGCCAGCAAACCACCTCTGGAAGGATTGCTACATTATGTAGGAGTTCAAGAGTTCTAATGCTTTCCGGTATGATCACGGCACTGGCGGCGGTTCAGGATCCGGGCCGGGTTTCGGTGGAGGAAATTTCGTTCAGGATTTAATGTTAATCCGGGCGGACATAACAATCAGAACAATCAGAATAACCAAGGTGGTTACAACCAGCAGCAGCAACAGTCGGGTTATCAGAGCAACCCAAAGCAGATGAATAGTGGGCAGTACCATGTCTTCACCACTAGCTTAGACAAGCGAGACCGGAAGGTTCGAGCGGGCGAATAACGCTGTTGAACCGGCCGTGCCCCATTACCTACGCTGGTCGGAGCAGCCCATTATATGGAGTAGAGAGGATCATTTTCCCCGGGTCGACAATCCAGGTCAACAAGCCCTGGTGGTGGCGCCTCAGGTGGGAGGTTATAAGTTCACCAAGGTACTCATGGATGGAGGGAGCAGTATTAACATCCTGTACTATGAGACCTTCCGTCGTATGGGACTAACGGATAAACATCTCAAACCGTCCAATACAGTGTTCCATGGTGTGGTACCTGGCAAGTCAGCATACCCTGTCGGCAAGATAGCTCTGGAAGTGGCTTTTGGGGACGATCACGATTCCCGATCAAAGACACTAACATTTGAGGTGGTGAAAATCCAGAGCCCATATCACGCCCTATTTGGGCGGCCGGCTTATGCCAAGTTCATGGCACGGCCTTGTTATATCTATTTGCAGCTCAAGATGCCGGGTCACAAGGGGACAATAATGGTTCATGGGAGCCGCAAGATCGCTTTGGAATGTGAGGAAGGTGATGCGGCCTATGCAGAGTCGGTTTGCGCTTCTGAGAGGAGTTGAAATATTACAAGGACAACGTTGATCCGGTGGACATGACCCCTTTGAAGAAGCCGACTACAGAACATGATCTGGACCTGAAATTCAAATCGGCAGCTGAGACTAAGCTTGTTGACTTCGTGCCTGGCAATTCGTCCAAGCAGTTCAGCATCAGTGCCAACTTGGATCCGAAATAGGAAAGCACGCTCATCGAGTGCATCCGTGAGAATCGGGACATTTTTGCATGGAAGCCTTCTGACATGCCAGGTGTACCGAGGCAACTCGCTGAGCATACTCTTAATGTTGATCCCAAGTACAAACCGGTGAAGCAGTTTCTCCGCCGGTTTAACAAAGAAAGGCGCAAAACTATTGGTGAAGAAGTAGCCAGGCTCTTGGCAGCTGGCTTTATTGTTGAAGTTTTCCATCCTGAGTGGCTGGCTAATCCGGTGCTGGTCCTTAAGAAAAACGGCACCTGGCATATGTGTGTGGATTATACAGACCTTAATAAGGCTTGTCCAGCAGATCCTTTTGCCCTCCCCCGCATTGAACAGATTATTGATGCCACTGCGGGTTGTGAGCGTTTGAGCTTTTTGGACGCATATTCTGGGTATCATCATATCAAGATGGCAGTTAAGGACCAGGAGAAAACAACGTTTATCACTCCCTTTGGAGCCTTCTGCTATGTATCTATGCCTTTTGGGCTCAAGAGCGCCCAAGCAACTTATCAACGCTGTGTGTAGAATTGCCTGCATAAACAAATCGGCCGTAATGTGCACGCCTATGTTGATGATATTGTGGTCAAGTCAAGGGAGAAAGAAACACTGATTGACGATTTGAAGGAAACCTTTGACAACCTGCGGATTTACAAGATGATGCTCAACCCGGCCAAATGTGTCTTTGGTGTTCCGGCAGGCAAATTATTGGGTTTTCTCGTATCCAACAGAGGAATTGAAGCTAATCTGGAGAAGATTACGGCTATTACCTCCCTGGCTAAACCGAAGTGTATTAACGATGTCCAGCGTTTGGCAGGCGGATTGCCGTGATTGAGCGGTTTATCGGCCGCCTGAGAGAAGGCCATCCCTTTGTACCGAATCTTTGAAAAAGACAGATCAGTTTGTCTGGAGTCCAGCCGCCGATGAAGCGTTGGAGGACTTAAAGCGGCAATTGGCCAACCCGCCTGTGCTCGCCGCTCCCATTGACAAGGAGCCGCTTCTGTTATATGTTGCTGCTAACGCCAGGGCGGTCAGCGTGGCCATTGTGGTGGAGCGGAAGGAGGCGGGGAAGGAGCATCCGGTTCAACATCCGGTTTACTATATCAGCGAGGTACTTATCGAATCTAGGCAAAGGTATCCGCATTGGCAGAAGATGGTATATGGAGTTTTCATGGCAAGCCGGAAGCTGAAGCAGTATTTCCAAGGGCACCCCATCACGGTGGTCAGTTCTGCTCCTTTAGGCGATATCATACAGAACCGGGAAGCGACTGGCCGGATTGCCAAGTGGGCTATAGAGCTTGGGCCGCACGGTCTGAAGTACGTGCCTCGGACGGCGGTGAAGTCTCAAGCACTTGTGGATTTCATTAATGATTGGACGGAGTTGCAAGCACCTGAAGAAAAGCCGGATCACACATATTGGACCATCCATTTTGACGGATCCAGGCAATTGGAGGGCTCGGGGGCTGGAGTCGTATTAACTTCCCCACGAGGTGACAAGTTCTGTTACGTTCTCCGCTTAATGTTCCCTTGTACTAACAATGCAGCTGAGTATGAAGCCTTGATCCATGGTCTCCGGATGTCTAAGGAGATGAATCTAAGCCGGGTTAAGTGCTTCGGTGACTCGGACCTAGTGGCTGAACAGTGTCCGCACTTGGGATTCAAAGGACCCACTCATGGCTGCATATCGTCGTGAGGTGGATATTGTTGCAGGTCATTTCAAGGGCTATCGAATTGGACCACGTGGACCGTCGGAAGAATGAAGCGGCGGACGCTTTAAGCCGGTTGGGCTCTCAACGTAAACCGGTCCCGCCCAATGTTTTTTCTGGACGTACTGCACAACCCGTCGGTCAAGCTCCCTGGTGAAGCGGATTTGGCTATTCCTGATCCGGAGGCTCAATTGGTGGCAGCTCTTCACGTCACTCCGGATTGGACGCCTCCTTATTTTGCGTACATGAACCGGGGCGAGTTACCAGAAGATGAGACGTTGGCCCGGCAGATAATCCGGCGATCCAAGTCTATGACCATTGTTAATGGCGAATTGCATCTTTGCAGCGTGTCAGGGGCATTTCAACGCTGTGTGTCCCTTGAGGAAGGCTGTGAAATATTGCGTGAGATCCACGAAGGAGATTGTGGTCACCATGCCGGTTCAAAATCATTGGTGGCTAAAGCGTTCCGCCACGGTTTCTATTGGTTGACTACTCATGCTGATGCGGAAGATCTGGTCAGACGATGTGATGGTTGCCAAAAGTTTTCCAGACGTGCTCATGTACCGGCCCAAGAATTGAGGATGATTACAATTACTTGGCCGCTTGCAACCTGAGGGTTGGATATGGTTGGACCTTTTAAAAGGTCCAAGGACAAGAAGACCCACCTCCTGGTGGCGGTTGACAAGTTTACAAAGTGGGTAGAGGCAGAACCTGTTAGCAAGTGTGACGCGGCCACGGCGGTTCAGTTCATCAAAAAGGTGATTTTCCGGTTTGGCTTTCCACACAGTATCATCACAGATAATGGTACCAATTTGTCCAAAGGTGCCATGAAAGAGTTCTGCGAACGTGAACACATCTGGCTTGACGTTTCTTCAGTAGCCCACCCATAGTCCAATGGTCAAGCGGAAAGGGCTAATCAAGAGATCTTGAGAGGCATCAAGCCCCGACTTATGGTCCCTTTGCAGAGGACACCGGGTTGTTGGGTAGAAGAACTACCATCTGTGTTATGGAGTATCAACACTACGCCCAACAGATCCACAGGATACACACCGTTCTTTATGGTCTATGAAGCGAAGGCGGTTCTCCCCAGTGACATCCGTCATGACTCACCTCGTGTGGCAGCTTATGTTGAAGCGGACAACGAGACGGCACGGCAAGACGCTTTGGACCTGTTGGATGAGGAGCGTGACATAGCAGTTGCCCGCTCGGCGATTTACCAACAGGATCTTCGTCGTTACCATAGTCGCCGGGTCAGAACCAGAACTTTTCAAGAAGGAGATTTGGTGCTTCGGCTCATCCAAGACCAGACTGGTATGCACAAGTTATCCCCACCTTGGGAGGGACCTTTCGTGGTCAGCAAAAATCTACACAACGGGTCATACTATCTGATCAATATTCGAGAGCATAAAGACTCACGTACATCGGAGGAGGAGACCAACAGGCCGTGGAACATAGCTCATCTTCGGCCTTATTATACCTGAGCCATCGGCTCTACTCATGTACATATTATGGCAGTGTATATATTATGAATAAAGTAATAAACCAGGGCCTCAGATAAAGCGGGGTATCTGTTCTGTTACATCATGCGTGGTTACATGGAGTTGTTCTGTCTTAAAGCGGCCTCTGGTTTACCCCTTGAATTTGTTTTTCAAAATCTTTATGATATCACTTGGGGGCTTGGTCGTGTCCGGACCAATGCAACACCTTTTGATAGGCGGAAGCCACCAGATCACTTGGGGACATGGTCAAGTCTGAACCAGTCACGCCTCTTGATCGGCCTAAGGCCATAGAGTCACTTGGGGGCTTGGTCGAACCCGAACCATTGCCACACCACTTGATCGGCATAATGCCACGGTTTCAGCTTGGGGACCTGGCTGACTTGAACCATAGCTACACCTTATTGGGAGCTTGGTCGTGTCCGACCATGGTAACACCATCTGATCGGCTCAGTAAAGCCTCTTTTTGCAAATGGTTTTATCATTGCCTTTGCTTCCATATTTTTTCATAACTGTTATTTGATTTTTGTTGCGTTTTTTAAACCGATAACATTTTTAACCGGTTCAAACTGTCAATTGACGGAATTCGGTCCATTTTTAATCCGGAGATAATTTTTCCGGTTTGACTTTTTCTGTTAACATCCCATTATGGAGTAACAGGGGGCTTGTCATGACCCGGCACGGTTTACATGGTAAACCGGCATTATAAACACAGGAGCTGTTTTCTCCTTTGACGGTAATGGTTCATACACCCTCCGCTTCAAGATTGGCTAAGCCAACTTCATGCCCAGCGATGGCAGGTATTTTGTATCACAAATTTTGATCATATACCTCAATATTTCATTGCATATATATATGAACGTCACAAGCCAGCTGGCGGCACAAACCACCGTGGCAGTTTAAGATTTTCGCTGCAGGTAATAGTTTATCATTGGCAAATAAAAAGGAGGCATAAGTTGCAAAACGTATGCACGAAGGCATATAAATGCCAAAGGTGGCAGCTAGTTTTATTACAAGGCATTCAGAGGCCCAAAATTTGGAGTTGCTTCATAACGGGCAGCTTTTGACGTATCAACCGACTTGACGGATTAAGCTTCATTGCCGGGTTGACGTGAAGTAGATGGGTCGTCTGGCGTCGGTTCAACTTCTTCCTCCTCACCATCCAATGGCCGGAAGTCATTGGTGGTCCAGTCAATCCGGGTTAAAGCCCGAAAGACAGCCTCTTCACTTATAAGCTCAGCCGGATCAACGTCAGGGGGGTAAGTGTGCTTACGGGTTGGAGGATCAAGGTTCTGCACTTCCGGAATAACAGCTTCAACCCGTCTGTTGTTCGCGTCGTAGAAGGAGCGGTGAACCGTCAGGTTGGCCTCTTCTGCCAGTTGACTCGCCAGAGGACGCATCTCCCTGGTTACCCGTTTGAGAGCAACATTATCAAATACTTCGCCATTTTCTTGAGTACTGGGGAAGCCTTTGGCTATGTCAGCCGGATCAAGGTCAGCTATCCATGCTTTGGCGTGAGTTAGTGCCAATAAGGTGCCAACGCGGGCAGCGGATCGTTTCAATTCTTCTATCTGTGCTGGTATCATAGATAGCCGGTCCAGTGTGTCCTTGATCAGAGTCGGAGCTGCATTATCATAAGAAGTGGCGCAAATAACTCGCTGGGTGCCGGTATACAGCTGTTCAATTAGCGATATCTGTGACCTTGAGTTTCTTCCGCATGTCGAGCCTGGATGAGCAATGCGCCTACCTATACCGGTTTAAGAAAGTTCAGGTTAAACCGAGGAAATTTCAAAACAGAATATTCATCACAACCTTGGTGAAACATTGCTTACCAAATATTGCGAGAGGTCATGGCATTGATTTGGCGCTTTAATCCGATGAGCTCTTCCGTCAGCCGGTTTAAGAGCTGCTTGACATCTTCCGCCCGTTTTAGCAAGCCCACTTTTTCAGTATCCCAGCTGGCCCGCTCAGACTTAAACCACTCCTTGAGCTGCTCCATGGTAGTCAAGGCGGTTTTTAGCTCATCCTTGGCCTTGGAGGTTTCTGCTTGTTGATATTTCATATTTTCTTGAAGATCATTGATTTGTGAGACTTGTTGGCGTATCTCACTCTGCAACAAAACGGGAGCATGTTAATATCTTCATTAGAAGTCCTAAGCGTATAACCAGTCATACACTTGGCACTTGGGGGCTAATGCGGATCATTTTTTTATACTGGTTATTGAAGTCCCATGGATTAATACAAGTGTTAATCAAGGCACTTGGGGGCTAATGCGTGTTTGATCAGCAATATATAAGACAAAGTATTATGGACTATGCAAAGTCCCGGTTTGACTTTCTAGGGACAAACCGGCCCTTGGAGGCTACTATGCAATGAAAGTACACGAGAGGCACAACTATTTACCTCATAGCGCTCCTTCATAAGATTTACTAAACCGGCTTCATAATCACGGCTTGTGTAGAGCCAGTTCAGGAAGCTAGAGTGAAGGTCTTGGGCAGAGAGATTGTTATAAGCTGACAGATCAGTTTTCTCCTTCCCTTTGCTCATGCAGTAAATTCGTCCTTGGCAGTGTGCTTTGATAGAGCAACCGGATTGCCAGGGGCGGTATATGCAGTGCCCGTAACTACGACATCATCATCTTTGGTCGGGCTGGCCGGATTAGCATTTTCAACTGGGCTTGGCGCTTTCATACCCGGGCTTGGCGGATCAGCAGTTGAGTCCCGTTGTTCTGCTGCCGGGACTCGGAGGAGCAGGAGGATGTGAAGTCTCAACTTGGACATCCGGTTCAACCTATGGCGGATTAGCATTGGCATCTTGATTTTCCCAAAGAGAGTTGTCTTTAGCAACTTTGGGATTTTCACCATGATGCTCTGGAGTCTTCTCCGGATCAACATCCTGATGAGGGTCGAGGGTCTTGGCCTTTTTACTAAGTCGAGCCTTGGTGCTACAACATCAAGAGTTAGAATATGATAAACCGACAAATACAAGGAACAAATTAAGGAGTAATATACTTACCCAGCAGCAACTTTGAGAGGAGGCAGCTGAGTGGTTGATGAACCGCCAGACGAGTTGGAAGAAGCACAGTAATTGGTCGGAAGGATTGAGAGGGCATCGGAAGAAACCTTTCAAAGGATAACGCTTTTCAGGAGAACAAGTCACCTCTGGATGACGTTTCCGGGTTGGTGTGTCAGCTAAACCGGACGACGTAATTTGTTGACCGCTATGCCGGGTCGTACAGTGTTCTTCAGTTTGCTGTGTCTTCAAAGAAAATTTTGGATCCAAATGAGCATAGGAGTGAGATTGTTTCACTTTCCGGACTGTGCGGCGAATTCTCTTAACCTGTACAAGATCAAAATCAGAAGAAAGAAGGATGACCTCAACAGGTTCTGCATGGCTGGCCTCAGCGTCATCCTGGGAATTGTAACTGTCAATAAAATGAATGAAAAAAGAACCAAGTGAGTCAAGCTTTACCTCAGCATCTGATTCTTCATCTTCTGGCGGTTCTGAAGACTCGGCGGTTTTCCTCTTGCCAGTTTTCTTGGTCTTGGTCTTTGCACGAGGAACCCGGGCCGGTTTAGTTCGTTTCCAAAAGGAGCTATTGGCCTGAAAATTAATACAGAGGGATTAATACAATCAATATGGAATCAAAGTCAGTAGAAGTAATGAGAGGAACCTTACCGCGGGCGGTTTGTTGGAGATGCAGAACGAAGCCAACCCGGTTTGGCTGCATGCGAAGGTCGGTTCATCGAGCATTTTCTTCACTGTTTCGGTAACTTCAAGCTCAGTTATTGATAGTTTGTGATGTCGTTGAGGATCTTTGACGTCACCAGTATATTCGTGCATCAATCCGGGGCGGCGGCTTAATGGCAAGATGCCCCAAGAAACCCAGCAGCGGACAAGGTCAATACCAGTTAAACCGTTGGCCATCAGAGCCCGGAGCTTGGTAATTTGAGGTGCAAAATTCTTCCGTTCTGCGGCGGTCAAGCGCGAAGGCAATGGGTGGCTGTTGCTAAGCCGGTGAGGGCGATAACCCGGCAAGGGATTTTCTCCGTTAGGAGCAGTGTTCCGGCAATAGAACCAGGTTTGATTCCAATCTTTAGGATGGCTATGATGTTTGGCGTGAGGGAAGTCCACTTCCTTCCTTTTCTAGATTGAAACGCCGCCAAGTTCTGTGTTAGGACTGTCCGAGAATTCTGTACGGCGGTTCAAATGAAAGAAATCTCGAAATAACTCC
Source organism: Aegilops bicornis (assembly GCA_021605145.1). Lineage (NCBI taxonomy): Eukaryota > Viridiplantae > Streptophyta > Magnoliopsida > Poales > Poaceae > Aegilops > Aegilops bicornis. Next base: position 676,442,021 of record CM038674.1, read on the forward strand.
ACGGTTGGTTCTTCTTGAAGATAGACTTCGCAGAATACTTGAAAGTTGCATATATTGGACACAGAGTTCGGACCAATATCTTGTGGATGGAGTTGGAAGCTTGCGAGGACATCCCGGAAGAATTTTGATCCGGGCGGGCTGAATCCCCGGTGTAGGTGTTGCATAAAAACAATCACCTCTCCTTCTTGAGGTTCAGGTGGACATTCCGATTCCAGAACTCGCCAGTGGAGAACATTTTTTGAGGCTAAAACGCCAGTGGTGATGTAGCCGTTGAGTTGTGTTTCCGTGATCCGGGAAGGAACCCAATTGCAAGCAGCAAATTGTTTCGCCATTCCGGAAGGGGGGAGCTGAAAGAGAATCAAACAGGTGTCGGTTTACTGTCTACGGTTTGTAAGTGAAAAATTTAGTGTTAAACCGGAGGAAATATAATGCAAGGTCCAGTTGGCGGTTTAAGAGAGGGCTAATGACATATGGCGGATTGGCCATCAAGGATTAAACCGCCCATAGGCAGAATGGCCAAGATTCAAGATTTCTGCTAAGTGTTGACAGAAACAGGTTTTACACAATGTTCAAATCTATTTGGATCTACCGCACATCTATAAAGCAGTTTTTACTGCGTTCTTTAAAAGGCGTTCAAGTAGAACAGAGAAGGATGCATACTTTACAAGAAGAAAAGGAAGGACTACTAGTATTAATAACAGATGCGGAATGACTACCGCAGGAGATCTATACCGTTTTTGGATCAAAACTACCGCGGCAGAAGATAGGATGAAGAGGAAAAATGGAGAACTGTGCGGATGAGCTTGCAAAAACCTAATGCAGATCTAAGGTGGAAGAACAGAAGAAGTTTACCGCTGCAGATTACGACGGAGGGGGGCGATGAGCCTCTGATCTAACTTAGGTTGATGCAGCGGCCTTGGTTGGTGCAGTTCTCGAAGGTCGCGGATGGCGGCGGAGCTTCAGAGCTGAGTGCGTCGCGAGGAAGAAGAATATGCAGAAGAGGAAGAAAAAAAAGAGCCCTCGGGTTTTATTTATAAGGGAAAGAGTAAAATGGCAGGCGCGAGAATCAAGGCGTCCGAAGCGGCCGAGTGGGCGCGCATGTCGCCTCGATTTTCGAGATAATCATTAATGAGAAGGGAATCTTTTTAATCCTTTTATGCAGAGATGATGTCATGACGGACCGTTGCGGTGCTCCGAAGATGACGTCACGGCAGTTTACAAAAATTCACAGGAGAAGACAATATGGCGGTTTACGAAAATACAAGAGGATGTTTACAAGATATTTTTAGCGTTGAAGATTGACATGAATAAATTCAAATCAATCCGGGGCCTAATGTTGAAGATATAGCTACTAAGTACAAACCGGCCAGTAGGGCCGCTGTTCACCTTAGACTGTGCTGAAGCCCATGAAGGTCTTGAAGATGGCGTTCAACTAATAAAGCTTGGAAGCCCACGGCCCAAAGGCGGATTAGGGCCCATAGTGGTAAACCGCCATGATTACGTAAACTTGTAATATAAGTTATAAAGGAGAGAGACTGAGCCGGACACTTTGTATAGGTCGTCTCGGGACTCTGCAAACCGGCTCGGGATAAATATTAGGACGACGACTTAATGAACAAAAGAATTAAAATGAATCAATCGACCATTCACTTCAAAGCAATAGGGTTGCTAGGAATTTTGAATTCACACATCATAGTTCTGTTGTCGGTATTCCGGTTAGAAACAACACGGGGACCAAGAAAGAATGGTGATGATGAGAAGTATCACTATACCAAGAATTCTTAAGAGGTGGAGTAATCCTCACGACATTATTGACATAAAAGATGGTAACACTCCAAGGTAAAGAAGAACAAATGCTGGATAGCAAGGAACTCAAGGTATAACACAGAACACGAACAAGTTTGTGTTGGAGGGAAGGCAATAAAGTGGTTGATGACAACACAAATCATCGAGGGCAAGGATGGTATTTCTCATCATGAATTCAATTGATATCCTTGAGGAGCTCGGAATGTTGATGATGATCATGACACATTTGTCGAGAGGTTTCATGACATCGGTCGGCGATGACATCAAGTCAAATGAATGATGAAGCGAAAGGTTATTGGAACCATGGGTACGACACAAACTCAAAATCAAGTCTGTTCAAGGAGAAATGATATGACGAGGAAGATCACGGAAGATTAGCTTACCATCTAAATCTGTGCTCCGGAAAGAGGGCCAGGTAGCACAGTTAAAAAGTTGCACGATAATGACATAGCCGATTAGGCTAGCAATGACTTGAAGGATTAATAAACTCATAAGCAATGAAGAATACTTAGAGTTATTGAATCAAAGTGCGGAATTTATTCACTTATCAGTGTTCTCGGTTGACGACAACCTAGAACCCAGGAAAATTGGAATCGGTGGGAAATAATAGTTGATGAAGAACCCATAAGAAGTTATTTAGTTCCATGATATTCTCGCGGTACCAGAGGGTATACTCAAGGGTAGAGCGGGATAGAGGTTGGACAAGTGAAATCATTTGCAGAAGTCAAGCACTTAAACTTGTCCAAGAAATGGGACCAAAGAAGAACAATATGGTCAAAACCACGGTCGCAAAAGACCAAGCATAGATAAGAGGATAAGTTATAACAAGGGGATTATTACTACTACAAGAAGCTTCCATGATAAGTTCCACCTCGGGTCCATGGGCATAAACACAAAGTTCAAGGTCGACTCCCACTTCTCCAAAGCATAACCTTACATTCACTTCTCGCTTTCGATGAAGTTGTAGTGTTGAAATTTTATTTGGCAAAATACCAGAAGAGTATGACTCGTGAAAAATTTCGAGTTCACACATATTAAGGAAGGCATAGGTTCAACCCATCGGGGTATCTTAGAAACATATACCACAAGCTTCAAGAGTACTAACACAAGCTCGAAAATAGAGCATGGTTGAAAAGGGAGAGGATACAATTTACCAAAGGCATTATGTATCGGAGAATGAACTCACAAGGTGATTAATTATGAAGGACATTGTCGGATAATAATCCAACAGTGGATATGGCGATCCACATTGGAGCTGATGTGAGTGTCGATACCCAATCAGAGAAAGAAAGAATGCAAATGCATCGATTTATAGAACATAATAACTTAACGTGCAAATAACAAGGAATTATGATTTTCAAATCAAGGGATCAGGAGCAAACGCTCTAATCAAGGATGGATAAGCTGAATAGACTTAGGGGTACAATCGATGGCAATCTGATTGGCCGAGAACCAGCTCATGTTCGAAAGACGTCTGCGACGGAAAGATAATTTATAAGGATCAACTGATGATTGCGTGCATTCGCGCACATATAGAATCAACGGACTCAAAATGATAGTGTCAAAGGATGCCAATAAGATTACTAGAATTATGGGATTAATCATAATGAAAGCAAGCAAGGATTTCAAGAGCAATAGACTGCTCAGGATTTTCGAAAGATCGAATACTATTTCAAAGACTTTTGTGAAACATCTGATCAACTGGGGATGAGCGGATACTTGGAAAGAGCGAGGAATTATTCGTAGGGGTATTCATGTGGCAAAGAACTGCAAGGCAGTAGGCACAAAGTATTCTTGAAACAATAGAGAGAATTTCGGTGTATCTTGTAATAACAAGATCAACTAGGAAGCATTGTATGAATGGCGAGTATACGTGGTTATCCATAGGGGTTTATCGATGGAGGGGAATTGCGAAAGCGACGCCATAAAGTCTGAAGAGAACATCGGAGAGTATCTTTGGATTCTTCTGGTGCAGCAGACGATCATCTGTAATAAGGGGCTCTCCGGGAGAAAGTATTATCGAGAACCTAGAGTTAGAGTTAGTAAAATCGTTTAACCCGAATAGAAGAGATGTCAGAGTCCCAGAGTATAGGTCGAGGAATAAAAGATCCTACTACCACCCAATGGCGACGTGTGCCCGTAAGACACACAGTCATGTTAGTAAAAGTTTTGTAATGTATAGACTCGACTTCGGCCAAGGAGTTGGAAAGGGGGATTCCGCCAGGCAGTCGGCTGTGATACCAACTTGTGACGCCCCAGATTCAATCATACACTAATCATGCACGCAAATGTGTACGATCAAGATCAGGGACTCACGGGAAGATATCACAACACAACTCTAAAACATATACAAGTCATACAAGCATCATAATACAAGCCAGGGGCCTCGAGGGCTCGAATACAAGTGCTCGATCATAGACGAGTCAGCGGAAGCAACAATATCTGAATACAGACCTAATTTAAACAAGTTTTCCTTAAGAAGGCTAGCACAAACTGGGATACAGATCGAAAGAGGCGCAGGCCTCCTGCCTGGGATCCTCCTAACTACTCCTGGTCGTCGTCAGCGGGTTGCACGTAATAGTAGGCACATCCGGTGTAGTAGTCGTCATCGACGGTGGCGTCTGGCTCCTGGGCTCCGTCGTCTGGTCGCCGCAATCGGATAGAGATAGGGGAAAAAGGGGGAACAAGGCAACCGTGAGTACTCATCCAAAGTACTCGCAAGCAAGGATCTACACTACATATGCGTGGATATATGTGTAAAGGGCCATATCGATTGGACTGAAGCTGCAGAATGCGAGAACAAGAGGGGATAACTAATCCTGTTGAAGTCTACGCTTACCAGCCTCCGTCTTGCAACATGTAGAAGAGAGTAGATCAAGTCCTCCAAGTAGCATCGCATAGCATAATCCTACCCGTGATCCCTCCTCATAACCACGATAGAGAGCGACCACCGAGTTGTATCGGCACTTGGAAGGGTGTGTTTTACTAAGTATCCGGTTCTAGTTGTCATAAGGTCAAGGTACAACTCCAAGTCGTCACTGTTACCGAAGATCACGGCTATTCGAATAGATTAACTTCACTGCAGGGTGCACCACATAACCCAACACGCTTGATCCCATTTGGCGGACACACTTTTACGGGTCATGCCCGCCACGGAAGATCAACACGTCGCAGCCCTACCTAGGCGAGCAGAGAGGTCAGACGCCGGTCTAAACCTAAGCGCCACAGTGCAGGCCCATCGCCCATAGCACACCTACATGTTGCGAGGCGGCCGAAGCGTAACTAGCCCCTAAATACAAGAGCGACTTACGTTCCAAACCGGCGCGCGCCGCTCGATCGGCCCGACGTCACGAAGGCTTTGGGCGATACCACGGCGCCAGTGCCCATATCTTTCCCACGTGGTTGGTTAGTGCGTATAGACCAAATGGCCGGACTCGAGATCAAATAACAAGATCTCGTTAAGCGTGTTAAGTATCCATGACGCCGACCAGGCCAGGCCCACCTCTCGCCTAGGTGGTCTCAACCTGCCTGCCTCCGCCACAAAAGTAACAGTCGGGGGCCGTCGGGAACCCAGGCCCACCTCTACAGGGATGGAGCCACCTGTCCTTTCAGCCCCCATCTCTGAACAGTATAACATGTAATGTAAATAGTGTAAAGTACATAGTATATGCCCATGATCACCTCCCGAAGTGATTACAGCCCAGTAGTATAGCATGGCAGACGGACAAGAATGTAGGGCCACTGATGGAATACTAGCATCCTATACTAAGCATGTAGGGTTGCAGGTAAAGGTGTCAACAGTAGTAGCAAGGACAGGCTATGCATCAGGATAGGAATAATGAAAAACAGTAACATGCTACGCTACTCTAATGCAAGCAGTATAGAAGAGAATAGGCGATATCGGTGATCAAGGGGGGGCTTGCACAGTTGCTCTGGCAAGAGAGGGGTCGTCAACTCTGTAGTCGAACTGGGTCGGTCTCGTAGTCTACCAGAGAGAAGGGGGGGAAGAAATAATAAATACAGTGCAAACATAAGCAAGACGACGCAAGACATGACAAAGAGCGGTGCTGGGTGTGCCCTAACGCGGTAGTAGGTGATACCGGTGAAGGGGGGAAACAATCGGGAAAGTATCCCCGGTGTTTCGCGTTTTCAGGCAGAGGATCCGGAGGGGGAAAGTTGCGAGTTCGATAGGTTAGGGGGGTGTGGCGAACGAACAGGTTGCGTATCCGGAATTGTCTCGTCGTTCTGAGCAACTTTCATGTAGAAAGTTTTTTCATCTGAGCTACGGTTTATTTTATATTGATTTTTAAAGATTTAAAACATTTTTGGATTTATTTAATTATTTAAATAAACATTATCTAGAATAGTGCACGCTGACATCATCATGATGTCACCATGACGTCAGCAGTCAACAGGGGTTGACTGGGTCAATCTGACGTGTGGGTCCCGCATGTCATTGACTGTTAACTAACCTAACAGATTAATTAACTAAACTAGGTGATTAGGTTAATCTAATCAGGATTAATTAAGTTAATTAATTCTTTAATTAATTTAATAATTAATATTTTAAATATTTTAATTATGTATTTTTTTTATTAAATCCTTTTATTATTATTATTATTTTTGTTCAGGCGTGGGCCCCGTTTGTCATAGGCCCATAGGGGCCTTAGCGATTCTGGGCGTGTGGCCTTGCCGAGTGGCGCTTGTGGCGTGGCCAACAGGCGCACCATCTGAGGCGAGCCCAGCGCTCGGGATCGGCGAGGCCATCGGCGCGACGCCTCTCCTGGCGCCATCCAGCCAGGCGGCGGAGGTGTGGAACCGAGCAGAGGCAAGACGTCGAGGCGGGCGCAGATGGCGCGATGGCCGGCGGGGTGGCCGCGAGCCGTGTGCGAAGAAGCGGGAATGGCCGGGCGGCGCACGAGAGGGAAGGCGAGGCCGGGCGAGCAGAGAATGGCGGCGTGGCGGCTACGGCGGGTGGAACTGGCATGGCACGAGCGCGTGGGTCGCGTGACCGGGCGCGCACGCTGGGCGCGGCCAGCGTGGGGTGACCGTGGTAGGGGCACGTTCAAACGGTGAGCGGCGATGGGGAGAGATACTATGAGAGGGCAGAGGAGAAAGGGAGGGGTGGTGGCTCACTGGGCCCTGCGGGTGTGCGAGAGTGAGCTCGGGGAGGGCTCGACGGCGGCATGCTCCGGCGATGGGGACGGCGTTGTGGCTCCGGCGACTGCGTCGGGATGGTGGTGATGGCTGTCGAGGGCGACAAGGTCGAGGGGGGTGACGGGGACGATGTTCCGGTGAGGAGAGGGACGAGGAGGCGAGGAGGAGGACGGTGAGTGTGACGCCCGGATAATTAGGCTACAGTAATCCCACGTTAAACGATGTCACGTCACCACGGTTACTATTGTTAATCTCGCGTTAGTTCGAAATCGATTCAAATTGAAATTTAAAATATTGACAAACAACAAAAATTTTCAAAATGGTAAACTAAAATGTTCGAAGTGCGCCAGTAAATGCCTGGGAAATTATGGTGAAGGAATCGTGCTTTTATAAAAAGGCCTATATACTTAAAATGAATGAAAACAGGAAAGGAAATTAAATTAAAAAGAAAAAAAGGAAAAAGAAAAAACAAATAAAGCTAAAAGAAGAAGAAGAAGAAACAACAGACCCCATTTGGGCCTCGTGGCCCACCAGCCTGAGCCGCCCAGCCCACCAGCATGAACCCCCCGGGCTACTAACCGCCCCACTTCCAAACCCTAGCGCCGCACCCTCCCACTCACGCCCCCACAACCCCTCTCGCTCCCTCGTCCCTCTCCCGATCCGATCTGGATCCGGGACCAACCTCCCCCACTCCCCCCTCGATCCACTCCTTCCTCTCTCCTCCCACTGGATCGGCGCCGCCTTGCACCCGTCGCCCTTTCCCGTCATGGCGTCGCTCGGCGCCACTGCCGCCTCTTGACCCGCCTCCCGGCTGCCGTTAAATCGGCGAGGTAGCCACCAGCCGAGACCACGCCGCCCTGCGCCCCTCGCCGCCCGCTCATTTCGAACCCCGCCGTCGCCGCCGCCCAGCTCCACGGGCCTCGCCGGGCGCTCCATCGCCGGCTGCCTCCTCCTCGTCGGCGTCGTCCCGTCCTCCTCCACAACGGACCTCCCGAACTCCCAGCGCCCATTGCCCCGGTCCCTACACCCCACAGTGAGGCCCTCTTCCTACTGCCTCCGCCCACACTTGTGCCCCAGGCTGCAGCCTCCCCAAGCCGGCTGGGCGTGCTCCCCCTGGTCGTGCTCCGGCACCACCGCACCGTGCCGGGCCACGCCCCTCCCTGCGCCTTGCCTCTTTCCCCACCTGCGCCCGCCTACCTCTACCCCCTCGCCCCGCTTCTGCCCCCCTGCCACGCCCGGCATCACCATCGACCGCCTGCGTGGGCTTGTGTCCGTCCAGGCCGCGCCCCGGCCGAGCCCCGTCGCAGCCGAGCCCACACGGGCCTACTCGTCGATCCGTCGCCTCTGCCTCGCGTCGTCCGGCCGCCGTCGCCGGGCAGCGCTCGTGCCCATTGCAGACTCGGTTGGCCTTGGCGGCACCAATCGAGCGGCACCCGGCGCCATTGCCCGCTAGTGCCCAGTGCCCACTTACGGCCTGGGCCAATGACGAGTGGGGCCCCGGCCCAGGACGTTTAATTAAAAAAAGAGATTCAATAAAAAAACATAAATAAATAAAATAATGAAAATATTAATTAGTTAATTAATTAAAGAATTAATTAACTTAATTAATCCTGATTAGATTAACCTAATCACCTAGTTTAGTTAATTAATCTGTTAGGTTAGTTAACAGTCAATGACATGCGGGACCCACACGTCGGTTGACCGATCAACACCTCTGGCGGCTAGCGACATCATGTTGACGTCATGATGGCGTCGACAAACACTGTTACGGATAATGTTGTTTTAAAATAATTAAATAATCCTAAAAATGATTTAAATCTTTTAAAATTACTATAAACCGTAGCTCAGATGAAAATACTTTCTACATGAAAGTTGCTCAGAACGACGAGACGAATCCGGATATGCAGCCCGTTAGTCCGCCACACATCCCTAGCATAGCAAACACGCAACTTTCTCCTCCGGTTCATTCGTCAAAACCACGAAACATGGGATACTTTCCCGGATGTTTCCCCCCTTCACCAGTATCACCTCATACCACGTTAGAACCCGTCTAGCTTTGCTTGCTGTCCTGTTATGCACTTGCTTGCTATGAATTCATTGTTTCTTCCCCCCTCTTCTTCCGCTAGACACCGAGACCGACACCGCTGCTGCCCAGTTCGACTACGGAGTTGACGACCCCTCTCTCTTGCCAGAGAAACCAGGCAAGCCCCCCCTTGATCACTAGATATCGCCTACTCTCCTCTATACTTCTTGCATTAGAGTAGTGTAGCATGTTACTGCTTTCAGTTAATCCTATACTGCTGCATAGCCTGTCCTTGCTACTCTTTGTTGTTACCTTTACCTGCTATCCTCTTGCTTAGTATAGGATGCTAGTGTTCCATCGGTGGCCCTACACTCTTGTCCGTCGCCATGCTATACTCTTTGGGCTGTGATCACTTGAGGTGATCACGGGCATATACTATATACTTTACACTATTACATTACCTGTGATACTGTTCGGAGATAGGGGCTGAAAGGACAGGTGGCTCCATCCCAGCAGAGGTGGGCCTGGGTTCCCGACGGCCCCCGATTGTTACTTTGTGGCGGAGCGACAGGGCGGGTTGAGACCACCTAGGAGAGAGGTGGGCCTGGCCCTGGTCGGCGTTCGCGGATACTTAACACGCTTAATGAGATCTTGGTATTTGATATGAGTCTGGCCATTTGGTCTATACGCACTAACCAACTACGCGGGAACAGTGATGGGCACTTTCGGCGTCGTGGTATCGGCCGAAGCACTTCGTGACATCAGCGGCCGGCGGCGCGTGCGGATTGGACTGGGCGCTGTTAGGCTAGGTCTGCTTCCGGCCGCGTACACAACGTGCAGGTGTGCTAAGGGCGATGGGCCCAGACCCCTGTGCGCTTAGGTTTAGACCGGCGTGCTGACCTCTCTGTTGAGCCTAGGTGGGGCCGCGACGTGTTGATGTTCCACGGCCGGGCATGACCCAGGAAAGTGTGTCCGGACAAATGGGATCAAGCGTGTTGGGTTATGTGGTGCACCCCTGCAGGGAAGTTAATCTATTCGAATAGCCGTTATCTTTGGTAACAGGACGACTTGGAGTTGTACCTTGACCTTATGACAACTAGAACCGGATACTTAATAAAACACACCCTTCCAAGTGCCAGATATAACCCGGGGATCGCTCTCTAACAGGGCAATGAGGAGGGGATCGCCGGGTAGGATTATTGCTATGCGATGCTACTTGGAGGACTTGAGACTACTCTACGCTACATCTTTGCCAAGGCGGATGCCGCCGAGCGTAGTCTTCGGCTGGATTAGCTATCCCCTCTTATTACGGCATTCTGCGATTCGGTCCACCGATATGGCCCTTTACACCTATACCCATGCATATGTAGTGTAGCTCCTTGCTTGCGAGTACTTTGGATGAGTACTCACGGTTGCCTTGTTCCCCTTTTCCCCTTTCTTTACTCGATTGCTGCGACCAGGCGATGGAGCCCAGAGCCGACGCCACCGTCGATGGCGACTACTACACCGGAGGCGCCTACTACTACGTGCAGCCCGGCGGCGACCGGGAGTAGTTCGGAGGATCGAGCGGAGGCCTGCGCCTCTCTCGATCTGTATCCCGATTTGTGCTAGCCTTCTTAAGGCAAACTTGTTTAATATGTACGTACTCGAGATATTGTTGCTTCCGCTGACTTCGTCTATGATCGAGCACTTGTATTCGAGCCCTCGAGGCCCTAAGCTTGTATTATGATGCTTGTATGACTTATTTATGTTTTAGAGTTGTGTTGTGATATCTTCCGTGAGTCCTTGATCTTGATCGTACACATTTGCGTGCATGATTAGTGTACGATTAAATCGAAGCGTCTGAGATTAATATCGAGCCGACTGCCTGTAGGAATCCCCCTTTCCAACTCGTTGGTCGAAGTCGAGTCTAGACTTTACAAAACTTTTACTAACATGGTTGTGCGGCCCATGGGCCCACGTCGCCATTGGGTGGTATTAGGATCTTTTACTCCTCGATCCTTACTCTGGGACTCTGACATCTCTTCTATTCGGGTTAAATGATTTTACTAACTCTGACTCTAGGTTCTCGATAATACTTTCTCCCGAAGAGCCCCTTATTACAAATGATCGTCTGCTGCACCAGAAGAATCCGAAGATACTCTCCGATGTTCTCTTGAGACTTTATGGCGTCGCTTTTGCAATTCCCCTCCATCGATAACCCCTATGGATAACCACGTATACTCTTCATTCATACAATGCTTCCCAGTTGATCTTGTTATTACAAGATACATCGAAATTCTCTCTATTGTTTCAAGAATACTTTGTGCCTACTGCCTTGCAGTTCTTTGCCACATGAATACCCCTACGGATAATTCCTCGCTCTTACCGAGTATTCGTTCGTCTAAAGTTGTTCATGTGTTTCATACATTGAAATACTACCCGATCTTCCGAAAATCCTGAGCAGCCTATTGCTCTTGAAATTCTTGCTTGCTTGCATTATGGTTAATCCCATAAGTCTGGTAATATTATTGGCTTCCTTTGTCAATATCATTTTGAGTCCGTTGATTCGATATGTTGCGAATGCTCGCAATCCTCAATCAGATCCTAGAATTCATCCTTCCGGCTCATACGTCGTTTTAATCATGAGCTGGTTCTCGCCAATTAAATTGTCGTCGATTGTGCCCCTAAGTATTGAACTTATCCATCCTTGATCAGAGCGTCTGCTCCTAATCCTTCGCCTTGTAAATCATAATTCCTTAGCAATTGTGATCTAAGTTATTCAGTTGTTTCTATAGTCCAATGTCTTTGCCTTGCTTCTTCCTTTGGTTGTGTGCCGATACTCACCCCAGATCCTTGTTGGATTTTATCTGACAACGCCCTTCATATTCAATAACCTTGTGAGCCTTTTCTCTGATACATAATGCCTTTGGTAAATTGTATCCTCTGCTTTCTCAACCATGCTCTGCCTTGAGCTTGAGTTAATTACTTCTAAAGATTCTGGTATATGATTCTAAGATGCCCCGATGGGTTGAACCTATGCCTTCCTTAATATGTGTGAACTCGAAAGTTTTCACGAGTCGTACTCTTCTGGTATTTTGCCAGATAAAATTTCAACACTACAACTTCATTGAACGCGAGAAGTGAATGAAAGGTTGTGCATTGGAGAAGTGGGAGTCGACCTTGAACTTTGCGTTCATGCCCATGGACACGATGCAAATCTTATCACGGAAGCTTCTCATGCGAATAGCTACCCCTTGTTATAAGTGCTTGTATACGTGGTTTGATCATGTACAAATGTGATTCTGACCATATTGTTCCCCTTTGATTCAATTTCTCAGACAAGTTAAAACCACTTGTCCTCTCCAGAGCAATACCCAATCCAACCTCTATTTCGATCTGTCGTCGAGTATTACCCCCTGGTATCTCGAGATTATCACAGAACTGCATAACTTCTTATGAGTTCTTCATCAAGTGCTACATTCTCATTGATTCCAATTTTTCACGGGCTCTGAGTTATTTAACATTCAAAGACACCGATAACTGACTCGAGTCCGCATCACGATTAAGCAACTCTTGGTAACCTTCATTACTTACGAGTTTGAACTCAATCACGTCATTCCTAGCCTGCTTGGCTATATCCTTGTCGTGCCGATTTTAGCTGTGCTACCTGTTCCTCTTCCCAGAGCATAATTTTTGACGTTGAGCTAAGCTTACGACGATCTTCCTTGTCTTATCGTTCCACCTTGAACGACAAGCTTGAATTCGAGTTTGTGTCCTATTCATGGTCCCAAGATCATTTCGCTTCATCATTCCTTTAACTTGATGTCATCGTCGATCGGTTACATGTTCATGAACTCTCGCGACAAATGTGTCGTGAATATCATCAACATTCTGAGCTCTTCCAAGAGATCTATCGAATTTTGGTGAGAAATGCCATCCTTTGCCCTCGATGAATTGGGCTACCATCGACAACATTATTGCATTTCCGCAACACAAAACTTGTTCGTGTTTTGCGTTGTACCTTGAGTTCTGTGCTATCCAACTTATGTTATGCTCTACCTTGGAGTATTACCATCTTTTGTGACAAGAAGGTCGCGAGAATTGCTCCACCTCTTAGAAATTCTCGGTATGATGATACTTCTCACCATCACCATTCTTCCTTGGTCCCCGTGTTGTTTTTAACCAGGATACCAATATGCTACCGATGTTGTTTGAGTTCTGTACTTCTAGCAACCCTATTGCTTTGAAGTTAACAATCGACAGTTTGTCCTTAGACTGTTGGTTATTGAATCGTCACTCTAACATTGAGCTTGCTGCCTAAGGTCATACTTCGGGCACACCTTTCAACTAATCATTGATGGTGTATGTTTTCCTAGAGCATACAACATTATATCATTTGAATTGACAAATGTTATCCCCTTGTTCACCTAATTGTGGAAATCCATCCTTTTGTAAATCTTGAGGAATTGTCACTGAGTCCATCAGCCACCTCATCGTCCTCTCCTTGGTTAAATGATGAACTCTTGCTTTGGAACACGCTTCCGTAGTCCATTTCCCAAGAATCTTACAATGACATCTCGTCAATTTGTGTTACACCTTTCTTCTCAGGCATCCTGAGTTTGAGTTATCCTGACACCAATCAGATCTGAATCTCAGTCAGATATGATGGTTGGGACAACTTTCCAGGACTTATGATGGTTGTCCTTTGATGACCCGGTAATATGATGTCATGCCTAGCACCCCTGGCTGGAGGACATATCATTATAATTTCTTTTGCAAGGATAACCATTCTTCCTGGAGTAAATTGTAAGACTTATTCTGCAAGTTGTTCCTGATGAATCCTTCTTGTATCCAAAGTCCGATCTTTGTTTGAAGACCATGTCAATGCTAGCTCGAAGCATGTCTGTGGTACTCCGATTTTCAATAAGAGCATTTGAAGCCCAATGCTAAATGTTTCTTGCTCAATTATCCAAACACCGTTGTATGGGTAATGCCATAAAAATTCTCTCCCCTACCTAAAAAGTTTTCTACATTATATCCTGTCATGGATATCATGCTCTGCTTGTCCTTGGGAAGGGTATACCCCTGGTATATGTGTCAAACACATTTTCCTTTCCATTGTTCTATTTGATCTGATGATCACTTTTTCCTTCCATTGATTTGTTTAACCTTCCTTGTTACCCATATGATCTAAGCAGTAATAGTCTTCTGCTTATGTAAACACCTTGGTGTACAACCGTGTCAGTAAGACCCTGTTGCTTTCGTTGATGACATTTCGGTAACCACCGATGGACGAGAACCTTGCCTACTGGTCCGCCTCGTTCAACGAGCAGGAAATTGGTTCTCTTCGTCCCTCGCCCTTGGTACTGATGTTGTTGCAGACATAACTGATAGGCTATCCTCTGACATACCTTACTTGCATGATCACGCAAGACGTCTCCGCCCTTAATACTTTTAACCCACATGGTGGGCCATAACCCCCAGTTCCACAGGATCGAAACCTGACTCTCCTGTACACCCCCTGTTCCCAAAGTTATTCCTCACGCGTGGCCTCGTGTGTAATTCACGAGCCACCTTCCAGTGAGATCATCAATCTGGTATCAGGCGCAATACTTATTCCCATTGCTCTAAACCTCTTTTCACACTTCGCTTCAGGCAAAGAACGATTGCCTATGCGCTTGAAACTTCTATTTTGCACCTTCTTACTTTGCTCTCGATATTGTCTTAAATTTCAATTCGAGAGTTACTTTCCGCCACCTTCCTCGTTGTTGTCTACCAGATAGTCTACCCTGCAGAGGTCCATTCTTCGGGTATACCCCCTTAATCTCTCGTTAGTATGATGAAGACTCCGAAGGAAGGATGGCCACTTCATCATGATGACCTAAAGCAGAGAAATGAATATATCAACGAAAAGTATCAACCTCTTCGAACGGGCAGCCAAGACCGAGAAGACTCGTTAGGTTTTTTTTTGCTACCAACACCTTTCCCCCTTACTACACCGCTTAAATCTCGGGACGAGATTTCTTGTAGTGGAGGAGAATTGTGACGCCCGGATAATTAGGCTACAGTAATCCCACGTTAAACGATGTCACGTCACCACGGTTACTATTGTTAATCTCGCGTTAGTTCGAAATCGATTGAAATTCAAATTTAAAATATTGACAAACAATAAAAGTTTTCAAAATGGTAAACTAAAATGTTCGAAGTGCGCCAGTAAATACCAGGGCAATTATGGTGAAGGAATCGTGCTTTTATAAAAAGGCCTATATATTTAAAATGAATGAAAACAGGAAAGGAAATTAAATTAAAAAGAAAAAAAAGGAAAAAGAAAAAAAACAAACAAAGCTAAAAAAAGAAGAAGAAGAAGAGTTAACAGACCCCCCCCCTGCTGGGCCTCGTGGCCCAGCTGGCCACCAGGCCGCCCCAGCCCACCCGCGCCGAACCCCCCCCCCCCCCGGGCTACTAACCGCCCCACTTCCAAACCCTAGCGCCGCACCCTCCCACTCGCGCCCCCACAACCCCTCTCGCTCCCTCGTCCCTCTCCCGATCCGATCTGGATCCGGGACCAACCTCCCCCACTCCCCCCTCGATCCACTCCTTCCTCTCTCCTCCCACTGGATCGGCGCCGCCGCGGCACCCCGTCGCCCTTTCCCGTTGCCGGCGTTGCTCGACGCCTTGCCGCCTCTTCGACCCGCCTCACAGCTGCCGTTCCTCGGCGAGGTAGCCACCACGCCGAGCCCCGCATCGCCCCTGCGCCCCTCGCCTCCGCCCGGCTCGAACCCCGCCGTCGCCGCCGCCCGAAGCTCCACGGGCCTCGCCGGAGCGCTCCATCGCCGGCCTGCCTCCTCCTCGTCGACGTCGTCCCCGTCCTCCTCCACAACGGACCTCCCCGAACTCCCCCGCGCCCATTGCCCCGGTCCCTACACCCCCCTGTGAGGCCCTCTTCCTACTCTGCCTCCGCCCACACTTGTGCCCCGGGGCTGCGGCCTCCCCAAGCCGGCCTGGGCCGTGCTCCCCCTGGTCGTGCTCCGGCACCACCGCACCGTGCCGGGCCACGCCCCTCCCTGCGCCTTGCCTCTTTCCCCACCTGCGCCCGCCTACCTCTACCCCCTCGCCCCGCTTCCGCCCCCCACGCCGGCATCGCCGTGACCGCTAGTGGGCTTGAGTCCGTCCAGGCCGCGCCTCGGCCGAACCCCGTCGCAGCCGAGCCCACACGGGCCTACTCGTTGATCCGTCGCCTCTGCCTCGCGTCGTCCGGCCGCCGTCATGGGCAGCGTTTCGTGCCCGCCCGCGGCCTCGGTTGGCCTTAGACGGCCAATCGGGCGGCACCCGGCGCCATGCCCGCTAGTGCCCAGTGCCCGCTTGCGGCCTGGGCCAATGACGAGTGGGGCCCCGCCCCAGGACGTTTAATTAAAAAAAGATTTAATAAAAAACATAAATAAATAAAATAATTAAAATATTAATTAGTTAATGAATTAAAGAATTTATTAACTTAATTAATCCTGATTAGATTAACCTAATCACCTAGTTTAGTTAATTAATCTGGTAGGTTAGTTAATAGTCAATGACATGCGGGACCCACATGTCAGTTGACCACTCAACACCTCTGTTGACTGCTGAAATCATGCTGACGTCATGATGGTGTCAGCAAACACTGTTCTGGATAATGTTGTTTTAAAATAATTAAATAATCCTAAAAATGATTTAAATCTTTTAAAATTACTATAAAATAAACCGTAGCTCAGATGAAAATACTTTCTACATGAAAGTTGCTCAGAACGACGAGACGAATCTGGATACGCAGCCCGTTCGTCCGCCACACATCCCTAGCATAGCAAACACGCAACTTTCTCCCTCCGGTTCATTCGTCCGGAAACACGAAACACTGGGGATACTTTCCCGGATGTTTCCCCCCTTCACCAGTATCACCTCATACCATGTTAGAACCCGTCTAGCTTTGCTTGTTGTCCTGTTATGCACTTGCTTGCTATGAATTCATTGTTTCTTCCCCCCTCTTCTTCCGCTAGACACCGAGACCGACGCTGCTGCTGCCCAGTTCGACTACGGAGTTGACGACCCCTCTCTCTTGCCAGAGCAACCAGGAAAGCCCCCCCCCTTGATCACCAGATATCGCCTACTCTCCTCTATACTGCTTGCATTAGAGTAGTGTAGCATGTTACTGCTTTCAGTTAATCCTATACTGCTGCATAGCCTGTCCTTGCTACTACTATTGTTACCTTTACCTTTATCCTCTTGCTTAGTATAGGATGCTAGTGTTCCATCGGTGGCCCTACACTCTTGTCCGTGCCATGCTATACTACTTTGGGCTGTGATCACTTCAGAGGTGATCACGGGCATATACTATATACTTTACACTATTACATTACCTGTGATACTGTTAGGAGATGGGGGCTGAAAGGACGGTGGCTCCATCCCGGTAGAGGTGGGCCTGGGTTCCCACGGCCCCGACTGTTACTTTGTGGCGGAGCGATAGGGCAGGTTGAGGCCACCTAGGAGAGAGGTGGGCCTGGCCCTGGTCGGCGTTCACGGATACTTAACACGCTTAACGAGATCTTGGTATTTGATCTGAGTCTGGTCATTTGGTCTATACGCTTTTACCAACTCTGTGAGGAGCGATTATGGGCACTTTCGACGGCGTGGTATCGGCGGCACTTGCCGTGACGTCGACAAGAAGCGGCTGGCGCCGGATTGGACCTGAACGCTGTTAGGCTAGGTCTGCTTCCGGCAGCGTCACAACGTCTTGAGATGTGCTAAGGCGATGGGCCCGGACCACAATGCGCTTAGGTTTAGACCGGCGTCTTGACCTCTCTGTTGAGCCTAGGTGGGGCTGCGGCGTGTTGATCTTCCGTGGCGGGCATGACCCGGAAAGTGTGTCCTGCCAAATGGGATCAGCGTCTTGGGTTATGTGGTGCACCCTGCAGGAAGTTAATCTATTCGAATAGCCGTGATCTTGATGTGAGGATGACTTGGAGTTGTACCTTGACCTTATGACAACTAGAACCGGATACTTAACACCCTTCCAAGTGCCAGATATAACCTGGTGATCGCTCTCTAACAGGGCAATGAGGAGGGGATCGTCGGGTAGGATTATTGCTATGCGATGCTAGTTGGAGGACTTCAGACTACTCTCTGCTACATGCTGCAAGACGGAGGCTGCCAAAAGCGTAGTCTTCGACAGGATTAGCTATCCCCCTCTTATTCTGGCATTCTGCAGTTCAGTCCACCGATATGGACCTTTACACCTATACCCATGCATATGTAGTGTAGCTCCTTGCTTGCGAGTACCTTGGATGAGTACTCACGGTTGCCTTGTTCCCCCTTTTCCCCCTTTCTTTACTCGATTGCTGCGACCAGGCGATGGAGCCCAGGACCCAGACGCCACCGTCGATGACGACTACTACACTGGAGGCGCCTACTACTACGTGCAGCCCGCTGACGGCGACCAGGAGTAGTTCGGAGGATCCCAGGCAGGAGGCCTGCGCCTCTTTCGATCTGTATCCCAGTTTGTGCTAGCCTTCTTAAGGCAAACTTGTTTAATATGTCTGTACTCAGATATTGTTGCTTCCGCTGACTCGTCTATGATCGAGCACTTGTATTCGAGCCCTCGAGGCCCCCGCTTGTATTATGATGCTTGTATGACTTATTTATGTTTTAGAGTTGTGTTGTGATATCTTCCCGTGAGTCCTTGATCTTGATCGTACACGTTTGCGTGCATGATTAGTGTACGATTAAATCGGGGGCGTCACAGTGAGGCGGCGACAAGGTCCGGCAACGGCGTGGCAGCTCCGGGGCGATGGGATCGGGGCATCGGCGTCGGTGGTTTGTTCCCCCTCCCGATCCAATCGGGAGAGATGGGGGAGGGAGATATTTCAGGGAGGAGTGGGGTAACGAGACGGGGGAAGTGGGGGCGACGGGTTCTAGGGTTCGGTCGAGGAGTAGGTGTAGGTCGGGGTGGGCCAGTTCGACTGGGCCGGCAGGAGTGGCCAGCTGGGCCGGTTGGCCCGGGGGGGTCTCTCTTTTATCTTTTTTTGTTGTTGTTAGTTTTTGTTTTTTTTTTGTTTTCCTTCTTCTTCTTCTTTTTATCTTATTTCTTTTCTGTTTTAATTCCTTTTAAATATTTAGGCCTTTTATAACAACACAGTTCCGTCACCATAATTACCTAGGCATTCATTTGCACACTTTGAACATTTTTGTTTTAATGTTTGAAAACTTTTGTTGTTTGACATATTTTGAATTTGACTTTGAATCGTTTTTGAACCATCGCGAGATCAACAACAGTAACCGAGGTGACGTGGCATCATTAACGTGTGATTACTGTAGCCTAGTTATCCAGGCGTCACAGTTGGTTAATATCAATGCATGTTTATGACTGTTGTCGCTCTCTAGTTGATCGTTTCCCAGTCTTTTTCTAGCCTTCACTTCTACTAAGCGGGAATACTACTTGTGCATCCACTTCCATAAATCCAAAGTTGTTCCATATGAGTCCACCATACCTTCCTATATGTAGTATTTACCTGTCGTTCCAAGTAAATTTGCATGTGCCAAACTCTAAACCTTCAAATAATAATCCATTTTGTATGCTTGAATCATTCATGTACCAACTAGGGCTGTCAATAGCTTCCATGCTAGGTGGGTTATTCTCTCGATGAGTGGACTCCACTCATCATTCACGAGAAAATGGCTGGTAACTGGGAAGCCCAGTCCCATGCTCAAATCAAATCAAAATAATTGCAGACAAAAGTCCCCCAGGACTCTTGTTAGTTGGACGGTACCCGTTGTTTCAGACCAGCTGTGGAATGTGCTTGTTGGTGGTGGGGGAGTATAAACTTTACCATTCTGTTTGGGAACCACCTATAATGTATGTAGCATGGAATATACCGAGATCTCCTGGTTGTTATGTTGACAATGAAAGCATACCGCTCAAAATATTATTCCTCTCTATTTCAAAAACTCGAGCTCTGGCACCTCTGCAAATCCCTGCTCCCCTCTGCGAAGAGCCTATCTATTTACTTTTATTGCCGAGTCATCATCCTCCTATGAAAAGCACCAGTTAGAGAGCACCACTGCCATTTTTATGCATTGTTATTAATTTATATTGAGTATGATTGTAAATGAATCTCTTTTACCATGAATTACAATGTCTAGTCAGTCCTCGATCTTCAGGGGTGCTCTACATTTATGTTTTGCGGTCTCAGAAAGGGCTAGCGAGATACCATCTTCTTATATCGTATCACAATTGTTTTGAAAAAGGGTCGTCATCCAAGATTTATTATTATTGCTCGCTAGTTGATTATGCCATTGATATGAGTAAATGTGAGACCTAAATGTTATTGTGAATATGGGTAGTTCATAATCTTTGCTGAAAACTTGAATGCCGGCTTTAAATATTTGTAACAACAAGATCAAACAAAGTTTGTAAAAGTTTTTCTTTATCACTTTCAGTTTGTCAACTGAATTGCTTGAGGACAGGCAATGGATTAAGCTTGGGGGAGTTGATATGTCTCCATCGTGTCTACTTTTCCAAACTCTTTTGCCCTTGTTTTGGACTCTAATTTGCATGATTTGAATGGAACTAACCTGGACCGACGCTATTTTCAGTAGAATTGCCATGGTGTTATTTTTGTGCAGAAATAAAAGTTCTCAGAATGACCTGAAACTTCACGGAGATCAATTATGGAATAAATAAAAAATACTGGCGAAAGAATCAACCGAAGGGGGCCCACACTCTGGCCACAAGGATGGGGCGCCCCCCCCCCCTAGGTCGCGCCCTCTGTCCTTGTGGGCCCCCTGGACCTCCATCGACCTCAACTCCAACTCCATATATTCACGTTCGGGGAGAAAAAACCAGAGAGAAGGATTCATCATGTTTTACGATACGGAGCCGCCGCCAAGCCATGTTCTTCCTTGGGAGGGCAGCTCTGGAGTCCGTTTTGGGATCCGGAGAGGGGAAATCATCGCCGTCGTCATCATCAACCATCCTCCATCACCAATTTCATGATGCTCACCGCCGTGTGTGAGTAATCCCAGCGTAGGCTTGCTGGATCGTGATAGATTGGATGAGATTTACCATGTAATCGAGTTAGTTTTGTTAGGGATTGATCCCTAGTATCCAGTATGTTCTAAGACTGATGTTCCACTGACTTTGCTATGCCCAATAATTGTCACTAGGGCTCGAGTGCCATGATTTCAGACCTAAACCTATTATGTTTTCATGAATATTGATGTTCTTGATCCTATCTTGCAAGTTATATTCACCTACTGAGTGTTATGATCCGGCAACTCCGGAGTGACAATAGTCGGGACACTTCCCGGTGATGCCATAATTTGAGGAGTTCATGTATTCACTAAGTGCTAATGCTTTGGTCTGGTACTCTATTAGAAGGACGCCTTAATATCCCTTAGTTTCCAATAGGACCCCGCTGCCATGGGAGGGTAGGACAAAAGATGTCATGCAAGTTCTTTTCCATAAACACGTATGACTATGTTCGGAATACATGCCTACATTATATTGATGTTATAACTATTGCATGATGAATGCCATCTGACATAATTATCCATCATTGATCCATTGCCTACGAACTCCTTTCATATTGATGTTTGCTAAGTTATTTTTTTGTTTCCACATTTACGATTGCTACAAAACTGCTACTATTACTTTTGCCACTGTTACCGTTACTTCCATATTACTTTGCTACTAAATACTTTGCTGCAGATATTAAGTCTTTCAGATGTGGTTGAATTGACAACTCAGCTGCTAATACTTGATAATATTCTTTGGCTCCCCTTGTGTCGAATCAATAAATTTGGGTTGAATACTCTACCCTCGAAAACTGTTGCGATCCCCTATACTTGTGGGTTATCACCCTCAGGGTGCGCCCTAGGGGGGGGCCCTGGATTGTGGGCCCCCCGGGAGTCCTCCAACCCTAATTCTTGGCCTATAAATTGAAAAATATTCCCAAACGACCAGAAGCGTCCACAAAAATACTTTTCCGCTGCCGTAACCTTCTGTATCCGTGAGATCGCATCTTGGGACCTTTTCCGGCACCCTGACGGAGGGGGATTTGATCACGGAGGGCTTCTACATCAACTCTATTGCACTTCCTATGAAGCGTGAGTAGTTTACCGCAGACCTACGGGTCCATAGCAAGTAGCTAGATGGCTTCTTCTCTCTCTTTGATCCTCAATACCATGTTCTCCTCAATGTTCTCAGAGATCTATCGGATGTAATATTCTTTTGCGGTGTGTTTGTCGAGATCCGATGAATTGTGGATTTATGATCAGATTATCTATGTATATTTTTTGAATCTTCTCTGAATTCTTATATGCATGATTTGATATCTTTGTATTTCTCTTTGAATTATTGGTTTGGTTTGGCCAACTAAATTGGTTCTTCTTGCAATGGGAGAGGTGCTTAGTTTTGGGCTCAATCTTGTGGTGTCCTCACCCAGTAACAAAGTAGGGGTAGCGAGGCATGTATTTGTATTGTTTCCATCAAGGGTAAAAATAGGGGGTTTTCATCATATTGCTTGAGTTTATGCCTCTACATCATGTCATCTTACTTAAGGCGTTACTCTGTTCTTATGAACTTAATACTCTAGATGCATACTGGATAGCGGTCGATGTGTGGAGTAATAGTAGTAGATGCAGAATCATTTCAGTCTAGTTGAAACGGATGTGATGCCTATATGCATAATCATTGCCTTGGATATCGTCATAACTTTGCGCTTTTCTATCAATTGCTCGACAGTAATTTGTTCACCCACCGTATTGTTTGCCTTCAAGAGAGAAGCCTCTATTGATATCTTGGTTCTTAACTGAGGGAAACACTTATCTCTACTTTGATGCATCACCCTTTCCTCTTCAGGGAAAAAACCAACGCAAGCTCAAGAAGTAGCAGATACATGGGTCGAACCCCCTTTGACTGCGTGCAGGCAGGCCGGTTGTACCAGTCACGTGAGAGGTTGTACCGTTGGGATCTCAGGTGCTGGTTCCTGGAGATGTTCGCAGAACTAGTTAGTGGTTGTACCGGTGTTCGGACCGATTGTACCGGTCTTACTGCAACTTGGGGGGCAACCGGTGTTGTATCGGTCTTGTGCCGTTCGATTACAAAAGCTGGACCGGTAGTTGGGCGGTAGTCAAGCAGTTGTACCGGTGGGTCAGTAGTTGACTGGTAGTTGGGCGGTTGTACCGGGATTTCTGGACAGGGCATATTTTCCTCTCCATTTTCTTGATGTCCATCTTGCACCATAACTTCTCCTTGGCTGATTCCTTGGTACCTAAGAATGCAAAGCATCTCCATTTGAGATAGTAGCCATGTCCCAAGTTGGTCAAAGGGAAGTTCAACAAGGAGAGAGTTAACCTCGGTCTCGATAGCCCTTGCACGAAGGTAGGTCCATGGGTATGATCGTAGGATGCTCCGCATTAGAAGTCCTCTTGACTCTTGCTTTCTCCTTCTTGTTTCCATCTGGCGTGCCCTTGTTTCTTCCTCCTCTTGGTGCATCATCACTATATCATCATATTCAACCTTCACTTCCATGCCTCTCTTTGGAGGGGATTCCTTGTCCCTCACCCTACACTTCTCATTATACCAGAGCCATTTCCAACAATGTTGAAGATTGAATGACCGACCATTGGATTGCTTGTAGTACTCGTTGGCGATGCAATCCTACACACAATCATTGAGACGGTTATGAGCTCATAATCTTCCTTCACACGACTAAGGACTTTAATATGAAGAAATGCTCACATAATCATCAATAGTGGAGCCACTTGGTGGTGCATTCCGCACTTGCTCCAAGCATCTTGACCAATGGGATCAAGCTTTGTTGATGGTGTCCCAATGGCCTTGAAGGCACTTCAAGCTTCGGTCGGATGGGAATGGCATCATTTGATGAACTTTCCCATGCTTTAACTGAGCACACATCCTCCGTCTCTGTGTAGTTGCCGGTCCTCCCCAACCTAGTGAAGGAAATATGCCCTAGAGGCAATAATAATGTTATTATTTATTTCCTTATATCATGATAAATGTTTATTATTCATGCTAGAATTGTATTAACCGGAAACATAATACATGTGTGAATACATAGACAAACATAGTGTCACTAGTATGACTCTACTTGACTAGCTTGTTTATCAAAGATGGTTATGTTTCCTAGCCATGGACAAAAGAGTTGTCATTTGATTAACGGGATCACATCATTAGGAGAATGATGTGATTGACTTGAGCCATTCCGTTAGCCTTAGCACTTGATCGTTTAGTATGTTGCTATTGCTTTCTTCATGACTTATACATGTTTCTATGACTATGAGATTACGCAACTCCCGTTTACCGGAGGAACACTTTGTGTGCTACCAAACGTCACAACGTAACTGGGTGATTATAAAGGAGCTCTACAGGTGTCTCCAAAGGTACTTGTTGAGTTGGCGTATTTCGAGATTAGGATTTGTCATTCCGATTGTCGGAGAGGTATCTCTGGGCCCTCTCGGTAATGCACATCACAATAAGCCTTGCAAGCAATGTAGCTAATGAGTTTGTTAAGGAATGATGCATTACGTAACGAGTAAAGAGACTTTCCGGTAACGAGATTGAACTAGGTATTGGATACCGACGATCGAATCTCGGACAAGTAACATACCAATGACAAAGGGAACAACGTATGTTGTTATGCGGTTTGACCGATAAAGATCTTCATATAATATGTAGGAGCCAATATGATCATCCAGGTTCCGCTATTGGTTATTGACCGGAAACAGTTCTAGGTCATGTCCACATAGTTCTCGAACCCGTAGGGTCCGCACGCTTAACGTTATGATGACAGTTTTATTATGAGTTTATAAGTTTTTGATGTACCGAGTTGTTCGGAGTCTCGGATATGATCACGGACATGACGAGGAGTCTCGAAATGGTCGAGACATAAAGATTGATATATTGGACGACTATATTCAGACACCGGAAGTGTTCCGGGTGATTTCGGAGAAAACTGGAGTGCCGGAGGGTTACCGGAACCCCCCGGGAGAAGTAATGGGCCTTAAGAGAGAGAGGGGCAGCTAGGATGGGCCGCGCGCCCCCGCCCCCTCTGGTCCGAATTGGACTAGGAGAGAGGCGGCGCCCCTCTTTCCTCTCCTCTCCCCTTCCTTTCCCTCCTAGTTGGACTAGGAAAGAGGGAGTCCTACTCCTACTAGGAGGAGGACTCCTCCTCCTTGGCGCGCCCCCAAGGGCCGGCCGGCCTCCCCCCTTGCTCCTTTATATACGGGGGCAGGGGGGCATCCTAGAACACACAAGTTGATCTTCATGATCATTCCTTAGCCGTGTGCGGTGCCCCCCTCCACCATATTCCACCTCGGTCATATCGTTGCGGTGCTTAGGCGAAGCCCTGCGTCGGTAGAACATCATCATCGTCACCACGCCGTCGTGCTGACGGAACTCATCCCCGACACCCTGCTGGATCGGAGTCCGGGGATCGTCATCGAGCTGAACGTGTGCTGAACTCGGAGGTGCCGTACGTTCGGTACTTGGATCGGTCGGATCGTGAAGACGCATGACTAGATCAACTGCGTTGTCATAACGCTTCGCTTACGGTCTCTGGCGAATGCGTGGACAACACTCTCCCCTCTCGTTGCTATGCATCACCATGATCTTGTGTGTGCATAGGAATTTTTTTGAAATTACTACGTTCCCCAACAGTGGCATCCGAGCCTGGTTTTATGCGTTGATGTTATATGCACGAGTAGAACACAAGTGAGTTGTGGCCGATACAAGTCATACTGCTTACCAGCATGTCATATTTTGGTGCGGCGGTATTGTTGGATGAAGCGGCACGGACCGACATTACGCGTACGCTTACGCGAGACTGGTTCTACCAACGTGCTTTGCACACAGGTGGCTGGCGGGTGTCAGTTTCTCCAACTTTAGTTGAACCGAGTGTGGCTACGCCCCGTCCTTGCGAAGGTTAAAACAGCACTAACTTGACGAACTATCGTTGTGGTTTTGATGCGTAGGTAAGAACGGTTCTTGCTCAGCCCGTAGCAGCCACGTAAAACTTGCAACAACAAAGTAGGGGACGTCTAACTTGTTTTTGCAGGGCATGTTGTGATGTGATATGGTCAAGACATGATGTTATATTTTATTGTATGAGATGATCATGTTTTGTAACCGAGTTATCGGCAATGGCGAGAGCCATATGGTTGTCGATTTATTGTATGAAATGCAACGCCTGTAATTGCTTTACTTTATCACTAAGCGGTAGCGATAGTCGTAGAAGCAATAGTTGGCGAGGACGACAACGATGCTACGATGGAGATCAAGGTGTCGCGCCCGGTGGCGATGGTGATCATGACGGTGCTTGGAGATGGAGATCACAAGCACAAGATGATGATGGCCATATCATATCACTTATATTGATTGCATGTGATGTTTATCCTTTATGCATCTTATCTTGCTTTGATTGACGGTAGCATTTTAAGATGATCTCTCACTAATTATCAAGAAGTGTTCTCCTGAGTATGCACCATTGCCAAAGTTCGTCGTGCCCGGACACCACGTGATGATCGGGTGTGATAAGCTCTCGTCCATCTACAACGGGTGCAAGCCAGTTTTGCACACGCGGAATACTCGAGTTAAACTTGACGAGCCTAGCATATGCAGATATGGCCTCGGAATACGGAGACCAAAAGGTCGAGCGTGAATCATATAGTAGATATGATCAACATAGTGATGTTCACCATTGAAAACTACTCCATCTCACGTGATGATCGGTTATGGTTTAGTTGATTTGGATCACGTGATCACTTAGATGACTAGAGAGATGTCTGTCTAAGTGGGAGTTCTTAAGTAATATGATTAATTGAACTTAAATTTATCATGAACTTAGTACCTGATAGTATTTTCCTTATCTATGTTTGTTGTAGATAGATGGCTCGTGTTGTTGTTCCGTTGAATTTTAATGCGTTCCTTGAGAAAGCAAAGTTGAAAGATGATGGTAGCAATTACACGGACTGGGTCCGTAACGAGGATTATCATCATTGCTGCACGGAAGAATTACGTCCTGGAAGCACTGCTGGGTGCGAGGCCTCATCGCGAGGAGCAACGCCGGATGTTATGAGCGTCTGGCGAGCAAAAGCGATGACTACTCAATAGTTCGGTGTGCCATGCTTTACGACTTAGAACTGAGTCTTCAACGACGTTTTGAACGTCATGGAGCATATAAGATGTTCCAGGAGTTGAAGTTAATATTTCAAGCAAATGCCCGGATTGAGAGATATGAAGTCTCCAATAAGTTCTATAGCTGCAAGATGGAGGAGAATAGTTCTGTCAGTGAGCATATACTCAAAATGTCTCGGTATAATAATCACTTGATTCAACTGGGAGTTAATCTTCCGGATGATAGCGTCATTGACAGAATTCTCCAATCACTGCCACCAAGCTACAAGAGCTTCGTAATGAACTACAATATGCAAGGGATGGAAAAGATAATTCCCGAGCTCTTCGCAATGCTAAAAGCTGCGGAGGTAGAAATCAAGAAGGAGCATCAAGTGTTGATGGTCAACAAGACCACTAGTTTCAAGAAAAGGGGCAAATGGAAGAAGAAGGGGAACTTCAACAAGAATAGAAAGCAAGTTGCTGCTCAAGAGAAGAAACCCAAGTCTGGACCTAAGCCTGAAACTGAGTGCTTCTACTACAAGAAAACTGTTCACTGGAAGCGGAACTGCCCCAAGTATTTGGCGGATAAGAAGGATGGCAAGGTGAACAAAGGTATATGTGATATACATGTTATTGATGTGTACCTTACTAGAGCTCGCAGTAGCACTGGTATTTGATACTGGGTTACATTGCTAATATTTGCAACTCGAAACAGGGACTACGGAATAAGCGAACACTGGCCAAGGACGAGGTGACGATGCGCGTGGGAAATGGTTCCAAAGTCAATGTGATCGCAGTCGGCACACTACCTCTACATCTACCTTCAGGATTAGTTTTAGACCTGAATAATTGTTATTTGGTGCCAGCATTGAGCATGAACATTATATCTGGATCTTGTTTGATGCGAGACGGTTATTCATTTAAATCAGAGAATAATTGTTGTTCTATTTATATGAGTAATATCTTTTATGGTCATGCACCCTGAAAGAGTGGTCTATTTTTGATGAATCTCGATAGTAGTGATACACATATTCATAATGTTGAAGCCAAAAGATGCAGAGTTGATAATGATAGTGCAACTTATTTGTGGCACTGCCGTTTAGGTCATATCGGTGTAAAACGCATGAAGAAACTCCATAATGATGGACTTTTGGAACCACTTGATTATGAATCACTTGGTACTTGCGAACCGTGCCTCATGGGCAAGATGACTAAAACGACGTTCTCGGTACTATGGAGAGAGCAACAAATTTGTTAGAAATCATACATACAGATGTATGTGGTCCAATGAATGTTGAAGCTCGTGGCGGATATCGTTATTTTCTCACCTTCACAGATGATTTAAGCAGATATGGGTATATCTACTTAATGAAGCATAAATCTGAAACATTTGAAAAGTTCAAAGAATTTCAGAGTGATGTTGAAAATCATCGTAACAAGAAAATAAAGTTTCTACGATCTGATCGTGGAGGAGAATATTTGAGTTACGAGTTTGGTCTACATTTGAAACAATGCGGAATAGTTTCGCAACTCACGCCACCTGGAACACCACAACGTAATGGTGTGTATGCGAGCGTCGTGTCGTACTTTACTAGATATGGTACGATCTATGATGTCTCTTACCGATTTACCACTATCGTTTTGGGGTTATGCTTTAGATACGGCCGCATTCACGTTAAATAGGGCACCATCAAAATCCGTTGAGACGACTCCTTATGAACTATGGTTTGGCGAGAAACCAAAGTTGTCGTTTCTGAAAGTTTGGGGCTGCGATGCTTATGTGAAAAAGCTTCAACCTGATAAGCAAGAACCCAAATCGGAAAAATGTGTCTTCATAGGATACCCAAAGGAGACAGTTGGGTACACCTTCTATCACAGATCCGAAGGCAAGACATTCGTTGCTAAGAATGGATCCTTTCTAGAGAAGGAGTTTCTCTCGAAAGAAGTGAGTGGGAGGAAAGTAGAACTTGATGAGGTAATAGTACCAGCTCCCTTATTGGAAAGTTACTACTACAAAAAGGGCTGCTAGTGGCGGACCTGTTTTCGCTACTAATGGCGCACTACAGGTGCGCCACTAGCACCACGCCATTAGATTTTTTTTTTCTAATGGCGCACCTGTGGTGCGCCATTAGTATCTGGCATTTTTTTAATTTTTTTTTTGTTTTTTCTTAATCTCAGTTCACTATGGCTTAATCTCGGGTCAATATGCTTAATCTTAGGTCAAATCACACTCCGTGGTCAAACTTCCCGAAAGGTCACCCATCCTCACACTACTCCAGCCCAAGCACGCTTAACTTCAGAGTTCTATCGAACCCCAGCAACAGCTCACTGAAGGAAATATGCCCTAGAGGCAATAATAAAGTTATTATTTATTTCCTTATATCATGATAAATGTTTATTATTCATGCTAGAATTGTATTAACCGGAAACATAATACATGTGTGAATACTTAGACAAAAAGATAGTAACTAGTAAGCCTCTACTAGACTAGCTCATTAATCAAAGATGGTTATGTTTCCTAACCATAGACATGTGTTGTCATTTGATTAATGGGATCACCTCATTAGAAGAATGATGTGATTGACATGACCCATTCCGTTAGCTTAGCACTTGATCGTTTAGTATATTGCTATTGCTTTCTTCATGACTTATACATGTTCCTATAACTATGAGATTATGCAACTCCCGTTTACGGAGGAACACTTTGGGTACTACCAAACGTCACAACGTAATTGGGTGATTATAAAGGAGTACTACAGGTGTCTCCAAAGGTACTTGTTGGGTTGGCGTATTTCGAGATTAGGTTTTGTCACTCCGATTGTCGGAGAGGTATCTCTGGGCCTTCTCGGTAATACACATCACATAAGCCTTGCAAGCATTACAACTAATGAGTTAGTTGTGAGATGATGTATTACGGAGCAGTAAAGAGACTTACCAAGAATCGAGATTGAACTAGGTATTGGATACCGACGATCGAATCTCGGGTAAGTAACATACCGATGACAAAGGGAACAACGTATGTTGTTATGCGGTCGACCGATAAAGATCTTCGTAGAAAATGTAGGAACCAATATGGGCATCCAGGTCCCGCTATTGGTTATTGACCGGATATGTGTCTCGGTCATGTCTACATTGTTCTCGAACCGTAGGGTCCGCACGCTTAAGGTTTCGATGACAGTTATGTTATGAGTTTATGTATTTTGATGTACCGAAGGTTGTTCGGAGTCCCGGATATGATCACGGACATGACGAGGAGTCTCGAAATGGTCGAGACATAAAGATTAATATATTGGACGGATATATTTGGACACCAGAAAGGTTCCGGAGAAGTTTGGAGCTCCGGGAGGTTACCGGAACCCCCCGGGAGGTATATGGGCCTTATTGGGCCCATGTAGGAGGAAGGGAGAAGGAACAAGGGAGGCGCGCCCCAAGCCCAATCCGAATTGGGGAGGGCGGCCCCCTTTCCTTTCTCCTTTCCCTCTTCCTATTCCTACTACTAGTACTACTTCCTAATACTAGTACTCCTTCCTTCCCTCCGAATAAGATAAGGAAAGAGAGGGAAACCTACTTGGAGTAGGTTTCCCTCCCTATGGCGCCCCCCTTGAGGCCGGCCACCTCCTCCCTCCCTCCTTTATATACGGGGTAGGGGCACCCTAGAAACAGAACAAGTTGATCCTTGAGATCGTTCCTTAGCCGTGTCGGTGCCCCCTCCACCATATTCCACCTCGGTCATATCATAGCAGTGCTTAGGCGAAGCCTGCGTCGGTAGAACATCAAGATCGTCACTGCGCCGTCGTCTTGTGGAACTCCCTCTCCCGGAGCTTTGCCGGATCGGAGCCCGAGGAGCGTCATCGAGCTGAGCGTGTGCCAAGAACTTCGGAGGCGCCGAAGTAACGGCGCTGGGATCGGCTAGATCGCGAGGAGAACGTCTGACTACTTCCTCTACGTTGTGATCGACTCGGAGGCACCGGAGTAACGGGCGCTAGGATCGGCTGGATCGCGAGGAGAACGTCTGACTACTTCCTCTACGTTGTGATCGCTTCCGCTTTGGTCTCTGAGTGCGTAGACAATACTCTCCCTCTCGTTGCTATGCCATCACCATGGTCCTGTGTGTGCGTGGGAAAATTTTTGAAATTACTGCGTTCCCCAACAGTGGCATCGAGCCAGGTTTATGCGTTGATGTCATATGCACGAGTAGAACACAAGTGAGCTGTGGGCGATACAAGTCATACTGCCTACCAGCATGTCATACTTTGGTTCAGCGGTATTGTGAGATGAAGCGGCCGGACCGACATTACGCGTGACGCTTCACGCGAGACTGGTTTCACCGTTACGAGCATTCGTGCTTAAAGGTGGCTGGCGGGTGTCTGTCTCTCTCACTTTAGTTGAACTGAGTGTGGCTACGCCCGGTCCTTGAGAAGGTTAAAAGCGGAGTCTATTTGACGGAAATGTCGTTGTGGTTTTGATGCGTAGGTAAGAACGGTTCTCGCTCAGCCCGTAGCAGCCACGTAAAACTTGCAACAACAAAGTAGAGGGCGTCTAACTTGTTTTTGCAGGGCATGTTGTGATGTGATATGGTCAAGACGTGATGCTATATTTTATTGTATGAGATGATCATGTTTTGTAACCGAGTTATCGGCAAGCTGGCGAAGCCATATGGTTGTCGCTTATTGTATGAAATGCAAAGCGCCATGTAATTGCTTTACTTTATCACTAGCGGTAGCGATAGTCGTAGAAGCAACAGTTGGCGAGGCGACAACGATGCTACGATGGAGATCAAGGTGTCGCGCCGGTGACGATGGTGATCACGACGGTGCTTGAGATGGAGATCACAAGCACAAGATGATGATGGCCATATCATATCACTTATATTGATTGCATGTGATGTTTATCCTTTATGCATCTTATCTTGCTTTGATTGACGGTAGCATTATAAGATGATCTCTCACTAAAATTATCAAGAAGTGTTCTCCTGAGTATGCACCGTTGCCAAAGTTAAGTAGTACCCGGACACCACGTGATGATCGGGTGTGATATGTTCTCGATCCATCTACAACGGGTGCAAAACAGTTGCACACGCCGAATACTCGAGTTAAACTTGGACGAGCCTAGCATATAACAGATATGGCCTCGGAACACGGAGACCGAAAGGTCAAGCGTGAATCATATAGTAGATATGATCAACATAGTGATGTTCACCATTGAAACTACTCCATCTCACGTGATGATCGGACATGGTTTAGTTGATTTGGATCACGTAATCACTTGGATGACTAGAGAGATGTCTGTCTAAGTGGGAGGTTTTATTATGATTAATTAAACTTAAATTTATCATGAACTTAGTACCTGATAGTATTTTTGCTTGTCTATGTTTCTTTGTAGATAGATGGCTCGTCTTTGTTGTTCCGTTGAATTTTAATGCGTTCCTTGAGAAAGCAAAGTTGAAAGATGATGGTAGCAATTACACGGACTGGGTCCGTAACTTGAGGATTATCCTCATTGCTGCACGTAAGAATTACGTCTGGAAGCACCGCTGGGTGCCAAGCTTCTTTGCGAGAACAACGCCGAAGTTGTGAGCGTCTGGCGAGCAAAGTGATGACTACTCGATAGTTCAGTGTGCCATGCTTTACGGCTTAGAACCGGGTCTTCAACACGTTTTGAGCGTCATGGAGCATATGAGATGTTCCAGGAGTTGAAGTTAATATTTCAAGCAAATGCCCGGATTGAGAGATATGAAGTCTCCAATAAATTCTATAGCTGCAAGATGGAGGAGAATAGTTACATCGGTGAACATATACTCAAAATGTCCGGGTATAATAATCACTTGATTCAACTGGGAGTTACTCTTCCGGATGATAGTGTCATTGACAGAATTCTCCAATCATCGCCACCAAGCTACAAGAGCTTCGTGATGAACTATAATATGCAAGGGATGACCAAAACAATTCCGAGCTCTTCGCAATGCCGAAAGCAGCGGAGGTAGAAATCAAGAAAGAGCATCAAGTGTTGATGGTCAACAAGACCACTAGTTTCAAGAAAAAGGGCAAAGGAAAGAAGAAGGAAACTTCAAAAGAACAGCAAGAAAGTTGCTGCTCAAGAGAAGAAACCCAAGTCTGGACCTAAGCACTGAAATCGAGTGTTTTTACCGCAAGCAGACCGGACCTTTGGAAGCGGAACTGCCCCAAATATTTGACGGATAAGAAGGATGGCAAGGTGAACAAAGGTATATGTGATATACATGTTATTGATGTGTACCTTACTAGAGCTCGTAGTAGCACCGGTATTTGATCTTTGGTTACATTGCTAATATTTGCAACTCAAAACAGGGACTACGTAATAAACGAGCAATCGCAAAGGACGAGGTGACGATGCGCGTGGGAAAGCGGTTCCAAGGTCAATGTGATCGCGGTCGGCACGCTACCTCTACATCTACCTTCGGGATTAGTTTTAGACCTAAATAATTGTTATTTGGTGCCGGCGTTGAGCATGAACATTATATCTGGATCTTGTTTGATGCGAGACGGTTATTCATTTAAATCGAGAATAATGGTTGTTCTATTTATATGAGTAATATCTTTTATGGTCACGCACCCTTAAAGAATGGTCTATTTTTATTGAATCTCGATAGTAGTAATACACATATTCATAATGTTGAAACCAAAAGATGCAGAGTTGATAATGATAATGCAACTTATTTGTGGCACTGCCGTTTAGGTCATATCGGTGTAAAAGCATGAAGAAACTCCATCTTGATGGGCTTCGGAATCACTTGATTATGAATCACTTGGTACTTGCGAACCGTGCCTCATGGGCAAGATGACCAAAACGCCGTTCTCCGGAACTATGGAGCGAGCAACTGATTTGTTGGAAATCATACATACCGATGTTTGTGGTCCAATGAATGTTGAGGCACGCCTTGGCGGATATCGTTATTTTCTCACCTTCACAGATGATTTGAGCAGATATGGGTATATCTACTTAATGAAACACAAATCTGAAACATTTGAAAAGTTCAAAGAATTTGAGTGAAGTGGAAAATCATCGTAACAAGAAAATAAAGTTTCTCTGATCTGATCGTGGAGGAGAATATTTGAGTTCTGAGTTTGGTTTACATTTGAAACAATGTGGAATAGTTTCGCAACTCACGCCACCGGAACACCACGGAGAAATGGTGTGTCCGAACGTCAGAATCGTACTTTACTTGATATGGTGCGATCTATGATGTCTCTTCTTGATTTACCGCTATCGCTTTTGGGGATATGCTTTAGAGACAGCCGCATTCACGTTAAATAGGGCACCATCTAAATCCGTTGAGACGACACCGTATGAACTGTGGTTTGGCAAGAAACCAAAGTTGTCGCTTTCTTAAAATTTGGGGCTGCGATGCTTATGTAAAGAAACTTCAACCAGATAAGCTCGAACCCAAATCGGAGAAATGTGTCTTCATAGGATACCCAAAGGAGGCATTGGGTACACCTTCTATCACAGATCTGAAGGCAAGATTTTCGTTGCTAAATTCGGATCCTTTCTAGAGAAGGAGTTTCTCTCGAAAGAAGTGAGTGGGAGGAAAGTAGAACTTGATGAGATAATCAGATTCTGCTCCCTTATTGGAAAGTAGTTCATCACAAGAAAGCGGTTCTGTGACAACTACACCAATTGGTGAGGAAACTAATGATGTTGATCATGAAACTTCAGATCAAGTTGCTACTGAACTTCGTAGGTCAAGCAGAATAAACTACGCACCCGAGTGGTACGGTAATCCTATTCTGGAAGTCATGTTGCTTGACCATGGCAAACCTACAAACTATGAAGAAGCGATGGTGAGCCCAGATTCCGCGAAATGGCTGGAAGCCATGAAATCTGAGATGGGATCCATGTATGAGAACAAAGTATGGACTTTGGTTGACTTGCCCAATGATCGGCAAGCCATTGAGAATAAATGGATCTTTAAGAAGAAGACCGACGCTGATGGTAATATAACTGTCTACAAAGCTCGACTTGTTGCAAAAGGTTTTCGACAAGTTCAAGGGGTTGACTATGATGAGACTTTCTCACCCGTGGCGATGCTTAAGTCCGTCCGAATCATGTTAGCAATTGCCGCATTTTATGATTATGAAATTTGGCAAATGGATGTAAAAACTGCATTCTTGAATGGATTTCTAGAAGAAGAGTTGTATATGATGCAACCGTAAGGTTTTGCTGATCCAAAAGGTGCTAACAAAGTGTGCAAGCTCCAGCGATCAATTTATGGTGCCGTGCAAGCCTCTCGGAGTTGGAATAAACGTTTTGATAGTGTGATCAAAGCATATGGTTTTATCTGAGACTTTTGGAGAAGCCTGTATTTACAAGAAAGTGAGTGGGAGCTCAGTAGCATTTCTGATATTATATGTGGACGACATATTATTGATTGGAAATGATATAGAATTTCTGGATAGCATAAAAGGATACTTGAATAAAAGTTTTTCAATGAAAGACCTCGGTGAAGCTGCTTACATATTGGGCATCAAGATCTATAGAGATAGATCAAGGCGCTTAATTGGACTTTCACAAAGCACATACCTTGATAAAGTTTTGAAGAAATTCAAAATGGATCAGGCAAAGAAAGGTTTTTACCAGTATTACAAGGTATAAGATTGAGTCGGACTCAATGCACGACCACAGCAGACGATAGAGAGAGAATGAAAGATGTTCCTATGCTTCAGCCATAGGCTCTATCATGTATGCAATGTCTGTGTACCAGACTGACGTATGCTTAGCTGTAAGCTTGGAAGGAAGGTACCAAAGTAATCCAGGAATGGATCATGGACAGCGGTCAAGAACATCCTGAAATACGAAAAGGACTAAGGATATGTTTCTCGTATATGGAGGTGACAAAGAGCTAGTCGTAAATGGTTACGTCGATGCAAGCTTTGACACTGATCCGGACGATTCTAAATCGCATAAGCGGGATACGTGTTTTTGTTAAACGGTGGAGCTGTCGGTTGGTGCAGTTCTAAACAAAGCGTCGTGGCGGGATCTACATGTGAAGCGGAGTACATAGCTACTTGAAGCAGCAAATGAAGGAGTCTAGATGAAAGAGTTCATTTCCGATCTAGGTGTCATACCTAGTGCATCGGGACCAATGAAGATCTTCTGTGACAATCTTGGTGCACTTGCCATGGCAAAGGAATCCAGATTTCACAAGAGGACCAAGCATATCAAAAGACGCTTCAACTCCATTCGGGACCAAGTCCAAGTGGGAGACATAGAGATTTGCAAAATACATACGGATCTGAATGTTGCAGACCCATTGACTAAGCCTCTTCCACGAAAGCAAAACATGATCAGCACCAAGACTCCATGGGTGTTAGAATCATTCTTGTGTAATCTAGATTATTGACTCTAGTGCAAGTGGGAGACTGAAGGAAATATGCCCTAGAGGCAATAATAAAGTTATTATTTATTTCCTTATATCATGATAAATGTTTATTATTCATGCTAGAATTGTATTAACCGGAAACATAATACATGTGTGAATACATAGACAAGCAGATAGTCACTAGTAAGCCTCTACTAGACTAGCTCATTAATCAAAGATGGTTATGTTTCCTAACCATAGACATGTGTTGTCATTTGATTAATGGGATCACCTCATTAGAAGAATGATGTGATTGACATGACCCATTCCGTTAGCTTAGCACTTGATCGTTTAGTATATTGCTATTGCTTTCTTCATGACTTATACATGTTCCTATAACTATGAGATTATGCAACTCCGTTTACGGAGGAACACTTTGGGTACTACCAAAGCGTCACAACATAACTGGGTGATTATAAAGGAGTACTACAGGTGTCTCCAAAGGTACTTGTTGGGTTGGCGTATTTCGAGATTAGGTTTTGTCACTCCGATTGTCGGAGAGGTATCTCTGGGCCTTCTCGGTAATACACATCACATAAGCCTTGCAAGCATTACAACTAATGAGTTAGTTGTGAGATGATGTATTACGGAGCGAGTAAAGAGACTTACCAGAACGAGATTGAACTAGGTATTGGATACCGACGATCGAATCTCGGGTAAGTAACATACCGATGACAAAGGGAACAACGTATGTTGTTATGCGGTCTGACCGATAAAGATCTTCGTAGAAAATGTAGGAACCAATATGGGCATCCAGGTCCCGCTATTGGTTATTGACCGGATATGTGTCTCGGTCATGTCTACATTGTTCTCGAACCGTAAGGTCCGCACGCTTAAGGTTTCGATGGCGATTATGTTATGAGTTTATGTATTTTGATGTACCGAAGGTTGTTCGAGTCCCGGATATGATCACGGACATGACGAGGAGTCTCGAAATGGTCGAGACATAAAGATTAATATATTGGACGGATATATTTGGACACCGGAAAGGTTCCGGAGAAGTTTGGAGCTCAGGAGGTTACTGGAACCCCGGGAGGTATATGGGCCTTATTGGGCCCATGTAGGAAGGAAGGGAGAAGGAACAAGGGAGGCGCGCCCCCAAGCCCAATCCGAATTGGGGAGGGCGGCCCCCCTTTCCTTTCTCCTTTCCCTCTTCCTATTCCTACTACTAGTACTACTTCCTAATACTAGTACTCCTTCCTTCCCCTCCGAATAAGATAAGGAAAGAGAGGAAACCTACTTGGAGTAGGTTTCCCCCTCCCCTATGGCGCCCCCCTTGAGGCCGGCCACCTCCTCCCTCCCTCCTTTATATACGGGGTAGGGGGCACCCTAGAAACAGACAAGTTGATCCTTGAGATCGTTCCTTAGCCGTGTGCGGTGCCCCCTCCACCATATTCCACCTCGGTCATATCATAGCAGTGCTTAGGCGAAGCCCTGCGTCGGTAGAACATCAAGATCGTCACCACGCCCGTCGTCTTGTGAACTCCCTCTCCCGGAGCTTTGCTGGATCGGAGCCCGAGGAGCGTCATCGAGCTGAGCGTGTGCCAAGAACTCGGAGGCGCTGGAGTAACGGCGCTGGGATCGGCTAGATCGCGAGGAGAACGTCATTTACTACTTCCTCTACGTTGTGATCGACTCGAGGCACCGAGTAACGGCGCTAGGATCGGCTGGATCGCGAGGAGAACGTCTGACTACTTCCTCTACGTTGTGATCGCTTCCGCTTTGGTCTCTGAGGTGCGTGAGACAATACTCTCCCCTCTCGTTGCTATGCCATCACCATGGTCCTGTGTGTGCGTAGGAAATTTTTTGAAATTAATGCGTTCCCCAACACTCACTTCACAGGCACTTGTTGATATATCTAGCATATCAATCCTATTATACCTTGTTGATGTCTAGGACTTTGTTCTTCTTCATGACTATGATGAAATTTTGAAAAATATTTCAAACTTCCCGGTCATATTACGTATCATTTTCTGAAAAAAAATGTCAAAACCAATTTTTTTTCTGTTACTAGTGGCGCACTACATCCACGGTGCGCCACTAGTAAGTTTGAAATTTTTTGAATTTTTTTGCCTCTAGATCTTGAAAGCCCCGTAACTTTTTTTCTGTTAGGTTTTTGGGGATTTTAAAAATGTTTAACGGGGTTCCCATGGGAAACTTATTTTCTTTTATTTTTTTGACATTTCCATCATTTTCTTTTAGTTTTTTTAAAACTGAAAAGGCGATCCAGGGGGGGTGCATTCGGGAAGTTTTGGGCCATGTTAGTAATGGCGCGCCGTGGGGTGGTGCGCCATTGATAGTTAAACTACTAATGGCGCACCACACCCACTGTCCACAGGTGCGCCATTACTAACATTTTTTTTTATTTTTTTTTTCAAAACTACTAATGGCGCACGGTGGGTGTCGTGCGCCATTACTATGTCAACATAGTAAGGCTGGTCATAGTGGGGAGTAACTTAGACTACTAACATGTATATGTTACTAGGCTATGTTACTACCTCTATAGTGGGTAGTAACATATATGTAGTGTCATGCATCACTTCATTTATTACTTCATAGACTCATTTAGCATTGGGAACCGCTAGGTGATGGTAACATATTATGTTACTCTATTTGTCTCTCTCCTCATTAACTACTTGACACATCATCACTTTTGCTTATGTGGCATCTATGTTACTACTTATGTTACTCCCACTATGACCAGCCTAATGGCGCACCACACCCGCCGTGCGCCATTAGTAGTTTTGAAAAAATTAAATTTTTTTTTACTAATGGCGCACCGTGGGATGTGGTGCGCCATTAGTATTTGCAAACTAATGGCGCACCAACACATGGTGCGCCATTAGTATTTAGTAATGGCGCACCACATGTACAGTGCGCCATTAGTGTCCATCCCATCTGTAGCCCTTTTCCTAGTAGTGAGTAGTTCATCACAGAAATCGGTTCCTGTGACACCTATATCAATTAGTGAGGAAGTTAATGATGATGATCATGAAACTTCAAATCAAGTTGTTACTGAACTTCGTAGATCAACCAGAGTAAAAACCGCACCAGAGTGGTACGGTAATCCTACTCTGGAAGTCATGCTACTAGATCATGGTGAAACTACGAACTATGAAGAAGCGATGGTGAGCCCAGATTCCGCAAAATGGCTTGAAGCCATGAAATCTGAGATGGGATCCATGTATGAGAACAAAGTGTGGACTTTGGTTGACTTGCCGATGATCGGCAAGCAATAGAGAATAAATGGATCTTCAAGAGGAAGACGGACACCGATAGTAGTGTTACTATCTACAAAGCTCGACTTGTCACAAAAGGTTTTCGACAAGTTCAAGGTGTTGACTATAATGAGATTTTCTCAAGCGTAGCGATGCTTAAGTCTGTCTCAATCATGTTAGCAATTGCCACATTTTATGAAATCTGGCAAATGGATGTCAAAACTACATTCTTTAATGGATTTATTAAAGAAGAGTTTTATATGATGCAACCGAAGGTTTTGTCAATCCTAAAGGAGCTAACAAAATGCGCATAGCTCCAGCGATCCATCTATGGACTGGTGCAAGCATCTCGTAGTTGGAATACACGCTTTGATAAGTTGATCAAAGCATATAGTTTTATACAGACTTGCGGTGAAGACTGTTTTGACTATAAAGTGAGTGGGAGCTCTACCTCCTTTTTGATAAATATATGTGAGTAACATATTGTTCATCTGAAATGATGTAGAATTTTTCTGAAAAGCATAAAGGAGTATTTGAAAGGAGTTCTTTAAAAGAAAGACCTCAGTAAAGCTACTTACATATTGAGCATCAAGATCTATTGAGATAGATCAAGACGCTTGATAAGTTTTTCAATAAGTACATACCTTGTCAAGATTTTGAAGTAGTTCAAAATGGAACAGTCAAAGAAAAGTTCTTGCCTGTGTTGCAAAGGTGTGAAATTGTGTAAGACTCAAATCCCGACCACGGCAGAAAATAGAAAAGAGAATGAAAGTCATTCCCTATGCCTCGATTATAGGTTCTATAAAGTATGCTATGCTATGTACCAGACCTATTGTATACCTTGCTCTGAATTTGGCAAGGAGTACAATCTTGATCTAGGAGTAGATCACTTTGGACATTGGTCAAGAACATCCTTAGTGAGGACTAAGGAAATATTTCTCGATTATGGAGGTGATAAAAGAGCCCGTCGTAAAGAGTTACATCGATGCAAGCTTTTTACACCGATCCAGATGACTCTAAGTCTCAATCTGGATATATATTGTAAGTGGGAGCAATTAGCTAGAGTAGCTCCGTGCAGAGCATTGAAGACATAGAATATTTGCAATACATACGGCTCTGAATGTGACAGACCCATTGACTGAGCTTCTCTCACGAGCAAAACATGATCATACCTTAGTACTCTTTGGGTGTTAATCACATAGAGATGTGAACTAGATTATTGACTCTAGTAAACCCTTTGGGTGTTGGTCACATAACGATGTGAACTATGGGTGTTAATCAAATACAGATGTGAATATTGGTGTTGAATCACATGATGATGTGAACTAGATTATTGACTCTAGTGCAAGTGGGAGACTAAAGGAAATATGCCCTAGAGGCAATAATCAAGCTATTATTTATTTTCTTATATCATGATAAATGTTTATTATTCATGCTAGAACTGTATAAACCGGAAACATAATACATGTGTGAATACATAGACAAACATAGTGTCACTAGTATGCCTCTACTTGACTAGCTCGTTTATCAAAGATGGTTATGTTTCCTAGCCGTGGACAAAAGAGTTGTCATTTGATTAACGGGATCACATCATTAGGAGAATGATGTGATTGACTTGACCCATTCCGTTAGCCTTAGCACTTGATCGTTTAGTATGTTGCTATTGCTTTTTTCATGACTTATACATGTTTCTATGACTATGAGATTATGCAACTCCCGTTTACCGGAGGAACACTTTGTGTGCTACCAAACGTCACAACGTAACTGGGTGATTGTAAAGGATCTCTACAGGTGTCTCCAAAGGTACTTGTTGAGTTGGCGTATTTTGAGATTAGGATTTTTCACTCCGATTGTCGGAGAGGTATCTCTGGGCCCTCTCGGTAATGCACATCACTATAAGCCTTACAAGCAATGTAGCTAATGAGTTAGTTACGGAATGATGCATTATGTAACGAGTAAAGAGACTTGCCGGTAACGAGATTGAACTAGGTATTGGATACCGACGATCGAATCTCGGGCAAGTAACATACCAATGACAAAGGGAACAACGTATGTTGTAATGCGGTTTGACCGATAAAGATCTTCGTAGAATATGTAGGAGCCAATATGAGCATCCAGGTTCCGCTATTGGTTATTGACCGGAAACAGTTCTAGGTCATGTCTACATAGTTCTCGAACCCGTAGAAGTCCGCACGCTTAACGTTACGATGACAGTTTTATTATGAGTTTATAAGTTTTTGATGTACCGAAGGTTGTTCGGAGTCCCGGATA